>CM023618.1:12141564-12741564 GCA_013358685.1 Antennarius maculatus
TCCTGAAGAGACCACAGCTGGACTGGCTTGAGACCTGAGGCCAGAAGTGGCGTTGCTCCCATGGTACCCCTGCCTGTCTTGAGGACTGCTGCGTGCTGAGTCAGCAGAATCAAGTCCGCTGTTGTTCGAAGATTCCTCTTGTCCTTTATGTGGTTGTTTCCCTTGCCTGGTTAAAGTATTGGGGCCATTTGTGGTCGGATGGCTGGGATGATCTTGGGAGTGAGGTTGCACTGTGTCACAGTTTCCTGTACGCTCTGTTCGTTGGCTCAGAGGTAGGACATGGTGGAAAAGGGGGTTGACCATAGGCACAACCTCGGCCATAGAGAGGGGGGAGACTGGGTGAGGCAGCATGGGCCGAAGGCCGTCTGATCCCAAGTATGTCATGGCGTTGCTAATAGCCTGCTCCATCATGTGGGTTGGCAGCAGTTCACCATGCTTGTCATATTTAACACCCATCTCATAGCCTATATCAGGATAGTTGTAGCATAACATCTTTTCACCTGCATAAAATAGAGTAACACAATGACTGTGAAATCAGTGACTTACCAACATGACAATGCATCAATTTTAAAATGTGTCACAAAACATTACAGACATATGTATATAAATTGGCTGACGTGAATACAGAAAGAACAATTTGCACAAAACTGACTTGACAAAAGTCCTGTTAGCCAATCAAACTCACATTTCTTGAGTATTCAGGCCTTGGTTATCATGTTTTGTACTTAATGTTCTGTGTGTAAGTGTCAAATGGGGTGGAAAGCCCCATCCATCTACTACTGCACTGTTTAACCCCTCTTTAACAGGGATGCGGTAAGCTGTTGTCTCTAGATAAGAGCAATGACAAAGTTACAGGTGTACTTAACCACAGAGCGAAAAACATTTCCTCGCTTCTCAGTCAGCCGCTTGATCTAGCTCGCTCTATTTATTTTTCCAATAATGTGGCAAATAAAACCAAACTCAGAAAAAAAAAATCTGTGCTCATAAGTAGGACAGACCTACTGTGTGATGTTACTGTCTGAGGCATTGCATAGAAGTAAATGTTCAATTAATCACATATTTCTATTCTATATTTCATTCTGAAAATAATATTTTGTTATGGCAACTTGATTAATACATAGCAATAAGGGGTACTCATAGCACATTCAGGTCCATATGAGTGGGTAAGTTTTCCAGATTTAACTATTTGAATTTCATGACTGTCCACAAGGTCAGTTTGCAACAGAACAAATCACATGTAATCATATTTAATAATATTGTTGATGATCGCCATTGATTCTGAATAAAAAAGAAGAATTTATTGACCATGTTTGAAATACCCACCCACAAATTTTTGGGGGGTGGTGCTCTTCCTTTTGCCATTGTTGTGTAGTCTTTCAATAACAGGCGGTCGATCAAATGAAGCCATGGTGTTGGTCTCTGCCATTGCTCTTGGTTCTGAGGGAGCCTCACCTTGAAAGTTTGAGAAGGAAGGGTACAGGAGTAAATTTTTAGTAAACTATACAGATCATTTTTCTTATAATTATAGAGGTAAATCCACATTTACATGATCTTATATTGTTTATCCATATGTCATAAACTTTTTTTATGACACTGGGAATGCTCTATTAGTTCCTCAGTTGTCTCTGAAGAATTACTGTTTGAATAAATCATTTTTTGAAACAGTTCAAGAATAATACATATGTACATTACAAAAGTTGCTATGTCTGAACTGTAGACACGCACACGCACACATACACACACACACACACACACACACACACACGCACACATACACACACACACACACACACACACACACACACACACACACACACACACAAGAATGCAGAAAAATGCATCTCGATATTACAGATTTGCTACTTTCGAGACTTTTTAAGGATCATTGCTCATTTAAAACTATCCCTTCTGAGTCAAGTGGATTAAAAAATTCAGAAGTTAACTCCATAATCAATGCCATTACTGTCTTTAATTACTGTGATGTATTTTCAACCAAACGTCATTGTACTGCATTTATGTTTCGAGTACACATCATTTTCAATAAAGCTATTTACCTGCAAAGAGGCCAGTGTTAGCAGTTGGATCCAGGCCGATACCCTGTAGATAATTATGGCATCGCTCTTTATGTTCCTCCAGAGATGTGCGCTGTTTGTAACTCCGTCCACAGTAGTTACACTTGTGTGGTTTGCCAACTAATAGTGAAGACATTGAAGGGAGAAAATATTAAGTTCACTCATTGCTGTATAGAAAGAGTGGGTAGCATTCAATGAGATAATGAAACCTGCTGCAGTGTCACAGGCGGTGCGTAGTAGTAAATACTGTAGTCACTAGTACAAACACACCAGCCACTGAGATCATGGATGTTCCACTACCAGTGCGAGAATCCCACACAACTCATGCTAGAGAGAAAGATCAGCTGTGGGCAAAACCACTCTATGTTTTAGTGAAAAGCAGAGTTGACAAAGCATCCTATGGTGGCGGTAGGAAACCACCAAGTCCAATTTTTAACTGCTATGGAGGTGGAGTATGATTCATTGTGCCATTTCTTTTTCATTCAATTATTTCCCACCCAGACAAATGGAAAGACGAAGACATATTTTTTATCCATCACGTAGAGCCACCAAACCTTTATCAAACATGCCAAAGATGGCCACCAAGGATTGTAGCCTAACATTCATTAGGAATGTATGACATCACAGTGTCACCGGTGATTTAAGAAATGCAGGAGAGCCTACAGTAATAATAAGCCAAATGATTTGTTATCAGCTCATGTAATAAACTCTGTGCAATCACTTGTTTCCATCATCCTACGCAAGAAAAAACGACTGTGGAAATGAGAGTCCCATGACTGAGAAGTCTCAAAACCAGTGCAGTGACTCATAAAAGCATTGAATGAAAAGAAGGGTTACACAAGCATACTAATGCAACCTAGACATCTTTGACAATGTGATCAATAGTGATTCTAATTTACTATAAAATGTGTGGATGATCTGGCGCTCTTGTCACTGTGAGAGCAGAGAAAACATACATGTTTCAGTTTGAGGCATGGAAGTTGTCACACAAGCACACACATTTAGAGGAAGGTGATACTTCACATGTGCATGAGTACTTCTTGCCCCTCATGAGGGGATAGTAAGTTTCTTCTATTTTATGGCACTCATAACAATGTTCTGCATTGAATTAAGATTTGGGTATAAGAAAGAAAACAACACTTATTTTAGGTTGAAAAGGCCAACTGTGCATCAAAAGAAAACTTGATCATCGAATCACATGGATAAACAATGGGTTTTATGCTGTGCCTATTATTCAGTACTTTATATAGTTGATGAAGTGCATTATATTGACAAAACCTCTGCACCAGATAAAATAATCGATTACTCCTTCTGAGTATGAACAGATACACAAAAATGATGGCTCATAACTCGTAAAAGGTTTCTGTACTACTGTATTGAAGTGTGAACAGATTTGCCTCGAGAGACGGTAATATTAACTCTGTTTAACCATGTGATCACCATGGATATGACTGTCTTTGCTAATTCCTGGAAAGAAGTTAAACTGAGGGCGTAGGGAATACTCTTTCAGTTACTGCTCAAACATCCATAGTGCATTAGTGTATGCTGTCACATAACGTAGACCTCATTGCTGTTTTATATTTTTACACCTACCCACAAATGGCCACGTGCAGATAGCTGGTGAACCTCAATAATCTACCTTACTTAAACTTTCCTTTTATTTTTTGTCATGATAATGAGCTATGTTGAACAGTAGATTCAATCAACTGATTGGTCAAATCAAAACACTGTGACAAATTTGATATCCTTCACATCTCAATATCTGTGTAGGTTATCAGTTATCCGGGTCACGGTTATTAAAAGCTGCTTAAATCATTACACTGGACTTTAAGAACTGAAGAAGCCTCTTGGATGACTGACAAAATGTCTTCAAGAAACTTACTTAAAGTCCAGTGGATTGATTTAACACTAGAACTCCCAAGGCAGTCATTTTGGCAGTCATGTCATAACTTGTTTTTTTTTAAAAAAAAAACACATTTACCAATGACTTTTCCTAAATGTGTGTATATTTTATTCTAACATTGTTTGATCATTAAAATTTCGCTAGAGAGATCTGAGTATTACTATTTAACTACTATTTAACTACCATAGGCAATCATTTTGACTGCTCAGACACTATTCTTATATAATTTGGATAATCATTAAAAATATCCAAGAATAAATCGGTGGAATAGGTAAAAACACATCAGGGCACTAAATTAAAAATATAATGATTGAGAGTTTTATTTATTTGACTCAACATAGCTTCTCTGCCATTACACATCCAAATTTGAACTTTGAAATAAAAACATATGTATCTCTGTGAAAAAAACAAAAACAAAAAACAAATGTGTCCTGGTTCAAAATAGGTTGGTGTAATCTTTGGACCTTTACAATGAAAATTATTAACTATTATGAACATTCAATAATGCTGCCAGCCATCTACAGACACTGCTGTTACGATGTCAAGATGGTTTGCTTATGGCTCCCAATTACTCACAGTCAACACGGGTAACCTGTACCTTCCTTGTGCAGCTCCCACTACCTTATGACATTTGACACAATTATCCTTTGCTTTATTTTTCTTACACATTTGCTTTATTTTTCTTACATATTCTTCACTTGGCACTGCCTTCTCCTCTCCATCTTCTGCTGCTCCCAGCAGGGCTCTCGCACCATCATTTTGCTTTCATGTGTCCTGAGCAAAGTGCATTTGTGAGTCGCATTATGAGGTTCCTCTGTGACATCATCTTATTGGTGCATTTATTGAACAGGATTGAAGCATTTATAGCAGCCAGTTCAAGAATATTATGAAACACCACCAATGGCCATCTTCATGTAGAAGCTTTCAATGAGTATTTCCTCGCCATTTGATCAAGCACATCTACTCCAACCTTGGTTCTGTTGACTGTATGTAACAGTCTCCAGTTTAGCCTCGTGGCTATGTGTGATGTTGACAGCTGTGTGGATTGTGACTCGAAAGGTTATGTTTATCCTTGGTTAGCATTGATAAACTGTTGAGGTTGCACTGTCACATTTCAACACCTCTTTAGTGTGCAGGGCCCTTTGCTCCCCTACAGATGGAGGAAGCTCTCGTCTGCTCTTATTTACTGGACCAACCAGGCTGTTTTTGTGGGCCTTTAGTGCCTTGGTAAGTTCAAGAGAAATAAAGAAGTTATCAGTGGGGATATGTTCCCCCTCAACACAAGTTACCTGTGTTGACTGAGTGTTTGTGAGCCATCAGCAAAACAACTTGGCGTTGTAACAGCAGTGTCACCAGCTGACTGGCAGCTGTCACAGCATTATTGAATTTTCATAATAGTTAATAATTTTCATTGTTAAGGTCTAATGGTGACACCAATCTATTTTGACATGGGATACATTTGTTTTTTTTACAGAGATACATTTGTTTTTATTTAATAAAGTTTGAATTTGGATGTGTAATTGCAGAGAAGTTATGTTGTGTCAGTTAAATATATTTAAAAAATCAATCATCATAGTTTTAATTTAGTGTCCTGAAGTTTTTTTTTTTAACTATTCCACCAGTTCATTCTTGGAAACAATACATTTTCAAATTCCCCACTAAAAGACCAAGGGGAACACAGGTGTAACTTCTTGATCATGACCCGACAGAAGAAAAGGTTCAGGGGGATGTGACAAATTCAGCTTTACCACAAAGAAAATGAAAGCATTCGCGCATCAAAGCTCACGACTCCATCTAAACGTGTAGTTTTGGTAGGCTGTCACGTGATACCGTACGCGCATTCTATTGGCTGACGGCATCCAGAAGTGCTCTATGTTCCGTGAGTCTTGGACTTACGTGAGACCCAAAAGTCCTTTAAACAGTCGATAAGAGTGTTGGAAAAGGTAATACAGATAGAAGGTGGTTTAATATCAGTATGGGGAGTGTCATAAACGATTAAATTAACGTAAATAGTAATATAGGGTGGCACGGTGGCGCAGTGGGTAGCGCTGTCGCCTCACAACACGGCCAACCCGGGTTCGAGTTCCGCTCTGTGCGGAGTTTGCATGCTCTCCCCGTGTCTGCGTGGGCTCTCTCCGGGTTCTCCGGCTCCCACCTCCAAAAGTATGAGCTTCAGGTTGATTGGCCGGTCCCAAATTGACCTTAGGAGTGAGTGAGTGAGTGAGTGTGTGCGTGAGTGATTGTTTGTTTGTTTCTATGTGGCTCCACGGTACACTGGCGTTGTGCCTGGAGTGTCCCCTGCCTCACGCCCTGAGACTGCCGGGATAGGCACCGGCTCCCCGTAACCTGCGTAAGCGGATTAAGCGGGTTGAGAAAATGAATGAATGAATGAAAAATAGTAATATAAATACTTTGCCGCTCTATTGCGGAATTCGTTAATCGCGTGTGGTTCCTGGAACTCATTAACCGCGAGGAACGAGGGTGCACCGTAGTGGTGCAAGAGAGACATGCAGAAAAAGATTTTTTCAAAAAGCCAGAAATGGTTGAAAGGCACATCTGAGTAATAACTGAAATAGATTAAAGACATATAAACACCAAAATTACACACAAACACAATGACATGCTTGGAAATAACATTAACACTTTCTAAAAATGGTGCTGTGTATGAGTCACCCCTAGGGGGGCAGAAATGACAGTATTGTCTGACCTTGATTTCAAAGAATAAAGAGAGGGGGGTGCACATCTTCTGCATTAAGAAAGTGGGTTACAGTTGAGGCACAGTCAGTGTTCCTCGTGGTTCTCAACAAACAGTTAGCTCAATGGCAGGGGAAGCATCTAAGGAGCCACATGTCCTTGCAGCTAATGACAAAGCACTCAGTATGTTGTATGCACTCACCCAAAAAAAAGAAAGAAAAAAAACATTATGTCTCTACAACATGCCTACAATATGTAACCGAGTCACCAACAGGCATGTATGATTACTGTGGATACTGTACGTCTGTTAGCTCTCCCATTAGACACACAAAGCATCGAAAGAGAAGAAAGAAATCTCAGGAGATATTTAAGAGGCATGCACAAAGCATGAATATATTGAAGGTTGAAAAAAAAAAAAGTTATCACAAATACGGGTTTTATTTTCAACAAGGTAGGAGCATTTCTGTGTTAGCTTTAACTAAAGGAAGCTATATTTAATTGTATATTTCAAGAGTAACTTAGTTTTTTCAAGGCCCCTATATCAAAGAGAAGCAGTCTGGAGAAAGTTCATACACATTAAATAGTGGACATACACATAGCAGATACTGTGAACATATACTGAATTTTATGAAAAATAAATATTTCATCAGGAGTCTGTCTCAGTTTTTAAACTGAATCTCACATAAAATCTTAATTAACAGCCTCAATTACACTGAGGTAGTTTTTTCAGATGTCTGAAGCACTTCTAATGAAAGAAATTAAAGTCTTTTCTTGATGAATTAGAATGGTGAAAATGTACAAGTATTAGGAGAGCACAAGCCTTACCAGCATGAGTTCGCAAATGACCAGTCAGGGCATCACGCCGCCGGCAGGCATAGCTGCAAAAGGGGCATTTGAAGGGTTTTTCACCTGTATGCAGCTTAATGTGTCGTAGCAGATTTCCTTTCTGGGTGAATGAGATGCCACACTGGTTGCACTGGAATGGCCTGTCACCTGATTGACACAGGAACAGGAAGTCAATAATGCACTCAAATTAGTTGATATTTTTAGAAAGCATCACAAACCCTGCACACTTCTTTTTTTTTCTTCCCGTAATGTAATTTCTGTCCTGACTCATTTTGAGCAGTATCACTTAATTTAGCATCAGATATATTTTTAATGAAAAATTTGTCCATTAAGTCTTCCTCACATGATGTACAACTCCTTGAACTATGCCCTAATACTGTCAATGTAAAGCAACATAACAACTGCTGACATTCCAGTAATCAACACAATATTTCCGTGGAATCATTTTGCTTCATCTCAGGTAGGTGGACTGCACGGTGGAGAACTAAATTCAGTTAAATCAATACAATAACTATATTAAAACTAAACAAAATGACTCAAACAGAGCCTACAAAACAGAGTGAGTTTCTCTCAGCATTTTAGAACTAAATGTATACAAATATCATTAAATACATCAAAATCAATCAATATTGGTTTAATTATCATGTGCACAATAATCACATTGAGCAGCTGAAATGCTTGTCTTTCAGACTCAACCTGGGGATGTGCATGACTTTCTGTACCTTTTGACAGTACAGACCACTCATTAGACATCAGCCAACTGATTTTAGAGTAACTCTTGACTAATGTAATGAGTTCTAATGGAAAAGCTTTTGATACGCAGCCGGTTGGAAAAAAGAAATCTGATCCTATCGCTGTAACAACCAGAGAACTCATGGCATGAGTTGGAACAGGTTATGGGGGATTCCAAGGATTTTTTTTTCCCCTTATAATAATTTCAACTCTAAGCTTTTGTCTTGAACAAAACACACAAGCAGAAAACCTTCTGTGGATTGTTAATGAACAAAATTATTGTAACAGCTACATAAAAAGTCATTTTAAAAGCACTGCATTATGTTCTTATGGTTTTGTGAAATACAATCGTGGGTACCTTGTGGTTGTCGTGTTCCTGCATCAGATGTGGTATTTTGTCCAGATAATGCATCCCGCTCATTATTTGGACTGCCACTTGTAGATTCCTCCAATGCTGTGTTTTCTTCTCTTGTCTGGCTTGTTTCTTCAGGTGCAGGACTTCTGTTGTCAGCCTCTTCCACTGTCTCTTCCTCTTGCTTAATTGTCATGCCTGCAAAACAAAAACAAACACAATATTATACTGAGCTTGGTATATTTGCATAGTCATTCAGAAATGGCAGCATTTATCATATATAGCACAATATGTTAATGTAAAATATGTGACATTTGTGAATTGGATGAGTGAGAAAGAGAGAGAAAGAGCGGGAGAGAGATTTGACTTTTAAAATCACATTTATTCATGAAGTCGATATTACAAGATAGTTACATTAACAACCTCCAAGAGAGATTCACTCGAACAGGAACACACAATTCAAAAAAACACATCATATGAAATGTGGGCAAAATCTCCTTGAATTAAGCCAAACACTAACTGAACATAAGTTCCTCATTTAACACGGGACATAAGACACCTTTGACACACCAAAGGTCCGTAAAAGTATCTAAATCATTCATAGCTCTGAAATAATTAAAATCAATTGTGATTCTTGCTTGATACATTCTTCTTAAAATGTCTTCTGCACTGAAATCAGACAAACCTTCAACCTTTTCCTTCCTGCTTAGATAAATTGCCATCTTTGCTTGGCCCAGAAGAAAATTTAGAATCCGCCAGTGCTTTTTAAATTTTTTTTATATGTTTTAGACCAATAATGAATAGCTGTTTTTAAAAAAACAAAAATGAATGAGAGAAATATTCCCTCTACAAACAGCAATAGATTGTTGAGTCTGTGATAGTCTAGGAAGCAGTGAAAAATAGTTTTCTTGTGAGAACAGAACGGACAGTTTTCTGACACATTTGGATTCAAAACTGCAATAAAACTGTTGACGGCTATAGCGGCGTGTAAAATCCTCCATCGGAGATTTCCAACCCTCTTTGTTAACGGCGGCTTATAGAAAGATTCCCATGAAGGGTTCACATTCACCGTCAGCCCAAAGTGAACCCTCATGGTGTGTAAACCCGATGTTTAAGTTTATCATTGTTTAGAACCTTTACCATCAATTTATACATGGTTTTTCCATTACTGTTACTGAGGCTGATCGGGTCTGACATGGAGTCGGTAGAGCAAAGGGTCAATATGATTTGGGTTTTGATAGGCCTCTACAATAAGAATTTATCAGTCAGTTGCTGTGGGGTGCGTTGACTCTTCCAGCTCCTCAAATGTCTTCCGATGAGTCTCACTAAGGTCACACCCACAGTATAGTATAAAGCAGCAGTGCCATCTAGGGTGGGTCCACAATCTCCACCACATGTCCAAACATGGAGATTTTAGCCGCGATGAATTTGGACTCCACTGATGTTCCTGCAAAAGTTTTTACATTGAAAAGTCCTCCTTTGATAACAGGTTCCTTTAAAAACCAATAGAGTGATTTAAAATCCTGTTGTCTCCTCTTGGACAAAAGTCACCAGATTCCAAAAACACTCCGACAAAAACATGGAAGATCTCCCAGACTTTCGTTTTTCAGGTCCATTAAGAACAGCAAGCAATCGAGACCCAGACCCCAGCATTGGGCCAGTACTGCCTGTGTTGGTCTTCAGGGCCAGACAGGAATCGCTGAATGAATTGCAGCTGGAACGCAGCATTTCTGCTGGTCAGATGGATGAGTCCCTGCCCTCCCTCCTCCTTGACCAGAAAGAGGACGCTCTTAGGGACCCAATAATGGCAGTCCGAAAAAAAATCCAACATCACCGCTTTGATTCATTGTAGCAACAATGGTGGGGGTTCAATGCAGGAGAGAGAGAGTGAGAGTGAGAAAGAGAGAGCGAGAGAGAGAGAGAGAGAGAGAGACAGAGAGAGAGAGAGAGAACACGCTGGTCTAGTTCTTAGCTCTCCCTGGGGAGAGAAGGAGTGCCAGAGGCCCTGTAGCTCGCACCTGACAAGCAGGTGGGAGGTAAACTGGATGACTAAGCCGAATGTTTGTAAAATTATGTGCAGGTGGCTGTGGTTGTACACAGTTATCAGTCTTCAGTTATCTGTCCCTAGTAATTAATGACAATTAATGACTTTTGTATTGTCATATCCATGTTAGGAAACACATGATCAATAAAGTAATCATCTTTTTTCTCTATCACTTGTGGCAAAAAGCCTTCTGTACAGCTAATATTTCTACAGAATATTTCTACAGTCCACGTATTCAAAATTCAGGACCTGTTTACATAACACTTACAAAAACTTGGTGCCCACTGTTAAGATCATTTTCCATACCCCAAAAGGCATCGTGTAAAAACCTTATGTTTGTGGTTTAGGGGATACAAATAACAATATATTTTCACAAACATAAAACAGTGGGCTTAAAGCAGACTGACACAAAATGACATTTGAAGCAGATAACTAGACTTATTAAAATGACAACAACAACAACAACAACAGCATATGGACAAAGCTATTTTGAAGATCCTGTTCTTCCTAGTCACTACCTTAATTTACTATTTGAGTATCAGATCTCTTTTGTTCTCAGATGAGAGAGAAGAAGGAAGCTACTCAAAAAAGGCTGGGCTCTAAACCAACCACGTTGAAGTTAGATTCCCAATGCATTATCCAGCCGCACCCACTGGATTGTTAAGAAGTCTACTCACGCGACAAGGCAGAGTGATGTCAGAAAACATTAAAACAATCACAGCAATGAAACTGACAACAATCATACATGGTTTTGTATTGTCAAATTCATTAAATTCTGCAAGACATTTGTGGAAAAAAGAAATGTTACTGTTGGATTGTGAGGTCTGTATAAACGATAACAGAAGTCTGAATGTTGGGGTATACAGGACACCAACACACACTGACCAATACCTGCTCTTTGACTCTCACCAACCACTGGAGCACAAGCTTAGCATCATCAGGACCCTGCAAAACAGGGCTGATAAGCTACAAACCAAAACCCAGACCAGGTAAAAGAACACCAACACCTGAAAGGAGCACTGAAAATGTGTGGATATCCTGACTGGACCTTTGTGAAGACTCACATAAGATCCAGTGAGGAGAATAACCCAGTGGAGACAGAAGACAAGGAGAGCAAGTGTAATGGTATAGTGATCCCATACGTGTATGGATTGTCTGAAAAATTGAGAAGGATCTTCAACAAACACCAGGTTTCTGTGTACTTTAAGCCGGGCAACACCCTCAGACAAAGACTGGTCCACCCGCAAGACCCCACACCACACAGTCAGAAGAGGAATCTGGTATATGCAGTTAAATGCAGCGAGGAATGCTTAGATGTCTATATAGGGGAATCCAAACAACCACTACACAAGCACAGCACAGAAGAGCATACTCATCAGGTCAGGAATCAGCAGTCTTCCTTTACCTCAAGTAAGAGGGACAGTCATTTCAGGATACAGATGTTCAGATCTTGGACAGGGAAGACAGATGGTTTGAGAGAAGAGTGAAAGAAGCCATCCATGTCAAAGTGGACAAGCCACCTCTGAATGGGGGAATGGTCTACGACATCACCTTTCCCCCATTTACAATCAGGTCTTTTCGAAACTCCCGAAAAGAATTACTCAGCAGATTAAACCAGGTGATGTGTCTCATGTTTACAACCCTCATTAGTATACAAAGACTCAGTGAAACACGCATTTCAACGACCCCCTGGCAACCCCACCAACCATCGTTGAAAAGCCAGACGTTTTTCAACTATGGTCGTTGAAATGTGGATAGCACTGACCACACCCCACAGGGTTAATGAGCCGGGACAAGACCAGCCACCTTCAGAACTGAAGAAGCCTCTTGGATGAGGGGCAAAATGTCTTCAAGAAACTGTCTTAAAGTCCAGTGGATTGATTTAAACAGCTTTGGATAACCATGACCTGAATAACTGAGAACCAACACAGACATACTTGATTAGAGTACTACTCAGAAAGACTGCATGGCTCGTCAAGTTTGATGCCAGGGGTTGCTCAGACGTCTCTGTGCTGCGCCATCCCTAAAATTTTGAAAGGCATTATAGTACATATACATTTGTTCAACTTGATTTAATAAGGTGTAACTAGAGCCAAGTTCATCCAACTTGTTAATTTACTTGAACACACTAAATTGTTACCAATTGCAGCAAGAGCTTCTAGAGGGCCAAAGTCAAAAGCAGGCACTTGAGGTAGTGTTTCAGAATAAATGGTGCATACCCATAAATTAAATAATTTAATATTTAGTTAAAATACTCCAAAAATTGTGTTAATGTTTAATTAATACTGTTAATCTAACTATCTCCTTCACTGTGTCCAGGAGAGCCACCTGACTTTTTAGGACTTTAGTCAGCCTGTGTTCCTGCCATCAAGAGTCCTGAGAGAAAGTCTGAAGAGTGGGATGGGTGGCTGGAGGTGGCAACGGGGATGTAGACTTTCACTTCATTTGGGCCTACAGATTTATTTGTTTTTGCAATTACCATAGGCAAAAATAAATAAAGTTGTCCAAACATAAACAAATAAATAATTACCTGTAAGTGAGAGACGAATGTCATCACTTACCCCCATTATGTCGTTCATATATGCCAGAGATGGCGGAGTCTCATATTATTATAACCATTTTTTTTAACCGGAGCCAAAGTGCAGACCTCAGGTGCCCCTGCATACAGCCTCTGTGATAGAAACCTCGGTTTGTTTGGTTTTTTTGTTTACCATCAATACTCCGGTGGAAACACCAAGTAAAAAGAGTGGTTTTCCTTGCCTCCACCTATGAAACAATGGCTTCAAATTCTGTTGTGAAATTTCTTTTAATTTTTGGGGAAATCTCTCACAACTTCAAAACTCTTAACCGATGTAGTTTTCATGCATCCAATAGATGTTCGTTTATAAAGATATGTGGGCGTGGTTTATGCAGATTGCAGATGTAGAGATGAGCCTTTTTACTTAGAAAGATTCTGATTCACTGTCTGTGTAGCAAAAAAGAATCAACTGGACTTGCTTTACGTTGGCTGAAGACATTTCACCTCTCATCCAACAGTCTGCCTCAGTTCTGACCGACTGGAAGAGAGTCAAAATACTTATACTCCTCTTGGAGCAGAAAAACAGACAAAGGAATATAACCACCAACACAGTAGGTTTCATTAATGTAGCCGCAAGAGGGCACAAGCCAGTGTCTTATTGTGCCGGTCCCAAGCCCGGATAAATACAGAGGGTTGCGTCAGGAAGGGCATCCGGCGTAAAACTTTTGCCAAATCAAAGATGCGAATCAAACATATGACTTCCATACCGGATCGGTCGAGGCCCGGGTTAACAACGACCGCCATCGGCGCTGTTGACCTACAGGGCGCCGGTGGAAATTGGATTACTGTTGGTCGAAGAAGGAGAGGAGGAAAGTGCGTTCGCACGAAGAAACAGAAGAGGAGCGCCAAGAGTATAGGACTAAGAGTAGGGACGTTGAATGTTGGAACTATGACAGGAAAAGGTAGAGAGTTGGTCGACATGATGCAGAGGAGGAAGGTAGACATACTGTGTGTCCAGGAGACCAGGTGGAAAGGTAGCAAGGCTAGAAGTTTAGGAGCAGGGTTCAAGTTGTTCTATCATGGTGTAGATAGAAAGAGAAATGGAGTAGGAGTTATCTTGAAGGAGGAGTTTGTTAGGAATGTCCTGGAGGTAAAAAGAGTGTCGGATAGAGTGATGAGTCTGAAGCTAGAAATAGAAGGTGTGATGTTCAATGTTGTTAGTGGGTATGCCCCACAGGTAGGATGTGAGCTGGAGGAGAAGGAGAAATTCTGGTTGGACTTTGATGAAGTGATGCAGAGCATACCTAGAAGTGAGAGAGTTGTCATCGGTGCAGACTTCAATGGACATGTTGGTGCAGGTAACAGAGGTGATGAGGAAGTGATGGGCAGGTTTGGTATCCAGGAGAGGAACGCAGAAGGACAGATGGTAGTTGACTTTGCAAAAAGGATGGAAATGGCTGTAGTGAATACTTTCTTCCAGAAGAGGCAGGAACATAGGGTGACCTATAAGAGTGGTGGTAGGAGCACACAGGTAGACTACATCTTGTGTAGACGATGTAACCTGAAGGAGATCAGTGACTGCAAAGTAGTGGTAGGCGAGAGTGTAGCCAAACAGCATAGAATGGTGGTGTGTAGGATGACTCTGGTGGTGAGGAAGATGAAGAGGACAAAGACAGAGCAGAAGACGAAATGGTGGAAGCTAAAAAAGGAAGAGTGTTGCATGACCTTTAGGAAGGAGTTAAGACAGGCTCTGGGTGGTCAGGAGGTGCTTCCAGATGACTGGACAACTACAGCTAATGTGATCAGGGAGACAGGTAGGAGAGTATTTGGTGTGTCATCTGGAAGGAAAGTAGATAAGGAGACTTGGTGGTGGAATGAGGAGGTACAGGAGTGTATACAAAGAAAGAGGTTAGCTAAGAAGAAGTGGGACACTGAGAGGACTGAGGAGAGTAGACAGGAGTACAGGGAGATACAGCGTAAGGTGAAGGTAGAGGTAGCAAAGGCCAAACAAGAAGCTTATGATGACTTGTATGCTAGATTGGACAGTAAGGAGGGAGAGACTGATCTATACAGGCTGGCAAGACAGAGAGATAGAGATGGGAAGGACGTGCAGCAGATTAGGGTGATTAAGGATAGGGATGGAAGTCTATTGACAGGTGCCAGCAGTGTGATGGGAAGATGGAAAGAGTACTTTGAGGAGTTGATGAACGTGGAAAATGAGAGAGAACAAAGACTAGAAGAGGTGACTGTTGTGGACCAGGATGTAGCAAAGATTAGCCAGGATGAAGTGAGGAGAGCACTGAAGAGGATGAAGAGTGGAAAGGCAGTCGGTCCTGATGATATACCTGTAGAGGTTTGGAAGTGTCTAGGAGAGGTGGCAGTAGAGTTTCTGACTGGGTTGTTCAACAGGATCTTAGATAGTGAGAAGATGCCTGAGGAGTGGAGGAGAAGTGTGCTGGTGCCCATTTTTAAGAACAAGGGAGATGTGCAGAGTTGTGGCAACTACAGAGGAATAAAGCTGATGAGCCATACAATGAAGTTATGGGAAAGAGTAGTGGAAGCTAGACTAAGGGCAGAAGTGAGCATTTGTGAGCAGCAGTATGGTTTCATGCCAAAAAAGAGTACTACAGATGCAGTATTTGCTTTGAGGATGTTGATAGAGAAGTACAGAGAAGGCCAGACGGAGCTGCATTGTGTTTTTGTAGATCTGGAGAAAGCTTATGACAGGGTGCCCAGAGAGGAACTGTGGTATTGTATGAGGAAGTCTGGAGTGGCAGAGAAGTATGTTAGAGCGGTGCAGGACATGTATGAGGACTGTAAGACAGTGGTGAGGTGTGCTGTAGGTGTGACAGAGGAGTTCAAGGTGGAGGTGGGACTGCATCAGGGATCAGCTCTGAGCCCCTTCTTGTTCGCTATGGTGATGGACAGGCTGACAGACGAGGTTAGACAGGAATCTCCATGGACT
The DNA here is from genome assembly GCA_013358685.1 of Antennarius maculatus. Classification (NCBI taxonomy): domain Eukaryota; kingdom Metazoa; phylum Chordata; class Actinopteri; order Lophiiformes; family Antennariidae; genus Antennarius; species Antennarius maculatus. The sequence goes on from CM023618.1 coordinate 12,157,691, forward strand.
ATGATGTTTGCAGATGACATTGTGATCTGCAGTGAGAGTAGGGAAGAGGTGGAGGAGAAGCTAGAGAGGTGGAGGTTTGTCCTGGAAAGGAGAGGGATGAAGGTTAGCCGCAGTAAGACAGAGTACATGTGTGTGAATGAGAGGGACCCAAGTGGAAGAGTGAGGTTACAGGGAGAAGAGATCAAGAAGGTGGAGGATTTTAAGTACTTGGGGTCAACAGTCCAGAGCAATGGAGAGTGGGGAAAAGAGGTGAAGAAGCGTGTCCAGGCAGGATGGAATGGGTGGAGAAAAGTGTCAGGTGTGATGTGTGATAGAAGAGTTTCAGCTAAAATGAAAGGAAAGGTGTACAAAACTGTGGTGAGACCAGCGATGTTGTTTGGTCTAGAGACAGTGTCACTGAGGAAAAGACAGGAGGCAGAGCTGGAGGTAGCAGAGATGAAGATGCTGAGGTTCTCTCTGGGAGTGACCAGGAAGGATAGGATCAGGAATGAGTACATCAGAGGGACAGCACATGTTAGAGGTTTTGGAGATAAAGTCAGAGAGGCCAGACTGAGATGGTTTGGACATGTCCAGAGGAGAGATAGTGAATATATTGGTAGAAGGATGCTGAGTTTTGAACTGCCAGGCAGGAGGCCTAGAGGAAGACCAAAGAGGAGGTTTATGGATGTAGTGAAAGAGGACATGAAGGTAGTTGGTGTGAGAGAAGGGGATGCAGAAGACAGGGTTAGATGGAGGCGGTTGATTCGCTGTGGCGACCCCTGAAGGGAAAAGCCAAAAGGAAAAGAAGACAGTAGGTTTCATTAAGGTTGTTACTCTTCATAAGGGGTTCATTGTCACACCCGCCCTTATGTGAGCTATTATGTAAGCCTGATCCAGGTGTAAATATGGTTGTTGTGGCTTCTGGGAATGGAAGTCAATACTGCATTGCTGAAGGTGGCTGAAAGATGTCCTTAATCGTCCTCTATTCAGACAGGGCTTTTCCAATTTGACAAAAATGGCTTCTTTAACTCCTCTCTCAGACCATTTGTCTTCACTGACTAAAACCTGGACATTTCTGTCGTCAAAGGAGTGGCCTGTGTCATGTGCAATTGGACTTCTGAGTGTAGTCCTGAGGAGGTGGTTCTCCTGGGTTGATTCATGGGCTTGTGGAGTGGTTGTTTGGGCTCCCCAATGTACAGGTCACTGCATTCTTCACTGCACTGGACAGCAGATAGTACTTTACTCTGTTTGGGGTGTGGTGTTTGTCCTTAGGGTGGACCATCTTCTGCCTTAATGTGTTACCAGGTTTGGAATATACGAGAATCTTGTGTTTGTGGGGTGGTTTCAGATTGTGCTGACCCCTAATTTGTGCTGCAGTGGGTGTTGGGAATCACTAACATATGCAGTAGGTTGAAAAGGAAGTCAGTCGCTGGGCAGGAGTCTTGAATCCAACGGTGATTTTACATATATAATGCGCCCTCGCGCATCAAGTTTTGTGACTTGAGTCATAAGAGTGTGGGGAAAGATAATACAGATATAAGGTAGTTTAATATCAGTATGGGGAGGGTCATAAACATTTAAATTACCGTAAATAATAAGATAAATAGTTCATCACTATCGTGGAAATTGAGAGAAAATTAAGTTATTCTACACTGATGACTTTAATTGTCAAATTGTCCCTCAATGCAGACACCTTTGTACACTTTCAGTAGGTCATAGGTGGTGCTTGAGATATTTGTATTTAATTAATCTGTGCGTTGTTATGAATAGATAATGGAACAGTACACATTATTATACAGTAGCAATTTTTTTCCCTGAACAACTGAATGCTTTAAAATGATACAAAAACCTTTTTTCCAATATCCACATTACAGTTGTCTTCGACAGCTGTATCCTGGCAACACAGAGCAGACCTGAACGTCCTTGCTATTCAGCTCCTTACATCTTTACATCTGCTTCTCCACTGTGGCAGAGTGAAATGCACAGAGTGGTCAGATGAGGATACACCTTTTACAGATGAAAGTAACAAAAGTAAAAATCACCTTCTTCCACTGTTTCAGAAAACTTGTTGTATTTCCACACCTCTTCAGGAAAAATGTAGTTCAATAATTTTGCAATAATCCCCAATAGTAATCAGGCAGTATATGAATTTAGAGGTTGACTGAGAGCAACTACTTAGATATTCTGTCACTCTTACGTCAGAGTCACCTCACCTAAATGGTGTATTTTTATTCGTCTTTTATTACCAGCGCATAAAAATAATACATCTGGTCTGTAAGGGTTTGCAAATGTAAGTTTTTAGCTTAAATATGACAGTATTCATTTTGTTTAACAGATGACATGATGCAGCTTTTTCCCTTTTGCAGCAAAACCTCAAAGCAAATCATACTGTGCAGCTTCCACAGAGACACCAGCTCCAATCATCACCCACCCTGCCTCTCACCCACCCATCTCTTACAATAGGGAACCAAGATTCACCTGTGTGAACCGCACTTATCTCATGTCACATAGTTTCGCAATTGTTTATATTGCTGTATCAAGTGATATTGATATAGCCAATTGTAGAAATTAAGTCTGTAAACTGAAAAGAAAATTGCAGCAGGGTAGCAGCAGCAATGACCAAAGTGTAATAAGGCATTTTCTTTGTTATGCTGTAGAAAAGTTCTTACTTTTTGCATTTTGTTATATTCTTGTTGAAGAAACAATGTGTGTGTTTTTAATGTGTTTCTTCAGGATTGTATTCTTATAATGATTTTATTGTTGCATTTGCACACAATCAAACAGTAATGATTATGCAAAGAATTTTGCAAACCTAACAACAACCATTTTCTCAACGTATCCATCCATCAATGTGTCCATCCATTTCTCCATCCATTGATTTTGGACAATCTTCACCAAAGTAGTTTACAACTTTAAGGGTTGCTTGGAGACTGGATATACTGACACATATAAGCTAAGTGCACTAAATACAGAGTAACATAAGGCTGAGAGAAATGGCTAAAAATCTTGGGAAATGATCAAGCTGGTAAGCCAAATGCTTAGCAGACTGAATACTTTATGGTAAGATGTACAGGGTGATGCAAATTCACATGAATGGATGATAACCAATGTATTCCACATGTGCTATGCAGAATGCAAAACTGTGAGTTTTCTTTGCAGCAGACTTGAATTTAATTCAGGCTGTTTTGACTTGTGAATTACTGAAACATTGCATGTTAACTTGCACTACCATTAGCACTACCATTTGTGTAATGAGTCAGCCTAATTGTCTTTTATTTTTTGCACCTTTGAACACATGGCATCCTCCATTTAGCTCAAATTAAATGCCTTCTTTTCTATGTAAGTACATTATCCATTACTTTCTGGAGTTCTGTTTTATCGTAACAATCTTAATTTTCAGTGAGAATAAGTAAAATATCACTCAAAATCAATAGATTTATTGAGATGCAAAGGTATACATGGTGTAGTTGCCTTTGTCAGACTTATGTAATTAGAATCTGATTGAACACTCACCAGTGGGAGACTTAGTACATTGAGGAACCGTCTGTCTGTTACGCTTTGACATATCAGTCAACACTGCAAACTTCTCTTCTTCACTGGGAGAGCATCGTCCGTTACCTGGGAGACAAACAAATCCATGGCAATATTGACTGTTCAGTAAATTTACTTGGTTATAACACAAATATAATTATGTAATGATGTCACAACAAAAGTCTTAGACAAACATATTGTACATAAATACATACATACATACATACTGTAATATTACACATCTAAGGTGAAAAATATATTTGTTCTATCTACTTTCATATAGATGGTGAAAATCAATTGGAGAGTGGGAAAATTATATCTAATTAAGTAAGCCTTTCACACAAGATGCATTAGCCTTGTGAAAGGTCTGTCCTTTCAGACTGAAAATTATTAATTCAATCCCTCTCAGGTCTTCTTCCAAGATAACCTGAATGGTCACTTTGGAGGTAATGACACACATACTGTTGCAACTATCCAAACTGTCTAAACTGTGCACCTATGGGATCTGAATGTCCAGCAAATACGGATCAGATTGCATCCTCTCAGCAGTCTGTACAGAATCCAGGCTATGGATAGCTCTGTGTCCACTCACAGGGAGAGGAAACCAATCCCTTATCCCCTTACACTCTGGCCTCGTCAAGGTCACTAGAACAACACAGTGGCAACAAGCAAACACCTCTGCTGACCCAGGTGTTGGATCCCTGTGGAACCACAGTGAGCCATTATTCAAATATCAACAAAATGTATGATTTTCTCAAGCATACCTGAGACAAAAAGACAGTATTTATGACCACACAGCCTCAAGCTTTTAAATTTGATTTAGTCATAACTTCAGTAAAAAAATGAAAAAGCGCAGGAAGGTGATATTAGTAAAACCACTTGGAGGAAGGCCGTGTGACAATTTGATAATTTGTCAGTATTGAATATGTGCTCAAGCACCCCTCATACATGAAAAAGAAATTGGTGTCAGATCCCGTCTTGCTGTGACAGCTCCTCTTATTTCTACCACATTTTCTGTGTATTGTTCCATTGTCGTGGCAGTTAAACTGAGTGGGACATACTGAGAGACACTGCCAATGAAACAATGCCTGGGCCTGGGGTCGGGTTGCACGCGTTGGGGTTGGAGGAAATCTCAGGTGACTGGTGCTCGCTATCCCTTGGCAATGCTGTCCTGGAGACAGGAGTGGCCCAGATTTGTCATGAAGGATTTTCCATTACTGTAGCTGCTACCTAGTAGCATGTTTAGACCCCTTAAAATACTACTTAATTCACCCTCAATTAATGCTTTAATGTAGTGAGTGAAAGGGTCTAGAGCAAATGTGTCATTCGCTGTTTATGTAAAAGATATTAATATGAACTGAATAATAAATAATGTTATCATTGGTGTCTCTTTTTAACAAAAAAAAAAAAAATCAAATAAAAACGTTTGTCCTTACAGGACAAAAGCCTCGTAAAAAACACCAGCAAAGCTTGTGAAGATAATTCTACACTCATCTGTCGAAATAGGAAAACTTAAAATAATTACAAAGAAAAGCAGCTTATACTTTATAAAATTGTAGCTCAACCACATGAAAACTTGCACAAATTTAGGGTTTTGCATTGCTGTCCATCATTTGTTGTCAATCCTCTTTGAACAGTATTATTAGGATATTTAAACAGCGGAGTCTGGTCAAGGGAAATGTAGTTTGTCCAATACAGTATAATGGGATATTTTGATGTGGCGGAAAATGGATAAGAAATATGTACATGACAAACTGGTATATTTAACAAATGTTCAGTGGTGTCAAATTTACATATGGGTTCTAGTACACATTCATAACTAAGGATTCTAACAAATGTCAATTAAATGTATCCTTTTGAAACTTCAAAACAAAGCATAAGTAATGATAAATCTAGCTTCACGAACAATAAAACCAAAGTTAAATGAAAGAAAGATAAAGCAGAATGCAGCAATCTTTAAGATGCATAAAATGACTGAAAAAAATACCAGCCATTCCTAGCTGTGTGTGAGGAACTGAATAAGTTTCTTTTCTGGAGTTACAAGGCCCTCCTTTCAGGCTGGATGGAAAGACATTGTATGGGAGCTGGTTTTTCCTGTCAAACTCCAAACCTTCCTTGAGACACAAACTCCTATCACAACTACACACACATACACACCCACACACAAACAAAAAAGCATTCAGAAAGAAAAATGAGAGAATTCTACAAATTTTATTGTAGTAGCACTATTGATAAATCTTGTATGAAAGTTATCAGCATACAGTATACACCAAATATATTGCAGAAGGACCTGACATTAAAAGTCACAGTACAGTTTTATGTTTGTGGTGATCTATAATTTCTAAGTACACCAGTGTGACCCAGAGAAACCTGATACCATCAACATTAGCAGAAAACAACACTGACAAATTTAGATTATTGAATAGACAAGTTTACAAATGAGTATTCATGTTGTATGATACAAAGTAAAAGTTAGTTTACATAGGTTGGTTGTTTTTTTTTAAATGACGCTCAGTGTACTGTTCAGATAATAATGAGTGCCTTCATACAAGATTTCTTTTGTACCCTAAATTAAAGATCTTTCTGGAGAACAGAATATATAATGGACTGTTTTAACAAAAAATGAAATGAGGTACAATTTTGGGACTATCCAGTGAACTAGAAAGTACATAAGTACAAAATAATTTGTTAATTCAGGTTGAGAAGAAATCCAACATTATCATCAATGATATAAGCAAACAATTTTAGATACTTAACCAATATTGCATTGCCCACACGTTGAACTGAACACCAAACACACACTCATTCCCAAGTGTTCCCTCATATGTTTATAAACCAAGATACTCTGCTGTGTGTCAATGGACAGTTAATGACCGACAAGTGTTACCAAATATTTTTCCCTTAAGAGGCCATCTTTTTACACATTATGTTAGACATATCAAATCACTGGTCACGTCCTCATATTCATAAGTGTTAGGCCTTCCACATAACTATTATTTAATTATATTATCACATGATTATTTTATTAAACATTATTAAACATTTATTAAACATAAACCACCACAACAGTTTGAAATCTTACCATGAGAATTGATAATTAATGATACATAACATGAAATGATCTAGATAATATAAAGATAATTTGTTGATTTTATATACAAAATAAAAATATCTCTTGTATAAAAATCTGTCCAGTTTTACTTTAAGTAAACAAATTAAGTATTCTAACAAGAATGAATGGAAATTAATCTCCTCGAGCTACATACTGTAGATGCTATGTGGCAACCACAGTCATAAACTAGCAGAAATTGTTAATTCACAAAAGGTGTTCTTTGCTTTAGGCTACCATCTAAAAGGTAAGTGAAGTATGAGAATGCTGCTGAAAAGTTTTATTTGATGGAAATGTGTACTGCTGAATAAAGTGTCTGAACTTAATTCATTGAAATATATTGTAAGCCATGTGCAACATGCTTTAATAAATCTCTCCTCAATGATGGTATGTCAATGATATCAAGATTGAAAATTTGAAAAATTGAAAGCCCTGGCAGATCATATACTTTAGAAAATTGCACAATGTGCTATCTGTGAAAGTCACTGCTTGGACTTAGCAACATCAGCATCATTAAAAACAACATAGCTTCATCAAACTCTTGTCACATACAAACAAGATAAGTTTATTAGTATACTTGTTGAGTGCTGCCCATCAACAGGTTTCAATGCGTGAGAGTGAAAACAACTAATTTGTTTAAAACAGAGTATTTGTGTGTCAGAGAGTGGAAATATCTAATTTCTATCTGTGAATGTTAAGAGACGTGCATGTGAATTTTTATAATAATGTGTCATGTGGATCAGACGACTGTGAGAAAGAATGTGCTGAGTGTGGGATAAGTCAGTTTTTGAATGACTTCATACATGTGAAATTGCAGTGTTGTATGTAACTGAGAAAAAATATTGTGTTGTAAAAAAGTATGTTCTTAAAATATGAAAAACAGCTATGATGATGACAGCTAATGTGGTTAATAGTAATATGCCGAGAAGTTAGTGTTCACATAAAATGTGAACTCGTTACATTAACCACAAAGAAAGCTTTAATTCTTGATTACTGATTTTTGGACAGCTTTTTACAAAAACAAGCCGTTGCCACGGTCGTGTTGATTATTGGTCAGCATGCAGCATTTCAAGACATCATCTTTCGTCAGTGCAATGTAAAGTTGTTATGTTTTGTTTATTTGTTTGTTTTACAGAGGGATTTTGGCCTTGTTTTACCAGTAAAAGTACAAATTCCAACTCTGGCCTTTTGTGTGTATGTACAAAATGCTAATTTAACAATAGTACAGACAGTTACTATAAGTCAGGGTTAATGTGGGATGTAGTGTGGCTGTATGTCTAGCAGCTAGGCAACAGTATGTCTGGTTTTAATGCTTCCAGCTCATTCTATTAATATCATCCTGTTCCATCTCCTATTTTTGTCGTTTTATGTTTGTGAAATGAATTCAGATTTGATTGATACCAAATTTCAGTCAGAATGGAAGAGCCTTTGTTGATATACATGTGAACTCTTATAGAATGCTTCCAAACACTATAGACCTTTTGCATTTCAAAGTCCATAAAGGAATTCAAAAGACTTCTGACAGGAGTAGCATAGTCAAAACAAGTTTATAAAAATGCTTACTATAGTCCTGTAAGTAGGCTGAGCTACTGGTTACTAGTTAAACAAATAAACAAACTACAAACTCAAAATGGAGTCCAGTGGGTGAAATTATATTTTTTAATGATTAATTGATCATTTTTACCTTTCGGTTTTTCTGCAATTTTTCTATGTGTTCTCTTTATCGCAGATTATCTAGTCAAGTCTGACCAGAGAGTGTTAGATGAGGTCGACATGTGTGTGAGAAGGAGTCAAAAGATGGAGTATCATGTAAAAAGGGGTGACAGGGTGGTACTTATTGTACATAACTATAGTGTTCAATGACAGCACTTTCAAATCTGGCCAAAAATGTATAACAACTAGGAGTCTTGCTGATATAGCGAGCAAACAGCAAAACACAATGGAGGAATGGGAATGAAAACCAATGCATTTCACAAAGACATATATTTCCATAAGCTCTACAGAATCATGCCAATAGAGCAAATTAGTATTTGTTTCAAAACTTTACCGCCATTTCAGAAGCAACCCACAGACAGACAAGGAAAAGTAGAACCTCAATTTCTTCTTCTGCTGACACCCCTAAACCACCTGCAAAATGTTCCTATGAGAGCACAGCTCCATTGGAGACCTCAGACCTACAATTTCTTAATTTATTTATGTATTCTTCTTCTTCTTCTTCTTCTTCTTCTTCTTATTATTATTATTATTATTATTATTATTATTATTATTATTATTATTATTATTATTATTATATTTTTAGGTATGCATCTGCATCAAAACCAAGTTGGGTAGGGAAGACACTGAAGAAACATGCCCAAAGGAAACAAGCAAAGGGCAATGGAGCACCACAAAGTGCATATCCACTTTCTGCTGCTTTCAACAGGATGTTGATAATTCACTGTTTTCTCTACCTTTAAGGTCTGAACAGGAAAAGGGTTGCACTAGGGGAAAATCCCTTGAAAAGTTTATAGATTGTTGATAGCACCAATAGATTTTTTTGTATCATTATTATGTCAAAAACGTAACATGAGAAGACATGGAAATCAAGATGACTTAATGTCAAAATCGCAATGACATACTGACATTATCATCACTGTGAAAACTATTAGTAAAACAGAACATAAACACACACTCCAACATAACATTGTCCTTGTTTGTAAAGCTTGTGTCAGTGACTGTCATTCAGGATTAAATGTAGTTTGGAAGAGATATGCTGACTTACTAGTGCAACAGCCATTGGGAGCCTCCATTTCAAGTGCTTTGGGAGTGCTGCAGCGAATAAAAAAGTATTACTAGAACCATCACCATATTGAAACACACACAAAGGATTTTTCAAAATGGGTGCAGCCTGATCTCTGTCTTCATAAATAGCATTAAACCAACATATGCACATTCACGATTAACCGTAAAGAAACAGTATGGATGATTTTTTAAATAGATTAAAATTCAAATGATAGATCATTCAGCAACTATGTAGTGGATTCCACTGAAGAACCAGGTTGATTAAAGTCAGTGAAGTGTTTAAAAAAAACCCTGTAAAACCATAGTGTCATATACTGATCCGCTCAACAAAATATGGTTTTGTCTTCAAAAATTTAGCTGACAAGAGGTCTACACTTGTGTAACTAAAAACATGTATGAAACTTGACTTTTAATTCACGCGGAATCCATGTGACTGGTTAAAGTCAATAATATTTATCCGTTTTCTATTAGTGGCAGTAGCATAACTCTACTGCCTTTGAAAAGGAGGGAATCAAAATGTTAAAATTCAAGATAAGATTCAATATTTTATACAAACCTGTATATTACGCTCTCCAACCCAGTTTATCAGTTAATAAATAAATTATCAACCTTTACTAACCTCATTTTAAAATGAAACACAAGACATTCACTTCTAGTTTTGAAACTTTATATATTTTCTAAACATTTATGCAAATCTTGGTAAAATATATATTCTACAGGTTACATTGAGGAGGATATAAATAAGTTATAGGTTCCTTCTATGGTGGAACTTATCAGTTATGAATTCCACCATAAAACTAGTTCAATTCTAGTTTTGAAACTTTATATGTTTTCTAAACATTTATGCATATCTTTGTAAAATATACAGTATATTTTACAGGGTTCATTGAGGAGAATATAAATAACTTATAAGTTCCTTCTATGGTGCAAACTGGGTCTATCTTCATTTCATCCTTTCACCCACTGTCATCATTATATGCAGAGATGGTAAAGTCACATACATAATCAGTGTTTTATTTGAGTTTATTCAAATTTATTTATATACTGTGGTCATATGACAGTTTTCAATAACTCACAATACAACTGTTGACTGATTTGTAGAGCATGCAACTTAGTCCTATTATTAAAAGAAGAAAGAGTAAACAAATTCAAAGGCGTCAAAGACGCTTCATGTCCATTATCTATTACATGGATTGCCCTATTACATGGAGTTTAATGTAATTGTAATTGGCTCCTCGTGGGGTTCTTAATTTAATCATTCTTTGTAGTCACATGGAGGAAACTTTTTTTGGAGAAGTTATCTTAATTTTCACAAGGTTAAAGACAAAGCAACATAAGAAATGAACATTCTAACAGATTACTGGTTTATACATTACCTTAATCGTCTCCCCAGTGCAAAATTAGTCGGTAATTTCAGTCAAGGACGGAGGGAGGAGGGGGGTAAATCGTCTCCACCTCCCTTCAAAGAAACAAAAATGTCTAAACTATCTACTTCGACCAGCGATCACTCACAATTAAGTGAGGATAAATCCTATTTGAACACGTTTAAGCTGCAGTTCAGCGAAGGAAGGAAGAACATATTCTGAGGGAGTTCAGAAGAGCAGAGTAAAGTTTAGGAGGAGCGCATCTAGTATTCGGGCAACTGTTGCTGCGTCAAAGTCTTCTTCGAGCGTCCCGTTAAGCTTTCACCCTAAAAAAAAAAAAAACAGGGGGTCCCGACCAGCTCCACACACACTGGATTCAAACTAGCGACGCTTCAGTAGAGCTCACTCAGAATTATCTAAGCCGGTGCGCTTTTACTGCAGGAACACCGAGGGGGAAGACTCAACAAGTTGCAAGAGGAAAGAAAGAGAGGGATGGATCAAACTGGATCCACCGGTTCCTAAGGAATTAGCCATAGCGGCAGGGAGCAGCCAAGCTATTTTCAACAACCATAAGAGTGGAAATCCGTGTGCAGGCAATGTTGAGAAATCTACTATGATGACGCGTCTCGAGGTCCGACCGGCAGAACCTCGTGCGTCCTGACTGTCACTGCGGGGAACGGGAGTGATGTGATGTACTGTCAAATCAAACGGTGGGTAAACGACAGCATGATCGCCGTCTCTCCAAATGACATGACAACCAATGTGAGAATTAAAATACTGATTATCTCAATTAAAGACATTACATTGACGCAACTTCCTAGTAGGCATATGTCCCCTGACTTTACCCTGACTACCCTGCAGATGTACAGACAGGCGGTTAGGACAGGGTGCATACCTGGAAGGCAACAGTGCATCTCTGGAATAACCATCAGCTGCAAAACCGTGAAGCCAGCATTGTTGTATTGTGGCAATGCTCTGTGTTTCTCGAGTTAAGAGATTTTTTTTTGCAGGCTGCATATCTCGATGCTGACTGACAGCTGCAAATCAACAGGTTATCCGATCACCGCAGTCTGAAGCAGAGCCCGCCTCTTTCCATTCAACAGACAGACGCTCCTTGTCTGCCTTTGCCGCAGACATGCGCCTTCAGTGACTCCGAAGCGTCTGTAGTCGAAAGTCGACTAACGTAGTGTGGATAACTAAGAGCTATTAGATAGTCTAATACAGGAAACCGATTCATGCTCTTACACTTTTCTCGTCATTGTTTTGCTTTTTTTGGTATTTGCTTTTTTTTTTTCTTTTTTTTTTTACCTTGAACCCGTTGGAGTTTTTGTAATCCGACGAATTTGCACATTGATCTCGCCTAAATGCCTCGGCTTGGAAAAGGCATCATAATAGCCCAACATGCGCCATGCGGCGAGGACTGAAAGGCAGTTTGGTTCCGCAGCAACAGCAGCAGCAGCAGCAACAGTTGTTTAATCCACCAGTGACTTCCTCCTCCATCTCCTCCACAGCAGAGCAGAGCCGCAGATAACACGCCCAAGTTGCTATTCTGGGAAGTTGATCTGACACACACAAACCGATCAAAGATGAAACACACAAACCGATCAAAGAGTGTCGACCCAGTCTGCCTCTCTGCTCGGCTATCGATTAGGTTATAAGGGGCCTATTATTCCCTAGACAGCAGCTAAGTGTATCCCTATGGAGATAAAGCATAATTGTCTTTACTGTGTTTATATTACAGTGCACCCGAGAGCATGAAGTGCCTACAGGTATTGTTTTTTTTAAACACATCCTGCAGATATTTCTCTCAGTTACTTGGATAAAAAATTACACACACACACACACACACACACACAGATATATATATATATATATATATATATATATATATATATATATATATATATTAAAATAAAATATAAGTCTCGTCAAATATGCAATGTAGCATCTATAATATCAACAATAATAATGATAATATTACAAATAATATTGAAATATAAATATATGACTATATTATCAACACTAATAAGTCAGAGTTGATGATATATTAAACCTTTGAACTTGAATATATTATGCAAACATTTTTGAATTCGAATTATAGACAAATGAGGACTTCTTCAAACACTTAATTACACATATATAAAAGGACATTTCATTATAGGAAAATTCCCAAGTTTAAATTTATGGCACAAATGAGAAAGTATACCATTAAAAAAATGTTGTTTTCGTTCTAGTCTTTGCATGTTTCACTTACATTTTTTTACATAAAGGATTTTGAGAGTGTTTGAGAAGCAGACACTTAAGTTGGAAGGTTGAGTGACTGTAAAGGGCAATTTGCAATTTAATAACGTCATCTGTGTTGTGTAAAATTTCTACCTGTACCTATAGTTGGTTAATTAGTCTGAAGGGTTAAGTGGAAGTCAAGAAAGGGAGAATGAAGGCTTGAGCTTGGCCAACTGAAAGGCTCTGGGTGTCTGTCTCCGTGGTTACCCCTCAGAACTGTTGACATAAGAGGGCCTATGATGTAAATTGTCACACAGTGAACAACTTTGGAGCAAAAATAAGTCACAAACGACTAAATTTACAATCCATTCTTGTCCAGTGTTTGATGAGCTGTCTTGACAGAGCACTTAGGCTTCACTTTAGAAGGCTGTAGTATGCATGCCAAATCAACCTCTCAATATCATATCACAGAATCTGCAAGGAAGAGCACAAAAGAAACGAGGCATTGTGACATTGTATTTTTGTTTTTATTTTACTCATAGTTGTCTTTTTGGGCATGCAGATTTGGCCCGAATCCAATTAGGCATTCGTGAAGTGGAGCAATGGTATCATCTTTTTGAAAAGTGTTGCATCTTGCCAGTTTAAACAGCAATGGTAATGGTGACGTTTAGATTATATTTTGGAAACTGGTTTATAAAAAGTTGCATTTTCATGTACATTTGTCATGTAAATTGAGAAAACAGTGGCACAATTGAGAGCAGCAAAGGCTACTTTTATTTTGCTGCACGTAATTATTTATATTTTTATTTTTTGAGAGAAGTCTTGTTTGAGAGTCCTCAATGTATATCTTCTCAACCCTGGATTGTCATTTTCACTGAAGACCGAGAAGAGGTCATAATCGATCTCATGGGTAAATACACAAACACAAATTTAACACAGTTGTAAACCACTGGATGTTATTTATGTAGCACAAAAAAGTGGCTGCAAAACACAGACACATTATTGTTGGTATTCCAGACATTTTTTTCTGAACTGAAGATGATTTTCAAGAGTTGCATGTCAGGCAGTGAAATTAGTGCTGCAGATCATATCTTCTTTCCTGCAGCTCCCTCTTGTGACAAAGAAATGGGCCTAGATAACGTCAGTTGATTTATTAAAGCGGAATATACTGCTGTATTTTGAAATTAACTATAATTTACATTTTAGTTTCATCATAAATTGGCATTCCATCTTATGTGATTTTATTATTTCCCTATCTGACCTTAAACAAGTGACGCAGTGTAGCTTCCCAAGCGTGGCTGAATAGCGCCCCCATTTGTCTGTGTGCTCACAAAGTCTTTTAAATATCTTTTGGATAAAGGGACAGCAATTCATCCTACTTTTTTGACCAACAGTGAGTGAAAAGAAATTCTTAACCTTTACAGTTTACTACAACCATATAACCAGTAATAAAACTCACAGTCAGAAAGGTGCACTTCTTAGCAGTTTTTTTTTTACTTTCACTTTATTTAATAGAAGATGAAGAAATATACTTTTTTTTAAATCCCCTTGGGGAAATTATTTTTTCAACTCCCAGCTTTTTTTCCACACACACATATGTGTATGTACGCCTTAGTATGTTTAAGTGCAGACACCCTTAAGTTATATTCAAGGGACTTCCTTATATGTAGAAATTATGAAAGTATACAGTATGTTACTTCATTAGCAGGAAGAGCACATTCTTTAACTAATAACCTTTGCGTTCTCCATACAGGATGGGAGAGCTGGCCTTGTTAAATGTGAGGAAAATTCAGATTAATAACAAAACAATTAAATCATAACATTTCACTATTACCTGTAGCCAAGGGGATTTTTTGTTTTTTCTTTTCAGATTTTTTTTATTGCAGTATAAGTATTATTGGAGTATATTAGCTCATAAAGTTCTTTAATGTCTGTGTTTCTAATGAAATGGTAAGAAAAGATGACAAACAGATAAAAGGATTGAAAATGTCCTGCATGGTTTGGCCTAGATCAAAACAAGGCCACATCTGAACTTGTGCACTTGGTTCATTTTCAACAATCACTATTCATATTCACATGCATGCACTCAAAATCTGCAATCTAAAAATGAGATGCATTTGGTTCGCTCAAGGTTGTTCAACTGGATGTCTCTTTTCCTATTTTGTTACTATTGTATTATCAACTGCAAATTTTCTTACACATGATGTTTATTTTAATTCAGCTTACATAATCCTCATTGTTTGTTTTAGTTAAATTCAGCATTGAAAAGAAAAAGCTTGATTAAAATACACATATTTTAACATTTAGGAACTCTGTCCAGTATTGTTTGATTGATGGCGACCAAAGATTCACTGAACAACTGTACTGAAAGAATGTGCATTTTGTTTAATCTAAATGTAGTTAATTATGTAGTAGTGTTTTTACAAAAAAAAAAAAAAACAACAGTTATATCACATCTCTGTTAAAGTTTAGACTATAAGTGTGTAATGTCCCGACTAAGGTGGACAGGGGGCGCTAGTGGTCCATCAAACATTCTTGACAAAAGAGCCGTAAAATATGCAGAACTCTTTGACAACTGTAACAATGCCTCAAAGTACAAATCTGTAATATATTCTAAAACAAATGTTAGCGTATTAACCCTCCTAAGCTGACTTAAATTACAAACAGAACACTTAAAGCTAAGGGTGTCTTTATTTATGCGTACCGGTGAGGCAGGGTGTCAGAGGTGAATGTTTTACAGATGATGTGCAAAGAATACAAGTCTGAAGGAATGTTAAAATGATTGTAATTCAAAACGTCACTGGGAAAGCACCCAGCAAAAAACGACCAACGTGTGTTTGGAAACCCACATTTTAAAATGCTTTTAGTATATGTGGGGGTGAAGATATGATGAGTGGGCAGTGTTTGTGCACGGAGCATGTGTGGCAGGTAAAAGATGGGTAGTTCTTGAACTGACCACGAAAATTGTTTTCTGTTGGTTAGTTACCAAGAAGTCAGTCATTTTATTGCTGTTAGGGCTAGTCAGAACACAAAATGACTGAGAAGAATTTTTAGACAGACAAAGCCTTTCCCTTTTTATTGATTCTTTTCTTTTTTTGGTTTTTGCTTTTTTATGACTGCTTTGACCACTCAGAACTAACTGTTGAGCATTGGACTCATGAATAGAGGGTTAATAAATGTAAGAAAATGCAAACTATCCTGATGCCAACTTGGCATATTTTGATGGGAAAGCTACCCATGGTGCACCAACACTGCAGGCATACCAGTAGAATTTCATCCTATAGTCCAGTTTTCAAGCACACTTTGGCATGTCTTGTCCAGTTAATATCTTTTCCAACATTAATGACAATTTTTAATAAGGTCTGTTGGCCTTTATGAGTGTCTTCTGCAGCATACCATACCAACTCACCTTTAGGAGTGTGTACAGAGATGTGCTGGTATAGACTTTGTCACTTGAACTTAAAAACCCCAAATAAACTTACTAAACACTGGAATGTGTGTCTAAAAAAACTAACAAAAAAGTAAATAGTTTGTGGTAACTAATTTGTCCATAACATTTATATTTAATTTATGTTCATCATTGGCTCATTTTTGAGAAAGTAAAACATAAAAGCTAAATATCTATGATGGTGTACAGTTAAAATTTTATGAAATGCAGTCTCTGGTCTTTAAGGTTTAATATTGCAAATAAAATATTGGAGATTTAATGACTAATATGATTACAGTTGATGTAACAGCTCAGTAAGGCTGAAAATAAGCATATTTTACCACAAGTGATGGTGATTATATGTGGATGATTACAAAATATGGCGTTTTTCATGTTTGGAAGGTTGGCGTACAAATATGCGTAAATTAACACAAAACATTATGTAGGGCTGGGTTTTGAAATATATCTCCCGTAAAACATAATTCTTAGCTTCATCAGTGCATTATATGAAAAATAATGGTTGCTGAAAATAGCACCAAATTTCACAGGAATACAACCTCATAACGGAGCTTTAGAAAAGGTCAGGAGATTGTCAAAATTCTTTGCAACCATTCTCTGGAGATCAGAAATATTTAAATTCAAAAGTAATCTGTCACTGCATTGCTGAGGTATTTCTTCCTGAACCAAAGCGTGGGACGGATAAATTTACTGACATTGCTGTCTAGAGCCATGCCGCTGTCTTTTTATGTTACCTTTGAGGGCTCCCTTCATTTTGTCTGGACAGACACAGCTTCTCTCAGCTTACTGAAATCAAAGTTTTTTTCATAACTGAAAAATGACAGTTTAATTTGAGTTGACAAGAATCAAGACAAGAATCTAAAAACAGTCTCAAGTCTTTTTATACCCATCTCTGGTGAGAATATAACAAACCAGTACTGTTTATTGGTGGTGGTGTGGCAACATCTTTGCAACATGAGAGACATGTGTGCTTGACTGTGCTTGAGAACTGGACCATAGGATGCAATTTTAATGGTATGCCTGCAATTTTGGTGCCAAGGTGACAGTGGCTGGCTCAGTGGTAGGGCGGGTGGTAGAGCGGGTCGTCCAATGTTCAAAGATTAGCGGTTCGATTCCCAGTCCCGTCTAAAAACACTCGCAGTGTGATCTGACAGTGGGAGGTGTCAGCTCACCTCTGGACCACTTCCGAGGCTCCCTCGGGTAAGGTGCCGTCCCCCTCACAAGCTGCTCATTTGGGGCGCACCAAGAAGGAGCTGCCTGCAACTCTACCTCCCATTACATGCTTGCAGGCCCCCTTGTGTGATGTTGTGTGTACTACACGGGCCTGTACACATTAATATATGTACAGTGGTACCTCTACTTACGAAATTAATTGGTTCTGGAAGAAATTCCTTAAGTAGAAAATTTTGTAAGTAGAGATACCATATATGCTGTATATATATATAAACGTCTGATGTATTTTTCTTAACTTGGAATTAAATGTCAGTGAAAACAATTAATGCATTCTGTATTTATGTGCATTATGTAGTGCTACCTGCTTAGACAAAAAGATCAGGGCAAGGAGATAGAGGATTTTGTCCCAGTAGCAACCCTAACAATGGCAACTGGCTCACTGGTCCCAGGAAGAAGGACAAAAAAGAAAATCCACTTTATTGATCCCCTAATGGGGAAATGACTTTTTACACTCTATTCACATGCATATCTTCGTGTTAGATACAGAGTTGTGAGCAGGCCCCTGAAACACAACCACAAAATACAAGGGGCCTGTGAGCATACAATTAGTAAACATAACGTTACATGGGTAGGCAGAGTGAAGGGCAGCGACTTCAGTTGGTGCTAAATTGAGCAGCTTGTAAGGGGATGGCACCTTGCTCAGAGGCGTCTCAGCAGTGGCTGGGAGGTGAACTGATGCCTCCCACAGTCAGCTCACACTCTGACAATGTCTGGCAGAAGTGGGAATTGATCTGCTGATGTCTGAGCAATGTCTGGTCATAAGACGTCTGCTCTACCGCTGAACCACTGTTGCCCCAAAATTGATGGACATCCTCTCAGTACCATGTCACAAAAACATGCTTAAGTTTAAATTATACTTTAAACTGGAACATTTTTTTTTTACTTAAGATCTACATTGTATATTATTGTATATTCCAACTCAATACCAAAATATGTGAAATTCATGATTAAACATACCATCTATTAAAAATTTTGAAACTCTTTGTCGAGACTTGAGCTTGGCACTAATAAGAGGAGAAAGTAATGCCAAGGTTGAGACAGTTTCTCTCAAAATTATTTGTGTTTGCTTTTCAATTTGTACTGAACCAGGTTAAAAAAATTCATGTGGTTCATCTTTTAAATTTCTTTGCTGCTTTTTTTTCCATTTTTCATTGAGTGCAATTCATTTAAAACTGGATATAGACAGAATAAAGTCAATAACCTGTTTAATTTATTCTCACTGTGTATGTACAGCACAGTACAGTCAGCTGACAAATTGGAGAACATCATGCCAGGGAAAACAGAGACTTTTTAAAAATTGGGAGTGCCTCCAGAGTTGCATCTCTCTGACCCTTATCATTCATAATGTTTGATGGTTATGCTGCGTGCACCAAACCGAGCAAAAATTTGAACACTCAAATTCTGACACATTAGTCAGTTATCCTTCACCTGGTAGGAAAATGCTATACAGATAGAGTAGAGACTTTTGAAGGCGTGACATATCACCTGATTCTGAAGTACATCAGACTCCTATCACACACGGCCTCGTATTGCTGCCTCAATAATTCTGTGTATATGTTATGTCGTTTGATGCTCACAGTTTACCTTGAATTTATAGACATGACTTCAGCACTCCGTGAGGGCTCAGCAGATTCAGCTTGTGGCTTAGAGGACAAATAAACTGAATAATCATGCAGAGGCAGTTCACCATGGCCAAGGTAAAGAAGAATCTCTCCAATCTTTAAAAATCATGATAGTGTGTTCTCGCCCACTCCCTTTCCTGACTACTTTCAAAGTAGTCTTTTTTGTTAGTTGGCAGGGCCTTGGAGTCCACTCATGAAAGAGCATCCCACCATCTTTTTTATTCCAGGCAGCTGTAGCAGTGTTCATTACTTTGTCCCAGACTGATCCCTCAAATGACAGTATGGCCATTTCATTTCGTTGATGACTGCTTCTCCACCTCAGAGACCATGGACTTAATGGCCCTCCAGCAGCTTGGTACTATACTATATCCTTCCACTGTGTCAGACGTTGCAGTACTTTAATACTCAGAATTCCACTCTCTGCTACATTTATAAAAGGGAAGCTCAACCTGTCAACCAAAACAATAGGCACAGCATACACAGTCAAAAGTTGTCTGAATAATTATAAAGCAATACATGCATTTGAAGTCCAAAATTGAATTGAATAAAATCAGCATCTTCTTGAAAACAAAGCTCTTTTTGTTCTATCAAGGGATTGACAACTATGTTTATTTCAAGTTTTTTTCTGATTTACTGTAGTTAACTAATGCCAATTCATCTGCAGGACCTCAAAGACTTTGGATGACCAATATCAGTATACTAAAATTATGACACTGGGTACAGTTCATGTGTGATAACACCTCAATCAATGCACTGGTTTGTGTTGTGGATAAATGCCATAAATAAATTACTTAAATTGAGGAGGGAAATTAATATACTATAAAATCACAGGCACACATCCTTTTAAGTAGTTTTTGTAGAAGTAGAAGAAGAAATACTTTATTGATCTTGCATCGGAGAAGTTATCTTTTTCACTCATATACTGACACACACACACACACACACACACACACACACACACACACACACACACACACACACACACACACACACACACACACTCTTGAACTGTATCTAGAACAGAACTGAAGCAGTCTCTTGGATCAGAGACGAAACATTTTCAAGAACTTTATTAAAGTCCAGTGGATTGAGTTAAACAGCTTTTGATTAGAACAACAAAAGTTGAAGTTTTTGATGATGGAACTTTCCAGAGTTGGAAACATCCTGTTGTGAGCGTTGGACACCAGGAACCAAATACAGCAGGACGTCCATTACAGTGCCAACGCCATCCTGACCTCCGTTGAGTCTGTAATCTGGTGGAGAGACTTTTCAAAATGATCCGTACAGAATGAGATCACAGTAGGGATTCAACTCGTCTTCATCGGAGGAGCATTAATAAACTCAACAGAATCTGCAGCAGAAACACAACTGGAAGATCTCATGATGTTTCCTAGTTATTTTGGCCATTGATTGGTTGTTGATTGCGTACATGAGCAAGGCTGGAAGGAAACTAAATAAATGTAAAAAACAAAGCTTTGATTTCATCCTTTTTAGCTGAATTTTGCAAATTTTTTTTGACAATGGTACGACAGCATTTAGAAAGGTTTTCACACCCTGATGTTTGCAAATGGACAGACATCGCAAATATAAGTTTCCTTTTTGGCTGGAGTAGTCATTGTGTAAACAGCCAAACTTTTTGTACTACTTTAAATAGTACTTCTCTTTTTGTGAGACAATCCTTTCCTTTCTTTCAGTCGGAGTTTAACTCAGAATTCGTTGCCGTTTTCTGTCTCGTTCCTGCTGTTTGGACTCTCTGCTCAAAATTGTTGCAACAGTTATGACACTCTAAAATTATGTTAACTGGGAAGTCCATGTATAGTTATTTCTTCTCCTAACATAGCAGATGCAGTAAGTCATATTGTTCACGTGATTCCTTCTGGCAGATGTTCCGTGATTGGTTGGGCGCTTGATTGACAGGTAGCAGGTGGAGTTGGTGACAGCGTGAAGGTGTGAGACTTTCAAGTGAGCTTATTCAAATATATCAGTGGGGATATATATATATATATATATATATATATATATATATACAGTATATATATATGTGTGTGTGTGTGTGTGTGTGTGTGTGTGTGTGTGTGTGCAGGCCCACAACAGATGCACCGCCAAATGAGCAGCGACCTAAAAATCTTAATATTCCAAAATTCACCATACACATTTAGAAGTATAGTGGAATTATTTTTCTAATAACGTATTGCAATTTGAGTCTTTCTAAACCACTGTGCAAGATGAACTGCAGGATGTGTTTGAGTACCTGTACAAGGTCAGGTTGTCTCCTGTGTGTGTGGTTTTTTTTTTTCATCCTATTTCCACTCCAAGTGACATGTAACCAAAAACATTCCATTTGCTCAAGGCCACAACAAAGAGCACACACTCCTCTATGTAGACACACATTTAGTTTGAAAGCAATAAAATATTGAGGGGTGCTGATGATGTTAAGTTCCAGTGATGTTTGCTCCTCAGACCTCTTCATATAAACTGAGTATCTGCAAAATCGTCTGTTTATGTTATCGACGATACTGTTGGACTTCTAGTCATCCTATGTACAATTTGATTTGATAAATAAATATTTGAACCTTTTTTACTTTGTCCTATCTAAGAAAACCTCTCCCCACCACAGAAGCAAAGAGTTTGTCAATTATTTCTGTGAAGTATACCTATTGTTGAGGGAACTAATACATTATCTGTTCACCTCTACATGGACCTCATCATGTGGAGGTGAATTAACAACATGCAATCTTTGCTAATTTAATCAATGAACAGCAATTTTACAACATTTCTGTATTGATATAGCTTGCTAGGCTTTACTGGTTCCTTGGGACAACTTAAACAAACTTTTAATTTAGTATGATGATTTGAAGGTGTCTTTCTGCTTCACTGCATTACCCAGATAAAATAAATTTATTAAGAATGGACTTTTAAATAGTTTCACAAATATTTAGTTACAAACAAGCTTTTCATTTTCAACTTATAACAAATCCCATTTAATAAGAATCTAAAACTTTGTCACACCCCCATGCTTTCATTTAGACATGGAAAATACCCTTTTGCATCTGTGGTTGATATGCAAAGCTCTTGCCACAAAGCCTCCATAACGCTCACATAACATGAAACAGCACTTTGGTTTAGGTTATGTACTCTGTGATGAGGATTTGGAGAAGATCGATTACATGCATTTGCTCTCAGACAGGACATGTACTCCTGGTGAATGTCGTGTTTGTTACCCACCGCTCAACCTCAAACATTTTTTTTTCCCATGGAAAACGGTAGCTTTGCAAGACATACTGCTGTTGTATTGTGAGCTTGGTCACCACTTGTTGATGCTGATGTGTATTACATCAGGATTGTGACAAGTGCATCATCCAGATATATATGCTGCCCCAGCTACCTTAGAAGTGCATTTATTTGTTTGATCATTATTCGGAAAATACATCTTCACAGTCATTCTGTTAAGTTCAGTGATGTTCACTGGTGAATGATATGGTCATGTTTAAATGTTTTTTTATTATTTTTGAGGCTACTAAGTTTTCTTGTGAATTGTCTTCCCTGCAGGCTAAAAAGCGATTGCTCAGTGAGGGTCATGAAGGAATATTCACCCTTTAATGTCATCATTGGGGTTTATGTTTCTTCTGCATTGAATAATAGTTAGACAGTAGCCATAGATCACTTATGAGTCTGAGGACGTGGCCAGTCATTTAATCTGTCTTACATGTAAAAAACATGGCCTTTTAAGGGAAAAATATTTGGTAACACTCGTTGGTCAATAACCGCCGATTGACACACAGCAGATTATCTTGGTTTATAAAAAAAATGATGAAACACTTGGGAATGAGTGTGTGTTTTGTGTTCAGTTCAACGTGTGGGCCATGCAATATTAGTTAAGTATCTGTAAAATTGTCTGTCTTTATCATCAATGATAATCTCAACCTATGTATTAAGAAATATTTTGTACTTATGTTCTTTGTCCTGTCTTAAGAAAGCCTCTGTCACCACACGCCCTTCCCCCTTTCTATTCTCCCTAAGGAGGAGACCGAGGGAATGCCTTTCACCTATGAAGCCTAGCTGAAAGCTGTTCACAATCACCATCCAGTAGTGGCTTTACAAGTTGCACACGGCAGAATCTCTGCTCTCTGTTGACTATGCTGTGGAAGCCACATATGGTGGTGTGTTTTAGTGAAGTTCAGACTGATGTCTCTGGTAAAAGATGAGGAGTTGGTAAGTTTGGAGGAGCCTTACACATTTTTTTCACAGACGTTTGCCTTTGTTAGATACACTAGGTAAGTGGTCTGTGCCAACCGTTGTATTTATATTTGTTTATCTGTTTTAGAGAAGGCAGGTTTTTGTTTCCATTCACAAGATTAGGCAGGAATAGTGTCGTCATAAACTTAATTTTGCCTAGACCTTTGTTCCCCTCCTTGGCCACATTTTAATTTCTTTTACTTATTACTGGTTGAAAATTTAGCTTCTTTCCGCTGTACGATTTGGACTCTGGGTTATTATTGGTTATCTACTGTACCAGCATTATAAAACATGCCACCGTTCTTGGTCATAACATAATTTTACAGTTTATTTCCTGACCTTGGACAGACCTGCAGACCAGACACTGCTGGATTTACAACCAATCAGAGCATGGACACAGGCATGGACAGATTGCTCTCCCTCTATCAATCATTGCATCAAGCTCACCTTATGTTAGACAAACAAGGGCAGAGGGATGTTTGCTGGAATAGGAGGAAGGCCAGATGTTTACGAATAAGAAAATTACTCATGACATTGTCCATTTGTCTGGTACCCAAACAATTTCACACTTGGGGTCATGACCCATTGAATAGTATATTTCATTTTCAATTGAGAAAGTCTGGAAACAATAGACGTGTGTATGTATTGCAGCTATGAGTTGTTTTTTCATTGAAGCACATCAAGTCAGAAGTATGACCTTTCATAATGCTTGTAATATATCAGCAGCAAGATGTCTGCAGTCAGAACAGATGCATTGAGTTGCACAGATCAGATATAATCAGAGTGACACTCTGTTACAGCACCTTTATTAGTGCTTCAGCCATTCACCATAGAATATTTAGAAACTCAAACACAGTCCTCCAAACACAGTAGAACTAAACATTCATGGTCAAGAAGTGTAGTCAATTGTCCAGGATATGATGAGCTGTGGGCATTCAGCTAATGTCTACTGAAGGCATTAAGAGCACAGCAGAGGTAAGACTTAGCTATGCTAACCTAAACTGATCTTGCAGACTTTTAGAGTAAGAACCAGGAATTATGTGGATACTTATATTCTTATCATTTGACAAATATAACTAATACCATTAATTGTTTCATATAAATATTTTTGTCATTTTGTCTCATTGGTGAACACATTCTGTGATTTATTACTGGATCAAATCTACATCAGATTAAAAAACCTCAAAATTATATGGAATAAAGGAAAACATTTTTTTTCCATTATGTCTTTAATATAAAATATATATATATATATATATATATATATATATATATATATATATATATATATATATATATATATATATATATATATATATATTTATATTTATAGCCGTTAGAGGCTATTGAATTATCATTAATCTTTCAGGCCCTTTCCTGAAGTGTAATACAGCTGATTATGATGGTTGTCACTTCATTTACTTGTGTAGGTATCAGAAGTAGGGTGTTTCAAGAGGTCATATTTACAGTACATTCAGTAACCGCAGGCTGGGAACTTTGTTAAGTGGGGGTTTTAGAAACTGCAGACCTCCATTTCCCATACAGTATTAGTCAATTTTTCATTGTGATTATAAGTGAAACCGTCTCACATTCTCTTGACTTGCTGTATGACCACATAGGCTTTGCAGGAAGACAACCTGATGTTACAATCTTATGAAAGTGGCACCTGGAAGGAAAAAAAAAGTGTTTTTTTAGTCAGTGTGCGCGTTTGTGTATGTGTGTGTGTGTGTGTGTGAGAGTGCGTGTGTGCGTGCATGCAGGTGTGTGTGTGTGTGTGTCTAAGGAGGTGGGGGTTGTTTTCAGAGACAGAAACAAAAGTGAATTAACCCTTATTACGCGATGATCGCAGAGTGGCAGAAGTGACACAAACTGTATATAGTGTGTTTGAAGCCTATATCAACCATTTTTTGAGTTCAAAACTAGATCCAAGAGCATGTTTTTGGTTTTTATGTGCAATAAAATAAAATTTTTCCATTTTCGAATTGGACTGTGTGTCTATTTTGGCCCAACAAACTCCTTTGAAGAGTGGCACGAGTGACACAAACTGTTTATAGTTATGTTAGAAGCCTATGGCAACCTTTTTGGAGTTCAAAATCAATTCGATGAGAGTGTTTTTGGTGTGCAATAAAATTTTTCCATTTTCGAATTTGACGGCGTATGTCTATTTTTGCCCAACATGTAGTAAGTTATAGGGCAGTGGTTCTTAACCTGGGTTCAATCGAACCCTAGGGGTTCGGTGAGTCGGTCTCAGGGGTTCGGCGGTGACGGGGGTCAAGACAAAACACCCGACACAATGTTTTGTCTTGACACAATGTGTCAAAACACCCGACACGATGTGCCGGGTCTTTTGCCGAACACACACGAATCACTGTGTACGTTTGATACATCGTGTCACCTCGTGATGACACGCCCCCCTTAGCCATCACTGGCTGCAGGTGATCACGTGACACTACATCGATTACCCTACCTGTGCTACAGGGGATTTTTGCGCACTCAGTAGTCGATTTATGCCTGTCATGATGGTACGTCATCTGATTGCTTTCTTAATATTTTAATTCATAGTAACTATGTTGAGCAAAAAAAGAAAGTGGTCGGACGAATATGTGCAACGTGAATTTACATGTACTGTATAACGGAACGTGATGGGAGTCAGCGTTCTGTATGATTTGCAATGTCAAGTTGAGCAACTCTAGTCTGGCACTGGCAAAAATAAAGGAATACTTCCTTAAGCTGCATGGAAAACAACAGAAACAGACTTTGCTGTGAAAATGACATCAGAGTAGTACTTGCCAAGGTGAAGCCACGCATATGTGAACTGGTTTCTCAATAATGACAGCAGAAGTCACACTGATTTGCAGGTAGGTCATTTCATGTGAGTTCATGCACTGTCTTGGTTTTGTTCTTTGAAAAAGGTGACATTAATGCACAATTCATTAAATACACCAGTAAAACATATACAGTATTTTCCACACCTAAAAGCCTTTAATTTTCTCAATTTCTTATAATCCAATGTGCCTTATAAATGAAAAAAGTTTTAAAACAGACCATTCATTGAAGATGAGTTCTCAGATGTGTTTTATAATCCAGTGCGCTTTATAATCCAGTGCGCTTTATAATTCAGTGTGCCTTATAGTGCGGAAAATACTGTACTTATGTCTTAAATTTGAAAAAAAAAAAAAATTTTAAATGGTATACAGAGACAAATATCAAAGGTGCCAAAAAACGGCCACAATAGTTCAGGGGTCTAAAAGTTAATATTGCTTTCACAATTTCCTCCAGCTGTTCTTGCACCATGTAGTGATAAATTTGGTGCCCAAGACCGATGAAACTTTATTTACTCTAAATAGCTATCTATTAAAGTGCTCAAAATAATTGCCTACTTTTAAATTGAAGGCAGGAATATTAAAACTAATTTGTTGATTTGCCACACTTCAGTTTTGCTATTTTGAGTAAACCTAGTTGGAAAGCCTGTTTGCTTTTGCCAGTCTAAATAGAATGTTTTTAAAGAAATCAAACTGCGTCATGTCTCCCTGACATTTACCTCAGTCAAGAAGTCTAAAAAGTCTTGTCTGAAATGCTAAAACTGATGAGGAAACACTTTTCTATTTGTACCTTTAAGATGGATATTTTCCATGCTGGGCTGCACCTGCTTCCTGAGATGAGATTTGCTCATGGATAATCTCATTAATGGATTCAAAAATCCAGGTGCTCAGATAATCTTTTCATTACATTCCACTAATCCAAATCCTGGTGAGATAATTCCTGGACTACAGCATGCTAATCTGATCCTTATCACTACTTTCTCTGTTTTGTCGGAAAATAACAAGAAAACCAAAATAGTCGGAGGTATAAACGTGACATGCACAGGATCAGCAATGTGAAGTAAAATTTAGGTCAGGCATAAAACCTTCATTATGGTTGTTGAGAGGAACTGATGACTGCAGCACACAATCTCACACACCTCTATGTATGAAGACCTCTTTCATTATTTTTCTATCCCCATTTAAATCAAATATTGTTTCACTTGAAGAAAACTCAAACCCTTAAAAATTCCAAGACATATTTTCCTTCTAGAACTGCAGCTTTTTTTAGAAAGCAATACTCAAATAGAGCTCGTTTAGAAGTACAATCATTTCAACAACTACCACATGAGAATAATTGTGAACACATTCAGATTGTATTAATCAAAGATACCCAGCGTGTACAGTTGATAAAACTCTGTCAAAATGACATATCTAGACCTCTTTGGATGGATTATACAAGTATGTACAGTAAATGTAGGAGCCCTATATTTATATTTGTCATTAAAACAGACAATATCGAGGGGGTCTGCCGGTGCTGTTGTTGTCCTTGGTTACCTTTGACCCGGCTAGCTGGGGGTTCCTCTGTTCTATGTGTGGATCTACCCACCTCTTGGAATCAGGGGGCCTGGGTGGCAGTCCCACGATGGCACGGACTCTGCCTATTCCCAGTGTGGACAACCTCATTTCTTTGATCAACGGCGCCATTTCATGTCTACGTATTGTGTGTGTGCATGTGTATATGTGTGTTTTTTTTGGAAGGTGGGAGGGAGGGGCGTCCCTTTGTATTGATTTTTCTATTTTATTCTGATTATTGATTTTAATTCTGTGAAGGACTTTGTGTTGCATGTTCTTGTATGAAAAGTTATATAAATAAAATTGATTTGATTTGATCTACATCTTTTGCAAAATACTGCATAATGCTTGTCAAGTATCTGACAGCACAGAACACTGCACTTAAAATGCTCATTAAGACAGAACACCACCGATACAAATGCAAAAGAAAACTTTAGATGAATTGACTGGACAAAAGTAGAGGAAAAAGAAGTTAGCATATACTGTCTAGTGATAGGCTGAGCAGTGGGCAGCTCCTTCGTGGTGCATCCTCATGAGCAATTTGTAAGGGGGAGCTGTGATTTGTTCAAGGGTGCCTCGGCAGTGCTTGGGATGCAAACTGGCACTTCTCACTGCCAGTTCACCAATCTTTTTTTTTTTTTCCAGCGTGGATCTACAACCAGCCACCCTCCGGTCCCCAGTCCAAGACTTAGTGGACTGAGCTACTGCCGAGTATGAAGGCTCAGCTGTAGCAGGTAGCAGTTGCTAATAGATATTTATTTACAACACAGTTCATCTACAAGAATGTTTTCCAAGGTTTTGCATGAAAAAATTACTGCAATATATTCCCTTCAGTCATTTAAGATGGTGTTGGGATAAATATTTGACACTGCTTTATGACATTTGGATAACATTAAAAATCCAAAGCGGAATGAAATGCTCATTCATTCTGACTCCACTGCATAAAGACAAGCCACAGACCAACAGATTTTTTTCTTTTTCTTTGTTGGGTCTGTTTGTTTTTGATTCAAGGTTGAATTTACATTATTCATAAAAAAACACAAATTAAGCTCTTGAATAGTTCACTAACATGCTTAAATATAAAATAATAAGTAAAATTTTTACTTCAGGGGTGTGCCAGGATGTTATCTCTGACTGCCTTGGCTCTAGTTTTAAATGTCTCTTGTCAAACCTCTTGCACATAAGTAAGAAGTATGGTGCAGCTGTCACTGCTACAGCGAGATGAGAAATGTGGCATGCTGGTCTCACATTAGCACACACCCTCTGCCTCCTTTATCCTACTCAGACAGATCACTACAGTGTGTCTGGTGTAACTTTCACTCCACAGGTAATTGACTTGCAGTCTCCGCTGAGCTGTCCACTACATCCACTACATGGCCTCCACACCCAATTACAGGCTGAGGTTGGGTGACGGAACTGATTTGTATAGAAATGACTTCACCTGCATATATCAGTGATTCAACCATGTAAAACCATTAACTTATTTATTTTCTAATGGCACAGCATGGACAATGGCCTCAGGATTTGACATATTTAATTATGCATTGCTTGACTTGTCAGTACAATCAATTAGCTGACTTTCCAATGCTGATGCTTTCCTTGAAACCAACAATGACGGACCTATCCTGCTCCATTAATCAGGTGTGTAAGGCTGCATATTTCTTTGAAGCAGTTTACTCTGCAGTCAACACCACACAGACCAAAGTGTCTTTCTTGGTTACCTAGCAATAGCGAGGCGACATTGGTCAACAGCAGCCTGTCAAACAAAATAACCAACACTGTCATCCATGCCAGAGGGAATGACTAAGTAACAGTCTCAATACTTTATAATATTAAAGTCTAAAATATGTTATTAGTCAGCAAATCCTAGGATTGCAAAATTGTAATTTCATCTCTTTTAGTTCTGGATATTATCAATTTTAATGTGGCTGTACTTAGCAAAATAATTGCTGACATCACACAGAATGTCACCAATAATTACAAAAACAAGAAACAAGAGGATTCAGATGGTCAGACAGGTTGTTGGCAAACCAGTTGTAAAAGCTGACAGGCCAGAGAAAGCTCATTTTAGGAAATAATTTTACTATTCAGGTTGATGATTTCTTTATAATGTGGGTAATCATAAAGAGAAATGATAAATCTTCTTTCCTTTTGGCTTTTTCCTTCAGGGGTCACCACAGTTGCCTCCATCTAACCCTGTCTTCTGCATCCTCTTCTCTCACACCAACTACCTTCATGTCCTCTTTCACTACATCCATAAACCTCCTCTTTGGTCTTCCTCTAGGCCTCCTGCCTGGCAGTTCAAAACTCGGCATCCTTCTACCACTATATTCACTATCTCTCCTCTGGACATGTCCAAACCATCTCAGTCTGGCCTCTCTGACTTTATCTCCAAAACCTCTAACATGTGTTGTCCCTCTGACGTACTCATTCCTGATCCTATCCATCCTGGTCACTCCCAGAGAGAACCTCAGCATCTCCATCTCTGGTACCTCCATCTTTGTCTCCTGTCTTTTCCTCAGTGATAATGTCTCTAGACGAAACAACATCACACACACTCACACACACACACACACACACACACACACATAAAGAGAAATGATAAATAAACCATGAAAATTAGTTGTCAGTAGTATGAAACAAGAGATTTCAATTCGGAGGACAGGTTTTTAACTGGATGTGTATGTTTTATGCAAGGAGGAGACTACATATTTACATTTACAAAGTACGTTATTAACCGGTTCAGGAACTTTATTTTTTTGTTCTAACCGATTCGGGAACGTCAGTTTATGGATCGCAAAACCAGAAATGTTATAATTCCGTTTCTGTTGGGAACGAACCGATTGGCAAAAAATTCTGGTTCAGAGCCCTGCTTTTATCAAGAAGAAATCCAGTTGCTCTTCACAGCATCTCATCCCCCCCACTCCCACCCCTCAACCCCAATTCAACAGATCACATCATTTTAGAACGGGAATTAATAATAATAAACAAACAAAAAATTTAGGCCAGTTGTTTTTGATTGTGACATATAAGAATCACCAATTGAACTGAATATCATTACTTCTCTCTGGACGTCTGTGTAGGTTCTCAGTTATCCCGGTCATAGTTATCTAAAGCTGTTTAAATCAATCCACTGGACTTTAAGAAAGTTTCTTGAAGACGTTTCGCCTCTCATCTAAGAGGCTTCTTCAGTTCTGTCTGGACCTTTCGCACAGTCTCCAGCCAAGACGTGGGAGAGAGAGAAAGAAAGAAAGGAACTTTAGGTAGCTGTGTGGCCTAATGGCCAATTAAAACAAGAGCAAACCAATTATCCTGGTTGACCTTAAAGGTGGTGTGTCTGCCTATCAATCAGAGGGAGCTGAGAGGTTACTCTTATGTCGCCTCGAAAACTGAGGGGGGCAGATTAGTACTTGAAGAGGGTGAAGATGGAGGTAACATTAGGAAGATGCTATTGATAGCAGATCACTTCAGAGTGGATGGATCAACAGGGAAAATCAATAACGGCACCGACTCCTGGCAAAAAAAAAAAGGACCATTATATCAGTGTTTGGCAAAGACAATCAATGTTCTCACCTACAATATCAGTATAATAGCTCATTGGGTGGAAATTCTTGAAAAGTCCTGTTATTCATCACTGAACCAAAACAATTTTTACATCACTTTCAGATATTTCCAGTTTGACCATAGGGTAGTAAAGGTCGTAACCTAATAAGCTTTATAAATACTTCCTTTAAATCACATTTTAATCTGTCATTTCAGAATGTATGTCAAAATCAAAAGGCAGAGCCTCTTAAAGAGTTTTTGCTAGTCTTCGGATAAAAATTTGATTTTTGAATTTTTCCAATGAATGATTTGTCAAAAAAAAATGATTTTCATTAAAACACATTTTTAAGATCTCAACACCCTTGTCTTTGTGCAGTGTGTTCAGATTTTTATGCAGGATTGACATGGCCACCAGGGGACTACTGTGAACCTTCACGTTTCAACTATCAAGTATGAAATTGGCAATACTGATTATTTGTGCTGCTCCCTTGCCTATTTGTCCTTATTTATCTCTTATTTAGCACTTCTGTGGCAAAAAACAGCCACTATTGTTGAATGACCAAAAAATATATATAATACATATAATTGGTTGATCTCTTTAATTTTGGCTGATTGTGAAGACGAGCCTTTGTAGTGAAGATTTTGGTAGCAAGTAGAAGCTCATTGCATGTTTGCTTTAGTTCAGCTCATTGTTGCAGGATTACATAGAACAGTTGAAAATCCATTCAACCTCATCACAATGTCAGAAACATGGATTAATGAAAACAAAGACATGGAATTCTGCTTGGATTACATTTAGCGTGAGACTTTAAATTTAGAGTATGTTGATATCTGTTGACAATATAATATAATGTGTAACTGTTGAAGTGTCTGTGACAAACTGGTTAACACTGTCTGCTGAGGGATGTTAATATGATCATTATATTCTTGTGGAGAACTTTTTGTAAGCTAAAAAAGGAAGAGTGTTGCATGACTTTTAAGAAGTAGTTAAGACAGGCCCTGGTTGGTCAGGAGGTACTTCCAGATGACTGGAGAACTACAGCTAATGTGATCAGGGAGACAGGTAGGAGAGTACTTGATGTGTCATCTGGAAGGAAAATAGATAAGGAGACTTTGTGGTCGAATGAGGAGGTACAAGAGTGTATACAGAGAAAGAGGTGAGCTAAGAAGAAGTGGGACACTGAGAGGACTGAGGAGAATAGACAGGAGTACCATTTCGTCCTCTGCCCTGCCTTTACCCTCTTCATCTACCTCACCACCAGTCACCCTACACACCACCATCTTACGCTGTTTGGCTACACTATTGCCTACCACTACTTTGCAGTAACTGATCTCCTTCAGATTACACCGTCTACACAAGATGTAGTCTACCTGTGTGCTCCTACCTCCAATCTTATAGGTCACCCTATGTTCCTGCCTCTTCTGAAAGAAATTATTCACTATAGCCATTTCCATCCTTTTGCAAAGTCAACTACCAGATGTGCTTCTGCATTCCTCTCCTGGATACCAAACCTGCCCATCACCTCCTCATCACCTCTGTTTCCTGCACCAACATGTCCATTGAAGTCTACACCAATGACAACTCTCTCACTTCTAGGTATGCTCTACATCACTTCATCAAAGTCCAACCAGAATTTCTCCTCCTCCAGCTCACATCCTACCTGTGGAGCATACCCACTAACAACATTGAACATCACATCTTCGATTTCTAGCTACAGACTCATCACTCTATCTGACTCTCTTTTTACCTCCAGGACATTCCTAACAAACTCCTCCTTCAAGATAACTCCTACTCCATTTCTCTTCCCAGCTACACCATGATAGAACAACTTGAACCCTGCTCCTAAACTTCTAATCTTGCTACCTTTCCACCTGGTCTCCTGGACACGCAATATGTTTACCTTCCTCCTCTGCATCATGTCAACCAACTCTCTACTTTTTTTCGTCATAGTTCTCACATTCAACGTCCCTACTCTCATTCCTATACTCTTGGCGTTCCTCTTCTCCCTCTCCCTACGAACACACTTTCCCTCTCCCCCTTTTCGACCAACAGTACTCAGATTTCCACCAGCACGCTGTAGGTGAACAGCAACGATGGCAGTCATTGTTAACCCGGGCCTCGACCGATGAGGTATGGAAGTCATATATTTGACTCGCATATTGATTTGTCCAAAGTTATACATCAGATGTCCTTCCTGACACAACCCTCTGTATTTATCTGGGCTTTGGACCGGCACAATAAGACACTGACTTGTGCCCTCTTATTAGTCAAATTACAGATCATATATTGCTATAACTGATTGAAGTGGAAGCATAGAGTACTGTATATGGAGAAAAAAAAGAGAAGAATCAAACCTTGAAGAAGCTTAGCATCAACAAACAAACAAAAATTATTATGCACATCGATCAAAGCAGACTCAAAGAGTTGATGAAAATCAGTAGAACAGAGCCCACACAATTAAAATATTTACTTGCAGTTTTGCAGGAATAATGACTAAGCGGCAGTTTGTAACGTCCATCTGTTGCATAATTTTTGTGAGGGGGTGACATAGCAATTGGTTCAAACTACACAAATATGACATACAATGTAGCCGCAATGGACAAGGCACCTTTATTGACAAAAATAAAGGTGCAAAGGCACCTTTATTGACAAGAAAGTGAAAAAAAATGTCATGACTTAAGCATCAGGCAAAACAGTAGTACAGGGTTTAATGACAGGATTGTCTTGAACAGTGTTTTAGTAGTTCTTATGTATGTGTAATTTATCCCTCTTCCATTTTTGTTCTGCCTGCCGGCAGTGTAACCTGAGGGCACAGATAGCTTTTGACCAGGGATCTGCCCTTGAATTACCTGATTTGCATCAAAGTGGAGCTACAGAGTCCATAATCACTGAAAGAATGTTATCTAGACAGGAGGCACCAGACCACTAAGAGCAAAAAGTTCAGACTCTGTAAAAGCAACATCGAATTCTGCAGCTATTGAGGAAGTGAAGATACTGCATTGACAAGACAAAGCAAAAGACTTACACTGGTGATCTAAAATGACAGTTTCAGATATTTTTTCTGATAGAAATTGAGAGTTCTTCGGAAAAAAGAAGATCCAAAGTATGTTCAAGATGGTATGAAGATCCTTCAACTCATTGAATTAAATCACAACATCCCAGGAGTCTCCTAAAATCCATGGCAAGACACAAGAATAGCAAGACATGTAAATATTAACATCTTCACAGATTGTAAATGATCACAACTGAGACTAAACCGATAAAAACTCTTTAGTGGTAGCTGGTTAGCATACAGCAATTCATAACATAGGACACGATAGTTCAACAAGTAACTATAATCCACATGAGGTTGTGGAGTCAGTTGTTCTTGGGGACCTCAGACCAGAACATCTGGAAGGGGAGGGGCTCATAAAAGTTGCTGTTGCCACCCGGTTTTCTCCGTGTTTCTGTCAAATAGAAAATTTACGAACAGAAAAAATAAGAAATCATTAAGGATACAAGTTATAAGGTAAGGACGTATGGACTCCAGGAAAGGAGAGAGCAATTGTTTTGATTGTCCATCAGATCTGTAGCTTCACCACGGAATCGTGGATATCTAGAACAGTTAAAGTGGTTACACATTCCAAAAAAGAAGTAGGAAAACCAGGACAACATGCAGCAAGAGAAGCAGTGGAGTTGGCCAATCCCACACAGCACCAGTTTGCTAGTCTAACATCCCAATAAAGACAAGTAGGTTCTCTAAAAGATGACGTAGCATTCACTGTGAAGTGTGTCAGTCTCTGAACATCATCATCTATCCCAGCTACGCCTCCTTTATTTTCTGTTTTACTTCATCCAAAAATTGTGTGTCCAGTGAGTTTGCCACGTATGTACTGTATGAACTGTTTCACTTCAACTATCAATAAGACTTCGCAAGAAAGACATTTAAAATATGGATATACAATTAGACCAACTGCACGCCAGTATGTTGTTAGTATTATTTCACAATCCTTATTGAAGTGAATATACCTACAATACTCTAAACTGGATTAGAGTCCAGTGGAATTCTTTAATTCTGATTGTGAGAGGCACTGCTCTCAACCATGAGACTATCTGCCCTAATATACTTGTATTGTTTCTCCTATAATAGAACCTCTTAATAAATGTCTGATATTAATGTTAATTATGTGGTGCTGTTTTTAGCATCTCTGTGAACTGGAAAATCCTACAGTTGGATAAAGGCTCTTGAAATTTGCTGTCCCTTCTTCATGGCCCCCACTCTTCACCATTCAACATTTGTGAAGCGTTATAAAACTGTCATTTACTAAGAGATAGCTGTCTGATGTTTCAGCTTCTGTGATAACAAAAGCCTCTATTGTGTCTTTCCATTTGCTGCAGGTTTGCTTGGCTGAAAGGTTGAAAGTATAAGTCATTGAACTCAGCACGAATGTTAGGGAATCAATAATCCTACACCAAAACTAGAGGCTGCCATGGGATTATGCCATGGATGTAGTCAACAGTGCCTCCCCAGGCTTTAATCAGTAATGTCTTTTAACAACCTCAAATCTTACAGCTTCACACTTCTACACAGTGCTCACTGCACCATTGCCAAGACCTTCAATATTATTGATATTTCTTTTTGTTAACCAGTTTGCTGAAGTCACTTTCAAATAATAGAAATTATAATGGCATCTGGACCATGAAAACTAGTAGACAGTACGTTCAAATGGAAAAAACAGAAAAAAATAAAACATTAGTGAACCTGAAGTGAACCTGAAATAGCCAGTGAAATTGCTGTTTTATTTTGCTATGCATACAGAATAACAGAAACAATTAATCATATCTAAAACTCATGTAAGAATACATCTTTTCTATCTATTTCAAATTAATTATTATTTGACTTTCCATCCAAAAGGAATGATTTCTATGTTTGAAGAAAGTTCCCTTGAAATAATTTATGAGCAGGAAAAACATTCCTATTGAGCACACAGCCTCCTGTCAAACCAAAGCCATAATTATCTACTGCGTTACTGTACACCTTCTTACACCTACCTCTATGAATTACAATGCCTACTAGAATAGCTGGTAAACATGTGAGAAACAAAGAACTGTAACTCAGATTCAGAGCAGATCAGAGGTAGGAAGAAAAGTAATAGACTTTTTTTTTTCATAGTCACTCAAACTTTTGGGTCTGTACTGGGGCTGAACGCCATTCTTTCACAACAAAATACTCAATTCTATATACAATAAACAAAATACCCAGGAATCTTGTGCTGTTTTGCACTTTACAACATATGTATGTACTGTATTTTTTTTTTCAGTTTTATTAAATACAATAAATAAATATACAGCACCACTATCCTGATGTTCACAACACGGTTGATATTTTAGCACTACGTTGGCTTTAAAGCAAAACAACAACGGCAAATCCAATACTGTTGTTTCAATATTTCCCATGTGTTCACTGGGCAGTCTTAACATTTTATTGGAAACATGTTTAGAACTCTTGAAAGGTCACATGTGTACCAGTGGCTCAGGTAGTAGAGCAGGTCATCCAATGATCGTAGGATTGGTAGTTCGAATCCTGCTCCCCCCCGAGTCATTTATTGTTTTGTCCTTCGGCAAGACCCTTTACCCTTCTAGCCGTCAGTGTGAATGTGTGTGATTGTTTCAGTGATGGTCAGAGAAGCTGTTGGAGTGGACTGGCTGCCGTCAGTCAATCTGCAGCTGTGGATTGGCTACATGTGTAGCCACAGGCCAGCTGTGGCTACACATGTAGTTTACCATCACAATGTATGAATGAGGAATTAATGAATAATGAACCACTGTGACATGCTTTGAGTGTCCAGAAAACCACAATATAAATGTAATCTATTATTTATTATTATTAATCTTATGGTGTTGTACTAAATTGTGTACTCATAAATCACTGGAATGTCATGACCTGCATATTATTGAGCTTTCCATGCTTCCTTTGAAGTTGAAAGAAAATGTCTCTCTCTCACATACATTTTTGATATATACAGTATATACAGTATATGGTTTATGGTCTATGTTTGTATGTTAAGTGTTTTCTTCTGATTTCTTTTGTGATGTTACTATCTACCTGATCAACGTAGATAGTAACAAAGTAGATTCTCTTTCTTAGATTCATTAGTGAGAGCGCTTCCCAGAGGAGGCTGAAAAGAAGAGATCGCCCTACATGAAATGCTTTAACGGGACTACTTTGTTGGAATTAAGTTTAATGATTAAACACAGCGGGCTAATTTGACAAAGTGAGCTCCAGTGAAAGAAATTCACAACAATCCCACATGACTAAAATAATTAAAATCAAAGACTCATTAATTTTTGTGACTTATCCATCCATCCATCTTCTACCACTCATCCAAAACCTATAACCTGTGCTGTCCCTCTGATGTACTCATTCCTGATCCTATCCTTCCTGGTCACTCCCAAAGAGAACCTCAGCATCTTCATCTCTGCTACCTCCAGCTCTGTTTCTTGTCTTTTCCTCAGTGACACTGTCTCTAGACCAAACAACATCGCTGGTCTCACCACAGTTTTGTACCCCTTTCCTTTCATTTTAGCTGAAACTCTTCTATCACACATCACACCTGACACTTTTCTCCACCCATACCATCCTGCCTGTACACGCTTCTTCACCTCTTTTCCACACTCTCCATTGCTCTGGACTGTTGACCCTAAGTACTACACTACAGGATGTAATTAAGATTCTTGTGAAAGAGGTAGCAGTGACCACATTGTCTAATGTGGTCTCTGAGAAGCTGTGAAATATCAACAAAATGACAAAGTAGCCCAAAAGACCAACCTACTTTGAGAAAACACAGTACACCAGAGTGAAAAGGAAATGGTTTGGAAGACATGGACCATCAATCCTTCGGCTGAAAGTGAGATGTTGACAGTTTGGTTCTTTTACTATTACTTAGCAGCAGTCTTTGCTCCATTTGTGTAATGTTATTACAGTGCCATCCTACATTTTTCATTTTGTTTTTCAACAGTTGTGTGAATGTTGTTGCTTAACCAGCATAATTAGCCAGATGGCTTTGATGGAAGAAAGGGAGTGTCTATGTGTAATTGCAATAAAATAATCAGTATTATTGAAGTACTATTAAAATTCTTCAGCATAAAAAATATTTTTGCTTCTCTACCTTTAATTTCAGTTAAAAAATATAAAAGTGAGCTATTTAACTTCCAGTTCAGGGATTTAAAGCAAATGACTTGAAGTAAACACACACACACACACACACACACACACACACACACACACACACACACACACACACACACACACACACACACACACACACACACACAAAAAAAGATTGGTGGGAAAAGCATAATTATTACACCTAGGTGTTAATTTAATTTTAAACTTACATTGCACTTTAGTTTTACTAAGATTCAAAACACTGTTCATTCCATTGTGTAAATGTAAAATATTCAATAAAGTAGTTATTTTGCAATTCAATCTTGAAATTCAACATGTATTTAGTTTGTCCTTTTCATTTTTTTGGAACCCTGCTGTACTATATTAACCTATAGCTGCTTGGCATATTCATACATATAACTTTTCCAGGCTTACTTGCATTCATTTTTTGCATGCCTTATAAAAATCTATCTCTGTTAACTCTGAATAGTGATCTTCTTCATGAAGGTATTTGGGTTCTGTATGATTTAGCAACCACAAAGTGGGTCTAGATGTAAAATGCAACAGCTGTATCTGAACGGTGCCAAAAGCAAAATCCAAGTCTAGTGAGTGAAGATAGATCATATCTTACAGGAAAGGCACTACCTCAGAGGTGTCAGGCATCCCTTTGGGGGAAGGACAGAAAGTATATAGTAAGTCATTGAGAGCAGAGCTAAACAAAGCTCATTTGGAAAAAAAATTTATTTATTTTTTTTGCAAACAATATTAAGTAAGCTAATGAGCACAGTGACCCTTTACAGCAAACATAAACATACATGTTGCCTGTTTATCCAATAAATTTTCTATTATGCCAGTAATGAGACAGTAATTGCAGAAGTCCAGTGTCCATATAGATAAGAACCAACACAGTAGCTAAGCTTTTACAATTAAGATTGTGATTACATAAAAGATCTTGACAAATCTGATAATATTATCTCCATCTAGCATAGCATCCCATTTAAATGTGTATAGATTCTCTTTATAGAAAAATTGTCTTCTAATCAATAACATTTTCAGCTTCATATTAATTGGCATTGTTCACCTCGTATTAGTTCTTAATTGGCACCATTCATTTTATATTAAAAAACTAACCCATAGGTGTGAATGATTAAAAAATATAGCACAAACAAACAAAAGTGCTGAAAAGAAGTACCGGTATATAAGAAAAATACCATCTTGGTGGATTTTCAACATAACACAAGTGAAAAAAAAAAAATCCTAATCCTACAGTATATAGAAAAATCCTGAATTTTCATCATTCCTCTAAATTTCAGGGAATTACATCAAATAGTTTTTGCATAATCCTGTTAAAAAGTCAATTAACCAACAATACCCATTGGTAGCATTTCTCATTTTAAAATCAATTTCAAAAATGCTCAATAGTTAGGAACAATCCACTGTTACTAAAGAGTCAGCCAGATGCTCTCATTAGTGTTATGCTAACACCGTAACTTGGCAGATGTAGCCAAATTTAAATTGGTTTTCCCAGCTGTCTTCTGAAGCCCTTTAACATCTTTTACTATCCCCTCTCTCTTCTTTCTCCCTCTCCTCCTCATCAATTACAACTCATGCATTTAATAAATGGATAGTTACATTTATCATATATCCCACTGGGGGAAAAAAAATAGTGAGATGTGTGTCTTAATGTTTAATAGTTGTTCTAAATTTACTTTTGAAATAAATGGGAACCGATGCTGTGGTGCCTGTTATTGTACCTTTTGATGGAGCTGGTCAGACCATGCTATCTCTAGCCATATGCCACATTTGGGTTTATCAGCTTCCATTTTTAAAAAGCTGCCCAGTAAAACACGTCACAATAATATTCAACAATCACATCTTTCTAAACCCAGGACGAAAAAGTGAACATGAGGATGACAGCCTGTATGAGGAAGCTCTGTTGAAATCTCTCTGAGAGGAGAAATAAAAGGAGAAAGTAAAGTGCTGGATGTCGTTTGGGTTAATTGCATTTGACATCCATCCCTGCCTTGTGTGCTTCCTTCTGAGGTTGCACTCTGTGAGACAGGACAAAGTGTGGGATTGGGTACAAATGAACAGAGGGAATCTTAACATCCTGTGTCACAGAAAAGGGTATAATAAGGATACATAGGGATTCGTCTGATTGTGATAAATGTTCAGCTGACACTACCTTCCTTTTTGGTCTCCAAGGAGACTGTGGATTAATATTTGGATTTCAGACTATGGCTGCATGATGAGTTCAGTTTGTCACAGCAGAGGTCTGTTTCACAAAGCAGGCTTAGTGAAAACTCTGGGTATGTTAACTCTGAAATGCAAGAAGACCAGTGTTTCTGGTGTCACAAAGGGAGGTAACTTAATCCAGAGTAAAAATGACTAACCCCAGACTGTATAACAAAGCAAGATAACTGAACCTCTGATTTTTTTTACCACAGTAACAGAGTCTCTGGAAATAACCTGGTTGGGAGCAGGTTTTACTCCATAAACTCAAGGTTTCCCTCTGACTCCACCCTGCTCAAAGCCATTTTGTCATTCAGTCGGAGGGCAAATTTTACTGTACTAGTTCTGTTTCATCGTTTAAAAAAAATCCATATTTTGAAGG
The DNA here is from genome assembly GCA_013358685.1 of Antennarius maculatus. Taxonomy (NCBI): domain Eukaryota; kingdom Metazoa; phylum Chordata; class Actinopteri; order Lophiiformes; family Antennariidae; genus Antennarius; species Antennarius maculatus. The sequence goes on from CM023618.1 coordinate 12,198,895, forward strand.
TGTTTTAAATGTAGCCGCAAGAAGGCACAAGCCAGTGTCTTATTGTGCTGGTCCCAAGCCCAGATAAATACAGAAGGTTGTGTCAGGACGGGCATCTGATGTAAAACTTTTGCCAAATCAAACATGCAAATCAAATCTATGACTTCCATACCGGATCGGTTGAGGCCCGGGTTAACAACGACCACAATTGGTGCTGTTGACCTACAGGGCGCCAGTGGAAACTGGACTACTGTTGGTCAAAGAAGGAGAGGGGGAAAGTGTGTTCGTAGGAAGAGAGAGAATTGGAACGACAAGAGTATAAGACTGAGAGTAGGGACGTGGAATATTGGAACTATGACAGGAAAAGGTAGACAGTTGGTTGACATGATGCCGAGGAGGAAGGTAGACATTCTGTGTGTCCAGGAGACCAGGTGGAAAGGTAGCAAGATTAGAAGTTTAGGAGCAGGGTTCAAGTTGTTCTATCATGGTGTAAATAGGAAGAAAAATCGAATGGGAGTTATCTTGAAGAAGGAGTTTGTTAGGAATGTCCTGGAGGCAAAAAGAATGCCAGATAGAGTGATGAATCTGAAGCTAGAAATCAAAGGTATGATGTTCAATGTTGTTAGTGGGTATGCTCCACAGGTAGGATGTGAGCTGGAGGAGAAGGAGAAATTCTGGTTGGACTTTGATGAAGTGATGCAGAGCATACCTAGAAGTGAGAGAGTTGGTGCAGACTTCAATGGACATGTTGGTGCAGGAAACAAAGGTGATGAGGAGGTGATGGGCAAGTTTGGTATCCAGGAGAGGAATGCAGAAGCACATTTGGTGGTTGACTTTGCAAAAGGATGGAAATGGCTATAGTGAATAATTTCTTCCAGAAGAGCCAGGAACATAGTGTGACCTATAAGAGTGGAGGTAGGAGCACAGAGGTAGACTGCATCTTGTGTAGACAGCGTAATCTGAAGGAGATCAGTGACTGCAAAGTAGTGCCGGCGAGAGTGTAGCAAACAGCATAGGATGGTGGTGTGTCGGATGACTCTGATAGTGAGGGAGTTGAAGAGGGCAAAGGCAGTGCAGAGGACGAAGAAGCTGAAAAAGGAAGAGTGTTGCAGGACTTTTAGGTAGGAGTTAAGACAGGATCTGGGTGGTCAGGAGGTACTGCCAGATGACTGGACAACTACAGCTACTGTGATCAGGAAGACAGGTAGGAGAGTGCTTGGTGTGTCATCTGGAAGGAAAGTAGATAAGGAGACTTGGTGATGGAATGAGGAGGTACAGGAGTGTATACAGAGAAAGAGGTTAGGTAAGAAGAAGTGGGACAATGAGTGGACTGAGGAGAGTAGACAGGAGTAGGGAGATGCAACGTAAGGTAAAAGTAGAGGTAGCAAAGGCCAAACAAGGGGCTTTTGATGAGTTGTATGCTAGGTTTGACAGTAAGGAGGGTGTCACGGTTCGGCGTGGCAGTGCTGGTGTGTGGCAGGGAGAGGCCAAGCTGGTGGGTGGAGCCACGGCTCCACACCTGAAGCTCATCCACACACCGGGGTGATCATCTCACCTGAACTTGTTTTGAGCTAACGACTCTAAGGCTTTTTAAGCCTGGCTCAATGAGAGCTCAGAGCTGGTTCATTGATCATGTTTGGTTCCTGGAAGTCTGTTCGGTTTTGGAGAATTTTTGAGTTGTTTAATAAATCATGGATGGAAGATTCGCTTTTGGTGTCCTGCATTTGGGTCCACATCCCGCCACTCGTGACAGAATGAACCAGCCAGAACTGGACCCAGCGGACACCGACTTTCTTACTGCCCTGACCAGCAGCAAGTCCTGGACTCCGGAACAGGCTGTCGAGTGGAGACAGCAGGGAAGAGACACCTGGGCATGGCTGGCAGCATATACTGGAATTCCAGCCTCACCTTCTTTGCTAGACCTCAAGCCCGTTCCAGTGCCCGCTCCGGTCCATGCGCCCGGACGCCAGCCTGCTCCTGTGCCCGCGTCCCGAACCCAGCCTATTCCGGTCCCCACGCCCGGACGCCAGCTTGCTCCCGTCCCCACGCCTGTACGCCAGTCTGTTCCGGCACCCCAGACTGAGTCTGCTCCTGTTCCGGCACCTCAGCCCGAATCTGCTTCTGTTCTGGCACCTCGGCCCGAGTGTGCTCCTGTTCCGGCACCTCGGCCCGAGTCTGCTCCTGTTCCGGCACCTCGGCCCGAGTCTGCTCCTGTTCCGGCACCTCTGCCCGAGTCTGCTCCTGTTCCGGCACCTCGGCCCGAGTCTGCTTCTGTTCCGGCACCTCGGCCCGAGTCTGCTCCTGTTCCGGCACCTCGGCCCGAGTCTGCTCCTGTTCCGGCACCCCGGCCCGAGTCTGCCCCTGTTCCTGCTCCCCGCCTCGAGTCTGACCCTGTTCTTGCTCCCCGCCTCGAGTCTGACCCTGTTCTTGCTTCCTGCCTCGAGTCTGCTCCTGTTCCGGCACCTCGGCCCGAGTCTGCTCCTGTTCCAGCACCTCGGCCCGAGTCTGCTCCTGTTCTGGCACCTCGGCCTGAGTCTGACCCTGTTCCGGCACCTCGGCCCGAGCCTGCTTCTGTTCCGGCACCTCGGCCCGAGTCTGCACTGTTCCGGCACCTCGGCCCGAGCCTGCTTCTGTTCCGGCACCTCGGCCCGAGTCTGCTCCTGTTCCGGCACCTCGGCCCGAGTCTGCTCCTGTTCCGGCACCCCGGCCCGAGTCTGCTCCTGTTCCGGCACCCCGGCCCGAGTCTGCCGCTGTTCCTGCTCCCCGCCTCAAGTCTGACCCTGTTCCTGCTCCCCGCCTCGAGTCTGACCCTGTTCCTTCTCTCCGCCTCGAGTCTGCTCCTGTTCCTGCTCCCCGCCTCGAGTCTGACCCTGTTCCTGCTCCCCGTCCCGAGTCTGACCCTGTTCCTGCTCCCCCGTCCCAAGTCTGACCCTGTTCCTGCTCCCCCGTCCCGAGTCTGACCCTGTTCCTGCTCCCCCGTCCCGAGTCTGACCCTGTTCTTGCTCCCCCGTCCCGACGTCTGACCCTGTTCTTGCTCCTCCGTCCCGAGTCTGACCCTGTTCCTGCTCCCCCGTCCCGAGTCTGATCCTGCACCTGTTCCTGACCCTCCCTGGGACCGTTTATGGGACGTCAGGGGCCGTCCCTTGAGGGGGGGGGTACTGTCACGGTTCGGCGTGGCAGTGCTGGTGTGTGGCAGGGAGAGGCCAAGCTGGTGGGTGGAGCCACGGCTCCACACCTGAAGCTTATCCACACACCAGGGTGATCATTTCACCTGAACTTGTTTTGAGCTAACGACTCTAAGGCTTTTTAAGCCTGGCTCAATGAGAGCTCAGAGCTGGTTCATTGATCATGTTTGGTTCCTGGAAGTCTGTTCGGTTTTGGAGAATTTTTGAGTTGTGTAATAAATCATGGATGGAAGATTCGCTTTTGGTGTCCTGCATTTGGGTCCACATCCCGCCACTCGTGACAGAGGGGGAGACTGATCTGTACAGGTTGGCAAGACAGAGAGACAGAGATGAGCAGGACGTGCAGCAGGTTAGGGTGATTATGGATAGGGATGGAAGTCTATTGATATGTGCCAGTAGTGTGATGGGAAGATGGAATGAGTGCTTTGAAGAGTTGATGAACGAGGAAAATGAGAGAGAACAAAGTCTAGAGGAGGTTGCTGTTGTGACCAGGAAGTAGCAAAGATTAGTCAGGATGAAGTAAGGAGGGCATTGAATAGGATGAAGAATGAAAAGGCACTCGGTCCTGATGATGTACCTGTGGAGGTATGGAAGTGTCTAGAAGAGGTGTCAGTAGAGGTTTTGACTAGGTTGTTCAACAGGATCTTAGATAGTGAGAAGATGCCTGATGAATGGAGGAGAAGTGTGAAGGATGCTGAGTTTTGAACTGCCAGGCAGGAGGCCTAGACGAAGACCAAAGAGGAGCTTTATGGATGTAGTGAAAGAGGACATGAGGGTAGTTGGTGTGAGAGAGGAGGATGGAGAAGGCAGGGTTAGATGGGGGTAAATGATTCGCTGTGGCGACGCCTGAAGGGAAAAGCCAAAAAGAAAAGAAGATTTTGAAGGTGTTCTAGAGGCAAACATGGCATGTTCGTTTGATGAGGATCCCACTGATGGAGATGCAGCATTAATTAATAAAGTATCTGTCTGTCTGTCCGTCCGTCCATCTGTCTATTAGCAGTAGTTAATGTTATGTTAGAGATCGGTAAGGGCTGGAAAATCAAGTTGGAGGGGAAAAGGAAACAGAATTCATCACAGACAAATTAATTATTCATTGTGCCATTTTCCCCACTTTAAATTAATATTGGTGCCTTTTCCATCCACAAACACCAGTTGATGTCTATATAAATTCCCCAAGGCCTACATGGTTGTAGACCCTCTGCTCCTGGTGACGGTATACCATCCTTCAGCACTCATCTATTTCTACATAAGCTTTTATTGTCCGCATGCATTCATGTGAAACTGTTTGCATTAAACTAGATTGGCAGTCAAGACTGGACAGCTGGACACTGCTGTTACCCACAAATCCCTTCAATGACATATTTTACTGCATTAATGCTCTCAGTCTCCTCAAAATAGTTTTTAGAACAAATTAGTCTGACTCCCTCTAGCATATGCCAGAGCAGACTGTCAATGAGACAGAATGAAGCTGGAGCTGCACAGCAGAAATGGAAATCTTCAGCGTTGTTTTTAATGGAGATACTGAATCTATATGTGGCCTAATTCTTCAAACTATTCAATGAAGTCATACAGCCAGGCACGTTCTTAAACTCTGTGTGTCACAGATGATTATCAGCTTGGTCTCCATCCCAGAAGGAGTCGGTCGGTCGGTCAGTCGCTCACTGACTCACTCATTGAATGTCTCCCTTACTTTCCCAGTTCACTCCTTCCATTGCAGCTTGATTCCATCAAGTGTTCTGTCTCACTCATTCAGAACAACAATCACTCACTCACTCACTCACTCACTCACTCACTCACTCACTCACTCACTCACTCACTCACAGCCTTCCTTATTTACTTATTCGTTCAGCCACCTACTCTCTTTACCCCTTCCCTCCCTGCTTTTGGTTTAACTTACTATCTTACCGAGTCGAATAATAAGCAGCTGCAGGCTAGTGGTGGCTTCCAATATCTTTCATCCAGATAAAATAAGTGACACTGTTTGACCGCCAACAGCACTGAAAGAAGAGTTAACCCTGTACAAATACCTTTTGTATTGACTGTGTTAAATGTACAAGGGGTCAATACAGTAAACTCTACATTTATAGACTGATGACAATGCTTTATGTTTGATCTTGTTACATTACATATTACGTATATGAATCAATGCAAATGCATGTTGATACCATGTATGTAAAAAAAATAAATGAAATCACCAACTGAATTTGAATCAGTTAATCTTCCTATTGACTGCAGGACTGATACTTGGTCATTATTGCCAAGTTTATTATTGTTTCTACTTTGTGGAGATGAATTAACCTGAAAATGGTACCAAGCAATTTTAGAGCCATGGCATGTAGCACTTTATGTGCAGTTAAAATCCTATTATGCATGTCACTGATTTCCCACTTGCAAATAATATATCACTGAGCCCCCCCAACATTTGTCAATTTAGGTAGGTATACAGTTCTCTTAGGGAGTGTCATTAGCTGACAAAAATCAATGTTTTTAACAGTGTTGAATGCTTTCTGTGCTGAAACATCCACAGTACTGTTGATTAGAGATGTCAGGCCGTAAAGTAAAATAATTTCTCCCTATCCCCCCTCCCCCCGACTCCCGAGAGAAATCAAGTTCCTGTATCTGAATGTTTTATTGGAAAGGTAGGTGTTATGTTCCGTTGAAAAGGGCTCTGTTGGGTCAGGGCTCAAATAAGTATCTGTTCTCTGTTTAGAACAAGGCTGTTTTCATATTTCACATCAGAAAATGCAGACTGTGAGGGGTAATCACAGAGAGAGCACAAAGTTTCTACTTTTATCACCACCAAAGAATTTGTGTTGTTATTAAGGACCACTTTTGGACCTCCGGGAAAGTGCAGATTACTGATAACAAAGCAATGAATTGGCCGTTAAGAGAACAATTCACTGCTGAATAGTATTAGGTGACTCTGAAGATCATGCCCTGAGGCCCAGACTAAATGCTTTGTTTTGTGGATATTTAAATCCATGTCACATTTTTGTTTCTAAAATTGCACTTCTGACTGCAAGCATGTCTCTATGGGCATGTCTCTACATGCGTGTAGAGATCCAAAGATTTTTTTCAGGATGCAAAGATGAAAACAAAAACAATAAAGCATCTAAATGTATGAAAAAGGCAATGTTAGAAGCAAATATACTCAAAAACCTGTTAAAGTAAATATGCAAATTGACTAGGTTTGATTTAACCCTTGAAAGCCAAGTGTATTATATTTGATACACTCGTTCTTTTTACATTTTTATATTTCTAACATTTTCTTTCTAACAAACATGTATCTGGATTTTCTATATAAAAAAATCCTGGATTTAACCATAATTGTACAAATTTAAGCTTTTTAGACAAATTTGTTTCAAGTTCCATTATACCTTATTTTTTGACAACTATTTCAGGGTTCCGGCTTAAGGGTTTTAGTTAGATTGGAATCTAATTATCAAATACAGGGTAGATTTTTCTTCCACTACCTCCAGTTTTACATTGTTCAGGGCACTTAATATTTCACATTTATCTCATTTTATATCTTGAGGTATGAATATGGAACAGTGTCTTTGTTTTATAATATAAAATAATCTATAATATCTGTATGTTTTTTCTATGCTCATGTACATGTTTGTGTTGTTTCTGCTAGATTTAAGTATGTTAGACTTTAAAATGTATCAAAATAGATAATATTTAATAATATTAAATCCTTTTTGTGTCACCAAATTGAAAGAAACACATATTGCCCATTTAAGTTGGTCACAAGAATGGAATATGTATATTTATGTAGCAGCTGGCTTGGTAAAACCAAAGTGTCATGTCAGTTGTATGTGTAATTTCCGTGGTTATGGTTTACTACATTTATTTATTAATTTTCTTATTTTGTAGTGCTAAACCAACATAATCAATCACAATATAGATTTTACACACTTTCCTGAAATCATTAATGTTATCAAAAAAATATTGTCTTGGTCTTGAAAATTTATACCACTAAAAACTGTTGACTCCGATGTAGTGTTTCAGGAAAGAAAGCTGAGCATATTCCACCTCTGCCTTTGGCTGAGATTGTTTAAGCATTGCTACTCCTTGTGTTGCTATAGTGAAAAATGTGGTGATTCCACTTCTTCTAAAAGTGAAATTAGATTACAGAAGGGTTATGAATCACAAACTGTGTCATATAACCCTGACTAATAGGATTCATTGGGTGGACAAGATGGATTTGTAATCAGTTCCAGGGTTGCTGTTGGTTGAATAAAACTGAAGTTAGAAGAGTCAAATTTGCCTAAAAAGGGAGACGTGTCAGATATAAAACCCATGCTTTCTCAATAATGAATCTCATTCATTCTTCTTTTAAAAGCCTGTGGGAGTTAAAAAGAGAAGAGGCAAAGCATGGTGGAGGACAAATCTACAGAACGTCCAGGTTTCAAGGGTAATCATATTTTCTTTAGTTTTACACTGCCAGGGAATGTTTTATCCCTTCATAACTTTTTCCCAGTTTATTTCGAGTGCCACCATATTTCACTTTTGAAATCGATTTGTTCCTATGCTGCCAGCAAAGAAAGAGTTATTTGCATTTATACAACAGCACACAGTGCTTTGCATTCTGCATACTGTTTATTCAGATAAAGTACACATAATTATGACATTTGATTTTCATTGCAAAGAACAGATTAATATGCTATGAATTCTGTCCATGAAAGTTTTTAGATAAAATCCTGCACAGTTTCGAAGGATCCCCAACATAAACATAAAGTCACAGTGACAGAATAAAATAAACTGAGGCAGGTAAAAATTAGTATTTAGCTTTATGACAGATTTCAATTAATATTTTAAGCGGATATGGAACTGCTTTTACAAAACAACACTGGATTCAGTGATGATTACATTATGTTCAGAAATGTTTGACTGAACGAAACATTTACTTTATGTTCTCCAGTAGAGTCATATAGATTTCATCAGGGTGGACGGCAAGTCTGGTTTGTGGGAGGGATCAAGCAATTATATCAGTTGGTCATAAAACAAAAGGAAACACTGTCAAATAATTATTCATTATTCTTCACGGAGACCGTCACGGTATACATGAGTAAATGCATGGATGATGTAACGGTCACCAGAACCATCTCTATTCGAGCCAACCAGAAGCCATGGCTGACAGGGGAAGTCCACAGGCTCCTGAGGGCACGGAACACGGCCTTCAGAACTGGGGATGAGGTGGGCCTAAGGACAGAGAGGGCCAACCTGTCACGAGGCATCCGAGTGACCAAGAGACAGTAGTCCAGGAGGATCGCCACCCACTTCAGCGACAGCAGAGACACCAGGAACCTGTGTCGCGGGATTCAGTCCATTACGGACTACAAGCCCCTTCCGCACTCCTGCGACAGCTCTACCACTCTGCTGAATCAGCTGAATGACTTCTTTGCGCGCTTTGAGGCAGACAACAACAGCACAGAAGAGTCCACCCCCTCCTGGCGACCAGGCATTGATGCTGTCTCCGGACAGCGTGAGGCAAGTCCCCAGAAGAACCAACGCCCGAAAAGCCCAAGGTCCTGACAACATTCCTGGTTGTGTCCTGAGAGACTGTGCTGATGAGCTCACAGATGTCTTCACAGACATCTTCAACATCTGCCTGAGCCAGGCTGTTGTCCCCACCTGCCTCAAAACCACCACCATCATCCCAGTCCCAAAGAAGTCGCCCCCATCTGGCTTCAATGACTACTGCCCGGTTGCACTCACTCCCATCCTCATGAAGTGCTGCAAGCGGCTAGTCATGCACCACATCAAATCTTCACTCCCTTCAACCCTAGACCCTTTTCAGTTTGCTTATCGGTCCAACCGCTCAACCGATGACGCCATCTTCCCTGCCCTACACTCAACCCTCACCCACCTGGAGACCAAAGACTCGCACTCCAGAATGCTGTTCATCGACTTCAGCTCAGCATTCAACAAAATCATCCCCCAGCAGCTCATCCACAAACTGGACCAGCTCAGACTCAACACCTCCATATGCGACTGGCTGCTGGACTTCCTGACAGGGAGACCACAGGCAGTTCGAGTCAGCAACAACACCTCCAGCACCATCACGCTGAACACGGGAGCCCCCCAAGGATGTGTTCTGAGCCCCCTCCTCTTCACTCTGCTAACCCATGACTGCACACCGACTTCCAGCTCCAACCTCTTCGTCAAGTTTGCAGATGACACGACTGTGGTGGGTCTCATCAACAACAATGATGAGACAGCCTACAGAAATGAGGTGAGCCTCTGGCTATGTGGTGCAAGGACAACAATCTCCATCTGAATGTGGAGAATACGAAGGAGATTGTTGTGGACTTCAGGAGAACACGCACCCAGCATGCTCCACTAACCTTCAATGGTGCTGCAGTGGAAAGGGTCAGCAGCACAAAGTTCCTGGGTGTGCACATCTCCGAGGACCTGTGCTGGGACCGCAACCAATCTGTGCAGTAAACGCCTCCGTCAGTCTGCCCCAGGGCAGCTGTGGCTACACACGTAGCTTACCATCACCAAGTATGAATGAGGAGTGAATGAATAATGGATCCAATGTAAAGCGTCTTTGAGTGTCCAGAAAAGCGCTATATAAATATAAATCTAATCCATTATTATTATTATTATTATTAATATTATTAATTGTACCTTTTTTAAAAGCGAATTTTCATATCACCGAAGCAGCTCCAGCCTAACGTATCATTTAAATGCAAAACATGTCAAGGACATGGAGTTGAACGTTAGCTTATCTATCTTACTATTGATGTTGCCTTATTTAGAGGCATGTTATACTATTCATTTTGAATTGCTGTGTTGAGTCAGCTTCAGTGTTCATTTTGATTGAGAGTCTGCTTATGTGCCTTTTTGAGACTCAGTCTTATTTCCTTCATTCCTGAATTTTATTTATTTTATTTAACTGTATTTGGATTGCATTTTTGAGAAATGCACCTGGCCTAATTGGTTTGCTGATAGCTTGGCCTTTTTTCTTTTGAATTTCATTCATAAAGCACACTTAACCAATAAAAATGGGGATTTCAAATCTTCTCATCTTGGTGCATTCTATTGATTAGTCATGCACTATAATTTTGTAATGTCCTAGAATTCAATTCAGTGTCAGGATTGGCAGTTGCGCCTTCTCTCTCTCTCCTCTCCGGTGTCACCCCCGTGTCCCACCTACCTGGGCGTGGCCACTCCTGGCAGCAGAGCAGCACACCTGTCTTCCATCTTCCAATTTCCAGACCTTCATGAAGACCAGCTTCCCACCATTCGACAGTTCGTTTGTACTGCTAGTCAGTATCATTACCGTGGGTCTCATGACTCAAACCTTGACTTGTGGTAATGCTGTTCTCTCCATGTTTCTAGTTCTGGTCTGCTGCCTGTTGCCTGATCACTTTCCAGCCCACCTGCCTGCTTCAACTACTTACCTTCTGCCGACTCACCCGCTCAGCCTGGTCATCTGGTCCACCATCTCTCCACATTTTTTGTTCAATAATTTTTTTTTTCACCTGCCTCACGTGCTTCGCATTTGGGTCCTACAGTAAACCATGACAGTCAGTCCACACGTTTCAACTACCTGCCAAATTTTGTCTCTTCGGTGTCAGAATTCTCTTCTTTTCCCAATGACACTGATTTATCAAAAGTTTGTCATCAGTTACAAAGATCTTAAGAGGCATACTACTGGTTGAATCTTCTCTATGAATAAGATGTTACTAATTCACCGAGAGGAAAGTTCATCTACAATTCAAATATTACAAGGTCATTTTCTGCATTATGATTCATTTATAACCTTCTAGATAAAATTTTAAATTTATGAATTAAGCATGTCTACTAGATCACTACATTTCAATGGTGCAAAGTCAACTAGAGTTATGTCCAAATAGATTGCCATGGATCAAATACTTCTTGGCATCTAGTTGAAATGGCAGTACAGTTCTGACAAGTTTGGTCAAACCATGTCTAATGACGCCCACAACGTATTTGTGTATGTCTTAATAAATAGGAACTAGCGGGAACCCTTGGAAATTCCATGATAAAACAATAATATCAGACTTCATACCAAACATATGAAAAGAATAAATAGGTACCTTGTTCTGTGGAACAAGACAGATACTAAATAAAAATGGTAAAATGATTATTGGTTGATAGACTTTAACCCACTGAATGTATAGCATACTCTTTGTAAACCCCCTTTCTTTTTCTCGGCGATTTTTCTTTTGTGCTTGGCATTCATTGGCTCTGGATAAGTAGTGCTTCTCTTTTTGTGAGGCAATCCTTTCCTCTCAGTCGGAGTTTCTGTCTCGCTGTTGCTGCTTGGACTCGCTGCTCAAAAACGTGAAAATTATTGGAACAGTTATGACACTGTGAAATTACGTTAACTAAAAAGTCCACGTATAGTTATTTCTTTTCCTAACGTTGCAGATGCCTTGTGCCATATTGTTCACATGATTCCTTCTGGCAGGTGCGCAGTGATCGGTTGGGCACATGATTGACAGATAGTGGATGGAGTTGGTGACAGCGTGACAGCTTGAGACTTTTTCAAGTAAGCTTATGAAAATAAATAGGTGGGGAGATTGGTCCATGTCAAATACTAGCCAACACTCAGTGGACATTAAGTTTCTAAAGGAAGTCAAAATATTTTACAACTATTTATAGAATGAATGGTTTTAGTGTCGCACTATTAATGAGCATTCTCTTCCAGTGCATGGTGCTTTGTGCTTACTTCCAGTATGTTTTAGTCTCTAAGGAAACGACACAAAACGCCCCCTTCCTCGAAGGCAACTCGAGTGGCTGATAAAAGGCTTTTCTAGCTGTGAAGTGTGCCGGCCTTCACATCGAAACCCACCTCCCAGAGGGCTCGTTGCTGTTTTGAAGTGAGGCACAGCTCCTCCATGGTGTCACATCACATTTTCCCTTAGTCACTGAGCCCAGGTCACCGTCTTCAGTTGGACTTGTTCACCAGTGTGTAAAAGTGTTTAGAATGGAATCAAAATTTAAGACTACAGTACATGTAGAGAAATGTTTTTGCCTAATGGAGCTTGTTGCTTGTTTTTCGATAAACATCTTTTAAATGAATAAGCACTCATGTGTAACATGTATTAGATAGCTATTATAATGTGAGCTTTGGGTTTTCACCATCACCATCTATTTTGGGGATTTGAGCAATGTCCTTGTGCCAATACAAAAAAGCAACTCTGGCAGAGTTGAGACAATCCACTGCATTACATCATTCAAAAGAATTATAAAAAAGTGAACTTGTTGGAATAAAAGACACATAATCAACCATTTTCACACAAAAAAAATTAAAGCAAAAGAAAAAATTACCCTAACATCAGTAACATGAGATTCAATCAGCAGCATGCTATTTCTACAGTTAAAATTTGTAGTATGAATTTCAAAATACAGTATATTTCTGAGAAAAACATGGGAAGGCTTTGTTTTCAGTCAAGTGCTGATATGCAGCTGCGCAACATAACTCACAAACAAAAGGAATTCAGGACTTGGACACAATCTTCCTCCAATATTTCTCACCTGTTAAATATTATGCCCTTGGGAGCTTTGAATTACAATGGTGCTGTTGGGAGAGGGGGGTACAGTTCATCATAAAATTGATGACTACCTATGGCCACCATTGACCAGTCACATACACATAACATGCTACACACACATCTAATATTATTTAAATTTCTGTTGACATCAATGATATAGTTATTAATTAAATAAAAATAATTTATATGAAAGAAAGAACAAATTCAATCAATCAGCCTTGTCGCTGTGTCACTCTCGGACACAGCTGTTGCTAAGCAATGTTCGAGTAGATGACAGCACCCAGCCTCTGGCCTAACAAGAGTAAACAGACCACCAGATATCTAACAGGTCTGTAAGCCTTAGATACTTTTGCTTAAAAATAATATACTCAGTAAACTGATTTTCAAATCCCCTCTTACGTAGATAATAACATTAGCTTAATAGGTGATTCTTGTCATTGTGATTCTTGTCATCTGGGGAGCTGTGGGTTAAGTGACAAGTGAAGTGTCCCTGGTAATGAATTCGGTGGCTATAGAGTGTCTCAGATAATGCTCTCTAGCATCTTCTAAACCTCCTCAAAGATATAGATTAGGTGAACTAGTCACACCGAATTGTGAGAGTGAAAATATGCGTTTGGTTGTCTTCTGCCTGGCCCCGCCATGAGCTGGCATCTTGCCTGAGATGTACCCCTCCTCTCAACTATAGCCTGCTGGGACAGGCTTCAGCAGACCCATGACCTGCATGAAAGGTAAGCAACAGTGGACGACACAATTATGAGTGTCTTATCTACAAGAAAATGGATGAAGGGTGTAAAATGTAGTATTGTATGTCTTTGGTTGTGTTAAAGAGTTGTTTGCAAACCACTTACATATATAGCATAACCTGTTGGTCGGCAGCATTTTGATTTGTTTATGATTTCATTGTATTAGTATTACAGGATGCTGATGTGTGATAGTTAATGATAATGTATTACATTTCTTAATGTGTAGCGTGAGGATAACTGCATGCATGTTTGTCAAAGTAAAACACAACTCTCATGTTCACCTGCTACAGCAGTTCCCGATGGAGTCATTCACCTCTAGAATAGCCGGCACAAGGGAATCCACTAAAGAAGCAGTGATTTACACAGCTGAGAAGCCAGATAAGGAGATAATAGACTTTGTACGTTATGAGAAGATTTCACTTTTCCTTAGAGAAATGGACGACATATCTCCCCAGTGCTATTAGTATTTATAAGAAAATTAAAAAAAAACATTTTGTGATTTCAGTTTTGGATGTGCAGGCCTTCGTGGTCAAGTTAGCCTTTATCTGTAATCATTATTTGCAGTTGCTCATTAATTGGTAATCCTTCCTCTTCTATGTAGAAGTACTATGAGACCCCCGGGACATAAGCACTTTATAAATTCAATCCATTGTCATGGAACAAAACTTAATGGCTTGAAGGGGTAATGAACCAATTAACTCAAATTGATTACATCTAAATATCTTCAAAATTGAAAATTGCCATACTTTACTTGGATAAACTCTGGACAAACAAAGAATTTTAATTTAATTGCCATATCTAATATTTAAATTATTCTAAATAGTGTAGTTTTCAGAAATGAAAACACCAACTACATGTTAAATTACTATTTTGTGATTAAAATGTGACTAGTGGAATTTTTATAATGCAATCAAATTCTTTGGAAAGTGTCCATTTATAACTCAGGTCACTTGTCGACAAAACAGTTACCAGAAATTGTTTCTCCCACTTGTAGATGGAGTCATAACCCTGTGTGCATGTGAGATGGCATCATTCACCAATACACCATTATCCCTATTTACTATTCTTTCCCTCGACTCCACTCGAGTTTAATCATTTATTAATTTCCCTTGTGGTCTGCAGGAAGACATCATGGACTGAATTTAAACTGCCAAGATCAGAGGATTGGAGTGTCACTTTTTCATATGAGACAGAATATGGAATGTGCAGCTTTCATCCCATCAACTAAATCCAGCATGGACAAGCATAGCAATATACTGGCGAGTGATTTTTTTGCTGGACAGACAGCTGGCACTTTGATTGTTGGCATAGTGTATATTTAGTCTGACGATGCAGTGAGGAGACTTTTGGTTGTATTCAAGATGTTATCATGTACCCTGCAAAGGGCACTGAAAGCAAAATCATGACATTTAAGAAGTTAAGGAAGCACAAGGAAGCATAATTTGGATAAGCAGAAGAAACACAACAATAAAAATAGATTAACGGCAAAGACATAAGTGAGTGCTGGGGGTCAAGTTTAATAACAGATCCAGGTGTAAAGCCTATCAATCTTTGACATATCTGTCACTCCAGTTTCTGTTCAGCCTTACAAAAAAGTGACATTCTAGTTTGTTACTCAATATAATGGTTATCATATTTTTTTAATGAAAAAAAACTTGTATTTTTGCTTTTTTGTGTATTAGGTTACATGGTAATGGGGTGATCAGAGAATCAGAGTCTTTATTTGTCATGCTGACACACGTTTTCACATGGAACAGTATGAAATACCTCTCTGAAGGTCCCAGTAAGCCCGGTCGATAAATAAGATAAATAAGATAAATAAGATAAATAAGATAAGTTAAGAAAAACAAGAAAAAAGTTTAAAATGTAAGATAAATAAGATAAGAACAAGAAAAAAAGTTAAAAATATGAGATATATAAAGTGTAAAGTGTCTGAACAGTACTTTATTTACATTGTAGCAGCTTAAGTTTGTAGGTGCTCAGTCTATTGCGCTTGAAGAAGCACCATATTGCACCAAGTCCCCGTGTGTTTGTGGTGACATACGGGGTATCGTGAGGGTGACTACAGAGCACCACATGAGTTCAGCTGTCTAACAGCCTCTGGAAAGAAGCTATTTTTCAGCCTGGTGGTCCTGCTCAGGATGCTCCGTAGTCTCCTGCCTGAGGGGGGGAGGGGGGTGGAATAGACTCTGTGCTGGGTGGGTGGGGTCTGCCATGATGTGGGTGGCCCTCCTTCTACACCTATTCGTGTAGATTTCAGTGGTGGTAGGTAGGCCACCCCTTACAGTCCTCTGTGCAGCATTCACAACCCTCTGCAGCGCTTTCCTGTCTGCTGCCACACAGTGATGCCGGTGGTGAGGATGCTCTCAACCGCACCCCTGTGGAAGGCCTTCAGGACGGGACTCCCCAGTCCAGCACGCCTCAGTATCCTGAGGAAGTAGAGCTGCTGGTGGGCCTTCCTGAGCAGGTAGGCGGTGTTACAGCTCCAAGTGAGGTCCTCAGTAAGATGAACCCCTGTAGATGAAGTACCTGTAGCTGGAGACCACCTCCACAGCTGCTCCTCCGATGTGCAGGGGGACAGGGGAGTGTCTTTACCTCCTGAAGTCCACCACCATCTCCTTGGTCTTCCCCAGGTTGATGCAGAGGTTGTTGCGTCTGCACCAGTGCACCAGGTGTTCCACCTCCTCTCTGTATTTGGACTCATTGTTGTTCTGGATGCGTCCCACCATTGTGGGACGCATGATGTGAGAAAAGTAATGGATTTCAACTCATTGTCTACACTGCGCTGGAATAATCAGACTTTCCAGAGACGCATATGTGAAGCAGATCAAATTACAAAAAATACTTTTTTCTTTTTTTGTTGTTTGTGCCTGTGTCCTTATTTTGTTGTAATGATGAACATCCTTGACCAAACAGGCAACAGAGTCTTCCCTCATAATCCCCATATTTCATTAATGTTTTATTCATTGCTGTCATACCTGCTAAATGGCTTTTGTGCATTTTGCATGAGTTGCCCTTGGGCATTTTCTGACCCTTATGGAGAGAAAACATATCCAAGCTGTTGGGCAGTAAAGTCTCCTATTGGTGATAATACAGCAAACATCTTCTCATCTTAACTTTTCAAGATATTTCATTAACCTGGCTTATAAGAAAGGACATAGAAATACAGATTGGACAGTTATTGTCGGACTGTTAGCAAAAGACCAAGGAAACATGATATCAGACTTTGTTTTCTTTTTTTTCTTCGCCGTTACAAGAAAACAAACCGCTGTGTCTGACGAAGCCGTGACGGCTCATTGTATGTGGAATGGACGAACGCAAAGACGAAGGCCGCTTCGGTGTTATGGTCCGGCCATCTGGTTGGCTTTGTGAGTTCGGTCCTAGTAAATAAAGCATCGGGGTTCCCCACACAACGACGTGAGGTCCGTCACAATCAAAGAATACAAACCGCTATGTTTGGCGAAGCCAAAACGGCTCCATGAGTGAAAGACATGGACAAAGTTGAAGGCCGAAGCTAACTTGGATAGACGCAAGAGTTCCAGGTAGACGCCAGAAGTGTAACAACCTGAGGTTTTCAAGTGAGCTTATTCAAATATATGGGTGGGGATATATATATATATATATATATATATATATATATATATATATATATATATATATATATATATATATATATATATATATATATATATATATATATATATATATATATATATATATATATATATATATATATGCACATACGAACACACACACATGCACACAAACACACGACACAAAGTGCAGCAGCGAGCTGCTGAGCCTGAGACTGGACTACCAATTGGGACTTTAATTAACAGAAGAAGACCAACTTTGAAGCTTAAAGATCCTTCTTCTGAATCCTTGTTTATATAAAGCAGAACTATTTGAACTGCCTCCTTGTCTCAGCATCAATATTCAGGAATCATTTCTGTTTCTGATGCGCCTTTTCTCATGAAAACAGGAGGACTTCCTCTCTCTTTCAGCAGTGACAGAGTGAGAGCAAGTGGGGACTGATTTACATCAATGTGATTTCTACTGGGAAAAATGGTATCTGTTCTCAAGCCCTGAATTAATTAACTTTTCATCAGGCCAATGGCTGCTGATGAACCCCTGCATCTTCCAAAGTCTTTTTTAAGTTGTGCCAAATGAAACCATGAGAGAGCCAAGCAGTTTTTACCAGGACCCAGATGCACGCACACACACACACACACACACACACACACACACACACACACACACACACACACACACACACACACACACACACGCATGCGTGCACATGCACGCATATGCACGCATGCACAGACACTCACACACAAATTTAAACACACAGTTGCAGGCAGATAAACTTACAAGCTGTTCTTAAAAACGACTGCATATAAGATGCCTCTGCCTAGGCATTAAATAATTTATCTTGAAGCCTAAAATAAATCACAATTTTTTTTTTCTCCTTTTCTCATGCAAA
Organism: Antennarius maculatus; assembly: GCA_013358685.1. Classification (NCBI taxonomy): domain Eukaryota; kingdom Metazoa; phylum Chordata; class Actinopteri; order Lophiiformes; family Antennariidae; genus Antennarius; species Antennarius maculatus. The sequence continues at coordinate 12,216,821 of CM023618.1, forward strand.
AATGTGAACCACAGAAACAAAAACATTCTGGCTCACTCTACGAGTCTTTCACACACGGATTCTAGTAGTTGACAAATCATATTTCAGTCATATTTATATCTTTTTGTATAAACAGTAACTATGCGTATTGATAAAAAATACGTATTAAAATATTAGTTGTTCATCAGTGTTGGGCTAAAGTACCCAATTTTCCATTTAAAATCTGTTGGAGCAGACTGTGAACCTTACAATCTTAAAACAGGTTGGCGAGATAGTCCAATCTATCCCTGGCTGAGAGAAGAACTACAGTAATTGAAATCTTCAATCAGATAATAATCCGTAATATTGTGTGTAGAGTTTGCATGCTCTCTCCGTGCCTGAAATGGTTTTCTCCGAGTACTCCGGTTTCCCCCCAACATCATGAAAAACATGCATGTAAGGACCCCTTAGGTCATGTTGGCCCACAGTGGCAAGAGCGCTCAGGGTGCAGCTGCCCGACCAACTCTCAATGTAACCTCATAATTTCATTATGACAATAATGTATAATGACTATATAGTTCTTCTTCTTCTTCTGCCGACAGTACACTTGGTCGCACCTGACAGAAGGTAAGGTGTCTTTAGCGAGGCTGGATTGTTTTTACTGTTTTAAACACCATTTCAATGTTTTTAGGGACTGTAATATAATGCCAGCTGTTTTTACTGATCATTCTTTGGTTTTATGTCGCGTTGTGATAAGAAATATTTTACCTAGCTTCTTCTTCGGCCTGGAGAGGAAGCATGGACAGACCAACGTGATCCACTCCCTGCTGTCTGACACAGGACAGGAGCTGACAGAGCCCGGACAGATCAGAAGGCGAGCTGTGACTTTTTATTCATCTTTGTATGACAGTGAATACTGAGAAAACCAGCCACTGTTAGAGGAGTTCTGTGCAGGGCTTCCTCAGGTCTCCACGGAGATAAACTCACAGCTCGACCGGCCACCGGAGTTACAGGAGCTCCACACTGTCCTGCAGAACATGCAGGGACGACGATCTCCAGGAATTGATGGTCTGACGGTCGAATTTTATAAAGCCTTCTGGGACATTCTAGCATGTGATATGCTAGAAGTGTTTAACGATAGTCTGGCCTCGGGCTCTATGCCACTGTCCTGCCGGAGGGCTGTCGTTTCCCTCCTGATTAAAAAAGGCAATCTGCAGGACATCAAGAACTGGCACCCTGTGTCACTGCTCTGCACGGATGACAAGATTCTGTCCAAGGCTTGGGCTACCAGGCTGAGGAAAGCTATGGAGCAGGTCCACCGGGATTAGACCTACTGTGTGCCCGGCAGGTCCATGGTAGACAATGTCTGCCTAATTCGAGATGTTTTGGAGGTTTCCAGCTCATTGGGTATAAATGCTGGTCTCATTTCATTGGATCAGGAAAAGGCATTTGACAATGTTGAGCACAGCTTCCTATGGAAAACGATGGAGAAGTTTGGGTTCAGCACAGGTTTTATTGCCAAGATCCGGGTGTTGTACAGTGACGTTGAGAGTATACTGAAGTTTAACCCTTCAGGGTGCACCGGGGCATCTGACAGAGCTGTGCTCTGTTTGGGATGCTCTATGCACTCTCCCTAGAACCGCTCCTCTGTAAAAGCATCGACGGTTTGATTTTACCTGGTTTTAAAGAGCGTATTATTTTATCTGCCTATGCTGATGATGCTGTTGTTCTTATAAAAAAACAGAGGGATGTTGATGTTTTAGTGGTTTTAACAAATTTATTCAATGTTCTAACTGTGGCTAAAGTAAACTGGAGCAAAAGTGAAGACCTTGCTGTTGGAAAATGGCATGACAAACTCCCGCTTCTTTCTCAAAATTTTTGTTGGAAGACCGATGGTCTCAAATATCTCGGTGTGCACCTGGGAAATGAGACAATAACCAGGAAGAACTGGGAAGGCGTCATTGCGCTGTTTTTAATTGATTCTAAATTTCTAAAGTTAAATGGTTTGCCTCCTTTTTGTCATGTTGTTTTTAAGTCATGGGCCCTTTTTAAAAGCAGTTCAGGAAAAAGCTCTGACTCTCTGTTCTGGTTACTGAAGGAACCACTAGTGCATGGAGCCAGGCTGGATGTCACACCTGGGCTGTCTGCAGTGCTTTACAGAACCAGGACCCTGACCCTCCAGCAGCTGGTGGACAATGCCTGGCCGGCGTTGGTGGATGCCCAGGCTGTGAGCTCCCTGCTGAACATCCAGTCCACCAGGGTGGCTCAGAGGGTACTACAACTGTGGAGGCAAAGACTCTCCAGGAGGGAGAGAAGCCTCCTCCTGGACTATAGTACAGGAACTGTTCCTGACACTAAATATCCTTTCCCTGAGGTCCACATCAGTCCCCTGTTTGGAGAGCTGGAGGGTCCTCTCCTTGGAGATGAACGAGAAGTCAGCTTGCACACAGCCAACAAAAAAATACTGTACAAATACTGTGTAAAGGCAATCAACAAGAAAGGCTAGTGTGACAGAGCTCCCACTACCTGGACCAACAAGATGACAGGAAATGGACCTGACCCACAGTGGAGATTTTTTTACAAACCTTCCCTCAAGAAAAAAACAGCCGACCTCCAGTGGACAATTTTACACGGTGCCTTCGGTTCCAATGCTTTTATCTTTGTTTTTAACCCTGCTGTGTCAAGCCAGTGTCCCTTCTGTACCCTTTGTGAGACAGTCTTTCATGCTTTTAGTGAGTGTAAGAGACTTGCAGGGCTCTTCACTCTTTTAACGAATGTTTTTAATCAGTTCAGTGAAAATTTTAATATCAGAAAATTTATTTATGGTGCTGGGTACAAGAAAATGAATCAAAGAAAGTGGCAGCTTTTAAATTTTATTTCTGGAGAAAAAAACTGAAAATTGAAAACAATACTGTTAAAGAAGCAGCTACTGTTTTTTGCTGTAACGTCAGATGTCGTTTACAACTAGAATTTGTTTTTTATAAAATGACAAAAGACCCGAATAGCTTTAGGAACATTTGGTGTCACAAAAATGTCTTATGCACTTTAGTTGATGATCAATTTAGTTTTTCAAATTCCCTGATATAATGCACATATTTTTAAATTGTATTTATTTTTATTTATGGTTTTTTAGTATTTTTGAAGCACTTTAGCACTTTTCATATAATGTAAAATTGTAAATTGTTGGAGTGTGATTAAAGTGCTTTTGTAAAAATCAAAAAATCTTCTTCTTTTAGTTTACCAAAAAGAAAATGACAGTCTTATAATGTATATGTTGTATATGTTTGTCTTCATCAAAACTTATATCTAATCATATACAGTGAATTTGTTATTTTAGACAAGTCAGCAGAATATGGAGACTATGGATGACCTCCATTCTAATGCAAGTATCAGCCAAAATACTGATAAAAACATTTTTTTAGATCCATCCATACCGTCAGTCTATGTGTGCCGTTCTATCCATTTCTCTAGTCTTAAATTGAAAAGTAATTGAGTCCAAGTGGCAGCTCGCAAAAGCTTGCTTGGCAGATGTGACCAGGAAACAGCTGCATAATGGATCCAATTGGGTCCTTTCATGGACACAGATGGGGCTTTATAGAAACTAAAGAAATTATACATAGCGATGAGGAGAGGGGGAAAAACTGTATTTCATAAATGGATTCTTTTTTTATGGCAATTCAAGTCTCAGCCAGTTGAGTCTCCCTCATTTCTTTAAAAATTTGAGGAAAGGAATGGTGTTTTGCCAGTCTTTATCATGTGGAAATAGTTTTCTGTTCATGGTAATAACCTATATTTGCACCACACAATAACATAGATGCTGTGTGCAAAGGTGCACAAGTACATGACTTTTTTCACTGTTTTATAGCAGATTTTAATAATATTGTATGTGTTCCTGACTTTAGAATTATAGAGGTATTTTAAAATATTATAACAGAAATTTACATGAATAATGTGGGGAAAATCTACTCTTGCATTGCAAATATTATAAAGTTTTTCATTTAATAGCAAACAATGAAAGCACTGGCAAATCTGTTTAACAGTGTGCTGTAGAATTGTATATGAAAATGGGGGGGGGGGTAACATATATCAACAAGAAAAAAGATTTAGGTTCATAACATTTGCTGATGTGAGTCCACACAAATTTCAATACAGATTATAAATCATTACCAAGCGCATGTTTAAATACATTTCAATTTATACCTATCGTCAAAATTAATAAAATTAGTAAATATGCTTTTCAGACATGCTTTGAAAAACATACATAATCACATAGACAAACTAAGAATATGTTTTTTGTTGTCATCACTGATTTTTTTATGTTGACTAGTTGTGATTACCCTGTCCTTTTGAAACAATGAAGTGTCAACGCTAAAACTACTGCAACATTTCTTCTTAAGCCAGCCATAAAAAATGAGCTGCAAAGGATTGAGAATTAAAATGTGATTCTTCATGCAGGAAAAAATCAAAGGTTTGCTGTTTATTTTCCTGTTGTAGAACTTGTGCCCCATTTATCATATTTGGCCTAAATTTCCATGAAAACTGGTTTATTCGTGTCTCCAGAGGATAAACTCTGCTAATTGAAGATCACCTTTCTGAAAGTTTTTTGTGTAGAAACAACTATGAGCTGCAGTAAGTTTTGGGAAATGTATTCATTATTCCATGATAATCAATCATAATAATTTTCTGGCTTTTCCTTATTTTCACATCTTAGTCTTAGTTTTTCTTATGAACCAAACAGAGATATTATCTACTCAATTAAACCTCGAAGAAAAATTAGTGGCACACTCTAGTTAGTTAAATCAAATCAAATGCACATGATAGTGTGTACAGGCCCTGAACACGCAAACACACACAGGGGGCCTGTACACATGCAGAGGGAGGAGAGTGGCGGGCAGCTCCTGCTTGGTGGGCCCAAATGAGCGGCTTGTAAGGGGGACGGCGCCTTGCAGTTGGGGTCCATAAAGTGTTGTCAGTCAGTCGGCCAGAAAAATGTTCCACCCTAACATTTTTGACATAATCAAATCCATAAACTTAGTCTATGTTGGTCAGGGCTTTGAACCGGTTCATGGAACGAAAACGAAAACCGGAAACTTTTGGTATTTTGGCAGGAACGAAAACGAAACCAAAAACTTTATATTTTTTAATGTTTTGGAACAGAAAATAACTGTAAACCGGTTAATACCGTTTTTTTTTTTCGTTCTTGAAAAAAATATTTGACTTCATGTTTCACTTCTTGTCATTCACTGGACGCGGGATGAGAGCAGAGAAGTAGCTGCTATCAGCAGCAGTTAAGAAAAGGGAGGTCTCCCAGTCACAATTTAATCATAACAGGTAAACACTGCAGTATGTCAATCTTAAAAATGTATGATTTAGACATTAACTCCTTGGCTGCAGTCATTTTTAGAGCAGTGTGTCCCCGTACTGCCAGCGCTTTGTAGCAATATTGAGCTATGGGAGAAGCACAATGAAGATCTGTTGTTCAGCAATAAATGACATGGTGGAAGTCATTCTTGTCTTATTTCATGTAGTGTCTAAGTAGGAGCCATAAGCCTTAACTACAGTGATATAACTGTCATAAAGCAGACGTGTAGTGTTGTGGTAGTTTACTGTAGAGTAGGGACATATCTATAATTATAGTCTATAGTATAATTGCCTTAGTTGCCCATTTAAAAGTCCTTAAGTTACCGTATTTTGCGCACCATTCAGCTCATTGTATAAAAAGGGGCAGTCTAAATAACGTAGTTTATTTGTGTACTTTAACGTAGTTTATTTGTGCACACCTTATTCGGTTGCTAACGGAAGCAAAAAAGTGACTGTGGTTGAACTTTGTTGTACTAACTATTTAAATTTCAAAAAATACACCGACATTATTTTTTAAATATGGTTTTATCTTTTATTACAGTAATAGGTTTAATTGTGAATAGTTTTTTTTTTCATATTTGTTAAGTCACGTTTTGATGATGATGGAGGAAGGTTGCTGTGCTCTGTCCTGCATTGTGTGCACAACTTGTGACCGTGTCATTCCATTTTGTGCAGAGAATAAATATGCCAGGTCTTCTGCTCAAACCATCACATCCAGGGTACAGAGACAAGTTGGGTCAAACCGGCTACAAGAGCAAGGAGTTGTCAATGTAGATAACAATGTCATCTAAATATAACTTACATTGGGGTACACCTCCAAGAACTATGTTCGCCAGCCTTTGAAAGGTGGCAGGAACATTGCACATTCCCAAAGGCATGACTGTGTTCTGTAGGAAACTGTCAGAGGTTACAAAAACCTACAGATTTCAGAGGCATGTGATGTCAAGGTAACTTTCCAATATCATTTCAGCATATTTAATTTGGTTATCAAAGTTCCAGATTCAACTTTATCAATACATTCATCTATTAGAAGTAAGGGCTGTGCGTCTAGAACAGCATTTACCTTATGTAATCGGTACAGAACCATGGGCTTTCATCAGACTTGATATCAAGAGAACAAGGACAATTCCACAGACTCGAACTTGATACTGCAGAACTATGTGTCACAAGATAATCAACCTCTGATTTCATAATCTCCCTTATCACTGGATTAAGCAAGTCTTCACCTCTCCAGTGATGGACTCTGTTTTAGGTTCCCTGAAGTGGTAAGGCTTTTAAGGATCATATAATAATTTGTGTCAGTCCGGTGCTGGAATATAACACCCACGATGAGGCAGCATTTAGCATCATCCCGGAGGAGCTCAAGACTGCAGAGACTGTTGGTATTTTTAAAAGAAGATTAAAGACATACCTTTTTAATCAGGCTTTTGACTAATATTTTATACAATTATGTTCCTATCTTGGTCTATTCAATGTTATGTTGTTGCTTCTACACTGCTTATAAGATGATAATAATTAATTAGTGTTCTACTTTTATTTATTACCTGTATCCATCCAGCCATCTGTCTTTAACCACTTACAGAGAGACGTAGTCCCTCCAGCGTGTCCTAAGTCTTCCCCAAGGTCTGTTGCTGTTCTATTTTTATTCATTACCCGTGTCGTGTCAATTTTGTATTCATTCATTCATTCATTTTCACAACCATTTCATCCGCTGTCACGGGTCTCGGGGAGCTGGAGCCTATAATAGCTGACTGAGGGCAGGGGAAACTCCGGGCGCTGCACCAGTACACTGTGGTTTTCTAATCAAATGAACTTTATTTTTTGTAATGTTTTTATGTCATTTATTTACTCTTCTGGTCCTCTTATATGCTTGTAGACTTTAGGTTTTACTCTAGTGTTTCCTCAGTGTGGAAGACTCCCAGACTGCTCCCAGTGTGGGGGTCCTCCACACTGGGAGCAGTGTGGAGTCTGCTGGTGGGGTTGCTATCCTTGGGTTGTGCCATCAGGGGGCCAGGTGCTAGTCCCCTGATAGCACAGGCTGTGGCTTTTCCCAGAATTTGGATGGCCCCATTTCCTTGATCATCAGCGCCATGCCATGTTTATCTCTGTGTGTGTGTGTGTGTGTGTGTGTGTGTGTGTGTGTGTGTGTGTGTGTGTGTGTGTGTGTGTGTGTGTGTGTGTTTTCCTTTTGATTTGGAAAGCCAGTGTGCATTACAATGTGTTTCTATTTATAGCTGCTGGGACATCAACATGTTTGGAAAAACAAAACTTAATTAAAAAACAATTTTTTTTAAATTGTATGAGAAATATCTGTTTTCTTCAGGGCTCAAATCTCCAGCTTTTCTTTCTCTTCTCTGTTATTTAAAGGTTATTGCCTTTGCTTCATCAAAAGAGAGAATTTTGTCTGAATTTTTTCAATTTCTGTTAGTTCATTGTTCTCCAGGTTTATTGCTTGTTGCCAGTAGCCCCAAGATTTGTGTCTGTCTCAAGACAAATTATCCAATCAAGTCAAACCCTTTCCCTAAAAGGTTAAAAAAAAATTTATATAAACAATTGTAGTCAACATCATATCATACTTCCCTAAAGAAAAACAGTTTGATGTATAACAGGAGTTGTTTATTTTGCATTTGATTTTTGTTCCATTTAATTACGAAGTTCAAGTCAATAGTAGGAATAATAATTATTCCTTCTGTGAGTTAGTACAGTATTAATATATTCCAATATTTGTAGTCTGGTAGGATCCAGGTTGAGACAGCATTTTGCTCCATGTATTTGCTGATAAGCCAGCATTGAGCTCAGACAAAATGGGGGTGTTGAATGGCATTGCAAGTGTTTTTAAAGTTCTTTTCTTGAGAGCATGCGTATAGACAAACTACTTTAAACTTCACACAGACAAAATCACATTTCAGTCTTTTTTCAAAGGTCTTTGTTCCATAATTTATGAATTGATTGCCTACTTTGCATTTGACTTAAGAGCATGATTTCTTCGTAATCTCACTTAAAACAGAGGAGGAAATCTAATAATTACTAGGGCTTTGAACCATAATTTTTTGCCAATTGGTTTGTTCCGAACAGAAACAGTTTTATATCGTTTCTGGTTTTAGGTTCCACCCATGAATTGGCGTTCCTGAACTGGTTAGAACAAAAAAATATAGTTCCCAAACCGGTTAATGGTGTTCCTTGTAAATATAAATAGGTTGGTAGCTTTGGTACTGTTAAATTGGCAATTAAGGCAATGACTTTACATACTGTATACAGTATGTCCCAACCGTGAACAGTATAACAGCACTGATCCAGTTATGCAACGGAGGATGGAGAATCAGAGAGAGACCGAGATTTTTTACGATTCAACAAGGTTTGTATGTGTCAGAGCTCTCCGGGCAGCCAATGAGTTTATGTCTAAATCAAACCTTTTTTTAAGATTGATAAACTGCAGTCTTTACCTGTTATGAATATAATCGAGGTTGGAAGACTGCCTTTTCTTTGACTGCTGGAGATACACCTCAACTTTTCTCCGCTCTCATTGCATTGAGTGAATGACAAGAAGTGAAACATGAGGTCAGATATTTTTTTCAAGAACGAAAAAAAAAAATGGTATCAACTGGTTATAATAATTTTGGATAACTGATTTTGTTCCAGAACATTAAAAAAATATGAAGTTTTGGTTTCGTTTTCATTCCTGGCAAAATACAAAATGTTTCTGGTTTTTGTTTTCGTTCCATGAACCAGTTCAAAGCCCTGATAATTTTCCTCGTACAGTTCAATACATTTTCTGATGAAGGTACATTAAAGTGAATCCCATTTTGACATCCATTTATGTGTATATATTTGTTTCTGCTTCAGCCTGTGTAAATACTGAATTTAAAACTAAAATTAAAAAGAGTAAGAGACTACATCTATGTGGATGTGTTGCTACGCTGCAGAGAAGATGTAAACAGTGCAAAATATCCTGGTTGTTCTTGATATTGAAGTTATCAATCCAATAAATAAATGTTTTCCGTAATTGCTTTACAGTTGTTGTAAGTCCTTATATTTGATTTAATTTCAGAATCTGTAAGACTTGACAATAAAACAACAACAGTGTACTTTCCAATAAAACCATTTTTTAATGTATGAAAGATTTGTTTCATAGAACTTGTAACAGTTTCTACAAGTACAAGAGGCAGCACAAGATTAAGTAAAGATACTGTCTGTTAAAACAGATGATATAAGTAAGTCTGTCACTAAGTCTTTGGTGTAGTGACCTTTTGTGAGGGCAGACGTAATTCAATCACAGTATTGAAGGACATCTGCCCTTAGCAGCAGAAAAATAAATCTCATTTGGAATCTCGGTATTGTAGACGATGCCAATGTTGACACCATTGTGGTGGTGGCCGATGACTCTGCTGAGACAAGCAGCTGAAATGATGTATGGGTCAATGAGATGACTGGGCAGTGATGAGAAAGTGAATAATTTAGCAGTGGCATGAATGAAGTATAAAGTCAGGTTTGCTATGTGTTAGAAGTGGCCACTTCATCTACTATATCCATTGACCATTCATATACAGGTGCTGGTCATATAATTAGAATATCATCAAAAAGTTGATTTATTTCAGTAATTCCATTCAAAAAGTGAAACTTGTATAATTTATACATTCATTCCACACAGACTGATTATTTCAAGTGTTTATTTCTTTTAATTTTGATGATTATAACTGAAAACTAATGAAAACCCCAAATTCAGTATCTCAGAAAATTGGAATATTGTGAAAAGGTTCAATATTAAAGACACCTGGTGCCACACTCTAATCAGCTAATTAACTCAAAACACCTGTGAATGCCTTTAAATGGTCTCTCAGTCTAGTTCTGTAGGTTACACAATCATGGGGAAGACTGCTGACTTGACAGTTGTCCAAAAGACGACCATTGACCCCTTGCACAAGGAAGGCAAGACACAAAAGGTCATTGCTAAAGAGGCTGGCTGTTCACAGAGCTCTGTGTCCAAGCACATTAATGGACAGGCAAAGGGAAGGAAAAGATGCGGTAGAAACAAGTGTACAAGCAATAGGGATAACCGTACCCTGGAGAGGATTGTGAAACAAACCCCATTCAAAAATATGGGGGAGATTCACAGAGTGGACTGCAGCTGGAGTCTGTGCTTCAAGAACCACCAAGCACAGATGTATGCAAGACGCATTCTTTGTGTAACAGACAAGAAAAGAAAGGTTGATTAATTTTGGAGTTTTATTAATTTCACCAAAATCCCTCACATTATGTGTTTTCATTCGTTTTGATGATGTGATTTTATTTATTTCGGTTTTATATTTTGTATTTCCTTTGCACTCATAGTTGGCACCTTTATTTTGAAAAATTGTGGAAGTGATGTCCGTAACGTCCGATCCGTCCGACCCTCGTCAGTCTGCCTTGAACAACGTACATCAAGCCACTGTCCAGAAAGTTATTTTATGTTTTAATGACAAGTTCTTGAAAATAATGGAAAGCTAAGTTGTTTGGTGACATGTTTATGGTGTTTTCTGTTGTGCAATGTAATTGATTAGCTGCTTTTGAACGGGAAAAAGTAAGCTAGCTTTCCATGTGTTTTACCTGTGTGCGTGTGTGTAAGCGGGTGTGTGGAGAGGTGCGCAGGTGCTAACCGTTCTCTCCTTTTTAATACAACTAAAGGTGTTTACTCTTGCGTTAGGTGTTATATCGAGAGTATGAACATTTACACCCTGGTTTGTTAAATTTCATCACGCTGCAGGAATAAATTTCAGCAGGAAAGTCACCTCTGTGTCCAGTCTTGTCGTGCACCAGAACACAACGCAGTGTAGTCGGAGCTTGCCGACCGTCCTAGATATACTTGTGTCAAGCCACTCTTGAACAAGAGACAGCGTCAGAAGCGTATTGCCTGGGCTAAAGACAAAAAGGATTGGACTGCTGCTGAGTGGTCCAAAGTTATGTTCTCTGATGAAAGTAAATTTTGCATTTCCTTTGGAAATCAAGGTCCCAGAGTCTGGAGGAAGAGAGGAGAGGAACAGAATCCACGTTGCTTGAGGTCCAGTGTAAAGTTTCCAATCAGTGTTGCTCTGGAGTACCATGTCATCTCCTGGTGTTGGTCCACTGTGTTTTCTGAGGTCCAAGGTCGTCGCAGCCGTCTACCAGGAAGTTTTAGAGCACTTCATGCTTCCTGCTGCTGAGCAACTTCATGGAGATGCAGATTTAATTTTCCGACAGGACTTGGCACCTGCACACAGTGCCAAAGCTACCAGTACCTGGTTTAAGGACCGTGGTATCCCTGTTCTTAATTGGCCAGCAAACTCGCCTGACCTTAACCCCATAGAGAATCTATGGGGTATTGTGAAGAGGAAGATGCGACATGCCAGACACAACAATGGAGAAGAGCTGAAGGTCACTATCAGAGCAACCTGGGCTCTCATACCACCTGAGTAGTGCACAGACTGATCGACTCCATGCCACGCCACATTGCTGCAGTAATTCAGGCAAAATGAGCCCCAACTAAGTATTGAGTGCTGTATATGCTAATACTTTTCATGTTCATACTTTTCAGTTGGCCAAAATTTCTAGAAATCCTTTTTTTGTATTGGTCTTGAGTAATATTCTAATTTTCTGAGATACTGAATTTGGGGTTTTCATTAGTTGTCAGTTATAATCATCAAAATTAAAAGAAATAACCACTTGAAATAATCAGTCTGTGTGGAATGAATGTATACACTATACAAGTTTCACTTTTTGAATGGAATTACTGAAATCAACTTTTTGATGATATTCTAATTATATGACCAGCACCTGTACATGAAAGGATGGTATGAGAAATAACCATTGTGGTTCAACATAAAATCTGTTCAGGGGATTGAGGTGAATCAATTTTGGATTAATTAGTTTGTAATGTGGATTATAATCCATCTAAAACAGTGAGGTAATGCTCTCTGTTAACAGTGGACAACAACACATTCCTTCCCTTTTATGGTAAAATAAAAAAACAACTTATAAACAATTTAAACACCAAAATGCTCAAACACATTTATAGCATTACTGTGAATAATTATGATAGAGCAATGTTACCTCACCTGTTGTCTGTTTTCTTGCAGATTGTTAACATTGAGTTGAGGATGAGGGATTATTTGCTCCAACACTTAGGTATCGCCTTTAACAGCAATCAGATCTGATCAGCATTCGAGTCAGCATCTATTCTTGTAAATGGTACACTGCAACTCCAACAATATGTGACAGATGAAATGCCCCACCGGGTAAAATTGCTATGCTCTCCAGCATCACGGATACAATTGGCCTGTCTTTGTTCAGCGTTTCAAGCAGACAATATCTATAGAAATGCAGGCAGTAATTAAGCGCCATGCAGATAGTGTTTAAATAGTGAGGTGTTTCAGAAAGAGCCAGATCAAAATCACAATAAACAAAGCAAAAAAAGAGCATGGATTATATGTTGTCAATTTTTTCACTCAACTTGACTTGTGTGTTATGTGAAGCACCCTGGGGCTTTTACCCAGCTGAACATTTCTGATATAAGAAAATTTTACAGACTTTGAAGAAATCGAGTAACACAACATCTACCTTTCATTTGAAGTTTAGTTGAAAATAAAGCAACACTTTAATTAGTTGTAGTTGCTGTTGCAATATTTATTCCACGTTTTTATTTTTTTTATTTTTTTTTTATTTGATGTTTTCCTTCAGTATAGAAGAGTGCAGTCCTAGGAAAAGCTAAGATACTGCACAGAACCCTCAGACTCCCAGGCCTCTAGTAGAGGATGGCACACAGAGTTTGAGGATTGCACACAGATACCACCCTGCAAGGGTGAGAGGGACATTTTTTATTTTTTTTTATCAGTGAAGTGCGGTGAGGTTCATGGCTGGAGAGGCACTGACTTCATCATAATTAGATTTACAAAAATATGAACCTACAGCGTAGCTTATTCACCATTTAATTAGCAACAGTGAGTGGGTTATGTTTAAAATCTCATAGCAGAATTATTACCACATGTAAACCGTAACATACAAATAACATTTCATTAAAAAAACAACAACAACATTATGTTGTTACCTACATGTTTGTTTATATGTTATGTGAGCTGACACCTCCCACTGTCAGCTCACACTCCACAGACGGTTGGGTGGGAGAATGAATCGAACAACCGATCTTTGATCATAGGACGCCCGCTCTACCACTGAGTCACTGCTGCACCTATACCCAGAATTTTAACCAATAAATACAAAATGATCTATATTTTACTCATTTGTTAATTGATATTTATGTTAATGGAAAACATGTTCTTTTCAGTATTTGAATCAAAAGCAGACCAGATATTTATTGCAAAGCTAAAAATGTCATTTTTTCCTATTTGGGTCTTCATTGTGCTTCTCATACTGTGGCTTACCCTAAGTTGTTTGATGAATAGTTTTCTAAAGTTGCCAAAAACAGCCAAGAGCAATATCTACTTCCTCTGTCTCTTTCTTTCTGTAGCAGGCCATGGCTTTAACTTTTCAAATTTCAACATTGTGAATTATTGATATTTGCTTCCCAGCTATTCCATCACTCTCTCTTTTTTGCCTGAAACAGACTAAATCTACCTTTCAGCCAACTGTGCAAAAGTGTGACTGCTCAGCGTTTCAGACTGAGTTAAAAATATCTCCATAAATACCACTGGCTTATAAAACAAATACTGTCAATGCAATTTAAGTATTATGCTGTCATTACACTTTTTTTATTCAGATAAATTATATCCATTCATACTCTATACTAGTGCAGTCACTACAAATTATATTTGATTCTGTACCATGGTGAGATTGAGCAAAATATTAATTGATTCATTATAAATTCTCAATAAGTAATGATTACTCAAGATATTGGGCTGATTTTTGACACTGACTGAGTGGCTGCTGTCTGCAGTTGTCATTCAATCTGAATCCAAATGAAAGACAAATCAATACTGAAACTGGAGAGACGCAGTTTAAAGTCTCACATCAGCCAGAGAGGGATACAAAAATCCAATTACTTTGGTTAACAAGCTGACCTTCGCACATACAATGCTACAGTGTCCCTTGGCTTATTTCCTTGGCAGAGCGGAAGGACTCAAGAGGCCTGACAAAAATATAAATATTGCAGTGATGGCTCTCACAAGTAATTTCCACTGAATACCTTTAGGAAAGAACTGACTGATAGAAAAAAGACTAATGAAGAACTAAGGAGGCTGTGTGTGTGTGTGTGTGTGTGCGTGCGTGCGTGCGTGCGTGCATGCGTGCGTGTGTGTGTATACAGGTCCTTCTCAAAAAATTAGCGTATTGTGATAAAGTTCATTATTTTTTGTAATGTACTGATAAACATTAGACTTTCATATATTTTAGGTCCATTACACACAACTGAAATAGTTCAAGCCTTTTATTGTTTTAATATTGATGATTTTGGCAAATAAATAAAGATAAAAGAAAAATCCCTATCTCAAAAAAGTAGCGTATTTCATCCGAACAATAAAAAAAAGTGTTTTTAATACAAAAAAAGTCAACCTTCAAATAATTATGTTCAATTATGCACTCAATACTTGGTCGGGAATCCTTTTGCAGAATTTACTGCTTCAATGGAGGCAATCAGCCCGTGGCACTGCTGAGGTGTTATGGACTCCCAGGATCCTTCGATAGCGGCCTTAAGCTCATCCACATTGTTGGGTCTCTCAACTTCCTCTTCACAACATCCCACAGATTCTCTATGGGGTTCTCTATGGGGTTCAGCGATGTTGTTTGGTCAAGAGATAGTGTCAGTGAAGGTTGGAACTATGACAGGAAAAGGTAGAGAGTTGGTTGACATGATGCAGAGGAGGAAGGTAGACATACTGTGTGTCCAGGAGACCAGGTAGCAAGGCTAGAAGTTTAGGAGCAGGGTTCAACTTGTTGTATCATGGTGTAGATAGGAAAAGAAATGGAGTAGGAGTTATCTTGAAGGAGGAGTTTGTTAGGAATGTCCTGGAAGTAAAAAGAGTGTCAGATAGAGTGATAAGTCTGAAGTTAGAAACTGAAGGTGTGATGGTCAATGTTGTTAGTGGGTATGCTCAACATGTAGGATGTGAGCTGGAGGAGAAGGAGAAATTCTAGTTGGACTTTGACGAAGTGATGCAGAGCATACCTATAAGTGAGAGAGTTGTCATTGGTGCAGACTTCAATAGACATGTTGGTGCAGGAAACAGAGGTGATGAGGAAGTGATGGGCAGGTTTGGTATCCAGGAGAGGAACGCAGAAGGAAAGATGGTAGTTGATTTTGCAAAACGGATGGAAATGGCTATAGTGAATACTTTCTTCCAGAAGAGGCAGGAACATAGGGTGACCTATAAGAGTGGTGGTAGGAGCACACAGGTAGACTACATCTTGTGTAGACGGTGTAATCTGAAGATCATTGACTGCAAAGTAGTCATAGGAGAGAGTGTAGCCAAACAGCATAGGATGGTGGTGTGTAGGATGACTCTGGTGGTGAGGTAGATGAAGAGGACAAAGGCAGGGCAGAGGACGAAATGGTGGAAGCTGAAAAGGGAAGAGTGTTGCATGACTTTTAGGAAGGAGTTAAGACGGCTCTGGGTGGTCAGGAGGTGCTGCCAGATGACTGGACAACTGCAGCTAATGTGATCAGCCAGACAGGTAGGACAGTACTTAGTGTGTCATCTGGAAGGAAAGTAGATAAGGAGACTTGGCGGTGGAATGAGGAGGTACAGGAGTGTATACAGAGAAAAAGGTTAGCTAAGAAGAAGTGGGACACTGAGAGGACTGAGGAGAGCAGACAGGAGTACAGGGAGATGCAGCGTAAGATGAAGGTAGAGGTAGCAAAGGCCAAACAAGGGGCTTATGATGACTTGTATACTAGGTTGGACAGTAAGGAGGGAGAGACTGATCTATACAGGATGGCAAGACAGAGAGACAGATGGGAAGGACGTGCAGCAGGTTAGGGTGATTAAGGATAGGGATGGAAGGTGCCAGTAATGTAATGGGAAGATGGAAAGAGTACTTTGAAGAGTTGATGAACATGGAAAATGAGAGAGAACAAAGACTAGAAGAGGTGACTGTTGTGGACCAGGAAGTAGCAAAGATTAGTCAGGATGAAGTGAGGAGGGCATTGAAGAGGATGAAGAGTGGAAACACAATCGGTCCTGATGATATACCTGTAGAGGTTTGGAAGTGCCGAGGAGAGGTGGCAGTAGAGTTTCTGACTGGGTTGTTCAACAGGATCTTAAATAGTGAGAAGATGCCTGAGGAATGGAGGAGAAGTGTGCTGGTGCCCATTTTTAAGAACAAGGGAGATGTGCAGAGCTGTGGCAACTACAGAGGAATAAAGCTGATGAGCCATACAATGAAGTTATGGGAAAAAGTAATGGAAGCTAGACTAAGGGCAGAAGTGAGCATTTGTGAGCAGCAGCATGGTTTCATGCCAAAAAAGAGTACTACAGATGCAGTATTTGCTTTGAGGATGTTGATACAGAAGCACAGAGAAGGCCAAACGGAGCTGCATTGTGTTTTTGTAGATCTGGAGAAAGCTTATGACAGGGTGCCCAGAGAGGAACTGTGGTATTGTAAAAAGAAGTCTGGAATTTCAGAGAGTTGTTTTGGAGCGGTGCAGGACATGTATGAGGACTGTAAGAAAATGGTGAGGTGTGCTGTAGGTGTAACAGAGGAGTTCAAGGTGGAGGTGGGACTACACCAGGGATCAGCTCTGAGCTCGTTCTTGTTCGCTATGGTGATGGACAGGCTGACAGACGAGGTTAGACAGGAATCTCCATGTACTATGATGTTTGTAGATGACACTGTGATCTCACTGTGTGTAGTGAGAGCGGGGAACAGGTGGAGGAGAAGCTAGAGAAGTGGAGGTTTGTCCTGGAAAGGAGAGGAATGAAGGTGAGCCGCAGTAAGACAGAGTACATGTGTGTGAATGAGAAGGACCCAAGTGGAAGAGTGAGGTTACAGGGAGAAGAGATCAAGAAGGTGGAGGATTTTAAGTACTTAGGGTCAACAGTCCAGAGCAATGGAGAGTGTGGAAAAGAGATGAAGAAGCTGTACAGGCAGGATGGTACGGATGGAGGAAAGTGTCAGGTGGGATATGTGATAGAAGAGTTTCAGCTAAAATAAAAGGAAAGGTGTACAAAACTGTGGTGAGACCAGCGATGTTGTTTGGTCAAGAGACAGTGTCACTGAGGAAAAGACAGGAGACAGAGCTGGAGGTAGCAGAGATGAAGATGCTGAGGTTCTCTCTTGGAGTGACCAGGATTGATAGGATCAGGAATGAGTACATCAGAAGGACAGCACATGTTAGAGGTTTTGGAGATAAAGTCAGAGAGGTCAGACTGAGATGGTTTGGACATGTCCAGAGGAGAGATAGTGAATATGTTGGTAGAAGGATGCTGAGTTTTGAACTGCCAGGCAGGAGGCCTAGAGGAAGACCAAAGAGGAGGTTTATGGATGTAGTGAGAGAGGACATGAAGGTAGTTGGTGTGAGAGAAGAGGATGCAAAGGACAGGGTTAGATGGAGGCAATTGATTCGCTGTGGCGACCCCTGAAGGGAAAAGCCGAAAGGAAAAGAAGAAGAAGAAGTATATGGTAATTGTAGAAGCCTTCTCTCTCGTTCTTTGATGTGTGAGCCACTGTACAGTCTTCCAAAGACACATCGTTTAGCAAAATAAGGTAATTTTCATGACTAGAGAAAAAATAAGAGGGCAAAACATGTCAGCCTAACCACAGAATTATGTGCCCCCTCTTGCATTAGCTCTGCATCCCTATGGGATGCTGTGCCAAAAGTATAATTTTTTGAGATAAACAACATGTATTATACGCTTCCCAGGGTGATGTGTTGCTGACTGTGCCTCAAAAAACCCCTTTAAAAAATGCCTGTTTCGACAGCAATAACAGAAATAAGATGTACGAGTGAGCTGAGTGTGCCTATAGCAAGGTTAACTCTCAGAGAACCCTACAAGTGCTAAGTGGCAAAGTAATGTATTTAAATTAAGTAGAAAGGAAAGACATTGTATTTTTTCACCATAGTCAGCTGAAATGGTAATGATAATCAGTTCATATTTAAGCATTTAATGTTCACTCTCATACTTAGGGACAATTGCGGGATTGCAATAACAGTAGACAAATACAAAATTACAATTTAGATAACCATGAAGTGCTATGTTCCTGTCTGCAAAAATGATTACTGCAGATAGGGAAATATAAACATAATTTCAAATCTGGCAACCCATTTAAAGTGATCATCAAATGGACTGCAGTGTAGTGATGAATTGACGCCATATGTCTTTGCTAAGTTTTTAAAGATTTAGTAGAAACTCAAGACAAGGCGGTCATAGATTTTCACATCTGACTGAGAGACAAGAGAATCATTCACTTAATTAAAAGTGTTTTCCATACCGACTGATTTGGTTAATGGTGGAAAAGATCACACAGCTATGGTTGCAGAAGTGTTCTCTTCATCATTATAAAAAAAATAATACACTTGCTGATTAAACTATCTTTCAATCACACAAATAGAAAAGGTGCAATGTATACAAAACCGTTATTGTTCAAATTAGTTGTTTGACAAAAGGAGTGTTTTATGTTCATAATAAATTTTGGATAAAAATTTTTAAATGTAAAAGGCTTTTGAATTTATGTGTGTTGCATGTAGTTTTGTTGGATCACATCCTAGAATGACTGTATTGAGAATGCAGTCAATACTGTATTGCGATATTTTGAACCAATGTTGTGAATTAAAGAAGAAAACAAATATCATACAGATGAAATAAACAGGTCTGTCCATTAAAGGCTTACTGGTTTGATTTCAAAATCAATTGTCCTTTTTTTGACTAAACATGACAGTCTGGGGGAGTGAGAATGATAAGCCAACTGCTAAAGCTGTGGAACTGTAAAGGGATCTGACTGCCTGGATAGTTGAATAACAAACGGCTCTATGTCCCACATCAGCAGGTTCCCCCCTCAGAACGACCACCTAAGGATAGAATGTGCAAACAACAAGCCACTTCCAGCATATGAATGAAGGAAGGTTAAAGCAAACCAATCACACTATCAGGCTCTGACATAAGGAAATAGCCTCATGCTCTAGATGTTTGACTGTCATACTATTAGTAACATTACCATTTGTATCAGTGTTAAAGAAATTTAGTGAGCAATGCACAGAGTTCTCAGGAGATGGAGGTGTCTCAGAAGTAGAAGAGTTTATTGCAGGATGAACAACAAAAGCATCAACAGGTAAATTAGAATATGGAGCTCTGAAGTCTTCAAAGAAAGGACCTAGAGCTGTTGCATTACAAAATCAAACTTTATATTCTTTTGTGTACTTCAGTCAGAATATGAATGAGATCTTTTTTGGTTCATGTGACCTTTCTATTGACATGCAGTGCATTCTAGAATATAAAAACGACTCTGCAGCATCTCTGATCTCATCAGAAGTAGTTGTTGCAAGAGCAAAGATTAAGCCACTTTGGATAGAATTAGACATACCATTATTATCTCGTTATTGGAATTGTGTGACTGAGGCAGAGTCATATTTAGATAATGTTTCTGTGAACTCCCTGTAATTACCATTGCTGGATAATTCACTTCTCTCATCATGCCCCCTAAATAATAGCTCCTGCTGGACAAGCAAGGAAGTCACATCAAAAAAGTGGTTTAGGAAAGCCTTTTTTCTTTGACTGTTGCATTACGTATTGCCACTTGAAAAAGGAGCACCTTAATTGATTGCATTTTTTTAGACATATCCCCAAAACCCAATTTTGAACAGACAACACGTTTGTCTGATGGTTTCACCAAGAGACAACAGTACACTTTCTTTGCCACAGCACTTCCTGTTTGGTTTGTCACTGACACATATGTACATATGTACAAGGCAGTCAGAGACTGCAACATCACGCGACACCCCTGAATTCAAAATTTTACCCTGACCTTCTTTCATAACGGGCGCAGCAATAAATTCTATACTGTACTATCGAGTATGAAATTGACCTAGTTTTCCAAAGGTGAAGGTTATCATCACATTTTAGTGCCTCTGGCTTCCTGAAAATGTTGCTTTTTGTTTTTTGATTATATCTCATCACATTTGAGATGTGTACCTAAAAAAAAGGTATAAAAATGAAAATTTGACCTTGACCTAGTTTTTCAAGGTCAATGTCATGATCTAGTTTTCATCCCCTTGCCTCCCTGAATATAACGCCATTTGTTTTGTCTTTCTATCTTAGGCGGTTCTTGAAATATGTGCAAAAAAATGTACAAAAGTTGAAATTTCACCTTGACCTAGTTTTCTCAAGGTCAAGGTCATCATGTCATTTTCATCCTCTTTGCCACTCGAGTAATGTGCCTTTTCGTTCATCTTTCTCTCTGCAACGGTTGTGAAGATATTTGGTGGACGGACGGACAAACACACAGTGACAATTACATCACTGCTTTGCGGGATGTAATATGCATACATAAATGTGACACTAGCGAGTGCAAATTCATTTCACACTATCATACACAGCTTTCTTTTGAAATGACAAACTTTATAAGTACTTTATCTTTCGTATTAAATTATTACAGTAAATGCTCTAAATATTCCGTTATACCATAAAACTAGCAGGAACCCGTGGAAATTCCAAGATGAAACAATAATATCAGACTTCATACCAAACATGAAAAGAACAAATAGCTACCTTGCTCTATGGAGCAAACGCTACACTGCTAACATGGAGAGCTTCAGCTAAACAATAGCCAACTGATGCTAGCCAAGCTTTTGCTGAAAAATGAAAAACTGTGATGTCATGTATGCTAGCGCATATTCTTTCTAGATTACTTTACTACCTGAACAGTGATTTCTACATTTTATTAGAACATTAAAAGTTCTGATGATGTAACTTTCCAGAGTTGGAAACATCCTGTTGCAAGCGTTGGACACCAGGAACCAAAACCAGTCGGACGTTCATTACGGTGCCAACGCCATCCTGACCTCTGTTGAGTCTGTAATCTGGTGGAGAGACTTTCAAAATCATCCGTACAGAATGAGATCACAGTAGGGATTCAAAAGAGTCAATAGTAGAAACACAACTGGACGGTCTGAAGATGTTTCCTTGTTGTTTTGGCCATAGATTGGTTGTTGATTGCGTACATGAGCAAGGCTGGAAGGAAACTGTTTTCTGACGACGGTACGACATAATTTAGAAAAGTTTTCACTCCCTGCTGTTCGCAAACGGACGGACGTCGCAAATATAGGAGTTTCCTTTTTGGCCAAAGCAGTCATTGTGTGAAGGTATACTTTTTGTATACCCCACATTCATTGTCTCTGACTAAGTAGCACTTCTCTGTTTGTGATGAAACCTCTCTTTCAATCGTACTTTCAAGTGAGCTTATTCAAATATATATGTGGTGCCTGGGGAGGAGGCAAACCTCCCCTTGAGTCCAACAACACCACCCCCTGAAAATGGGCAGGAGGACCCACAAAACTTTTCTTTGGTGTGGTGTGGCTGACAATATATTGTCCCGCTAAGGGACAATTGAAAAGAGGCAGGTATGTAGATGTATTCAAAATGTATTGCTGCCCCCCAGACATAGCATAAAACCAGTTAAAAACAGTTCCCTTAAAACATTATTACGAAAGGCTGGTGGATTCTCCTCGGTCTAGGAAGGCCGGTCCCGCTGATGCGAGACCCATGCTACGGAGGCCCCTGGTGAGACAAAGATAAGAACACAAGCCCAGCACCAACACAAAGCATGCAATAAAAACTCCACACTATAAATTTAATAAAATCTATGACATGACACACCTTGCTAAAATGGTTAAAAGTACACACCAATGTCGTGTCCCACTAGTACAATCCCCCTACAAGGTGCAGGCATCAGCGTAGGTCCAGCCTTGTACAATGAGTATCCTACATCAAGACACAATTAGAGAGGAGAACCACCAGCTTTGACAGTACCCCTTGAAAAGATTAAATTCAGGAGGGCAACAAAGAACAGAAAAAGAAATTAAAAGTACAAATTCTTCCTAAGA
This sequence comes from Antennarius maculatus, assembly GCA_013358685.1. Taxonomy (NCBI): domain Eukaryota; kingdom Metazoa; phylum Chordata; class Actinopteri; order Lophiiformes; family Antennariidae; genus Antennarius; species Antennarius maculatus. The sequence continues at coordinate 12,239,139 of CM023618.1, forward strand.
GAAACAGTGGCTGGCCCGGTCCCTTTAAGAAAAAAACAACCTTGTTAGATGTCAGCCTCATTAAAACAATATAACGCAAACAACTCTGAACGTAAATAAAAGGTGTGAGCCTATTTTTTGGTCTCTTCAGCTGTCCCACCGCGTATTTGGACAGGAAAAATCATGGTTCACGTTCTGTCTACCAAGCAAACCAGCAATTTGACCAACAGATTCCAATGCACATACATAAAATATTCAATAAAATGTGTATTTTAGTCATTTACTCATGCAGCCTGGCAGCCCAGGTATCAATGAAGTAAACTGAGAGATTTAATTGCTGAAATCTGTGTCCTCCAAGCAATGACCATTATCCTGGTAAAATGAAACGGATAGGCATTTAGAAAATCAAATGGCAGTGAGTAACATTCTACCATGAAGTACCTGCAGAAAAGTGAGCGCAGCTCCCACAACCAGCAAACAGAAAATACAAGGAGAGTCTAATCCTACTGTCAAACATTTATCACTTCCTAATTGGACCCAAAACATGTGACCTGGCCGCTGAGTAGATGTGATGTAGCTGTGTTGTCTGCCTGCCTGTGTGGGTTCCCACATATAGGTGAAGAGAATGTCTGTGGAATCAACAGGGAAAAAAAGAAAACAAGCATAATCAGGGCTGCAAAAATGTCACACTACAAAATCAATGATGCTCCAGATATGACATAAAAATACATGCCCATCAATCACCCTCATCTCCTTTTTCAGTTGCTAGGTTGGTGCGTGTTTCAACTGCTCAATAACAGCTCTATTTTCCATGATAGACAGATGTGCAATGCATATCCTCAGTACCTGTAAGTACCTCTGGGAGAGTAGCATGCCAAAAGGTGCCAGGGAGCAGACAGCTGTCAGACTCAAGCAATGCATCCCTAGTAACCTCTCTGTCAAAGAGGAGGACATTGAAGAAGGCTGCGTTGACCTGTCAATACTGCTGTCAGATGTGCCAGAAATGAAAACCGTTCCCCTGTGCATTCATATACATCATGGAATCAGGATATGTAAATTCTGTGTATTTGAACACTGATAACTCATTTTATCTATCGTAAAAGGTAACGCCAACAGTTTAGAAAGATAAACAGTTTATATAGGCCATGTTTCAATTACAAGCAATATACAAAAAAAAAAAAACCAAAAACAAGTGGAAATAAAGGATTTGTCACCATTAATATTTATGGTTTTTAAGTTAGTAAATAAAATCACGACACTTTACATAGTAAATGAGTCCCATTGAAGACACTAGAGTAGTAAGAGCAGGAGCAGAAAGGCTGCTAGGACTGTGTTAAAACAGCTGGTGCAGAGGGAATATGATACAACAAACCTTTAGTGTGTAGGGCGGTGTGTTCCTTTACATGTTTATCACAAAACATGATCCAATGAGTCTCAAAAGAGTCTCAGGTTGAATTCATTGCTTTTTTTTCCCTTTTTTGTTTTCTTTTATAAACATTGAAAAATGGTCCAACGGACATAAATATCAAAAGAATTAACATGATGTAATTTTCTTCACGTTCAAAATTTTTATCTAGGATGAAACATTTTATATTCCATGATGAAAGATGAGAAAACTATCAGGTCAAAGAATGAATAGTTAATCTATGGATGATTTTTGTGCTGCTTTTCCAATAGATGCTATATCATGCATGCTGTAATATACAAGAAGTCAATACAAATCAATTGCACAACAGCTTAGTTTCTGAATAAATCAAAACTCAGCAGTGAGGGAACCCACAAGCAGGCTTTATTGCTGCTGAAAATGCTTGAGGCAACACTGATGCTGATGGGCTAGAGATGAAAAAGAGGCTTCCACTCATCATCCCTTCATCACTATAGCACGAAAGGATGCAGAGAGAGGCAGAGAATTATGACGAGGGAGAGGCACAGTAAATCTTGAAAACTGGTTCTCTCTGATGCTCCCAGGCTTGACCAATAATTTAAATCACCCCAGCAGGGAGGAGTTTGTGCACATCTGTACACGCCACTAGGACTGGAATTACAGTGGCAATGTACTATTTAAAATGTTGAATGTGTTGTGATGATGAAGATGGATAAACAACCATTACATATTACAGGTTAATACATATATAACACACTGCACACTTTTCTATCATCTGAAAAATCTCATCAATATTCAATGGCTGGAAATAAGTTTTTTTCAGGATTTGTCAGTTTTTGGCATGGCATACAACATCACTGCATCTCATTAGTGGTAGCAATGGTATTGAAGTAGATTCCTGAGTTGAAAGGTAAGAAATCACTCATGGTGTAGTTTGCTCTCTACGAGGAGGAGTGGATGATGGATGATTTGGTCTTGTGCTTATCATGTACCTCTCAAGAACAAGCAAGTAAAAGGTGTAACCAGTTGTGATAGTTATTGATACTTTGGCAGTCATGGAGACTTGTTTGCATTTGGATATCTGCAACTCAGTGATTGATTGGCCCTATGGACTGTGACTATACAGTAATAGATTGAGGCAAAATACTATTTAAATCTTTTTTTTTCATTTATAGTATAAGCAGAGGCAATATTGAAATGAACATATATCAACATCAAAGCTGGGTGGAGAACTGCAGATGCTACATGCATGAAGAAAACAGAGACAACTTCCTGTGTTTTCCTCAGCATTACACTCTTGAATTTAATTGTCTAGCCCTTTCCTTTTTCCATTCTCTTGGTACCATTTGATAACAATTCAAATCCTTCAAAGATAAAGTGCATCTATTCGGCTTTTCTTGACAAATACCCTTCATCATTCATCACTCTTTGAAAAAGATGGGATATTATTATATTATATATTATATTATATATTATATTATATATTATATTATATATTATATTAAGACCAAACTCTTAAACTGGGACGCTTGAACCTGTCCCAGCTGACATCGGTTGAGGGGCGGCAGTGGCTCAGTTGGTAGGGCGGGTCGTCCAATGAACACAAGATTGGCAGTTCAATTCCCACTCCCGCCCAGCCGCCTCATAGTATGAGTTGACAGTGAGCGGTGTCAGCTCACCTCCCGAGCACTGCCGAGGCGCCTTTGAGCAAGGTGCCATCCTCCTTTACAAGCTCATAAGGGCGCAACACGATGGAGCTGCCTGCCACTCCAATTTACTTTAAACAAAGTAAATTGGAGGAAATATACGTCCTGTAAATAATAGAAAGTTTAATTTGAAATTATGATTTGAAAAAGTATCAAGATTTTCACATTTGAGAATTTGCTTGGAAATGCTGTAGCCGGCAGTCACCAAACCACATGAACGAAGGTCAAATGTGGGCGAAGAGTAGTTAGGAGGTATTGTTATCCAATGACATTCAATCAACCTTGTCACCTAGTAGCGCTGTCCACAAAAGGATGTGTGTTGTAATATGCCTTACTAAGAGTCTGTTTTGTTGTAAGGTCAAAAAAAACATGTGTCTATGGTAATGTGAATGAGGATAAATACAAATATTCAACATCAGTTTGACAATTTTAAATAGGGTTACTGTGGTTGTCGTGTATATAATGCAAGTAAAACACTGATGTTGTGTTTCAGTATTATTTGAACGTGCATCATTCCATGTAGAGGAAAATTCCTTTTACACATTCTGACTTATGATGCTCCCCAGTGTTCTGATATTTGTATGTCAGCTACTTTGCAGGATTTTGCCTTTCATGAAATTAGCCTTTTTTTCCACATTTGGTTTCATTTCTGTTTTTTCTTTTTGTTTGTTTTTTTGCATCCAATATTAGAAAAAAGGTTAACACGTTATGGGATTAGGCCTTGGCCAAAATGCAGCAATCTGTTTACGATTTGGTTACCTCCATCTCTCACAGCTGTTCTATTGGTCTGTCAGGTATGTTTGAAGCTGCAGGTTTGTCTGTATGGAGCTGAACTATTCATGCAGATAGCAAAGGAAACAGGTGACAGTCAAAAATGAGGACTTTGGCTGCATACATACAAAAGTTTTCTATGTGGAATCTTTATGTATGTTTTGGAATCTAACTGTTGAGAAAACTGTCTTAGTTGTCTTATAAGATGTCTCAAGCTCGATCAACCACGACTACTGATTGTAGTCAGCCCCTTTGGGCTGGTGAACATTGAACGGATAGTAACTGACAAAATTTGCACAAATGTGCAAATGTGTATTTGTCTGCTGTCACATCTGACTTTGCATTATACAAGGAGCAAAACAAAAAACTGTAAACAAAAGAGGTAAATCGGATAATATTTACATCATTGAAAACACCTCACAAATGACTGTCATCCATCCAGCCATTTTCTTATAGACATGGCGATGACAATCATCTCCTCTACAGCCACTTATTTGCTTGGCAGGTCACAGATCTGCAGGAGCCTATCTTAGCTGACTATTGGCGAGAAGCGTCTGCACAAAGTCTGCACAGAAAGGAGTCAAACCTTGTTGTGAGGCAACATTGCTACCCACTATGCCACCACAATCCCAAGTCCAGTCACAGCATTTTTATGTGGACTGTTCAGTATTTTCTGCACTTCTTACTGCCCTGCCCCGTGAGATTTGCTGCCAAGAGGATTCAAAGTTTAGAGCGAGGTTATCAGTTGGCTGTTTCAAAGAAATTGCAGCTATGATACCAAACACAAAGCAAAGACAGTAGAAAAGGAAAAATGGATTTCTCAGTTCATATCCAAGTGTAGAATGCTGAATCTGATGAATGATCCACTTAAAACAAGTTCAAGAAATTCAGACACCAAAGCTAAAGTGGAGTTCATCGGTGTAAAAAAAAAAAAAAAAAAAGCAAAATTCAGACTAATATCAGTGGTTATATTTATAGATTTTTGCCGAGTCTGAATGTCAGGCCACATGATTATTTGCAAAGTAATTGTGGCCAGGTTGTGTGTGTAGGGGGCATATTGAGATCCAAAAATACCACTTCAGGAATTGCACCCCAAGAAATCCTGATTCAGCTTAAGAAAAACAAGGTCACACAGGTTGGTTTACATTGCTAGGGAAAGACGGGTAATTGAAACAAAAGCAAAATCCAAGGAAAATAGTCACACCCCTATACATAAAAATAAGTACTTGGCATGATGTAGGGATGAGGATGGTGCTGTTGCTGTGGGAATCTCCCTCGTCTCAGAGAAAACTCCTGTGTTGAAAATCACCAGAACTTACCTCAGAGTTCAAAAAGATGATTTATTGTGGAGTGGTCAGAATTGAAGACAGAATACGAGAGTTTGGGTTTCAGCCCCAGTCACACAATGTCTAAACCACACAAAGTCTAAACACAGCAGGGATCCTGAATAATAGTACAAGCAGTTTTCTAGTTCACTTTCTTTAATAACTACCCATCTGATTCCACATATGATGTCTTCCAAACCAACCAAGAATACAATTAGTTGCATAAATGTGTGCTATACGACTCATGTAAAAGTTCATAGGTGAATGCCCTCCTGGAATGCCAACGATGGTGTGATGAACAATGCATCTGATTCCAATCGTCTGCAGCTACAACAATGCATAATAAGCTAAACATGCTGTAGCACGATTTGTACAACAAAAATCGGAACAGAGGTCCTCAAATAAATCTCCCACAGTGCACACAAATGCACTCCAAGACCACAGAAAAAGGTGATTGTGAAAAAAAAAACCCACCAGGGGTTAAACAGCTGATGTCAGCCCTCAGCACCTGACAACCTAGGGAGACAAGAATTATGTCAGACGACAGGCAGGGACAACCCAACAGCATGATAGCAGAGGTGCAAGTCCAAATCCAAAGTTTTAATTGCAAAATGAGTCCAAAACTCGACAGTCACAAAATCCACCCTGACAGACACATCAGTCAGGGTGTAGGCAAACAGGCAGAATCCAAGACCTGGACAAAAATCAGTACACGGTAGGCAAATGAACAGAAACGATGAAGAGTAGGACACATCACTAAACAATCTGGTAACAAACTAAGGGCTGAACAAAGTGTGTAGCGCGGTGGTTGATTGAATGTTGAGCAGCAGGTGGCTGAGCAACACAGGTGACAGGAATGAGCCGATGGAACACAGGGGTGTGAAGAAGACTGGAAAAGACAGGATATGTTAATGGCAGAAAACACAAGGTGAGGATAGGATAAATGACTAAAACCCTAGTCCTGGAACAATTTGTGACAGCCCATAGCCAGCTGGGATAGGCTCCAGCATCACCTGTTAGCCACAAGGCAGAAAATTAGCTTAAGATGAGAAGATTACAGTTGTCTCGTGTTGAAGAAAATCGAAGTAAAAAAAATCAAAATTTTCTCCAGTGCATTGATTTACTGTTGAATGCTCTCTCTCTTTCTCTCTCTATCTCGCTCTCTCTCAAAAAAAATCTCTCTCCCTCTGTTTCTCTCTTTCCTTTAACCATATGTTTCTTTTTTAAGTGAGGATAGGAGACTATTCATCATTCGTTCTAATTAAACACACCCTTATAGTGAGGTAGTGGCAGCTGGAAGGAAGACAGAAAGGAAAAGGAGATCAATTGCCATGGGAGGGATGGAAAATGGAAGCGTGGAAGAGAGAAGGGGTGGAGAATGTCACAGCCACTGTGAGAGAAGACAGAGCAGATGTGAGAAAGCTGTTCTGGCCAAAAGTCAGCTCTCCTTCCAGATGGACTGAGGCCCCCTACCTAGGTAATAAGATGGTGCCCCTCTTCAGGACACCTAACAGACCCGTCTTAGCCCATTTCTTTAACAACATGTGGCCAGTTTTCCATTTCATTGGAGATTGATGGAAGTTGTATATCAGCAACTGCAGCTTCAGGCCATAACACAACACAAAATGCTGGAGACTGATTCAAACAGGATTTCTTGATTTCTTACTGGTTTTTGACATATAGGTTATTTTTTCTTGACATCACTTGTACTACATCTTTCTAATGTGCGTATGCCTTCATCACTTTTAGCTCACATGTCTGAGTCACAAGTGAGCTCGGACATGTGTCTGTGATTTGACAGGCCAATGGGAGTCAATATTTTCTGCAGTATAAATATCACTGTAAGTGTGTCTTGTCCTAAATGAAAAGGGGAGATGTAACCTAATGCAAAAATAATATATATATAATATATATATATATATATATATATATATATAATATATATATTATAAATTATATTATTTTAAGACAATGATCTTTAAATGGTAGCTAGCTCTTTGCTAGCTAACCACAGCTGCCATTGTAAAACATGTTCATCTCTCATTACCCTACATTGGAGGAGACAATCTTAAATTTCCTTGCCACCACCAAGGTCTGACAAAAATCAATATTATAAATGTCTTTTTTCATAATCATTCTCTCACAATCAACACTGCTGATTAGAAAATGATTATGATTATAAACTATAAGAAAAGACTCAAACAAGCATATAACATACCATAAACATTATGCATCACACTGCATACACAAATAGAGAATGTCTTTCAAAAAGATGGAAAAAGGGTTAAAAAAAAATCATCATCAACAATATCAGGAATTGTTATTTCTTTTTGTGATCTTGAGAATTGCACCCTCCACAACAGCAGGTGGCATTAAATGTCAGTATAAAGGAGTAGCCAGACAGGAAGCTGCTTCAACTTTCTGAATCTGTTACGTTATTTTTTGATGAAGTATGTTTTTGCATCTGAAAAAGATGCAAAAGATGGAGATAAACATTTTTATAAAAATAATATGTAAGTTAACTCCTTTTTTCTTTTTACTTCAACAGTTATGATGTTGTTAGTAATAAAATCATTTAAATTAACAGTTTGTTTAATTTTTAGATTGTACTATTGGAAAAACTCAATTCTTGCATACAGCTTCTACTGTATATTCTGTTATTACTTTTGGGTTGCATAAACGTTATGTTGGGATGCACAAATTTTTGTTGCATCCCAGGGATGCACTACTTTCTTAAGGTAAAATGAACTCTATACAGTATACAGTATATACTCTATACTATCAATCCTCCAAATGTGCTTTGAAACATTTTGGGCTCTAGACAAATGTTGTTCATCCAACCGTTGGCTGTTTTCAGACTTTTCAGCATATAGTCAAATGATTATTTAGTTTCAATATTACAAATACGACTTGTACATTTTCTGCATTGCTACAAATTAATGAAGGATGACTGTCAAGCTTGAAAGCAAAAAGGAAAAGATTTTTTTTTGCACAAACGTACATTCTGATCACTGTTGTTTACATCCTTTTAGAGAAAATAAACCTTTTCTGACCTTTTCCCTAGATCTGGCATAATTATTCATTCTGTGGATTCAGCTTTGTTTAATTTGGTTCAATCCATTGCTCATGATAAGGACTATTAGATATTTCAACCTGAGCCACTGACCTTTATGGACCAACACAAATATCAAAACTATCAGTCTTTCCTGTAATGCATTAAAAATAAATTAGTTTATTTGACCAACAGAAGTAATTGTTGTATGAATAAAATAATGAGCAGCAAAGAAATAACTTCCATTTCAGCAATAATTTAAACTATATTATGTGCAAATGTAATTTTTGACAATTGTTTTCCTTACCTCTAACTGACAAGTAAACCTCAATTTTATTTAAGGATAAGTCAATAGTCTATGTCATTAATGGTTCCAAGGAATCTAATTTGTACATTTAAGATGGGTAATCACACTATAACTTGCTGAGCAAGAGCAAAGCTTTTTTTTTTTCATGCAGGCTTGTAGAATAATATCATGCATCTTATGTTATGAAAAAAGGTGTCACTGCAGGAACAACATCTTGTATTTCAAGCATTTTGAAGGACTATACTTTTATATCTATAAACTAGCGGGAACTGGTGGAAATTCCATGATAAAACAATAATACCAGACTTCATACCAAACATATGAAAACAGATGTATTGGTATTATAAACCAAGCATACCCATCACAGAGTTTTTCCACCCCCCGGATAGAAAACGTTTTGGTTACAGCGTTCACATGACAACGCAGACCCGGCGTTTTCAAAAAACTTCACTTTGGCTGGCATTTTCATCCTGGATATCTTCATTGTCGTGTGGATGAAAGAAATAACCGCAACAAAACGTCTCGCTGGCCGATGCCTTACGTCATATTGTTCACGTGATACCTTCTGGCAGATTTGCCGTAATTGGTTGGGCGGTAGTGGGTAGAGTTAAAACGTGACACCGTGAGGTTTTAAAGTGAGTTTATTCAAATATATAGGTAGGGAGATCTACTGATTCCCCAAATATACCCTCAAATGTGATCATATAGAAGATTAAGTAAATTATTATCTTTTTAGTCGTGTGACGACTCATAATCTTCAAACTGACATTCTTAAATGTTACACTAACGAAAAGGTAATCATGCCTGTAGCTGGACAAGTCACACAGTCAATTATTTTAATGAGTTCAACCTTTCCAGACACTACCTGTGGATTACCCTTACCACTGCTGTCATTTTCTCTTGGTCGTTAAGGCTGAATGACCACCATCTAGCTACAGCTCAGACAGGATGATGAAGTGGTAGTCCAGTGATTGCCAGATATTGTCCCCGAGTGTCAGCTACCAACAGCGAAGAGGATTACTGTGTCTCACAACCCAGCTCCATTAGATGAGTACTGTTGGAACTCTAGCTGAACCACATGAAGCAGCTTTCACTTCACAGGACTCACTACTCAACTGAAACTGATGCATGAAATATAAACTCTGTTTTTGTGATGCTTTCTTCCTTTCTTTCTGCAAATGCTGAAAGAGCAAAATGGAATTTCTATAAGAAAGAACTGAATTTCAGAAAAATAAAAAGAGTTCCATCTCTGACAGGAGTGAGTCGAGTGTGAGTTTTCAAAAACAGCTCAGATTATGTCTGTCTTGGGAGACGGACCCTACTTCTCCATTCATTGTTTTTATCCCTGTAAATTTAGATTTTTTTTTTCAATTATTCCTCAATCCAGTGGGGGTGGTGGCTAAGTGTTAAGGACAAAGGTTGTCATACACTGTGCTAATTACAAAGGCCACTGAGGAGCTGTCATTCGTGATTTTGTACTATATATATAACACTGACTGAACCAAAGGTTTGTAACATTGAAATGACCAGACACTCTTATACCTATACTCAAATCCTGCTAAGCAAGTTACATTCCTCTTCACTTCATTGCCCTCAGCTTTCAGCAAATAGCAGTCCATTCATCTCAGTTGTTCACTGGGTGCATGTACTGAAAAGCTCTTCAGGTTTCCACTGGCATCCTTTGCATATCCATGGATGAGGCACACTGAAGTATTCATTTTTGGCTGAGCTGATTTAGAAGACATGTTAGAGACATTTTCTGGTTTAGTCATCTGACTGCTTATTTGCTCAATGCATATGTAAATTGAATCATTTCAGAAGCTGCACTTGCAAATGTTCCATATTTAATTAAAGAAAATCCTGATCACTAGAAGAACAATTTATAACAAGTTCCTGTTATTTTACAATCTCTTGTAAAATAAGGTCAAAGTGGATAACTTTACAGTCAGAACAACCCTATCACAATGTACTGTATATGTCATTCCAGTGGCAAGACCTATTTGGCACTGTATGGGTGGAGGTAAGTCATAATAACGCAATGCAGTGAGTAGTACAAAATAAGCTGGTCCTGGAGTGATAAAAGAATAAGTGAACAAGGAGAAATAGAGTGTTATGATTGAGATTTCTGCCTTCCAACCTCCTACAGACGCATATAACAAAATCAATGTATTGCTACTGTGAGGACAGTTGGTTGTCATGGCAGAGTGAATCAACTTAAACAAGAGAAAAATAGAGTGACACCTGCCATAATTAACATGGCAACAGAGGCTTGAGTGCTTGAAAAGTAAGCATCACAGCTCCAAATGAACGAGTGCAATCACAACCTCAGAATATAAACAAGCTCAATGCTCCATTGAGTGAATCAGCTGTTTACTAGAGGGGATGCAAGTCAAAGTGGAAATGCCTGTAACAATCTGCAAACAACAAGGACACAGCAAAGTATGCTTGTATGTTTGTATGTAATTCACATCCAAATATTGTGTTAAACTAGAGTCTATGAAGTCAGATATAGTTTTTGGTTTAGGTTGAATCATTACACTTTGTAATGCGCTTCCTGAAAAAAGAGCTTGGCATTTATCAGAGTGACTGACTGTGAAAATGACCTTTTTGTATTGACGTGCATTCATTTATTACCAGGCCATGGTGTAATTGTCTTGTGACTCTGAGACACCCTCTTAATACACAGATATATAATCTGCTTATATGGGGGAGTTGTGAAGCAGGGTGTGAAATTAATACTTCTCTCTACTCAGGGGTGCAATAAATAAAGTTTGTAGTTTATCAAAGGAGAGAACCTTCTTTCTTTGTTAGTGTTGCACCAACCCACAAAATTAAAATGTGCCATGTGTTAGTGGGTATCAATTATCACTCTTAACTAAAAATAAAAAAAAAATAACTGCAATTTCATATATTTTGAAATTTTATAGTCTGTTTAGTTCACAAGACCATTACCATAAAATGTTAACCACTTAGGGGTAAAAACCAGTGAAAACAATGGTTGAAAAGAGACTGTTTGGTGCAACTCTGGGAAACAGTGTCAAAGAATCATACTTACCAGACATAGAAAATGTATAGATTTAGCTAATTAAATTTTTTGATATCTGGCCATGCATAGAATCAGTTACTTAAAAAAAAGATAAGCATAGCTTGATGGAATTGTTGAATGTCTTGATTATTGGAAGGTCAGCGGTTCAAGCCCAAGTTCCTACAGTCTTCACACCAATGCATCCTTGACCACTTAATCTCTATTTGTTACAAGGGCAACGCAAAAGCTGCCAGCTGGTCATCAGGGATGGGTCACATGCGAAGAACACCTTTCAAGCTATTGTTTTTGATACAATTGTATGTAATTGTACTATGTATGACTTCACTATGTATTACCGAATATGACAATAAATTGTCTTCTACTTCTTCTACAAGGCTGCATTATCACTTCAAATTTAAAGTAATGCAACCACTATCAAACAGATAGTTGTATCAACTCCATAACGAGACAATAGCATAAGTAAAAAGCAAAGTTATAAACCACACTTTCTCACTCCTATTTTAGCTACAGTGTACTCATTGAGAATCAGCTTCTTTTAGTCCCATAATTTGTTACATTGTGTGCCATATGTCTATCTGTAATGCCAAAACCTTGACCACTGCTCAATTGATCAATAACTAAATAACCCCAACCTCAGGTACATCTGTAACTCCATGTGTCTGACAGACAAATTCCTTAGGGACCAAATCCATTTCCTCACCAAGAAAGACTCCATCACTGTTCTATAAAATGTCAGGTAGCCTAATGGTGATGAAGGCTGAGCAATGCAAAATTAATGCCGAGCTGTGATTAAGCAGCAGTTGTTGGCAGGAGTCAAGAGGCTGTAGCTGCAATCGAGTGAGCAGGTGATAATCCATTTTATGAAGAAGTAGGAATGATGTTACCAAATGGCGGCCTATGATCACTCAAGATGTGTCACTCAACTATCAAACCAACAGACTTTATTTATAGATCAGTTCAAAGTAATGAAAACAACAGTGTGAATTTACTTATTGTTCTCCCTTTACTTCAAGTAGTATTTCTGAACTGCAAGTATCCTGAATATCTGTATAATATTTGAACTGTTTCAACTTAGGTTTCTTTTTGCTGAAGGATCCAAATTTTAAATGATCAGAAATGACTCCAGTAGGCGTGGTGTTTAAATCATACGTATGACAAAGGCTCAGACAGAAGACACGGTCCTCAAGGGAATCGAGATAAAGAATGAAAAAGAATAAAACACTCATTTATATATTTACATCATAGCTTTAACTTTACGTGTAGTTTGAAGTTTAGTCTTTCTGCAGAGGACAACCAAAACAAAACTCTTCAACTAAGCAACAAGTAAAAAACACACACACGCACACACGCACACACACACACACACACACACACACACACACACACACACACACACACACACACACACACACACACACACACACACAAACACAAAAACACTTTAAAATGACCAAATTTTACAAACAGTCAAGAGGATGAGACAAATGATTTAGATAGCTAAGAACAACTTCAGGCAAATTATGCAAACTGGTAGATAAGCTTAATGAGGTTACGATAACAAGATTGCACACCACAACCCTGCCTTGTGGAAGGACCAGTGGGATACACTGAACTCTTCAAGACACTATGATACTTAATGGCCTCTCAGATAAAGAGGATGAACTTATGGGTTGCCATTATATTGAAATTTATATGCCTGAAATATAAATTTTATCTTTGATGTTGATATGACAGCTGAACTCCAGTGGTGCTCTGTAGTCACCCTCACAACGCCACGACGCCCCGTAATGTCACCACAAAAGCACGGGGATTCAGTGCAATATTGTGCACATGCAATAGACTCAATTCTCACACTTTAATCTGGCACTCACGTTGTACATAAGAATTGCTGTTCAGATACTGTATATATTTTACATATTCAATTTTTTTTTCTTATCTTACAGTTATCTGACAGGCTAACTGGGACCTTCAGAGGGGTATATCGTACTGTGTCATCTGAAAACGTGTGTTAGCATGACCAATAAAGATTCTGATTCTGATATACATGCACAGCCCGTTCACCTCAAAAGCCTTTAAAGCAGCCAGCCAAAAGTTTCCCATCTGGCCAACAAAATATAAATGAATTGAGAAAACTCATTTAGCAAGCACGGTCTAACAGTAAGTTACATCAGTTTGTTTTGTTTTGTTTTATTCCTCATATCAGCTATAAACGTTCAAGTCTCTTAAAATGTTTGTGAACTGAGAGATAGAATAAACCTTGATTTGCCATCTTCTTGTGTGCCAACAATTCCATTCAATCTATCAAAATGCACATTTTTTTTTTTTTTTAATATATTTTGATTCAATGTCATGGAACTATAACCATCAATAACCTTCAACCTGATTAGATAATTTACTTTGCCAGTGCTGCGGCAAAGTAAGTTACAATGATTTCACACATGAAGAATAGTTCAATAAAACTTTGTGTAATTAATGACTTGCTTGTTCTTTTTCCTTGTGCAATCAAATAAAATTCAAGTCCATAGCCCTGCCAGCTTTTATTGTTCTGTGAGCTTCCTCACTGCCATGACATATAGTGTCGACTACATGTCATATTTGAGTTTGAGCAATACCTGTGCTGCGATAAGCACATATTTCATTTCTTCTTCCCATTCCCCATCCAATATAAAGACTGAATGAAGGGGATTGAATGTTAGAAAGAAAGGGTTAGAATTGTAAACCCTGATATAAATCCTCCAGTGAGAGGTGAAATCCTGTAATAGTAAAATTGAATCAGTGCAAGTGATTGCTTTATTTGCTTGTTTGCTAGTTTGCCTGACCAAACAGGAATCACACCCTGAATAACCAGTATCATTTTTTGACATGTTCTGTGTTTTCGGACAGAACCTAAATTTTAGGCGATAAGCTGACTTGAAGAAAAATGTGTTGCATGACTGATACATGTTGTGGAGCCATATTACTGTGAGTGCAGTGCCCAAGACTTTACTGGATATTTTTTGATTATTTTACATAAATATGCCCTTGAAATATTTGTGTGTAATTTAAGGCCAAGTTCTGTCACTAAAAAATTGTTTTGGTGTTGCAGTCATTCTGTTCTTCATATGTGTATAAGATGGAATCACTAAGATTTATGATGTCTGTCACATATGAGAATGCTGCTCCATGGCCATAAAAGCCCTGGCATAATATCACTGAGAATATTGCGAAGCAAGACCTGTGAACGTATCAGGTTTAATATGAACTCTTTAAATGTTCAGCAAGCTTTTTTTTTATCATTAATGTTGGATGTAGATCATCCTCATGAGAAACTACACGTGAAAGTTCAGCCTGGAATTAATTCTGATCTGTTACTCCCTGGGTTATACAGTATCTACAGCCTCTCCTGTTTGTTGCATGCTGTCTCATGGGGATTCCCAGGAGAGCAGTTTATTCCACACAGTCCCCTGCCCTCCAAAATGACTCTGAGCCAACGGCAATCAGATTTTTTATCCCTTGGTGATAAAAGAAGGTGCTTCATTGTCTATAAACCAATCTCAACCTCAAAAATGCATACCCCTGGTTTCTGCCCCTTCCCCCTCATTGTTACCAAGCATATAACATCCACATTATGCACAAAATGTTGCCGAAAAAAGACCACACGGTGCACTACATAATTTCTCCATCATTGACTGTCTCAAAGTAGGATTAAAAGCTTAGAAATATAGTCAGATTGCAAGAGTCATCACAACAAAACCACACATTTACTACCTCTCCAAATCCAGTACAAATTTAAAACCCCTGATTGAATATAGATAGGGTTATCCAACAGCTTTTCTTCTTGGTTGTCATCCACTGCTATATTTTGGCATGAAAGTGTAAATTGTAAAAATTGCAAACCATCACATCATTGACATTAAAGTAAAACCAATATCTTTTCTCACCCACCAGCTTTAGCTTAATCAAACTACACCTTTAATTTATTACATTTGATGTATAAATATTCTGGTTGTGCATGCTGCCCCACTCTCCAGACTCCCACTGCTTCTGTACCATTATCTGTATCTGTTTCTGTTCAACCATCTAAATTATCAGTATACGTATCTGTACTTGGAATGGGCGGGACTTCAACCGGAAGTTTGTGAGGTTGACCGGATCTTCAATCTGTACATTATTCTAAGTCTGAAATTGATATAGATTGATCAGAACTTGCTATATTTTACACCATGCGCGTGTGTGAGTTCTATGTAACAGTTGACATATCTATACAGATATAAATTATTAACTTGAACTGAAGTGAGAAAGTGTTAGACTAAGAGCAAGCAGGTAAAAAAAAAAAAAAAATGACTGGAGTGGAGGCAGTGACCGATACGACATGAGCAGTTTTCAGCTCTGTCTGGTCAAATGTACCGTGTATGTGCAACAAAACATAACAAGAAACAAGTTCACAAAGTAATCAAAGACCAAAATAGAGGCAAGCTGAAGAAAACTTAAGGAGAACAACGTGAGCTACAATAAAGCCACGCACAGAGAGATCGGTCAATGTCTGTGTGTGTGTGTGTGTGTGTGTGTGTGTGTGTCAGCAAGAGTGGGACAGCGACAGCTCTGCTCTGGATGCAGTGACGTATGTCTGTAAAGAGGGGTGGGTGCTGCGTGTGACTGGCCAATCACAGAGCATGTTATGAGGATTTTCCTTCAGCAGGAGCACGAGTATTGATGACTTTTACTCGTATCGTGCTAGTATTTGTCAAAAATGCTTTATCCATACCGGATATTCGTCTGAAACGAGTACTCGGCTCAACCCTAGTTTTCACATCTACTTGGGTTAATAGCGGATTTGATTTTGACCAAAACACAGTTTGTGAATGAGGAAACTGTGGAAAAATGAGCAAAGGCATTTTCAATGTGTTTGATTTCAGTGTGGTCGGAATAAATCCAAAGATGCATGTTTGATGGCAGTAATTTTTTTTTTTTTTTTTTTCAGAGAACACGAGCAACTTGGAGCTAAATCTGTTTTAAACAACAACTGTCAGTTTCATTCACCCGCTCATCTTCTTCAAAAAGAGACAACCTTAATGTTCTTGTCTTCAGCCGCTTATCAGCATTGTAGGTCACAGATTACACCGGAGCCTATACCTGCTGGCTGCAGGCGAAAGGCGGATTTGCCCATGAGTCGCCAGCAGATCGCAGGGACAGAGGTGCAAGATTTTTTTTAAATGACTAGAGTAACAATTGCTTGCCACTGTCTTTATTCATTGTTACAATAAAAGTAAAGCAAAAGCAGCAAATTAAAACAAATACCTAAATACAATAAATTGAGAAAGGTAGAGATGATGGCCCATCTTACCTCTAGAGTTGTTATAACCTGGTTGGAGCTGGCAGCCTGTTGTTGTTGAAGGGCGGGACTTATGCTCACAAAGTTTTTTACTTATACATGTGCACACACACACACACACACACACACACACACACACACAGACACACACACACACAGACACACAAACAAACAAACAAACAAACAAACAAACAAACACATACACACATTCATGTAGACACACACCCTATCTTTAGCACTAATGAATTACCTGTCACGATCTCTCAATTATTCAAAATGGCATTAGTTTCTTACACCCCAATCTAATTAAAGCTAAGAAAATGCAATGAAATCCAGTTCAACATCTAGCTCTGAGTTCCCACACCATGTCTAATGATCCATTGCCTCTCCAATATGGAAAGGGAGCTGGAGGGAGGGTGAGCAAGACAATAGGCCCCATCACATCAACAGCTCTTCTATCCTCTGATGGCAACACTCTTCCCAGGGCTATCAGATGAATCTCTTTTAATCAGACAAACTATTCTGTACAGAAGCGGATGAGACACAAGCCCAACTCCTTGCCCGTCATCTGCTAATGCTTTTGATTCACTGCCTTGAGCAATCACGGAAATCATATCCCTCAACGAATTATGTGGAATTGACCCATTCTTTGCCATATTTGAAATTATGCAGGCATAATTTTGATGCAATATGCATTATCTCCAATCAAAGACCCCCTTGTCATCTTCAATAGGCATGAATCATCATAAAGTACAATTTTGTGGAAAATGCAAATAGAATTGCCGTGTCAAGAACAAAATGCTTGCACACATGAAAACATAATTTCAATATTATGAAATAAAAGACCACCAAGCAATGAAAATACTTTTAGAATTTGGCTGCTGTTTCTTCGCATTGTTAATATCCTCATGTTCTCTTTCCGTTTTTGAGTGCTATAATCATTCATTCATTCATTCATCTTCTGCTGCTTCATCCACCGTAGCGGGACACAGGGAGCTGGAGCCTAACTCAGCTGGCATATGGCGTGAGGCGGGGGACATTCCAGGCACGACGCCAGTGCACCGCAGAGCCACACACAAAGACGGACAACCATGCACACACACACTCACTCCTGTGGGCAATATGGGACCGGCCAATCAACCTGAAGCGCATGCTTTTTGGAGGTGGGAGGAAGACGGAGAACCTGGAGAGAACCCACGCTGACACGGGGAGAGCATTCAAGCTCCGCAAAGAGCGGGACTCGAACCCAGGTCCTCTGTGTTGTGAGGCAACAGCGCTACCCACTGCGCCACTGTTCCGCCCTATTGCTACTAGAACATGCAGGCGAACCTGTGCATTGCCTGGATTGACTACCAGAAAACCTACGATTCAGTGCCACACACTTGGATACTGGAATGTCTGGAACTGTATAAGATCAACAGGACATTAAGAGCTTTCATCAAGAACTCAATGGGAATGTGGAAGACAACCCTGGAGGCCAACTCCGAGCCAATTGCCCAAGTGAACATGAAGTGCAGCATATACCAAGGGGATGCATTATCACCACTGCTGTTCTGTGTAGGCCTGAAACTCCTCAGTCACATCATCACAAAGAGTGGTTACGGATACCGATTCCGAAGCGGGGCAACAATCAGCCACCTCCTCTACATGGACATCAAGCTGTATGCCAGGAATGAGCAAGAAATCGACTCCAGTAAACCTGCAAAGGTTAACCTACAAGGGGCCATGATAGGAGACATCCAGGAAACCTACAAATACCTTGGATTGCCTGTGGGATTCCAAGGTATTTGTAGCTGTCCTTGATGTCTTCAATCCTGCCCCCTGGTAGGTCAACCCCTTCAGTTCTGATCATCTTGCCTCTTCTCAATATCATCCAGCCAAATTTGTTTAATCTGAATGACATCTCTATGTTGTCGCTGTAGATCCTGGTGGTGTGGATCAGTGAGTCCATTTCTCACTCATTCCTGGCATACAGCTTGATGTCATCCATGTAGAGGAGATGGCTGATAAATAAGTAAATATATAAACTTTATGACTCATAAAGAAAGAAACAGAAGAACAAATATCCAGCTGTCAAGCATGTTTATCGACGCATCATTGACGTGGAGCTGTTACATATCAGAAAATCGCCGGTTTTAACTACACTACGTCCATTCTGTGTTCTTGTAGACATGGGCCACACACACTAACGTCACAGTTAGTAGAAGTAGAAATTCTTACAGTTGAAAAATTAAGTCAGTATGAACGAATCAAACATTGCAGTTATCTATAAAGCTATTTAGGATTGATGAGTCATTCTCAATAAAGACCTGTGCAAAAATATCCAATTTTAAAACAAAAATAAACACTCAATTTCAAACAAAAACAGGTATAGTTCCCCATAGCAAGTATTCCTTTTGTGACAAATACACATTGCTTATTTTCCTTTTTGTCTGTTTCTGATAACTCAACATTTTTATCAGCTTAAAATCAGGCATCATCAGGCATCTGGCCACTTCGAGTGACAGGCCCCTGCTGGCTGTCTGCAAGGCAAGACTTCACCTGATTCCCCTCACTGGAATGGACATGTGTCATTTGGGGATTCAATTAATGCAGATGAAAGCCAAATCCTATGTTTGCTGTGTAGTGAATTATATCAACAGAAACGAAGCGCTGACATCAGTGGTAAATGCTTCAGCAATGGCACTGGTACCTAACTGATTCATTGTAAATGTGATGTTTTTGTTCCCATGTGGAAATTATTGTCAATTGAAAGTCATGTTCAGAAAGACGTATGCAGTGTGGTAGATTAAATTTATTTCTCATTTGAGCCACACTGCAGTTTTATTTTTCTCCTTTTTCAAATGCATGATTCATTTAAAGCCCAGACATTACCAATAAAAACTTTATGAACAAATATACAAAAAAAAAACAACAAAAACAGCAATGTCCTCAAAATTTAGCTAAAAACGTTGATGGAGCCTTAGATATCCAAGACCACTACACAGCACCCTCCTAAAATGTTACCAAAGATGTTTCTTGAGCATGGTGAGTTAATCTGATGGTCATAAATAAGGATGCATTAAGAAGATTTTCAAGTGATGTTCATGCCTCTTAAAGGGTCTCTATGATAAACATAAATTGTATACAATAGTTTTGGTGAAAACTAGACACAGCTTCCATTTACAATAATTATTAATTGATAAAATGATGCTGCTAGGTTAATCTAACGCTAGGCTGAGCTATCTTTTCATCAAAAACATCAGAGATAAAGGACAACTTTTTCTTGAGACATGGATACCAAAGGTGGCATACCTAAGAGAAACAAGACTGACATAGAACTGATCTTGATCTCCAACTGTAAACAGAACACCGAGGTAGGGTGTGGGATGGGATGGTACTGGGAATGACATCCTATCAAGCCTCTATGTGATTGGACTTGTCAGTGAGAATGAGCGATGTAAAATGCCAATGTCAGAAATCCCTATGTTTAGCTTGTCCCTGCTGATGGATGTGGAAACCGAGTGTGCTCTTTGACCATCGTAAGAGAATGGCTGCAATCCCATGTCACAGCAGTCTGCAGGCTGACGATAAACAAGTATTCATGCCGTCAGTCAGCGACAGCATGCCTTTTTTTTGTGTTTTGCACTTTATTTGCCTCTCTGACTCACAAAATGTGAGAGAAAGGAAGAAAAAAGAAAAGAATGCAGTCATAAGAACAAAGAAATACTACAAGCTGTGGCCATGACTCCACTTTCTACATAATCATTTCCAAATTAGAACCCCATCTGTATAAATATTCTAAGAGCAGCAATTTGCATGAAAAAAAGGAAATGAAATAGGAAATGAAAATGCTGTGGTCTTAAACCTTTTTTGGGTCAAATCTTTTCCCTCTCTCTCTTTTTTTTTTTTTTTTAATTTTTTTCCCACAAGTAGGGGTTAGAAACCAGGAAGTATAATTTTCGATGTGTAAAATGATAGCCAAAAAGTGGGAAAAAAGGTGGGTGACACAGTATTAATTAGTGGGTGGGTGGCAGATTATGGAGAAACTATCGTATTCACATTCAGCAGAGCAAATTACACATTGAATGCATAATTGATAAGGATGTAGGCTAGGGATATAGACACAGAATACAGGGAAACCAATTAATCTACTATTTTATTTTTCCTTGTATTTACATATTTATTTATTTTTTATTTATTTATTTTATAATGTTTTATTTATTTTATATTTGCAGTTTGAATATGATGATATATGTAAATGACAATGTAATACATTTTCTGACTTCACCTAGGAAAATTAGATTTTAAAAGTTTTAGGTTTGTAAAATATCTGGACTCTGGATCTTTTTGAATTTGCCAAACCATCCTCCCAATAGTCATAACTAAATCACGTACATTCCGTGGACATTTATGGGCACTCCATCATTCATGAATTCCAGAAATCAGCTCACTTCACAAACGTTTGTCCACCTGCATGTTGCAGGTTGTTTATTTTAATAGATTAAAATAGTTTGTTGTCTGTGTCTGAGTGCCTGCAGTTGTTTTTCTTGAGTGTGTGTGTGTGTGTGTGTGTGTGTGTGTGTGTGTGTGTGTGCGCGCGTGTGCGTGTGTGTGTCTGTGTGTCTGTGCGTGTGTGTGTGTGCATGTGGACAGAGAGATGGAGAGACAGGATAGATAGATAGATTGAGTCTCAATATACTGTTTGCATTCTATTTTTCTAGTTTCCTCAAATGCAGCAACACAGGAAGGATTGTGTATCTATAATGACTAGTGTGGTGCCTGTTCAAAACATGCCTGTTGGGAATAGCTTTCTTGGACTGTGTCATTACTGGTTGCAGCTTTCTTTACGAACAACTTGCCCCCAGTAATACACCTGTCATACTATAGTTGCATTATCTAGTGACACAAGAGTCTACATGTCATGTTGGTGCAAAAGCTGACGTGAACATTTTATTGCCTCACATAATAAGTAACTATCACTTTGAGAAACAGAAAAGTAAAAAATGACCTTTGGTGTATTGCAGACTTTTAGCCATTCTGACAAAGTGCTCTAGTGTTTTCACTTCAAGCACTCATGATGATCAGTTCTACTGCTGTGGAAGAACATGTTCAGTATGTATAAGTAATAGAGAACAACAATATTCTGGTTGCAGTCTTTGCCTGCGTCTATGTTGTAGACACATTTATTTGAAATAAATGTCATTAATGTGTTACTAGCAACATGTGTTCGGTTTTGCATGATACATGTAAAATGCAAGCTCCTTAGAAAAACAAAACACTCCAAACACATATTGCAGTATGGATAAATCTGTCCCAAATACAAACATACTAGGTATACGTTTAATTCCAAAGGTCTATTTTTTCTTCTATGCTGAACAATTACTCTTCAATATACTTGGAAACATAAAATAAATTTCACCGGATACATCTTCTGATTTATCCGTACAGCAGCAACCCCAGCGAGCTGCGTAAATGCTTTTATTTCATATGATTTTACAGCTTCCAGTCTAACATGCTGTGAATCATCTGAATCTAAAACATCTGAAGACATCTAAAGACATATTTTTCATGAACATCAGAGAGGAGAACAGAAAAGTGGATCATTTGAACCTATTCCACCCCTGACAGCAAAACCATCCCGGCATAGTGGAATCCTGATGAGATATGAATCAAAGATGGGTGAGCAAAAATGCAGCCATGATGGTAGGATGGCCTGGGGAAGAGTCATCAAAAGATATGTATGAAGAAAAATACCAATCCAGTCCTTATCTGATAAATTCAGGTAGGAATAAAGATCTCGAGAATTGCTATTAATTTCTACTGGGTGGCACATCATGTGTCCAAAGTGAGATTCTGCATGCTTGTCTTTGGATTAATGCTTTCTAAGACGAGAATTTTGTCAAGATGTATATATAATATATGCAAAGCTTATTAAATGCAACCTCTCCTTTTGATTTAACAAGACTTTGGTGGCTTTGTTTTACAGATTTTGAAGTATATCTTTAAATTGAAAGCACACCCCTACATTTTGTGACCCAGTGATTTGAAAATATGTGCAAACCTAGAGATACATTCATTGGATATTAAGAAAGTGTCATCAAGCCGACATAAACAAATTATGTTATTAACAGCACAAAACTTTCAGTTTGTTCTAAAGATAGTGCCTCACTTCTGATGATAGATCCAGAATACAAACAACAATTCTAAAAAGGATCCAGGTGCAAAACCAAAGCAGGCAAGTTTAAAATAAATAAATAAGGAAATTAACCCTAACTTTTCACTGAAACACCATGAACTAACAGGGAAAAAAATAAAGAGAACAGGCTAAAGAAATGTACGCACTGAAGAAAGAACACTGGCAAGAGGCAAGTGCACAGTGGTAAAATAGAATGAGCACATACAGATAACACAGTACATCCAGATGAAATAGCAACAACAAAACGGAAAGCACAAAGTCCTACTCTACTCTACTCTACAAGGATTAATTACACAAGAAAAGCTACACAAACAAAGAACTAATATTAGAAGATCTAAAGAGGGAGTTAAACTATGATACATGAGGAAAAAACTTACAAAATAAAGGGATATGTTGCCGCACTTTATTTCTTTCATTCATGATGCTTTTAAGGAAGAAAAGTGTAGCTGAAAAGAGACACACATTGTATTCACTTATCTTACTACTGTTTGCAACTTGTTTCCTGATGAATTCCAGCACGATGTCATCACGTTGGGACCACTAACACAACACTATTTACCACTGCTGTTGTCACCCTCCACTGTAAATACCAGTAGGCCCACACAAATTTTAAATGCACCGTCACTGTTCCAGAGCAGTGGACAGCCACGAAAAATCTGTTTGTTTTAATAAAAAATTCAGCCAAAATACTTCAGTAGAATATCCATCATTTTTATGAAACTTGATCTGGTCATTTGCAACATTTAATATGAAGTTACAATGCATTCAATGTCATTTGTGTGTGTCAGTGACAAAAATCAATAAAATCAAGTAAACCAAAAAAGAATGAATTGACTACAAATCCCACAGATGTGCTGGCTATGTTTATGGTTTACATTTTTAAGAAAGGTGGCCATTATCCTCTAAACTAAACACACAAAAATATTCACATGTTTTGCAAAATTGCAAAACTCATTCCATATAACTTGCATTTGTGATATGTCACCATGACAGCGAGTGGACTTAAATAACCAAGGATAAGAATTACTGGCTTTGCAGAGTGCCAAAAGTCTTTCAGTTCTCAGGGTTTACTTTCTGAATTTGTGGTCATATGGCCACAAGCGTAAAACAAACCAAAAATATAGTACTGCATATTGAAGTTAGTTTTTTATGTCAGACTGTTTGACTGTTTGTGTCTTTCAAGGACTCCTGACATTATTTTGGTAAAAATGCTTTTTGAGCAAAGAATGAATTCATTGCCACATATCTAAAAAAAGTCCATGAGTGAAAGTTGGAATCTAGGCTGAAAGGGGCTAACAGATTCATTTATCCAGCCATGAATTAATTCATTCATTCATTCATCTTCCTAAAGAAGCGATGATTGTAAATAAGAAAGGCCCCAGGTGGAATCTAACCAAAGAACTTTGGTGCCACCAACAGATCCATGTCTAAATAATGTATTAAGGTCAGACAATTTATTCCTTTCTTCCACACTGTTTTGCCTCCAACTGGCTGTCCCTCTCTTTACGTATCACTATTGCACCACAAAAGAGGATTAGTCCTCTGGTAAAATATGATTGTGAAAGTACATTCATTTATATTTCTTGACAGTACCTACTGTAATATCTCCCAAATCACATAAATTTCATCATTTATCACAAGAACTCACTTCTTTTGATTTGAGAGGTAGAGAGGAAATTTGATTCACTTTGAGTTGTCATCTATCCATCAACATCATACTCTGTAATCAAACTTTCATGCTAATATTTTGAGTCTATACTATGCACTGTTTAGTATTATTTTTCATTGGAAACTGTTTGTCTTTAAAAGCCAATGCAATAGAATTATTTTCAACTACAGGTGATTCATCACTTCATGTTGCAACATGTTCATTGTGTTAAATTTTAAATAAAATCATTGTTTTTTTTCTGTAACATTGGATTTAAATAAAGATAAGTGACACCCAACATTGAACTTGGAACATAACAAAAGCAAATGTCTGAAATGTTTTTCTTTGCGCTTTGTCATACTCAGGTAATATTAGACTTACATCGTTATATTTCTGTGTTTTGTTTTCATGCTGTGCCATTGTTGGAGATGCTGTCATTGCTCTACTGAATCCATCATCATTCAGGTGTTGAGAAAAAAAACGTGTGTTTATATTTGATTAAATATTCCTGGGGCATTCATTGCTTGGAATATGTTATTCATTCTGAGGTTGCTTGATATGAAAAAAGTAAGTGATGCAAACATGTTACATGTAAACAAGGTGGTGGGAGGCAAGGTTGTAGTATTCTGATGAATATGTGATGCAAAAATCACCATATAAACTATGTGCATACGTGTATTGTAATATGAACACATGTACGTATTGTAAGTAGTAACAGTTTTTGCTGTTTTTGTTAATTCCTGTTCGTTACCAATGTGCTAAGTGGTCAGTCACTAAACTACACTGCTGTCTGGAATTGACATCAGTAGATGACAGATGAGAGTAGATGACAGTATATTTTCCCAGGCTGGGCCTGCCTTGCCTTTTCCTCAATGCCACAATGCACCAGAGGTTAGAATAGTTAGATGGCTGAATGTCTGAACTTTGTGAAAATACTGTATATAATTGCTAAAGTTCATGTTTATTTGAAAATCCAAGGATATCAGTTCAATATTGGATTATCCGTTGAAAAATACTGTGGGAAGAAAAAAAAAACTCTTGCAAGTGGTTTGACGCTGTAAAGTTGAATTTAATTTACATAGATATGGAACGGGGAAAAATCATAAAAGGCTTTTCACACTGTGAAGAGCACCGAGAGGCAGATCACAAACGGCAGTCCCAAAGGATATTCTGTCATTCTGAGCTGAGGTCACCCAGCCTGTTTGTTTTCACAACCACCCTGTTCCCTGAGTCTTAACTCATTTAATTTAAATACAGACAGAAATACTGAAGTTTGGCAGCTGATGTTATGTATTTTTTCATTTAATGTAAATATAAGTAAAGTCCCTAATGCCTTCCCCCACAAATATATATACTGTATATACAGTATATATATATATATATATATATATAAAATTTACTCTTTTGAAGTTACATAACATACATAAGATTATATCACATTTTTAATGAGGTAGCCAAAAATAATAACAGGATTCATGGAAAACTCTGAGAATTGCGCTTTGTCCTGGTTTTCTCTCTTGCTGTGACCTGGAGGTATAATTATATCTAGCAAATATTTTTGCAAAAAGAAAGAAAAGCCTTTATCTAATGTAATATATTGTATGTAATTATATACATATTGCTCAGAGTCAGCATGTATGTAAAAAAATAAAAAACAAAGATGAACTTGTAATATAAAGGTGTGAGAACAATCGGACCAGTAGAACTATGCTGTGGTTTGTTGTTGTATTGCCAAGAAGCACATAAATGTTTTACTAGTTTAGCTAGGCATAACACCATGAACAGAATACATGGTTTAATCTTGTTTTACAAAAGCATTTTTTTCTCTGTACTTAAACCTGCCAACAGCTTACACTTTGAAGTTTATTGGAGCTGGAAGCCACACAGTAGAGAAAAAGATGTAAGGATATAGATCAATGAGCTTGGCGTTGCTGGCAGCATGACATGACAGACTAGTATTTACACTGTCCAAGGACTTTGTGCCTTTAAGTCCATGACTTTAAATACACTGAACCCATTGGATGTTCAGGGACTGTGACAGAAAGAGACGGAACCTCGAAAACAAGATCAAAATTACATCAGAGCAATATGTGCTATGGAATCCACTGTACATTGTTTTCTTTTCTAGGATTCATTATAATTTTATTCATTACACCCTATTCCTGTACCATACATACAACAATATTTCAATTAAATATAGTACTCGTGTAAAGGGTATTTAGCTCATATCTTGATGAAGCCTGTCTGACTGTTTTTCTAGTGTAATGATTGTTGCCATGGTCAGTGCAGTTGCCATGGTAATTATAACCACACAATGTTCATCTGACCCCTGTGGTCAGTCTATGGATGTGTTTCTAATAAATTCAGTTTTGCAGTATGCTGGCTACCGCAAACATTACGTGTAAACTGTAAAACTGCTCTATAATGTGTGCAGGAATAACTAATTTTAAATGGCACAAGTAACTGTTGGAGGTCATACACCTCTATGATAAGGTTATATACTGGCCAACAGAGTTAAGCCACTACACAATTGTTTATGAATTATGTATTTCCTTCTTTCAAGAATGCTTTAGCATTGACAGTAGGTGAATGCTGGATATTGAGATTATTGGATGATATCGGGTCATAGACATTGAAAATAACAATAATCAAATATGAATTTGAAGATGGGTGAAAAATGTGTCACCAACCCAGAAGCATGGTTCTTGTGAAATAAATGTTTTCAGATGACTCAGTTCATTTCATCCCTCCACTCAGTTGGCCCACTTCATGGTTCAGCAAGTTTATACAAATTCTATAGTGTGTATACTCGCAGAGTTCATTTTAGGCTCTTCACCTACTGTGAATAAAACCAATGAAGCAGAAAGAGCAGCATAAATAGCCCTTCTAAAAATAAAATGAGTCAGAGGATGAAGGCACGGCAACTCGTGCTTACAGCCCCAAGATAAAACAGTGATGTCCTGTTTCCTTTCTTTGTAAGCTGAGACAAATCTGTTCCTATCTTGCTCAAGTGACAATAACTCCCTGTTGCTGGTATTAAATAAGAATGCAGCAAATCCATGTCTATTATTTCTTTTATCTCTGCTGTTATCAGTGCAGTGCATTGATTACTGTTGCATCTGAAATGATCTTTGTTGCCATCAAGTCAGCCACATGATATGACTTGTCGTGCAGTATGTTTGCCTGACCATTACATGGCTTCATGAAATTACTGTATATCAGCGTTACAGGTTTGATGCTGCAATCATGGTGCTGTTGTACCTTCCATTGTCACAGGTTCAGACAGAGGAGGTGATGGTGTGGAAAGGTTCCTGGCTGATGAACAAGCACACAGCCCTGATTACAGCAGTGCTGTTTCTATTGAAACCTTTGTGACACTCAGAGACACAATTAGCCTTGACGAGCAAAGAGCTCTCCTGTGCCTGCCTTTTACCTGCTCCCATTCCTGTCCTCTAATTCAATTTATAAGCAGGAATTATGATTGCCGTGTGGATTCCAGACAAAACTGATGCTACCTCTCCTTTGTTGTCTTCTTGTAATTGAGTCACAGATGAGTGAATTGCCTCCCCCCCTCACATGTAATGAAGATACACATGAGATGTTTGAGTGCTGTCAGCCAATCACAACACAACCACACAATTGTGAGAGCAAAGGCTGTTGAGTTAATAATAGATGCCGATACTGCTCTATTTGAACAAGCGTACTGCGTGGATTTTCAGAGCACACATAAAAATGTATGCACATAGTGCCTGGATACTGTGTACCAGAACCAGATGCAATTACAAACTGCATCATTGACGTCATTGTTTGGTATTAATGTAAGCATGTTTGGTACCTTTTGTTGGAAAAGAATACGTAGATTAATACTTATTGATAGATTAATCACTGAAAGAGACAGACATACTACCAGGGTAACAATCTGGTTGATGCTAAACACACAAAAATGCAAGGCTGATCAATGTTTGGCTAGCTTGAGATGGGACTGACTTTCTCTATGGATATTTGATTGTGTATATATTTAATATCAATCAACATCAATGCATGACAAAGCTGTGGAGTATAACGACTATATACTGTAGCACACTACAGTAGATAATTAGCTTTTTCACATGCATAATATTGCTGTAAAATGACTCGGGTTTTTTTTTTTTAGATTTTGGGAGAGTTTAAAGTTTAATTTAATGTTGTATCAGTAATAATAAGCAAATGAGTGGTTACTATTTGACATTAAAGTCAACAGTGTGGTAAAATGCTACAGTTTCTTACACAAAAGGTCTGAGACACTTTTCTAATTAAGGTCAGTTATGTAGAGTTAATAAACCATTATCCACAGCCTACAGGAAATTAAGGATTTTACTGTTATCAGTACTTTGGGGTAATTAGTCTGCTTTTGAGGACTCGGATTTCAAACCATGCCTCTAATTCCATTCATCTCCCACAAAAAAAAAAAAAAAAAAAAGTTATTTCACATCAAGGTCATATTCCTTCACATGAAATTTCCTTTTTTTTAAAGTTTGGATTATTATTTTTTTAATTTCTTATTATTCACAAGACTGCAGTATGTATTTTTGTGTTTTAAAGATTGCGGGAGAATTAATACATAAACGCAAATGGAATCTTAACTCATACAGCATATTCCCTTTGTGTTTGGAGCAAACTCATTACAAAGCTTTGACACCAAGCCAAGGTCACCTCTCAAAAAACAGCAGGGACTCATGGATTTGCTAGCACGTCAAGCAAGATTTAGAAGATTGTAAGATGCAATTACTGCAGGCTCGTGGAGCTCTATGCACACAATAAGCCGACACAACTTGATCAGGATTATGATGCCGTAATTTCCATAAATCTGCCATCACCACTGCAGGAGGCACGAATGACTGATTGAAATCGAAACACATTTGGCCCAATTAACAAATCTGCCAGGTCAAAGTGGCAATCAAAATCTAGTCACACCGCAGGTTCATTACTTCTAGTTTCCAACAACTTTTGATGTAGATTACATTGTCGATAGCATTTTTTGTAGTTAGTTGGCTAGCAGTAGGTGCACTTTATCATCTCTCTCCAAGGACTGTTCTAGTTCCAAAGTAGTGTCACACAACGGAGTGTAGAACGTGATCAGTCATAATCAGGATGCCTGTGACACTGACAGGCAGTATTAACCTTACATTGAACAAGGTGATGGTTGTTACAATGCAGCAGGAGTAGGGGCTCTGCTGCTTCCATCCTTCCGGGATACATGACAAAAAGTGTCAAATGGAAACTTGACACTTGCAAAGATAGATCTAACCCAACAGCAGCACAGTTCTTCTGTGGAACTGAAGAATGTGTATATAGTGCGCCCTCGTGCATCAACGCTCGCAACTTCACCTCATCGTAGATTTTTGGTAGGCAGTCACGTGATACCATACGCACATTCTATTGGCTGACGGAATCTGGATGTGCGCCATGTTCCGTGAGTCTCGGACTTACTTGAGACACAAAAGTGCCTTTAACAGTCGATAAGAGTGTTGGAAAAGGTAATACAGATAGAAGGTGGTTTAATATCAGTATGGGGAGGGTTCTTAAACATTTAAATTGCCGTAAATAATAGGATAAATAGTTTGCCGTTCTATCACGGAATTCGTTAATCGCTTGTGGTTCCTGGAACGCATTACCCGCAAGGAACGAGGGCGCACTGTACACCCACAAACACTTTTTGTACACTGGTTACATACAGTAATCCATTACACAGTGACTTAAGCCCTTTTTGCCACCATTTGCTTCCACAAAAATTCCACTTGATCAATATGGTATAGTTGCAATGCATTGGGGCAACTGACCCATGTACATTAAGGGTGGTCATCCATTTCATTGCCAAACCAAGCGCTCATATCCATCCATTTGTCAACACGAGCAATGTTTTCTGTGGGTGGTGCCGGGGGAATTAAACATCACAATCTATCAACATGAGATAGCTTCACAGCTGCTTGAATTCATTGTTGTCATATGTCTGCTCTGTTAAGAAAAGCTGTTCCAAGGCAGATCTTTTAAATCAAGTTTATAATCTTTCTCAATTTTTATACACCTTTGAGATCCTCCCAGATTAGCGGGAAAGGAATGTGTTGCATGATGATGTGTTTCTGACTTTGTCCGGAAATGCGATTCATTTGTTGCTTGGTGTTGAAACTTGAACTATCTGGCCTATTATCAAGTCAAATTTTGACACTTTACCAAATCAGTGTTGCAATGTGTTGCAAAAATTTGTTGCAATATGATCTTAGTGTGAAGTCTGTAACATTACTGTTTAGTCTTCCACAATAGTGAATTTTACTTAAGCAATATAAATTTCACCTTGTGGATAAACAAATCAGGAATATTCTTTGGATCCAGACTATAATTGATGTGTGGTAGATCTTATTGGAAGATCACTGTTTTCTGACCAAGCCTAGTAGATGTTGTTATGAAATCATAAGCAAACACCTTGAATGCAGATCTGGATCACAACCACAATCTAATGGGTGTTTTGTTGAATAATACTCTACCTACAATAATTCATTAAAATCCATTCAGAACTGTTTTATCTGCCCAACAAGCTTATGCCTGCAAATCCATGACCTCATTGGCAGACATAGGAAATGACAATGAAATGAGAAAAGAGTTTAAATATAATGTGGCATTGTTAGGTATTATTAGGACAGAGGGCAAAATTTCTCCTTCAGTCTTTTTAATAATAGATGGGGAAACAAACTGAAGATAACATGCAATAAATATTTGCTAATCGGGCAAGGATCAGTTTGTATGGTATTTGCATTTCTTATTCAGCAAGCAGCATTAAAGATGGACTTGTGACACATAGTAAGACTTGTGGATGTCTATCAGAATTATAAAAACTGTCCCGCAGTAAGAAGGAGAGGGGTGCATTAGTTTAATTTACTTACAGTATGAGATGCTAGTGGGCTGTCAATGTCAAAAGTTGTGTCATTCTGCAGTTCCTGAGACAGTGGCAGAACAGCAGAACCATTTGCTGTTGCAGACAGGATGTTGAATGTTTCGACTCAGAAAATTATACTGAATCAGAATTTTACAGACAATACGTCAATCACTCTCTGCCTAACCCTACCATTCATTCATTCGTTCGTCTTCTATACCCGTTATTTTCCGCTGCCGCGTGGGGTTGTCGAAAAAAAAAATCACCCAGTTGAGTATCTGGGAAGTAAAGAAATTACCATGAAATACATTAATTTTTTTTTTTAGGTACCAACATTCCTAAACATTGTTGTCCTCTTACTGTAGAAAAATGAACAAAGTTGTTTGCATCAGAAATAAAACAAAAGATTGGATTGTGTTTAAAAAATTGTTATGCTTAGTAAATAATAGAAAGGCTGAGGACAGAAACTCTTTGTCCTACTCTTTATGATTAAAGAAGACTCCTCAGAAGAAATAGATGTGTGCCGATGCATGAGTAGCTGATAAGTAGTTGAGTGTACTGGGGGGTATAAAAAATCCAGCTAATATCACATACTGTATAGTCACTGGTGCATTATGAAAGGCACTGCCATATGTAGTATGTAGTATAAATGCCCATGGCAAAAGATCCAAAGTCACATATTCATGCAAAGAAAAAAAAAAGCACATACTTTTCATTCCCCTTCAGGACTCAATTTACCACATCACTGTTATAAACGGCATGTTTTTTTGCTTTGGGACTGTTTCTAACTGGTAAGAGAGTAGGGAAAATCAACTCTGACATCCATGCATTCATTCAAAGTCCAATCACATCCTCCTTTGACAACCTTCAAGTACATTTGCAAAAATATCAAATAAAAACATTATGTACAGAAAAGGTTCTGATGAGCCCTAAAAATGTGTACTTCCAAGGAAGAACAGATAGTCCCTGTTCAGTTTTTTCATGCTTATTATATCTGAGTATGAGCAAAGCTTTCATCATACCCAGGTGAAGATAGTGGCAAATCCAAGCTTATAGACATTTCATCCACACATCATCACAAGAAACCAAACTTTCATCCAAATGTAGAAGGATGAACAGAAATTTAAAGAGTGCACAATACCATACAATTCTCAAAGACTGGAACCTCTGAGACATGACCTTTGCCTGTATTACATCATTAAACCCAAAATCCACAGATACATGACAGTTTGGATGGATGGATGGATGGATGGATGGATGGATGGATGGATGGACGGAGGGATGGATGGACGGAGGGATGGATGGAGGGATGGATGGATGGATGGATGGATGAATGGACGGAGGGATGGATGGACGGAGGGATGGATGGATGGAGCGCCAAAATTTGATTTGATTACTTCTTCAATGTTACATGCCACATCTGCCATCCAGTTTCATATCAATAGAAAAGTGTATGTGATCAGTCTTTCAATCCAAATGAGCATATGATTTTCAATTTCAACTACATCACAACAATAACAGCACATTTTCCCCTTTCCTCCAAATGTTGGTTGAAACAGAACAGATGAAACTAACAGCGGACTTGGCTGTATAAGTTCTGTCTTAACCAGTCAGCAGAAAAGTTGACTTCAGTTTCACCTGCATAAAATATCTCTATTCTGTGGTTAGTCTTACTGATGGTTTGAGTTTTGCAGCTGTTAACCCTTCCACAGGGTTTTTACTGCTTTGTCAGCAGCTCCCGTTCCCAATTACTGCCACTACAGAAGCCCCAGCTTTGCACTCTGATTCGGCAATTAATGCTCCGTGCCAGTGCTCTGGACAGTGACCTACTCTCCTTTCATGCCACCTCTGCACTGCCTCCAGTCTTTCGGGTGAATCTGAGGTGGACTATGTTTGCCCTCTGAACTGGGTTGTGACAATAGCAAATGTTTTCCAGAGCCAGTTACAACCTGGAGGGTTGTAATAATGCTCCTTCTGAACATTATACCCACAGAAGGACACATAGTTAATAGTTTTAAAATGGTTGCAAAGGATAAAGATCTAGTTTTGTAGATTTTTTGCAGTTCAGGAATGTTGGTGCATTGTTCTTCAAACTTAAGTGCTGAAGTGTGAAACTATTGTTCAAGCAGAGCTGATTGCAATGATCAAAGACCTACATCTTTGCATGCAATGAGAAAGTGAACAAGAACTATTTACAGAAGGTGATGTAATGTTGTTTATCCAACCTCTTCACACTTAGCTGAATTGGCAATGACCATGGACACTCTATTTTGTTCCAATTACTGCACAGAGGCAGCATTTAAAAATGCAGAGTACTATATTTACATCAGCATCTTCTCTGGGCATGTAGAAATGAATTTTTGATCCAAGAGCTGAATTTTTAAGTCTGCTCTCAGACAGACCTCTTTTAATACTTTGAAAATCTCTCAAGAGAATCAACTTGTTTCATACATTTCAGGTTTTTTTTAAGTCCCTATGTTATCTAATATTTAAAATGTCACTGCTGTGTCACTCCATGAAATTTAACTTTAAAAAGCCAGGTTTCATTTTGTGACCGCCTTGCTTGTGTAGGGCTTAATGACACCTACTGTGAAAGACAGAGTAGAAAATACTTGTGCAGCTCTGCAAAGATGCCTGTTGAGAGCGTGGTTCACTTTGTGCCATTCTACCATTTTATTTGTCAAGGTCCCCTGCAAGCACTTCCAGAGTAATTTAAAAATATAATGCTCACCAAACCCTTTGGTAACTATTGAACAAAAAATACAAAAATAAAACTCTGTTACACATACCCTATCACACCCCTCTCCCACTGCTAGACAGGGGTGTGATAGGGTGTAGGGTGATAAGCCTAAATTCATTTTCATTTAAATCCCAGAGATGGGTGTTCTCTAACCAAAGAGCCAAAACAGAGAGGTATACAGATACCCCACTGTGCATGATCCAAGTGATATTTTAGACAAGAACTTCAAAGATATATTTTGAGCACTGCAGGGTCACATATGAACTTCTTAATAGAAGCGTGATATTGCAGATTTAAAATAGTTTCAATGATGTCTCTGATTTTCTCTTATGCTTTATGTGCTTCGTCCTATGTGAATATATCTGATGCACTCAAGACCGTTAAAGAAAAAAGTTGGATCTCACTAAGATTAGAAAAAGAGTGCATTAGCAGTATATTTGGGGTGTAATAATGTTTTCCTTTTTTTAAGCAATGACTCACTGTCTGGATTATATATTAGTTAAGAATGGTCAAACATTACACATTGCACAAAAAACCCTGATAAACAAATAGAACACAAATCCCTTTTCCCACTTTATCTTTAGAAAAGGTTCATTTTATTGAAGAAATGATTATGTTGCAGGTGGCAAAGTTCTTTGAGAAAAAAATTTGCTTTTTCACTTGCAATTCTGTCTATGCCTTTGCCAAGATGATCTAAAAAATATCATTCATCTTCAAATTTAGAAAATAGATTATAAAAAATCTTGACCAAACCATCTGTTGATTAATTTTCTTGTAAAGATGAACAATAAGCCTTGTGAATGCACATACAACGAAGTCACTTGCAGTAGAGGAAAATGGTAACATTACAGAAATCTTTTTATTCGCTTAAGATTTTGCCTGGAAATCACATTCTGAAGACAAAGGTCTAAATGCAAAGCTTTATGGTTGTTTTTCTTTTTTAAAGAAGAAAATTCTTCTGTATCATTAGAGATTTTTGTTTTCTTGTTTCTTATCAGAGCAATTGCTGCATTTGTGTATATATATATACAGTATATATATATATATATATATATATATATATATATATATATATACAGTATATATATATATATATATATATATATACACATACATATATATATACACATACATATATATATATATATATATATATATATGTGTGTGTGTGTGTATATATATATCAAAGCTGTCAAAAAGGTTTCTAGTTATTGCTTTCTTTGTGAACTGGAAAAAAAAAAAAAAAAGAAATCCACAGGAGCTTTCCTTCATATTGTATATACAGTACATGTTATATGTAATCATCAAAGTCTTGGTTTCATTAAAAAAATACATATGACCTGTATATTTTCCAAATATATCACTGAACATGACAGGGTAGAAATTACACTGTATATTTTTTTTCTTTTTCATTTACCAGTAACCATATTTTAGGCTTCAAGCAATCATCGAAAAAGAAGTTGACCTTGGTTGATAACCAAATACAAAATAGCTTCTGAAATCAATAATTTATTCATGCTACTATTCTTAGCATGCACATCACATGCGATAGTTTGGAAAAACACACTGTATGCACTGAGAGGATGGTGACAAACAGGATGACTGCACTTCAAATACAGTGTGCTCTCATGGGAATGGAGCCTGGGGACATGGCCTCCATCAGACCATAGATGAACTACTCTCATATATTCTTCAAACCATGGATCTTGCAAACAGACCAGTACTAAATTCAATAAAGCTGTTGCGTGGAAAAGTATGTGTGAATTCAGAACATATGGGTGTCCTCAGTATGAATGAAAATCATGTGTGGGTGTGGAGTTTAGTAGCCCAACATGTATCTCTCATGTGGTGCATGACTGCATGTTTCTGTGTGTCGGTGTGTTCATGCAGTATACAGTACATGCATGCCTCAGTACGCTTTTGCTCATTTGATGGAAGGGGCTGTTAGAGATGCCATGTTGTTTGTCCTAACATTGATTTTCTGGATGAATCTGCTAGTCACTGTCGTAGCCATAGGTAATCAAATTAATTTGTCATTCTGCAGCTTGCTAATTCAGAAGGATAATAAAAAGCTGATCACACGGTGTGTCCACCTCACATGGACATGAGAAAGTAAAGGTTGTCAACCATCAGGTTGTATTGATGAGCGTAGGAGCATCCTCTGATGTCTATACCCTTTGGTTCTGGAACTCAGTATTATGATGTAGCACATGGAGTACATACAAGTTTGTACACATTTGTGCATGCATGGACAGATTGAGGAACATGCTACTTATTTCACATTGAATATGCAAATCTTAACTGGATTATGAATAAAACCATTTTCCCTCCACAAATCTCCAGGCAGAATTCTTATGTTTTATTCAAATAACAAAAAGAAACTTACATTGATATAAAAAAGTACACTCTCTTAATAAAGATGGTTGGAACAAATATGTGCATTTATGTATATATATATATACGTATATGTATATATATACTGTGTATATATATGACTGGATAGCATTTGTCCCGACCAGGATTTGAACCCACAATCTCTTGCATTCAAGTCAGTTGACTTTTTTTTTCTCTTTTATTATCGAAAAATAGAATTTAACAGTGCACAATATTTACATTTGTGGTTTAAAACATAAAGACACACAACTTAAACATTTTATATACATTTTCCCAACAAGCATTCATCTTTCACAAAAAGAAAAACAGGTATAACTCAAAATGTTCCAAATATTAAAGCATAAAGACTCTGACTTAACCACTGTACTATCAAGTTGCTACATATACCTATATAAATGTGTGTCTGTGTGTGTGTGTGTGTGTGCATGCGTGTGTGTGTGGATGGATAGATAGATAGATAGAATATCTATCTATCTATCTATGTATTTTAAGTTTAGCAATTTGTGACCTATGCCAGTGCACAGGGTTAAAGAAAAAAATAAAAACACTCTGGGTATTTTATATCCAGAAGAGGACACAATTTAACTTTTTTTGGGGGGGAAATCTGTTCCGTAGTTTTGGTAAATTTTGCTTGTCAAATAAAGATACAAAGCAACCACCAACATTAAGGACTCAGACCAAGTCATGACTTCCTGTTACAGGTTACAAAAGCATGAAATTATTTCACATGGGTATTATTATTTATAAGTAAAAAGACACATGCTGTTGTAAACTCATGTCGGCTCTTGTTGAGCACCTCGAATAACATGAACCGTACAACATGTAAACAGCTGCTGATTGTTTACAGGCAGGGTGATCCCAGTAGGAAACATCTGGCAACACGACAGGACCCTCTGGAGGGGCAAACACTAACAGTCGTGTTGGACTGTGCTCTAATCTAGAGCTATTTACCACAGGGAGGGAAGCTTAGTTTACTTTTAAACTTTTAGAATTAAGCAGCAGATTCATCTCACCTCTAGCTTATCATCCAGCCTGCAGTAACAAATGAAGGACACACCTACTGATGGATGTTTATGCACTGTTGACTGGAGGTTAAATGTACTTGATGTCATGAATGTATAGAGGGTGGGGGAGGATGCAGGCAACAGGGTTCTGGGTTTGTCGAGATAGGGCTTTAAACACACACACAACAATATTTGTAAATATTTTACACTAGTGACTGGAAGTTTCCATTTACATATCTTATTTATAGGTCAGTTATCTTTCATATTTATTGAGTTAGACTTGCCGTTTACTTCCAGTTCCAGAGTCAAAACCAAAGTGTTGGTCACACTTTCTTTTAGCATGACTAAGATATTATTTTATCTTTCAACACTACTTTCCCAGTTTCTCAGAGGAATGCATGAGCATGAGCTTTCCTGGGGATTCATTCAATTTTTTTCAACAACGCTGACTAGTCCTGGATGTATTGCACCTAGAATGTACGAACAGAGAATGGCGATGTCTGATTGTAACAGGATGGGTACTTTTATCTATCATTGATTGGTGGAGAAGACCAGTTGCTGGTGAGAAATAAATCTGTCTTGTCCATGCAGCAACCATCAAATCATAATTTACAGCATGTTTAACAGGATGTGTGGAGTGTGGAAGGAGGCTTCGGTGTTTTATTTGATGGCTGTAGTTAATGACTGCAATCAAGTCACTTCTTTTTCCAAAAGATCAGATGGGTTCGTGAAAAGTGACTTTAAAAAGATGGGGTAATAGCCCTCAAACCACAGAGGAATCTGCAATGATAGGCTGGAATATTTGGTTTGAATTGTGGATTGTGAATGCTGTATATAGAGTATACATCTAGAATGGGGATGGATGATTATATGTTATATGACTACCACCCAGAATACAAATGTATGTACAACAAATTGAATGGAAAACATTCTGACAGGGATTTTTTTGGAGTCCCTCATTTTCCTGCTTTGCACCCCCTAGACGACATACAAGGAAGGTGGCCAACGTTAGCGTGATTGAAGATGTTATGTTTTAGAAAAAAAGAAAACAGCTCATTTGAATATCTGTGATTCATGGCAGCACCTACCCCAGCTACTTCTAATTTGTTGTACAATTCAAGCTGTGATAGAAGTGCATCTCAACCAAACCACCACTAGGA
This sequence comes from Antennarius maculatus, assembly GCA_013358685.1. Taxonomy (NCBI): domain Eukaryota; kingdom Metazoa; phylum Chordata; class Actinopteri; order Lophiiformes; family Antennariidae; genus Antennarius; species Antennarius maculatus. Next base: position 12,278,051 of record CM023618.1, read on the forward strand.
TGGAGTACTGCTCATATCTCTGTGGGCCAACAACACTCATCTCAATTACGTGGAACAGCAAGTTTTCACATGCCTCTAATTTTGTTGAGGATAAACAGAACAAAGAGTTTCTAACAAGTGTTGAGAATTTTGTTGAGGATAAACAGAACAAAGAGTTTCTAACAAGTGTGGCATAAATTTATTACACCTTTTATTGGTTCACATTGGTGATTTTATGCTACTGTGGTAGACATAAAGTTATGGTGTAAATCAGTGGTCCCCAACGCCCTGGCCCCGGACCTGTATCGGTCCATGGGTCATTTGGTAACAGGCTGCGCAAAAAGAAAATATAATTTACATTACTTCTGTTTTATTTATTTCGGAGTCTGAAAGATGTTTTACTTTGAAAAATGAAACGAATGCTACCGACAGACATCCATACCAAGTGGTGCTACAGTATTGAAAAACACTCATAATAACAGAAGTGAAAAACAAAAGAAGAATCCTTTTACCGGCACCAAAAGATCTTAGACGGCAAAGGAAATAGATTATTTGCTTTGTTTTCTTGCACACTGCTTCAATCTGATCTTTCCAGGACAGGAGATGGTCTATTACTACACCTAGGTATTTCTATGAACATACCTGATGGATCTGTTCATTATGAATAGTAATAGGGAGTTAGTGTGTTTCAAAACAATTTCTTCTGTCTTATTTGTGTTTATGATGAGAGCGTTGTTGTCACTCCATTCAACCACCTTATTTACCCTCTGCTGGTGCAGTCCAGTGTCACTGATGTTATTTAAGAAAGATATTAACACTGTGTCGTCAGAGTACTTCAGAACGTACTGGTATGGTCTATTACTCTTACCTTCAGACAGACATTCTGCAGTATGACAGCTCTCAGTGTAAAGAGTGAAAAGTACGGTTGAGGTTACACAACCCTGTGGAGCGCCAACATTTGTAGTTAATGCTGAGGAGATGGTTTTGTTCACCTTCACTCTCTGTACTCTATTGGTTAGAAAAGATGCATACCAGTGAATCAGGTATGGATTTAATTCTAGCTGGACCATCTTTGACACCATTATATCTGACTGAATCGTGTAGAATGCTGAAGAGAACTCCAAGATCAACACCCTTGCATAGTTGTGGTTAGACTGATCTAGATGTTTTGTAATCATGTGGATCAGTGTGGCAACCACATTTTCTGTACCGCACCCCTTTTTATAGGCATATTGACATGGGTTGAGTTTGTCTTTGGTTACACTAACCAGATGTTGTAGCACAATTTTTTCTAGGGATTTCATGATCACTGAAGTGAGGGCTATGGGTCTATAATCCTTATGCTCCTTATGAAAATATTTTCTTATATGACACCGGTCTGTGCTGCAAAAAACGTTGGGGAACGCTGGTGTAAATGATAAAGCATTAACAAGGATGTAAAACGTGCTATAAATAGACTGCCCATTACTGTGTGACAGAGATGATGTACTGTAGTTCTGTGTATTGTAGAACAGCATGCATGTCATTTTATGCAGAGTAAAATACAAGCAGCATATCAATGGCTAGTGTTGTTTAGCATTATCGCCATGTGTCTGTAATGTACCAGCATGTGGAGCTTCCTACTCCGCTGCTTTTTGATATGTAAAAGATCCATAGATTTGTATGCATAGCCAATGCTGTAGACATGGCTATTGGGGGTTATGCAGTTTAAGACAAGGGATACCATTAATTACAGATGGTAAGGACTGTGGATTTTTCTGTTCAGTGTGTGATCCCACAAGTCAGGCACTGAGGATAAAGATTAAATCAGTACAATTCATATTCAGTAGAGCAGAGTATATTTATCCCTTCTAAGCAAACGTACACTCATAGCCAAACAATAATCTTGTTCAATTTGTCCTTCTATGGTGGATACATTTCATGTATTACACAAGTTATTTTGAATTAAAAACACACAAACACACACACACACACACAGCAAACATATCTAAACAATGTGTTTGTTAGTACTGGCAAGGCGTTGGATTTTATAATTTTTTTTTTTGTGTAAAAAAGGAGTCATTAAAAAGCTGAAATGCTGCAGTGAGAAAGAAAAATTACTTTGGTGCCAGAAAAGAACCTGCCAGCACTCACATTTCAACAGTACTGTTTGCATAAAGTTTTAAACACCAAATAGCTTCTTGTCAGGGACTAAGCAGTAACGAAATAGGACACAAGAGGTTTTTTGTCCAAAATCAGGCTTTTTCTTTCAATTTCCCCAAAAATGAAGGCAATCCAACACAGTGTTCACATGTTTCAGGTGTTTCTCCCAGGTGGTGCTGTAAATGACAATATCATCCAAGTAGGCAGCAGCAAACTCAGAGCAATTGCATAGTACCTGGTCCATTAATCGCTGGGAAGTTGCTGGAGCCCCATGCAGCCCAAAGGGTAAGACGGTAAAATTGGAAGAGTCCCCACGGCGTCCTGAATGCTATTGGACCTCTCAGTGAGTGGGATCTGCCAATAACCCTTGCACAGGTCTATTGTGGTCAGATTCTTTATTTTTCCCAGCCATTCAAGCACATCATCTATTCTAGGTGTTGGATACAAGTCAAACATTGAGACTGTATTCAGGTACCTGAAATCAATGCAGAATCTAATACTTCCATCCTTCTTAGGTACCAAGAACACTGGGCAGCAGCACTCACTTTTTGAGGCCTCAATGATCTACAAGGACAGCACCAGGTTGATCCCAGTCTTCAGTGAAGCCAGCAGACGTTCTGGGATCCTGTAACTTGATCGCTTTGCAGAAGCTCCCTACGGAACAAGAATGTTATGTTGAACAATGTTTATTCTTCCTGGATTCTCTTGGAAGACTACCAATTTACAGAGTTCTCTCACCTGCTGCTGCTTGTCATCTGGGAGGGGGCTGAGATCACAATCCAGAGAGCTGGCATGTGGTAGATACTGTTCATTCACTTCCCTGTATCAGTATCACATCTGCTTGGTTTTCTGGTTGCTGCACCCACTCCTTCAGGAGGTTTATGTGCAGGACCTTGCTGGTGCATGACTGTCCAGGAGTAGATACACAGTAAGTAGTCAGTCCAAGCTTCTTCACAACTTCAAATGGTCCCTGCCACTTAGTCAACAGCTTGTTGGCATCACTGGGAAGAAGCACAAGCACTTTTTGTCCTAGCTCAAAGGATCTCTGCCGGGCAGATTTATCATACCAAAACTTCTGACGCTGTTGGGCCTCCAAAATGTGTGACTGGGCCAACTCGCTCATCCTCTCTAATCTCTCTCTCATCTGAATAACATGACAAACAAAATCATGCAGTTCAGTCTCCCCTTTGTCTCCCTCTCAAATTTCCTTCAGCAGGGAGAGAGGCCCACAAACTTCATGCCCATACAAGTGTTCAAAATTAGAGAAGCCGGTGGAGGCTTGGGGTACCCCCCTGTATGTGAAAAGGAGATATGTCAGCCACTGATCCCAGTCCGTACCATTGTGATTGACAAACTTCCTGAGCATCTGCTTCAGAGTCTGATGAAAGTGCTCTGTCAGTCCATCAGTTTAAGGATGGTATGGTGAAGTCCTCCAGATACTTTCATAGATTTTAAAGGGAACACTTCAGTGTATTTTGTGACATAATCTGTTATAATAAGCATGTACCGGTTTCCAGCTTTACTCCTCTCAACAGGTCCCACAATGTCCATGCAAAGGCGATCAAAAGGAGTACCAATGACAGGGAGTGGCTGCAGTGGAGCTCTAGAGGGGATTCTGGCAGATGTTATCCGGCACTGTGGGCAACTTTTACAGAATTGGGCAACATCCTTGCGTAGGCCTGGCCAATGACAGTGGTGTTTAATGCAAGCTGTAGTCTTGTGCTTATCCAGATGGCCAGCCCAGGGAATTGAATGTCCCAAAATTAGGATGGGGTTTCTCACTGACTGGGGACCACAAGCTGCAGTACTGACCCTAGCTGTTATTTTGTAGAATGTACTCCTCTCCTTCAAAGTCCCACTCCACCCTTGAGTCCTTCTTTTTTGCCTTATGGAAAAGAGATGTTAAAGGTTGGGAAAGATATTTGAAGGTCCGCAATGTAAGATGGAATATGAAATCCCAGAGGTAACACTGCCTCATTATTACTCTGCCTTTCAACAGGTGACCGTTGGAATTTCTCCTGTCTTCTTAGTCTGCAAGTCTTCCATCTTCTGTTGTCTCTCCTTCCTCTTTTTAAAAAAAAGGCAGGGTGCTCAGAGTCTCTGAGTGATCACTGGTTTGTTTAGCCTGTGCCCTGGTAACAGTAACATTACATGCATGGATTTGATCAGACTTCAACAAATCAAACAGCACAGGAAGATCACACCCAAGCCCAGCAGGATACGGTAGACTGTCCACAATGACAACATTCAAAAGATATGTCTGATCCTGAACTTTTATATGCATATCAGCTGTTGGATATCTTCTCTCCTCTCCATGAACACAGCAGACAGAGACAGTGTCACTCGTACGGATGATATTGGGTGGAACAAAATCTGTGTGCACAAGAGACCAAGAACTCCCAGAATCAAGAGGGGCCTTGAGTTCAACTCCATTTACTTCAAAAACACACAAACACGCTCATCTTAATAGAAGTATCACGCTTCCAAGCAGGTTCAACATTAACATGGGGCACAAAGCACATTTGTACCATATTTGCAGAATTTTTGGGACACATGGGTTTTGTATGTCTAACTGATGGGTTATGCAGCATTGGAGCAAAATTAATACAGAGGGGGACATGAAATGCCCACTGTATCCTTAACTGGCCAAAAGTCAATGTAAATCCCTAGAACCCCCCATGACACAACATGCTGTGGTTCAGTCCAATAAGGCTGTCAGCAGCGTACCTGAGCAGTCAACCATGCCTTTGCTGCACCAGGAAATAAAACTCCTAGTAACTCAAAAAAAAAGAAACAAACGTTAATACAAACATAATTTGAGCTGTCAGTGCCCAGGTGTAGTACTGAAAAATAAGAAGACTGAAACATTGAGTGTATGAAATGATATGTTTAATATTGAGGTTTGTGACTGCAAAATAAAAATGTGGTGGTGAGATGTGGATATTACCATGTGTCGCTGGCCACCACACTTCTTATGGTACATTCATTCTGTGGAACAAACAGAAATGACATGGCATCAGTTTTTTTTGTACTACCCTTAACAGCAGCGAGCTGAGCAATAGCTCTAAGCTGCTTTCCATGGTGTCTGACTCAGTCAGACTGTTCAGGACAGACGAACACTTATAAGGACATCAGTTTCTCAGGCTTAAGCCTCACACAATGATTTCCTTTAGCCACTTTTATCGCATTTCTCTTTGTCCCCTCAGAGACTTACGCAGGCTGGGCTATTTGCTGCCATGGTTGTCTGTGCTGTGACATCTTAATCTTAAGACCATAGCAAATTCTGAGCACTCAAAGGTAGCATCTGTGTGTCACCTTGTGTTTATGTGATGCATTAAGATACACTGTCATGCTCAAGTGATCAGGCGTCACCCTAAAAATCTGACGAATACCCCCACAATGCTAATGAGTGGATGATGTCTCAACCACGTATTAAGATTTTAATATTTTATATAATCACTAAAATACATTGTGAAAACTGGAGTGATAATTGTTAACTATTGTATAATAATGATTTTATAAACAATCATAAATTAACATCAGTCAAAACAAAAAAACATCAACATCCCCAGGCATGTGATGCTTGTTTGTTAAGCCCTTGTTTTTGACGAGAGAACTGAAATACTCAGGATGTGTACAACTAAAGTGTAAAACAAAATTTTAGCACAGCATAGAGCCAATAATGTTTTCATAATTGTGTCTCACAGCAGTAGGTGATGCAGCAATGAGGGGCTGGATGTTCAGTCAATGAGCCAATGTTAATTCATTCATGCTGAATTAAACCAAGAGTCTGTTGTTTCCATGACTTTTAAGTTTTGTGAGTCTCCAGACAAAAGCATGATAAAAAAAAAAAGGCAATATGGACTCAACAATGAGAACTTCAGTGAATGACTCAATTTCATAGAGTAAGTGTTTAAACTTATCCAGCATTCTGTGACACATCAGAAGATAGCATTTCTTATTGTATCATTTCAAAAACCTACGTATTTCTGTGGACATGCATCATTGACATCAAACCTTGTGTGCCAGGAAACATTCTTCATTCATTATACTACACTCACCAGTGAATGAATTGTGTTGAATCTACAATGGCACCTATAGATATGGTTCATCATTTGGAATGTCTGAAGACACATTTTTAGATGTTACAGTTAAGATGCAGATCCCAGATGTTGCCACTGTGGCTCAGATATAAGTGACTGTTCAATTTTTATGTTTAAATTTGAACATAGAAAGGATATATGTACATCTCGGCCCAAACATACAAGAAATGTTCTAGAAGGATGACTTTATTGTAATCACAACTACAATGATAATACCCCCCCCCCCCATTCTGACACCTCATGTACCCTTACAAACTCTATGTTATCCTCACATCAGTGGGGGGGCAGAATAAATGTTATGTTACAATTATTGTCATAAATTCTTCTTACTCTGTTGTGTCTGTATCAGGGCTTTGAGCCGGTTCATGGAACGAAAACGAAAGACGGAAACTTTTGGTATTTTGGCAGGAACGAAAACGAAACCGAAAAAAAATGTCATCATTAGACCATAACAATGAAAATTAGTTACTATTATGAACATTCCAAAAAGCTGTGATGGCTGCCAGCCAGCTGGAGACACAACTGTTACCATGTCAAGTTGTTTTACTTATGGTTCACAATCACTCACAGTCAACCCAGTTAATCTATTCCACCAATTAATTCTTAGATATTTTTAATGGTAATCCAATTTATATACAAATAATGTTGGAGCAGTCAAAATGACTTCCATGGTCATTTTAGTTGTTGCAGAATTCTGGTATACTGAGTGTTAAATCTAGATTTATGTAAATAAATTTGACATTTGGTTTCTCACAGGATTCAAACCACAGTCTCACAGGCCAAGGCAATGTATGTGAGCTACTGCTGAATCCCAATTTTCCTCCTATTGGGACATTACGTTAGGTCAGATTTTTGCTGACTATCTCACATTGACATGAATAGGTTTTATTGAAAGCCTGCTGTGCCTCATAAGGTGAGTGCTGTCTCCATAAGTATGAGAAGGAGAGGAAAGCATTTTACACCCTTGTAATATGACAAATTGGCTTTAATAAATCTGCAGAAATTTAAATGAACAATTACAAACTGGATTTAAAAAGATACATGTGACTGATCAGATTAAATTATCCTTAAATTATCTATGACATGACATTGGACAGGCCCCCTTTCATTTAATAAAAAAGTAACTTTAGAACAGATATAGTCCCATGTATTTCTGATATTACATATCAATAAAAAATATGTTAGGTGGCAATATTTTCAGATGTGTCATGAAGCACTAAGTACTGTTACTGTGCACATTATTACATTGATCATTTTTCCATTCTGCTCAGTTGAATCTACTCAGTGCTCACAAGTACATTTAAAGTGAATGGGGCTCAGGCAGTATCCTTCACAAGACACTTAACTGCCACAGAAAATGCATTATGAAGGCATGAAAACCAGGCAATAAATGGTGTCTGCTTTTTGTCTATGGCTTCCTTATGGCCACATCAAACTCTTTTCAAAGTGCACCTCACAGCCCAAGCTCTTTGCCTGCTGTAATCAGCACACCACATAATGAAGGAGGAATGCCTACAAATCAAATGCAATCTGGCAGTTCTTCACCTCTCAGGGCATGCTGTAATTATAATTCAGTGTGCTCTTATTTTATCCTGTTAGAAATCAATGAATTTCCTTTGTGACAAAATCATTCTTCTTCCTCAGTTCTCTTATCCTGACATGAAAATCAAGGCATTTATAGTACAGCTCTCACCTCAAGTCAAGAGTGTGAAGGAAAATTTAATGTCAACCAAAAAGGGATCAAATCAGTCCGATATAGTCTTTCACACTGTTGAACTCCATTGCAAGCTAATTACATCAATGAGTGACTCTCAGAAACTCTTAACAATTGAATTATAAAAGAGAAAAAAGGAGAAAAAAATGAAGAAAACTAGGAAGCTCTCCAATTGGCTTAGATCTGTGACGTCACCCATAGAATCAGTTCGGTAGGTAAATACCTTTCATTTGGAGTTTTTATCTGTAATTAACAGTTACCTAACTTTCAGTGTATGGATAAATATGTACTTCTATGGATTTGCTGAAATGTTGCTGGAACAAAGGCTCTGTTCACCTCTTATACAATACAATCCTGTCTCCCCACCTACAGTATATACATATTTGAATAAGCTCACTTGAAAACCTCAGTTACGTTTTAACTCCACCCACTACCTGTCAGTCAAGCACCCAACCAATCACGGCTCCCGACCAATCACAGCGCATCTGCCAGAAGGAATCGCTTGAATAAAATGGCATAAGGCATCGGGCAGCGAGGCTTTTTGTTGCGGTTACGCCTTTTGTCCACACGACAACACAGATATTGGAGACGAAAACACTAGCCAAAGTGAAGTTTTTTGAAAACGCCGGGTATGCATTGTTGTGTGGACGCTGTAACCGAAACTTTTTCTATCCACGTGGCGTCTCCCTGTGACTAACACCGCTGTGATGTTAGTGTGTGTGACCCGTGTCTACATGTACACACAGAATGGACGGAGTTAAAACAGACTATTTTCTGACGTATAACAGCTCCACGTCGAAGACGCGTTGATAAACATTCTTGACAGTTGAATATTTGTTCGTCTGTTTCTTTATGAGTCATAAAATTTATTTATTTATTTATTTATTTATTCATTACAATCCAATCTTTATTTTTTTGAGCACTTTGCAACGACCACAGTCGACCAAAGTGCTGTACAGACGAATAAATTAAAAAAATATATATTATAAATAAAAGACAAAATGGAATCCAATCCAATCTTTATTTGTTCATTCATTATTCATTCACAGTCTTCGCTAAAGATGCCAACGCCAGTTCTGGATCAGACCAGGATGCGCTGCCTGCTGATGGGAGAGCTCTGTGATGGATGCGCTTGGTTTATAATACCAATACATTTTTTTCATGGTTTTGGTATGAAGTCTGATAATATTGTTCTTTTGTGGAATTTCCACGGGTTTCCGCTACTTGTATAAAACGATTGACTGACACACTGTTGACTTGACCTCATGACTTGTTATATGGTATGCTCTAGCTGTAGATGTCATTTAGAAACACCGAGCAAGCCAGTGATCCATATAAGCTGTAAGTGTTGCCTTGAATCAGGAACCTTTCAACAACCAAGCTTCTTGCACAGCATGCATGGCATGGTGATGGGTAAAAAGAGCAAGATTGTAAATCAAACTTCATCCATCAGATTGGTGTCTCTCAGCAACTTGTACCCTATTTTATATTCTACATATTTATATGGCCCTGTCCCTAATGAATAATGTTCTTTTGCAGCTGATCAGCAGTTTAGTTCTAGTAGAAGAACTGATATAATATTCACACAGAGAAAGGTAAAAATGAGGAGGTCAGGATGGACAATTGCATGATGCTGCGCTAACACCAACATCAACATCATCTAAGTAACCTATTTTCATATCCCATTCCATGTTAAACATAAACCAAACCATTTGTATTATTTACCTTGATAATGAGTTTTCGTAATATTTCGTCATCTAACCAAATTGAAAAATAATTTGTCACCTCAAAGTGTTGAAATTATGTGTAAAACAAAACTTCAATAATCAGTATTGAAGTCCATGGGCTTTATTATATCTTTTGAAAGAACTTTGAGCCAGAAGTACCATAAGTGCATAGTTGGGCAATTAAAATGAGTTGATGAAAATTGTGATCAAACTATTAATATTTAAATGCCAACTGTCTGTCTAAGGCAGGAATTTAAACTAGTGCTAAAGCGAAACCAAGCCTTTGACTTCACAGCAATACAGTCGCTCAAAAATACTGCTGCTTAATGCAAAATGGTTTCATACATTCACAATAATGGAATTCATAGCTGAATAAGTTTTTTTTCTATCACTTAAAAATTTTGTCCAATCTTTGTCATTTATGGATATTCACAGGCATGCACACCCTACTCAAAAATTCAGTGACCTTGGACACAGAGGCTCCAACACTTCTGCCAAGTTCAGGGCTAAGGAATTACCTGCTTTGGTCAAGTCATTCCGTAATTGGCTCAGGAATTCAGCATTTCATTTCTCAATATATTCAATTAAATCACTTGTCTTGTGATCATAAATTTCAGAAGAAAAATTTAAATTTTCAATTTTGTTAGGAATAAGCCTACTGAATTTGTTTCTTATCATCAATTTTTGCATGTAGGGATGGTCTAGCACATACTGTATTTGTTCATTACTAAGGACAACTTTGAGCAGTTTCGTGAACATACACACCAAGTGTTGGCCAAGCTACATTAAAGTGAGAGAATGGGACTGTAGCAGGCTTTATGATGATAAATGTGTGTGGCTGCCTCACACCTTGAAACAGAATTGAACTACTGTAGCTGAAGTGATTTTTCTAACCTTTATAAAGCCTAAACCTACCCGCTAGTGCTTGCAGCTTTACATTTGAACATAAAAGGGCTTGATCTCACATATTATATATCATTATTACTAATAATCCACGATCATGTAGCAGCCTATAAATCATTATGACTGTTGTTACTTTATCGTTATTTCATTTGATACAGTGCACCCTCGTTCCTCGCGGATAATGCTTTCCAGGAACCACACGCAATTAATGAATTCCGCGGTAGAACGACAAACTATTTATTTAATTATTTACGGTAATTTAAACATTTATGATCCCTCCCCATACTGATATAAAACCACCTTTCATCTGTATTACTTTTTCCCACACTCTTATTGACTGTTTAAAGCACTTTTATGTCTCATGCAAGTCCGAGACTCACGGAACGTAGTACAGTTCCGGATGCCGTCAGCCAATAGAATGCACATAGGGTATCACGTGACTGCCTACCAAAAATCTCCAATGAGGTGAAGTCGCGAGCGTTGATGCACAAATGCGTGAGGGCACACTATTTCAAATGCCTTTTAAGTGTTATCCAGTACTACTTTATTGAGTCTCCCCTTCTGTTCAGAGATCAAGTTTAATTGGCCTGCCTGACTGAGAGGCTTCCGAGGACTCCCCCATGACTGATAGGCTGTGTATCAGGAAAAGGGCAAGAGGATAAGTTAAGTTGCCTTGGAATATAATAGAGGTTGTAAATGTAAAAGAAGACTGTAATACATTTACTGTAGTCCATAAAATTATGCTACTCATGGTGAAGCAGAAGCATCAGGTTTCAATAAGCAGTGTCTTAATCCAGCTGTCATATCAATGTGTATACAATTTCAATAAGCACTGAAATTACATCATAATAAATACTGAGAATTTGTCAGGCAAAGTAAAGTTCTCTAACCTTTAACGTAAACGAGCAGTCTTTCCTTCATTGTTAAACCTCTATTTAACGTATTTGCATGATTTAATAAACCGAGACAAGGTTGTGTAGTGGTAATGACAACAAACCTCTTTCAGTAACCAGTTGTTCATCATAATTAGAGTCAGTAGTCTGAACGTCTGTCTAACTATAATGAATGAGCTGTGCTAAGGGCAGGATGTTGGTCAGCAAATGAACATCCAACTTCCCTGTCCATAATGTCTGTCATTAATCATAGTCAGCATCCGCCTCAGTCAGCAGTGAAAAGTTCAATATTTTAAGGTGTTATTTCTGCAGACACATCTCATTCTCGGTCATGATTTTTTATTATTATTATTATTTCAGAAGCTAAACAATGGAAAAGATATGTAAATTATTACAGTGTGTGATAAAATTGAAATTATTCAATGCAGAAAACTGACTCATAAGAAAGGTACATTACAAGCTGGCACTTTTAATCCATAGTTGATGCTTATGTTCCTGCACACCATCCCACCATCTGATCCCACCTGCTCTACCTAGGAATCTGATAACTTGTCAAGCATTTCTGTTGATGAATTAGGAGCCATTCCTACCACTGATGAATTGTCTTACTACCTAGATGTATTTGGTTTTGGGTGACATCGCATCATGTTTATATATATATATATATATATATATATATATATATATATATATATATATATATATATATATATATATATATATATATATATATATATATATATATATATATATATATATATATATAATAATGTCCCTCTCACCCTTGTAGGGTGGTATCTGTGTGTCATCCTCAAGCTCGGGTCCTCTACCAGAGGCCTGGGAGTCTGAGGGTTCTGCGCAGTATCTTAGCTGTTCCTAGGACTGCGCTCTTCTGGACTGAGGCTTCAGATGTTGTTCCAGGAATCTGCTGGAGCCACTCTTCCAGTTTGGGGGTCACTGCCCCAAGTGCTCCTACTACCACGGGGACCACATTAACCTTGAACTTCCACATGTGTTCCAGCTGCTCTTTTAACCCTTGATACTTCTCTCTCTCTCTCTCTCTCTCTCTCTCTCTCTCTCTCTCTCTCTCTCTCTCTCTATATATATATATATATATATATATATATATATATATATATATATATATGTTAACCGCAAAGAACGAGGGAGCACTTTACACACACACACACACACACACATGCTCTAGTGTTGTGGCAGAAAATGAGGGTTACATCCCACAGTTGTTTGTAGAGGGAGCCACGTGCAACCATACTGCTGCCTCTCATTAGAGATCTGAGCTGTCTAATAGGTAGTCATTTATCTTGAGATGCGTGATGGAACATTAGTGGGCACAGGATGTGAATTAATAAACAACACCCCATGGTACACGTGTGGACAATTAATAGTTCTTAACAAGAAAGAAGAATAATGGCTGGGCAGCTGGTGATAGGCCTGAATTTAACAATTAATGTGTTTAGGGCAACTTCTCCATCCCCTGCTAAGAACAATTCATGACTTAATCAGTTTGAGAGATACAGGAGAGATGGTTTTTAATTACGAAGTGCAGGTTTTAGGGGAGGGAGCTGATAGTAAAGTCCAGGACATTGCTTTTGCATTTATTTGCATTATGATACACAACTAAATCACTTCTTATGGTGCAGTGGTTGTCCATTCCTGCTGTTTGTTTCAGAGGCAATAAAGATCAAGAAGTGCACTAGGATTATTTGGCATTGTGTCTGTCGGTATGATACTGCAGCTTGCATAAAAGCTGAAACTCTTGATGTCTGTAGCACTGACATTTCCAACTGTATTTGAAGGTCATTTGTTGCTGTGTAATGCTGCAATATCACCTAAGTCTTTCAAATATCAGATCAACATCATTCCAAATCCCAATAATAATAGTGCAAATCAAGCATCTATTGCTCTCTCTCTGCATGTGTTCAGTCTTTAGCAATTTTTATTACTTTTGTTTGCTCCAAGTGCAGTATTGAAGAAAAGTCTGAGGAGTTCTGGAGTGGAGAGGCCATTCATATTCATAGATGAAAGTGAAGCAGAAAAATTGAGCCTTTTCTGAGCTTGGTGATTCAGCATTGGGCCTGTCTTTATCAGATAAGTTGACAGACTTATATTGATGAGCCTTGTCTTTGCTCAAGCTGATACTGTATGGTGCACAGAGATGCATGGCAGAATCATTCCCCAGGGCTTCCCCTTGCCTTTGCAGCAGAATGACAGAAGACTATTTCAGGTGGATCTGTTGAGACGAAAAACAGAATTGATAATGAGAATCTGACCAAGTAATGTGGCCATTGCACATGAAGCAACGAATAGGGAACACTTTTTTTTCCATTATTGACAAAGTACCCTTTACCCGATGAGGCCAAGGAGCCTTGCCGGAGCCTGTGATGTGTCATTGTTTGTTTTATTCAAAGCAAAATCCAATCCAAAAACAGACTGTGTCATTGATTTCTGAGCAGGTGCTTGCTTTAATCATGTTTACACAATTTATTACTTGCTTATTTAATAGGATTACAGAATTCCAAATCTTTGTGCAAATTCTGATTTTGTCTTTGTGAAAAATAAATGCAGTCATGACAGCAGAAATGTGTTTCTGCTCATCAGAAGTACGGATGTCCATTTGGTGCACTTACCAATTAAATATAGTGATAGATTTCACACGCCCAGGTTAAGTAAATTAGATAGACAGTAAAACAGGTAGAGGATACACGGATGGATGGATGGATGGATGGATGGATGGATGGATGGATGGATGGATGGATGGATGGATGGATGGATTTTGCATAATTCCTGAAAACATAATCTAAATTTGTCAATTATTAACCTATTACCATAACAAAGTGAATCTGAATAAAAAAATATTTTGCTTTTGCAGCAAGTTAAGTTTCATCAGCCGCTACTTTGAAGTTGATTGCTACAGGTATGTGTACCAAAGAATCCATTATATCTTCCAGTAAGTTCTACTGAAAGGTCATTAGCCCCACAATGCTATTTCCCTTGAAACCCCTAATGATCTTCTATGTGGGACAGGTGCTTCACAAATTGCTTCTTCTCAATGATTAAGGAGTCAAGATTTAAAAGAGGGGCAATCCAACCACATGGACCATGTATATTAGGAGTATGTATGCACAGATGAATGCAACAATGAGGTTTGAAACAAAGAATAAGTAGAGAAATACATTTTAATCATTAACCTGCTGTTTCATCAATATGCAAAGCATGCTGTCCCTTCATTTCAATTCACAGTTGAAGATTTGGAGAATACTGTCTTTTATACATTTCAGTTTCCTACAAAAGAACTAATTTGTGGAAGAGATAATTAAATTTGGTTACAATTATAGGGAACTGCCAGCAGGTGTGAGAGGTCAGTGTGCTGTGACTTAGGAAAACACTAGCAGAAAAAAAAATATGCATGGGTGATAAAATCTTTGAGAGAACAAGGCAACAAAAGGCAATAATGAACTTTAAACACAGAAAATAAAGTGAATTCAAAAGCAATCAATCAAATGCAATTATGTTAATATCTTTAAGTGTGAAATCATCCCATTCTGTATATTTCTGCATTGTAGCTACATTATGGATAGTGTTAGAGACAGATGGTTGTTGGCAAATACACTATGGCTTTTAAAAAGCATAGTTAGGATTAGTTAGACAAAAAAAAACATTCATAATTCAACAAAAAGATGAATATTACTCTTTGGAGATAACTCACCACCATGAATGACAGCTTCATTGGCCTTCATTGGCCTGTATTTAATCACTGTGTAACATAAAGCATTGTGAACCCAATCAGAAATTAGGCATTAGTTCCGAAATGCCTTTCTTCAGGTTTCTGTGACTGTAGGATATTACTTTGAAAATGAATAAAATTGGAGCTGTTTGCATAGTGAAGAGGCTGGCATAAAAGTAAGCATTTCCAAAATCTGTCTGGGTTTGGGGCAAGCTCTTAATTTAACCCTCAGTCTTCAGTCTTACCTTCACATGTGTTATGAGGTCTGGTTAATGGCCAAAGGAATTAGAACACAAGCAGCTGAAAGCAAAGGAGTCTAAAGGATCCAGCTGAGGTGGTTTGGGCATCTGGTTACGATGCTTGCTGAAGACCTCCGTGAGAAGAGTTTAAATATGTGAATGTCCCCACCAGCCTGTTCAAACTCAAGAAGCCTCTTCATACCTTACACAGAAGAGCAGGTGCTTCAGCTACAGCTTTCACTGGTGCCTCCTGGGCACCTCACGTTTTCCAGGCAGATGCAACTGGAAGGAGAGCCCAGGGTCGATGCCAAATTCAAGAGGGTTTTCATAGTTCATCTGGCCTGGGAATACCTCAGCATTCCCCAGGAGTTCCTGTCGAAAAGAATGCCTGGAATTGAATTGCTTGCTTTGCCTGCTGCCACCACATCCCAGCCCCAGAGAACCAGAAATGGCAGATGAAAAATATTTTGATGATTGATATTCTGATTAAATAAATTAGGCAGACAAAGATTCTACTTGAAAAGAAATGCATATTTTAATCATTATATATATTTTTTTGTTTGTTTGTTGGTTTTAAGTTATGACTCAGCAGTCCTTACTTACAGTATTAGCTACAAAAGAAAGTGATAGCTGGGACAGCATGTGCAGCTGACGTGTCACATGACAGATATTTTGTTTCAGGTAATTCAGGAGAGAATTATTTTTAATGTGCGTGCAAACAGTTCAAAGTGCAAGTCTGACAATGTGTGTTTAAGACTGTTTTCACATAAAAAAAAATTGTCTCCCTGCTCTGAAACTGAATGAGGGTAGCATTCTCCTCCAAGCTGATGACTTGCCTGTGTGTGTGTGTGTGTGTGTGTGTGTGTGTGTGGGTGTGTGTGTGTGTGTGTGTGTGTGTGTGTGTGTGTGTGTGTGTGTGTGTGTGTGTGTGTGTGTGTGTGTGCGGGTGTGTGTTTACTCAGACACAGACCACTAGGCAGCAATGATTAAAATTTGAAATTGGTAGGTTTTACTCTGCCAGAAGTGTTCACATCACAATGCAGCTCATTTTGAAGAAATATATGTCTGAAAGTTGAAAATCCAGATGTGACTTTTTTGGTCCTTCTAGACACCTATATGTTTACAGTTCAGGATTGAAATTCTTTGCCTGCAAATTTACATTTCAAAAAATAAAACAAATGATATTATCTCATGCCCCAAGACAGTTGGGATTGGCTTCAGCTCCCCGCGCAAACGGATGGAGCAGTTAGTGAAAATGAATGAATGGATGAATGACTAATATTATCTCTGCACAATCTAGCAGTAATTACCTTGACCATGTGTCATCCTGCTCACTCAGTTCTCAGCACAGGGCCAAAGTAATGTCACCATGGCCATGGTGAGATTTCAAATCACACGAAGAAAGCTGATGCATGGATTGGGTCACAGATTAAATGCTTATCTTGAACATCCTGGGGTAGCAATCAGAAATAAAAAAAAAAATAAAAAGTAAATCCTCCAATTTTTCTCAAGCCTGACCAGTAGATGCCCACAATTTATGGTTATAAATTAGACATGGAGCAATGAAAGATGCAATTATGCTTGAGGGCATTCTTACCAAAGGTCAACACTCCTTATCTATTTGAATAGAGAGTAGTTGAGCTGCTGCTTTATGTTTTCTGTCACAGTTCTTTAATTTAATGATGGCATTGAGGACTCTTGGAGCATTATCTCTGCTTGATCTTGACTCTCAACACCCTTAAGGATTTAAAAACCTCTCTCACAGACCAGTCAACCACTGATTTCTCAGAAACAGCCTGATGAAATATTTATCAGTATTATTAATAAACCTTCTCATGTGCATTATTGATATATTTGAATTACTAAGTCACATTTTTTATGTTGACATGCATTCAACTTTAAAGAGATGACTGAATTATTCCTGTTTTTTTGTTTTTGTTTTTTCACTTTTTTATATTGGTCTACTTTGAAGGATTGGATGGAGTTAATTACACATCTCAGTGGTTCTCGTCTCCATCTTATTGTTTCTTAATCCAAAGTGTGTGCACTGTTAATTTATGAGGTAATTTGTTTATGGGACTTGATTAGTTTTATTAAAAATTCAATCTAACTAGAGGCTAATCAGCAAACCACATGTCCTGGCTGGACTGCCGTCCTCCTAATCATTTGGGTTCTATTATGATTGATCAAATGTCTCTCATAAACGGGTTGGCACCACCTTAGGAAATTATCTGAGTCAAAAATCTGCTAGTTTGACGTAAAATCAGTAGCCCATCTCTCCTAGAGGTCAGTGGGCGATTAATCTGCCTTTAATAACCATAATGTCCATTGATGTTTCTGCTTCTTCTGGCAATCAAATACTTTCACCTTCATGAACTGAGAATACCATGTGATATAATTGCCATCACGGCAATATGTATGTTGTTTATCCAGAGAAGTAAGTGGTCAAGATTTGTCAAAAACAGAGAAGTCAACCACTATCTAGAAATCATTCAGAGAGCACATTTTGACAGCTAATACAGTTGTATAGAATTGTCTTTTGACATAGAATGCCTATTTTATGAGGTTTTAGAGACAACAGAGATGGAGGAGGCTTTCAAGTTCTGAGTGCTTTCAGTCCTCGTTGCAATGGTGAAAAATAAGATACCCAGAATCTGGATCAGTGCTTTGATCCACTTCTTAGTAAATCAACTCTTACTTCACTAGGGCCCAACCTACATGAAGTTTCATCACAATTCAATAAGTTTTTAAGACAAGTTATGGACAAACATAAAAACAAGCATGCATGGTTGATCACATAACTTGTTAGTCCGCATTGTAATCTTACTTTGAATATGAGACTTACTTTGAATATTATTTAACCACTAACTCTTGCTGAGATTCAAATTGTTATAAACAAATCTTATTTCACTTCACATCTGTAAATATTGCCATGGTCACAGTGCTCCATAGGAAAATACATTATTTTTGCCAAAAGCTTTCTTAAAAAAAACAAAAACACACCTATGCCTTTGCATATGTGTAGTCAATAATGACCAACCAACCAATGCAGAATGTAATGATGACTGAGGAACTGTGCATATGTAATGAATTGTAAAGACAAAGGGTACAGTTACTTTAAACAGTGCTGTCCAGTTACTTGCACTAGATGTAAAGAAGATAAGCCAATGGCATGTTGCAGAGTGGGCAAGAATAGTGGGCACTTAAACAGCTTATAGGCTGGAGAAGCTTGACATCCAGCCAGCATAGACAACGGATCATTATGAACACACGTGACAAAAAAATGCAAGTGTGCCTGCCAATATTACAATAACCCAGAGGACACACATACACTCTGCCTCACGTTCCCTAAGCTACAGGTTTGAGTTGATATTATAATTTTCTGGCAGTATCTAAATATGTAGTTCAACCAACAAAACAAAACACAAAATCTGGCAGCCCTGCACATTTCCTTTGTGGCTCTACACTCCGCAGGCAACAGAAGCACTATAATGAACTGAGAAGAATGAAATAGAAAAAAAATATAAAATAGTGATTTTTGTAGCTTTGTTAATGTTTCATAAGAATGGTTTAAGTATTTAAGATCTTTTTTGGACCACAAGGAAATGCGTAATGTGAGCATTAAATGTGTTTGTCTACAAGAAAAATCCACATGGTGCTGTTGATAATAGAAATGGAAAGAGAAACAACTTTTCCCCTGTTATTTAAAAATCTATTTTTAAATCATTTTCAAACTCTTAACATGTTTTTGCAGAGGCTTTAACTGACTGCATGCGGCAGATTAATCCAAGTTTTGCAGAGGACTCAGAGATTATGAGCCTTTTAAGTAAAAAGTTGTGGTTTCTCACCTTTATATCCACAGTGAAAGCTAAACAGTCTTTAGTTAGGATTCAATATGCTTATCCCTCTGGTTCACTGTCGTTTTAAACTCCTGATGGTACTTACTTAGTTGTTGGCATTTTGTTCTTCATCTGTTTGATGTTTTATCTTTTTATGTTGTTAGATAGTTTTTTTTAGAGTACAGTATAAAACAGATGATGCATCCATACCTGGTAAAAGAATACCAGTAAATTCAAAGTAGGGTAATGCAGACATATGGTAGCCTTCTGTGGCATTAAGGCCAGCTTGAATGCATTAAATAGCCCCTATTGATTTTTCAATAGAGTGGCTGGTTTATCTGAAGACAAATTGCTCCTATGGAGAGATACAGAGAATGAGATGAGACCACAGTCTGTAGTAGCCCCCAGATGTACATGCAATGACTCCATTCATTTGTAAAGCACAGTAGGGTGTAATCATAATGGTTTGTGTCTTAATTTGTGTATTGATAATGGATTATGTCATTTTGTGTATTACTAACAATTTTTGTTACTGTCCTGGGAAAGCTAAGTATCTCCAAATGTCAATGTTAGACAATGTCAGACAGGCAAACTAGTCTCGAAAGAAAATATTACCTACAGAGCTTAAATGATAATATTTCTCAGAAAGGTTTCTCATCAAGTGAAACAAAGGAAAAAATGTTCCTGACTTTTGCTATTTGAGGAGCCCTACTCTGAATCTGAAATCACAGATATATCAAACCTCCTTACGGGGTTTGAAATGTCACCCACAACAGTAAATGATGATACTAAAGCAAGAGAGAGAGAAAGTTACCCTACTAAATTACAGTTGTGATAAATTCCAACACCCTGGCTGAGAAGATAATTAGTATGTCTCATTTACTTTGCTTTTCACATTTGTGTTGAACAGTGAACTGGGTACAGATGGCAAGGGAGCAAAGTGTCAGGCTAGAATTTCAGCCACTTACCATTCCTGCTTCTGAACTCAAGACTGTGGAGCCTCTGTGTATATTGAACTTAGATGTAGATAAACCATAGCGCAAACTATAAATGTAAATTACTTACTTGTAGAGTGACAAATGTGGGTGTAAAACTTCTATACTTGACTGATGCTTGATTGGAAAAATCCACTGCATAGTAATCAGTTGGAAAAGCGTAGGTTACAGAGCCTCAGACTATTACTTTGATTATTTCCTTTTTGCCATTGTATGTTTCCTTAAATTCTCAAAGGCTTACATTAAGTTTACAAGCAATGTATTAAGGCGCTATAAAACATTATTACAATTTCTTCAGGTTTGGGCCTTTTAGTTTTGGTTAGATTGAATGACTGCTGATTCATACAGGTTGTATTCATTAACTCATTAAAGTTAGTATCCATCCACATACTGGTGTGCTTGAGTCAGTGACTCTGGTGATGGACCAGAACAAACAAACTTTAGAATTGGTGTCATCAGACGAGCCGTACAGACAGAAATCACTGCACAGCATCTCTGGAGAAATAGGATTTATTAGTCATATCAAACAACCAAGCAGCAGCAATGAATCAAACTAAATCAGATGAATCATTTAAATGTGAGTGGAGTTGCGGGCAACATCATCATATTTGACACAACCTGGTTTAAGATGGTGGTGGAGTAGATAGCAGAAATAAAAGTTTCTGGGTTCAAAGCCATCTGTGACTTTTCTGGGGGTAGTTGGTATTTTTTTCCCTGCGTGAGAATGTCAGCAATGTGAATGTCAGTGGTTGTTTGTCTCTTTATGTGTCAGCCCTGTGATGAACTGGCAACTTGTCCAGTGTACCTTCCATTACAGAAATTAAATGGATAGATGACTATTTTCATGGTCTTAGGCTATTCAATACATTATGTCCTTTTTTGTTATCACTGTAATGTGTGGCCCACCATTTGTGTTTTTTTGTAAAAACAAAATGCATAAGAACACTCAACATGAGATAATCTACAATCCTTTACTTGTCTTTCAAACCCAACTGTCAGGAGCTTTCATTATCTGCTGACAAATATGTCTTTTTTTGGTCTGACTGATGGATTACTGCAAGCCAGAAGATGGAGTGAACTGGAGGTTGTGGAGAGAGTGATGACTTTTGAAGGATCATAAAAAACCGCTAGGGGCTGGTTCTGTAGGGGATTATACAAAGGCATTTTAATTTATTGGGTAATTCTAGGGATAGGTTTCCCCTTATCAATGATATGGCTTCAGTCAGAATGTGAGTCCTCTGACATTTAATTTGGCTTTTACAGAGCTCCTGGTTTTAAATAACATGAGTCTAACATCACAACTCAGATAGATGCTATGTGAGCAATATCAAAACGTCCTCTGTGGAGACTGACATGCAAATTGCATAGCTAGCGCGGCACAAGTTTAAAATGATACATCCATTTGCAAATATTCTAGCCAACCCTGCATCACTGCACAACTATCCTGTTTATGTCAGTATTTAGATCAATGTTTTAATCTCCTGTCACCTCCATTAAAATTAAAATAAAAAAAATTGGGTCCACACATTCATTGGCAGCATTTTCCTTCAGCCTGTAGATCAAATAGGTCTGTGTAACCATAAAATGGGATTATCAACTTTAATTGACAAGATGTGCTGATATTTTTTTTTTCTACAGCTGTGAATTACAACAGACATAAGAATAAGATAATATTACCAACATAATACACATCTATTTCACGGGAGCTTCCCATTCAGCACCACCAAAATGCAGACCACAAATGCAACACTGTCTTTTATCTTTCAAATGACAAAATAATTACATTAAAATGACTTCCCCATAGTAGCCTCCATCCTGACAATGGCTTTTTTTCAGCTGGTGTGGGAGACAAGCTTTGATTTTGACAGTAAAAACATTGATTTTGAGGTTGTTGTAATGGTGATCCAGTTTCCCATGTTGGAGAAGGAATGGATATTGTATGTTTTGGTAAATTGTGTATCCAACTGATTGTCTTTCTGGCTGGCAGCACATAACAAATAAGTGCAAACCTCATTTTCCATTTGAATATTGCCAAGAGAGTGTGCATTTAAGTGTGAAATTAACAAAGACAAATGTCTACTCTTTGTACAACTTTTTACCAAATGCAAAAACTTGTGTTGGGAAGTCCACTATAAAATTGCCATGGTTCAGTAAGTGCTTTCATCTCTTACCTTTTCTTCTTTATTCTACTTTTAAACACATATTAGGTTTATATTTAGAATGTTGCTCACGTTTCCCTTACATGGCAGGGAAATGGTAGCACAAGTACAGAAAAGAGCTGTTGGTAATTTCTTGACTACACATTGTCTGGTTCTGACATATACGTACAAAAATGGAACAAAATATGTGGTGATCAGATGTAAGACAAGTGAAGGTTAATTTTTGATGAATATTATGTGTTTTGCATGTTAAGAGCATCCCATGTCCTTCCCCCAAATTCATGTGAGGCCATATTGCTCCTACCTTATCAATATTTTATATTCTACCTGTCAGTCGAGTGGAAAAAAGAAGCACTTTTCCTGTGATGTGTCTTTAATGTCATAAAGGCTTTCACAGTTGGTAGGCAGATGACCTTGCCAAGGCAGAGACAAGTGAAACGCCTGTCAGAATGAGAATGTCTATTACAGACCTGATGAGTAAAGGGCAGATGACAAATAAGAAAGAAGGTATTGGTGGATAAATGAACCCAGTACTTGATAGCATAGTTAGGATATAGAGTCAGGCATGAATCAACTTCATTTCTATATCTACAGTCTTGCTGCCACAATTTTAGTGTGTTAAGAAACCAGGTACATAAGAATGAGATATGGTCGACGCAGACAAACCTTTGTTTGTGTCTCTATTTCTAGAACAGTTACATAACCGGTCACAAAAGTTTGAAAACAGTGCATAGCCACCATGTACACTTGTCGTGGGACTAAAGGTTTTTCAATAATATACAGTAAAGTAAGCACCAAAACATTCTTGGCTTTTTATGTGAACCTAAAGGGACTACAGCTTTGCTCTTTAGTATTTTATGATAATTAATTTTATTTTGATCCTTGAATCTTGACCATTTGGATTCTATACATGTGATCATTGTTTCATCATTATACACACCTCATCCCCCCTAAAAAGGCTTGTCATAGAATTGTAAATGGTTGTTAATTCTGTGCAATTTTCTTCACTAAATAACCGTATAGGCTTTTTCTCCATAAGGCCCTCACCGCATTGTCTTTGTAAAGTTTCAACCCCCTAGAGCTCTCAGAGTAATGAGTGGAATCTCTCACTCCAAAGAAATCAGCATCTGCACCATAGGTATGGACCGCCATGGGGCAGACAAGTAATACAAGCCCGAGAGCATGTAGGATAAAAGAGCATTCTCTTTTTTAATGAGCAGGTAGCTGGCATACCTGCAAACCCTGAACTCAAACAAGGTCTGTGTTTTACTTGTGCACCTCAACTCTTGCTGCTTACTAAAACAAGTCTGAGGGTAACTATGAAGGTCTACTAAGGTGAGTTGTTAACAGTCATATCCTGTAATTCAATTCAAAATCCCTCAATTAAAAGAGGATAAAATGCTATTGGGCAAAAATAAAACCTACGATGTATGGTTTTTCATTATCACAGTAAGTTGGTATGACATTTGTTCATTCTCTGATGCCATTTCTATTGTCCTCTACATAGTGACACTGAATCTAAAAATCAAATAATGTTCAACTCCAGCCATGTGTCATCTTTCTTGGTAAATGACGAGGCTATAAATGACTGGAAACATAGACAGAAAAAAAAATGAAGGGGGTTTGTAATTATGCTTGTGGATTCCAGAGCGCCTGAAGATAATTATGTGATTAATCCTCCATCGCTTTCAAATGAGCTTTGCTCACCTCTCTCAATCACTGTCGTATATACTTTTTGCATTCAGAAAGACATCAGCAGAGCATAATAATGAAATGGGGACTTGTATCACTCTTCATGTACAGAGTGTCAGCTCAGATAAAGATGCAGAGACAAAGTGTCCTAAAATAAAACAAATCCTTGCAGAACCTTTGCTGCAGTGCAAAAACATATGCAGCAGCTACTGCATTGTCCAATTAAATACACAGGCACACGCGCGCGCGCATACACACACACTCACACACAACTTAATAATGTTAATAGTATATTAGAAAGACAACAATTGTTTTCATTAAAATGTCAATTATACTACTGTGGTAAAACTGTTTCATATTTTTGCCTGTTTTGAGGAGTTTGATAAGCACTATCATCTATCAGTGAATTAATTACTTGCTAAAGCTATTATGGAAGTACGGCAAGTTGAGAAGCTCCTCAGTGCAGTCTTTAGACGCTCAGTACCCCATGGATGGAAATCCCAGTAACTCCATTAAGAGGAGGATCATTGTCTCTGCATTGGTGGCCTTATTCTACAAACATATTACCCACACAACGATAGCAAACTGAGGTAATCCTGGAAGGCATCATTTTTTACGTGTCTACTAAAACAAAGAAGGATAGAGACAGTTTTCACAGTGTGACCGATAGGGCTGGCTTTTGCCAGCTATACTAAGGTGAAGTGGTGGAAATAATAGTTGGGACTTAGATGACAGGTAGCCCCAAGGTTAGAGAACTATATTAGTCACCCAAAAGCATGATACACAATACAAAAAGCTCTCCCCGTTGGCAATATTTAGTGAATAAGAAAAAAAACATCAAATAAGCATCTTTGCAGAGGACCTGCCTTTGCAGTGGATTTACCTCAGTTTGAGGTTTGAGGCGTGGCTGACAATGTAAGGTGTGAGTGGGTAACAGGAGGCGGGCCTTCAGATTACCTCCCACTCAAATACCAGGAATGGCCTTAATGTTTTTTTATTATTATGGTTTTTCCATTGGCTGAGAAAATTCAATATTTATCTTTCTCCACAAATGATTGGGTGCGCAAGATGGAAATTTGGAAAGGATAAGCCTGTCTCTGCCCCCAGCTACCACTGGCCTCCATGACCCCATGTCAATTTAAGTGTTGTATAAATGCAACTCATATCATATAAAATATACATTTACACATGAACTTAGACCACCACCCGTCAAGAAGTTTCAGTCACAGTTTGGTTTTTGCTATGCTCAGGGCATATTGGCATGTGAGAGGAGAAGCAAACATTTGTTATCTTCCTGTCTGCATTTTGAACAAACAACTTTTGTAAGTAGATTTTCCAGCAGTGAGTTAGAAATCACAACAGCAGGTGGAGTTTTACTCACTCCAATGATAGTAATCACTGCTTGGAGTATTACAAACTACTTTAAAGTCTTAGTGTTTGTAAAATCATAAACATTTCATGGGATTTTCATTGGGCACTTGATTAGGAAAGAAGAGCAGGAAGAGTAGCCTAGTAAACGCAGTTAAGGTCATGATGTAAACAAATTCAATGTAAATACAACAAAAGTTTGAATAATATATTTCATAGAAATAATTAGAAAATGTATTTTTAAAGATTAAGAAATCAGGTTTCTTTTTTTTGACCTTTTGAATATATAATTCCAGGTAGCTGTTGCTTTTATTCCAGGCAGAGTGGCGGTCCACTTATCAAAACTTGGGGTTGATCCCTTGTTCTTACACTTTGCATAATTCAAATTATTCAAATGTCCTTGATTAACATAGCGAATGCCAAATGCTCCCAGTGATTGTTCCTTTTGTTGGTTGGCTGTGTGTTATTACTCCTGATGAGCTGGTGGTCCCTTGCATGTTTTGACATTGTTCCATAAATGTGTAAATGGTTGGAGGCTGGCTGGTTTTCTAGCACCTTTCAAAATTTGAGAGTATACTTTTGGCTATTTTTCTTTTTGCTCTGAACCTCCTTTGAAATCCTGCCAGTGTCTTATGCTACTAATAATGGACATATTTTAATTTTGATTTTTCCAGTTGGACAGTATGGTGATGCAGCAGATAGCACTGATGACTCATCACAGATGATTCATCTTCAAGATAATGAATGGATAAATGAAATTTTTCATGAAAATTATTTTATAAATTATTATTTTATATTTTTTTATCTACAAAAAGAAGCCTTTGTGGTAATTAATATTATTTGTTGATTCATCATTAGAGCACTAGCTTCTTAGAGCTGTCAACATGATAACAATTTCAAATGCCCTTTAAATTCAGATTAATATTGATTTTTTAGATAATTTATCCTAACAAAGTCATTTTGTTGCACATTAAACCTGCTATAATTTTAAATAATAAATTTATAGCCACATAGCTTAATATTTTGACATTGGTACACTGAATGTGGCTTTGTGCAATTGCGTCATCAAAAATCATGTGACACCCTGAGGCTAGATGTTCACTCTTAGACTGACACTAAAACACATGTACAGAAGGGAATGAAGAACAAAGATGGGAAGTGTTACTCCAGATCATGGGTGACTGTTAGAATGAAGAAGACCATTATCTGTATGTTACATTATTAATCTTTTCATGAAGAGTAAGGAAGTTACCTTTGGGTATGGGGTCTAAAAACCACTGATTAAAATTGTAGACATTTTGTGACCGAGTGCTACCTCCAGTTGGAAGACAGATTGTAATTGTTCGTATTATGAAACAACCTCTCTGTGACTCATATTTTTATTTCATTTTCAGGGTTTTTTTCTGTTTTTATTTGTTTTGGCCACTTCAGCCACATCTCTTCAACATTTATTGCTGCATTGGCTAGCAACAGTATGAGTGCAGTCCCGGTACAGCATGGTGCAACGTGATTTTGTGGAGAAGGAGCAAAAAGAATCCATTATTCATGGGAAAGATACAATATCAGCAGGTGGAAACAGGGTGACTTCAATAATGTCAACTTAAATCATGCTGCTTTCATCCTACAGCAAACAGTTTAATATGCCATGGAGAAAAGTCCAGGCTGACCTCTGAAATGAAAAATAAAAGCAAATGGGTTGCAAAGCACAGAATTATAACCTCCTGTATTAATACATAGCGTCACACATACTGCATTTATTTACTGATAAGTAAATTAGTGAAACGAGTCACAAATTTCACAAAGTGCTGACTATGACATAGGGTGTCTTGGTAGAAGATAGACTGCACCACGGTATGTTAATAAACTAGAAAACTAATACTATCTGAGTCAAAGTTGTTCTAGAGTTTAGAGTCAACCAACAGGTGCAATTCAATGCCAAAACCAGCACCACATTTGCACCACATCATCTGATTGCACAAGCTGTGTTGAACAGACATATACTGCACCAGATATACTAGGCTACAATATAGTACATTACTACAGCACAGGGGAATCTGTCTGTTATCCTCCTTAGATATTTTCTACATTTATGAAGACCTGGCCTTGACCTTCATTAATTGCTAACATGGTTTGACTACAAGGGTCTAAAATGAGGCCCTTGATCTGCTGGTTCATATATCTGTTAATATTATATAATATCCACCAGCACATTGGTGCTCATCAGATGGAAAAGCAGCTCATATAATACGAATGAATGATTTATCATTAATCTGAATTATTAACATGAAAGTTAACACCAACGGACAAAAACTTCCCCTTACTGTACATTCAACAACTTATAGCAGATCCTTTTCCAGGTGGCAATATTGTTAAGGGGCACCTTTATTTATGTTTTATTTTCATGTGGCTTTTATCAAATAGTCATCGTGTTGTGAGCCTGAATTCCAGTTGCTTGTTTCTGTTGCAATTTTCAAAAAAGAACAACATAAAAATGTGAATTGAAAAATATAATTGGTTTTATCTTGAATGAAATTTCATTCCCTGAAAGATTTTTCAAGTTTTATTAGTTTTTTGTTTGTTTGTTTGTTTTGTTTTGTTTTTGTAACAAAAGCTTGAGAGGAAAAATAAAAGGGAATAAAACAATGATAAATTACCTAATTTGAGTTCCAAATTCACAAATCAATATAATCATTTTTTTAAAGTGTGTAATTATGTTGATGATAGGTTGCTTATTCAAAATGGCCCAGGGATTATTTTGGTGTCCTTCACAACTCTCAAAGTTTTATTCACCCTTCACTTAAACTGATTGAGGGCCCAAATACAAACAAAAAATTGAGGTGATTTTTATTTTCATTTGGCACCCTTGAGATTGAAACGTAACAGAGAGTGTCTCAGTTTCTTTTACTCATTTGATACTATGATTGAAAAATGAATGCTTATTAAAAGATGGATGTCCATGAGGCATTCAAAGATTGCCCTTGTTTTGTGCCTCATATGTATCTGACTCAAGGGAAATTATGATATATTATATAAAGACTAGCGGGAACCTGTGGAAATTCCACGATAAAACAAAAATATCAGACGTCATACCAAATATATGAACACAAATGTATTGGTATTATAAACCAAGCGCACCCAACATAGTCAAAAATCAACGGGGTGGTGTAACGATTTGTTGGCAAATCATGGATTGTGCTGGGTGGGCATTGTGACGCCGTAGATGAATGTTAGCAGGATAACTGTAGAAAGAAAACTAACCAATCGTTAGATTGGGAAAAGAGCTAACGTTAAAGGAAAAGTCACCTGTTGAAGAGCAAGTGGAAAAGAAATTTTAGAGAAATGATAGTTCTGTTACATGAACAGAACTGTATGTAGTTACTTAAAGAGTGTTTTTGTCAGATGCCCGAGGTGTATTTTGGATGCCACATCGATTATCCCATTCCAAACGGAAACCATAGCTGGACAGACTGTTTGTGCTAGCCAGCTAGTTTCACTCAGAATCTGTTGCCTTTTTCTGTGTCGTTCCTGCTGTCTGGACTCTCTGCTCAAAACATGGAAATTGTTGGAACAGTTATGACACTCTAATATTATGTTGACTGGGAAGTCGATGTACAGTATTAGTGATGGGCAGATGAAGCCCCATGAAGCATTGAAGCTTTCCATCCCAATCGGTTCACTGCGGTTTGAAGCTTCATGAGGCTTCATTTACTCTAGTACGGCATCTGCTGGATGCTAAAATATCAGTTGGCATGAGTTTGAAGTGTGTGGCATTTTGCAGAATGATTATATAAAAATAACACACATCATGACCCAACCACAATAAAATAAATAGATGAGTAGACTGGTTGCATGTGTCTTAGATTTTTTGACAATAATGAACACAGTGCATACTCTAGTTCTGCATTGCTTGCTAACTTCCAAGAATCATGTGGGCTTTACTTTATAGGTTTACATTGCATGTCAGCATGTCAGGTTTCATGTATCCACGGGATTTTTGAGCTGTCGCCCTTACAGGCAAAGGTCTGATGGCAATAGCCAGGGCGCGAACACAATGTTTACAATTTCATAGGTTTCTCAGATATAAATTACTTGACATTCCACACACTGACATGCTATGAAGGATTATCCGCTCTTTTTTAAAACGAGTCATACCCTCATTTTTTTCTTTTGCATAACTCATCCACTGCAGACAAATCCCAAAGGGTCTCTTTCCTCACTCTGCAATGAGGGCAATCCCTCAGTGACCACCTCTTTGAGCACTTTGTGACATATCCCTAAAGGCTAGAGTCCAGCTTCATGTGAACATTTTAGAGCACATGGTAGAGTTGACTTCAACTAAAGCTGCTGACCTCAGCTCCCTAACCTTCCCTAATAGCAACCTAGATTTTTCTTTGCATTTACCATGCAGGGGTAGCTTCAGGGCTGGTGCATAAATTTAGCAATGGTGGATGTTTGTTCTAATTAGATGTATGGATAGGAAATGTTTGAAGGAACGGGACAGCTCTGTTTTATTATTAAACTTAGAATCAGGTCAGATGAACAGAGCAGCAATGAACTGCACTTTGATATTTTCGAGCTCTGAACAGTAACGAATGTAGCTATCTCGCTGCAAAAAGTGTGGTGTACAATCCTTCTAAGGACAACTTTAAAAAAAAAATCTAAAAAACACCAAAAACAAAACATATTCATCTGATTAATGCCCAAAATCTGTCACATTAAGTCTTGTGAGTCAAACTGAACTATTTCCTGTCTCTCTCTCTCATATACAGTATATGTATATAAAATTTCCTGGAAATTATTCATTCATTCACTTTCTCAACCCGTTTCATCCGCTTGCACAGGTCAAGGGAGCTGGAGCCTATCCCAGCTTGTCTTAGGGCATGAGGTGGGAAACTCTGGGCGTGACGCCAGCGCACCGCGGAGCTACACACAAACACACAAACACGCACACACACACACACACACTCATTCCTATGGTCGATTTGGGACATGCCAATTAACCTTAAGTGCATGTTTTTGGATGTGGGAGGAAGCCGGAGAACCCGCAGAGAACCCACGCAGACACGGGAAGTACATGCAAGCTCTGCACAGAGCGGGACTCGAACCCGGAACCGCCTTGCTGTGCTGAGACAGCGCTACCCACTGCGGCACTGTACCACCCCTAATGTTTATTCTTGTACAGTATTTATGCCTTTCTTTATGTTCTTGGCAGTATGACAACTCTTTTTACACCATAACCGCTTTATATGACATATGATACGTGCCTGTGACGGCGGATAAAGCGGAAGAAGATGAATGAATGAATGGTCCGAGCTTCAAAAAAATATTGGCATCTGTGACATTTTCTTATCTACTGCTCCTTCCATTCAGTAACAAGTTATTAGAGTGATCATGCCTCCAGATAGGCTGTAAAAATAGTCTGTCATGCTCTGTTGCCGTTTGTGATTCTGCAGTGAAAATAAAATATCAATGGGAAAATGGCCAAAATGTAATAATTTTTAGAAGCGATCCCACCCTTTCTTGTCTCTTACAATCTTATAAAGTCCTCTGCAATTACAATGAAGTTTACAATTAATTGCCCAAAATTGAATTCAGAATGAAGGAATGAAATGGGAGGGCTTAATAGGCTCAAACAACACAATCTTATCATTACATTCATAATGAATCAATTCATGTGTTTATAGGCAGGACCACTGCAGCAATCAATCTTCACCCTGAGCCAAGCTTTACATCTAAAACAAAGGAGATTTAGTGCACGCTACTGAATGCATGCAACTTGAATTATGCCTCCCATGGAAAGCTCATTAATTAATAATAACTAGATCACAATGCAGCATTCACTTGTATTGTATATTTTGGGCTGTTGTAATAAAAAAAAAAAAATTTTTGAAAAGACACTGTCACAAATAACAAACTATTTCAGAACTTCCAGTTCCTTAAAACATGATGTAACTTTGTTCTTGTGAAATGACTGAAACAGACTTAAAGTACCACCTGGTGAGACACAGAGGAGTAAGCTAATTTAAAAAAAACACGACATTTGAGAGTAACAACATGACCTCATGCAATCCTTGGCATATTCATTTACATTCCATATGCTCTAAATTAAGGATGGGCACATTCTCATTTCTTCCCCTGCTGCTCAAAGCAAAACAATCACTGCTGAACAGTCACATAAGCATTACCAACTGCTTGCAGGAGATGAAAACAGCTGCTCTGGAATGGCAGGTGGAATCACATCATATTATGATGTTGTAGTTATCATTTAAGCTAGCAATAGTAGTCTGCCATTTTTATTCATCAATTTTTTTGGAAACCAATGGACTATTCAATAAAGGCTCCATTTGGATAAAGTCTTACTATGAACACAGTTAAAACAACTCATAGTACCATCAAAAGAGCAAACATCAAAAGATGTTCATTTATTCATTAGGTGTGAAATATTAGAAGTGTTAAAACCATGAAAACATCTCTTGATTTCACTAAAGAGATAATAACACTGAATACATAGGAATGGAATGTATAGAGTACATATGCAGTTCTTCATCACGAGAAGGCCATTTTAAAATAAGCTACTGAAAAGGTGATTGTAACATTTTTTTTCATCTGTAGATACAATTTTTTTTTTTTTAATTTATGTTGGTTTATTTCTTCAGTTAGCTACTTTATGTTACAATGTCTTTAAAATAACAAGGATCATGCCAGGCTTGGTCAAAATAGTGGCCCACTATAATGAACATTTGCTGAAAGTCCATCCATCCATTTATCCATCCATCCATCTTCTGAACCTCTTTATCCGCTACGGTTGAATTTGTTGTGAAAAAAAACTGTCTTCATTTTCTACACAATAGTACTGTAGAAGGGTGTGGCATGGATCAAGGAAGAGCCCATTAAATGTTTGAGATAACGGACATACAAATTATTTTCACTTTTAATGAGTAGCCTTTAGTCTTGTACAGGGTCCTCCACTTCAGCTTGAGAGAAAGCACAAGAGGGTATGATAGGCAATAAATGAAGCAGAGGGAAAAATATCCTGCATTTGTGAAGGCTGTTATTCTAAAGCACTATTAAACATTCCCACTCCTCCACCCTCCAGGAAGGTGCCACATTGCCAGATTTTGTGTGAATTTAAACGAAGTGCACAACAAAATACAAAAAGACCTACAGCTATTTATTTATCCAGGGATAGAGCAGAGGAGAGAGAGAGATGATTTAACCCAGTCACTGTGTTTTCTGTCTGACCTCACACCCTGTATTGCATATTAATGATCAGTGGGAGCAACAAACCCACAAACCAAAGATCGTGCACAAAAATGTCGTCCACACAACAATTCTGGGAGATACCACCACAAACTTCCAGTTGGTTGGTTTGAATGAAACGTGATGCTAATACATAACCATGTTTTAACATTGTAGTAGTCCTTGAAATAAATACACACATATTTTAGTTGTAATTGCAGATTTTAATACATTGAATCAAAGACTGTTGGCCTTGGAGGGAATGCCATTCTATTCAGCAATAAAATGATAAATAATGAATGACCACAGAGCTAACTCATAACTCTGTGGTGAGTTGTATATAAAGACTTATGTTATTCCTGTATTATTTAATAGTTAACTGCTTGCATGCCAAGCTGCCACCAATGAGGAGCTGATTGGATATATCACTGTTCTGCAACATCTTTTCTCTATAACTATGATCAAGGCAACTTGGGAAAATTTAACCTGGTGCATGGCAGGATTTTTTTTTTTATAGTAGCGTTTGTATATCAGACTCTTTAAATATATCAAGGACTCTTGGGAAATCCCTGATGATAGCTAAGGTGTCACAAACGAAGCCATCATCTGACAACAACACAGTGTTAAATGCTGTGGGGAGAAATAAAACGTAGACAGAAAGTAGGCTGGACTTGTCATTTCAAGTTCCATGCTGTGGGTCAGAGCCATCACCCCCATTCACATCATTCATCACACATACACACACATACACATACACACACACATACACCTACATACCCACATATACTAATTTTGAACAGCCACTCATTTCATCATAAATGAGAGAAAAGAGAGAAAAGAGGTTGTTGTTTGACACATTGCTGTCTCCTCATCAGGGTATTTCCCTACTCCAAACCTCTCCAACACCTCCAACAGAAGTGTATGTGAATTGCTGCGATAGACATACAACATCTTTGATAACTGCACAGGTGTTACGCAGACACATGGTGGCATGCATGACAAACCCCGCAACAGAATCCATCCATCCGTGCATCCATTTTCTGTTACCGCTTTATCCGCTGTCGTGGGTCACAGGGAGCTGGAGTCTATCCCAGATGGCTTAAGGCGTGAGGCGTGTGAAACTCAGGGCGTGACGTCAGTGTGCCAGTGAGCCACGCGGCAGAATCGACAATTCATTTTATAAAAAATTATTCTTTGTTGGGCAGCACAGTGGATTAATTGGACTCACTGAATTTGTCTGTATTTATGAATGTGAGAGTGAATGTTTGTTTGTCTTTGTGTGCCCCTGTGATCAGCTGGCAACTCATCCAGGGTGTCCCCTGCCTCTCGTCCATAGTCAGCTGAGTTAGGCTCCTGCACAACCGGTAGCTTAGGTAAGTGACTGAAGTTGAGATAATTACAATCCAGTTGTCTTCAAGAAAATGAGTGAGTAAATGAATGATTCTCTGTTTTGTATCTCTGGGGTCTGACTGACAAGCTCTGTCTTAACATTACAAAACAGAGACAACCAGAACTGTTTACTTTGACATCTGGCTTGTGGGGTTCTGTGGGTTAAAAAGCATTTTTTGCCATACGGAATTAAAAAATAATAATTATATCAAAGCTCAGGTCGTTAAGTTATTTTCATCTGATCTACTGTTTAAGCCCATCTTATGTGTCATATTATGCAATTTGTTTATGTATTTAGTTGGGGTTTTTTTCTTTCCAGACATATTATCACAATACTTCACCTTCATCACATTGCAACATCAACAACAACATCCAAGAAAGAAAAAAAAAAGGATTGATGGGCAGATGGGCCATTTAGTTGGAAATTTGGTCATCAAATTCATACATTAAATTTCACATTAATATTATTATGTTTAGCTACATTGCTGTTTTGAACCATCCATTCAGTCCCAATAGACCTGCGTGTTTGCACACGTCTTTATCAGTTCTTGGAGTAACTTCAGGTTCTATGGTCACAATGACATTTTCCACAGACATAGCACATTGTTGTTTACATCATAGGTGATCAAGACTTAGTCAGTATTCTTACAACTTTGTGTACATTACTATGATTGTAATAGCCATAATAAATTTATTGAAAGCAGTCATAATCACTCATAATAAATTTAATGAAATCAGTGAAAACACATCAAAAAAAAGAAATTAGCTAAAGAATTAAATGAACTTCTAAGTGTAACTGCAGTTGTATCTTAGACAATGTACAAAGTTTTTTCTTTACTTTAATTTGTTGCATTGAAGCAGCAATAGTTATCTGTTAAATGAATAAGGATGGTATGTTGAATTACATAATAAGGCAAAGACTTTCTCATGGAAGTAGAAAGAACACATACATAATGTATAGTCTTGGTGGTGTATAATTAATATACTTGATTCTCTGAAATGCCACAGGGTCAGTAAGGTGAAAATGTTGGCAATAAAGTCAGCATGCTAAGAAATATTATATTCTAATTGTGCTCTCAGACTGTAAGGTTCAGAGGATAACGCTGTCTAAAAATGACAGCTGCTGTTGTCAGATTCAGCCACAGATATATCTGTTACAATAAGCAAGGCTGCCTCAATAAAACATGTTATGCTTGTGGTTTGAAATGCAGCTACATGCAACACCCGTGTAGCAATAGAGCCACGGCCTTTTGAGTATCAGTCATTACACTGAGGAGAAATATGTCAGCAAGATACATCACATAGGCTATGCAGAGGAACACTTTTGGAATGCAGAAATATAATAACTAAATGCTAGGTAGTATCACTGTTGTGTTCCTGTAAGACAGAATGATTAGCCAGTTGTGATGTGCAGAGGCTAAAATCCTTGCCTACATGTCCTTTTCCCCTCTTTTCTTTAAATGAACATTGATTTGAGAATGAAAACCGGCATCAATGAAAAAATATATGGTCTGTACTCTAACAGTGTCTCTCCCCTATGAACAACCACCTTATTGTGGTGGGGGAGTTTGCATGCCCGAATGATCAGCTATGTTGTTGTGGGCTTAATGCTCCAGATAGGGTCTTACATTGCAAACATGCCCTGAATGCTGGGTTAGAATAAGAACATTTCAAAAACCTTGTTGAAAAAAAATAAAAACAAGAACCATAACTTTGCCCTTTATGGCACAACCAGAGCCCCACCCTGCAGATCCAGGTGGGAGCTCATGTGTGAGCACCTGGTGGTTGGACCTCCAAATCAGAGGACATGGGTCTTGTCCAGAAAAAACGTGATCTGCCCTCTCTGGGTAGGTGGGAAGTCATTGCCCCAAGTGGAAGAGTTTGGTATGGGTCTTGATCACGAATCAGGGAAGGATGGAGCGTGAGATTGACAGATGGATCTGTGCAGTGGCTACAGTGGAAAGTGCCTTTCTAGTCTCCCTGACCTGTCAAAGCACTTTTCAAAACATGTACACATTCACAAAGTATTGCCTACAAAGGCTCCCATACTAGCTGTTCAAGTGGAACAATAATCACTCACATAAAACTGAGGGCAATCTGATGCTTAATTTATATCTCAAGGACACTTTAGCATGAAGACAGGTGGAATGGGATTCAGCAGCTGAACTCCCGATGAACATATGATTCCTCTACATCCTGATGTAGCCATGAGAAAAGACACTGCATAAAAAGATTAATCTGAAATAACGTGTCAAGAAAGATCCTGTGATGCGCTGGCGGTGCATCGGGGGTGTGCTGCGCCCCCTGTGCACTTACAGCCAGCTGGGATAGGCTCCAGCAGACCCCTGACCCGCAGACCGAATAACTGCATTGAATATTGAAAATATTGAAGTGATAGTTTCGTTTCCGGGTCAATACATCCATCAAAACAAACATCTCAGTATCATACTTTTCCACTCGAAAATTTGCTTCCAATTTTTTTTCATCCTAAAAATCAATGTAACTCTTATAGCTGCATAACACACACGTTTGATTTGACTTGACTTTTAGTTTTCAGAGGTTCAGGATGGATTTGAAAAGGGAGTAGGTAGATAGGTAGCAGGTAAGACTTTAGGTAACCACATTTCTGTTCTGTGTTATAATAGAATGAATGTTTTTGTATTGCTCAGTTGTCTAAACAAGCTGGTTTGCATCTTTTGGATCACATCACTGCAGATCCTTTCCCTGAAGCTGCATGCTGCATAAACACCCCAGATACCACGGCGTGGAGGGAATGTTGCTCATAAAGTTGCTACACTTGCTGAATTTTACACACTGGAGATCTGCAGGTGCCAGAACTCATGGGCTTTGCAAGCAATTCATCTCTTGCACTCTCAGCACTTTGTCTAGATCCATCCTGGTGCCCAAGTCATTTAAAGTCATGCATACAATTAAATCTCATCAGTGGGGAAACATAATTTGAAGGGACATGCATAGGGAAAAATACCCCACATGTGTGTGAAATGCATTAATGTACATGATATACACACAGTATGTATGGTGTCAGATAGAGGACTTTTACAAACATGTAATGGTGATAATACTATCAGTTTGGCTTTCCTCTGTGCAGTCTGTGTCTGTTATTTTTGAAAGCTCTTTTCTATTGTTTGTATGTTTGCATTCTACCTGATGTAGCTAGTATGCATTCTCTCTTTAGCTTTGATAACAAGACCTCTTTAATGCCCCAAGACATCTCAGATCCATCCTCAAAATGAGTAGAATAAACCGTTGAATCAAATGTCTGGTGCCTCTGTTGATCTTAAAGGCTGCTAAGGAAATGTCAGTGCAGTTTAAATTACGCATGATCTGATAAATGGAGCTGTGTCGTTGACATTTATAGTTTCTCTGAGTTTTGTTTTTCCCCCCCAACAAAATGGCAAGTAGTTTTAGGTCTGGCACACACATAATCATGTTTTTCAAGATAACATAGAGTTTCTTCTTCCACATGCGTATGTGAAAGCAGTCTAACAAGCCTTTATTGCCAGCCAGTTGGAATGCAACAATGATCGAATATATCTATTTCAAAATAATCCCTTTCCTCTGGCACTATAGACACATTCCTACAAAAAAAACAAAAAACAATAATGTATTTTCACACTTGTCTATTGATATCATTATTCTTACATGGGGACAGATTTGATGAAGTTAAAAAGTTCAAGTATCAGGTGGGGTTTACTAAGCACTTTTGTCACAAAGCAGTGTGATGATTATCAATTATTTAAACATAAAAGCTTGTATCTCCAACAAAACTACAAAACAGAGGATAAGTTAAAAAAGAGCACAAATGTGCTGCAAATTCTTAGAAGAATTTCTTGATAACGTCAGTTTCTTTGATACCATACCACCATACTCTTGTAGGGGTTCCCTCACGACTGATATATTTTTGCAGTCACCTTTCCACAAAGTGCCAGACCTAAATCTACATATAATATGTACTACATTTCTTTTTTAGTCCATTAGTAACATTTAGCCACAAATATATCATGTAATTGCTGAAAACACCGTGACATGTGAAGACAGAACTCTTATACATGTGTTGTTTAGCATTTACCTGTGAAGCATCCTTACAACCATCTATACTTTCCTATTTTACATAATATGGAATGAAATAATGTTTAATTTAATGGAAAACAAAAATAAAAAAAGAAAGAAAGAAAGAAAGAAAGAAAGAAAGAAAGAAAGAAAGAAGAACCTCACCCCAGACACACATTGTCATATTGCCAGTGGTGTAGAAAATATTCCATACACTGAAATCCATCCATATCAGACATTAGCAGTAACACTTCTGCATAGCCTTGAGCGTTGTCTATTTCTGTGCTCCTCCAACAAGCTATTCATGTGGGTGAGGAAAAATTGTTTGTATTTAAAAATGTTGATCAGACCAGTCACACCAGCTGATGGTTGTTGTCACCCTCGTCGGTGCACTGCATTTGGTCCTAGACTTATGATATTTAGTATCAATAAAAAATACTGATATTTATGAGCATGGTATTGACATTTGGATTTGACTGTAACTTCTAGTTATCCTAATATCAGTCTGAATGTGATTTCATAGTACCGTACTAGAAAATGGTGAGCAGTTTCCTGATTTACTTAGTTGCACTGACTGTCACTCACCACTGTTCATTTGGACCACACAAGCATTGCACTTCATCTTTGCTATCAAAAGAACATACTGGAAATGCAAAACAGTGTTAAGAGCCAACATTTATAGGATACAAAAAGTGAATGATGGTCTCCTGGGCTCGTGTACTGCACGAGCAAACTCCCAGTCCATCAGAATGGATGCTCCTTGGTGGAGAATTGGTCCACAACTGCTCCCTCTGCGGCAGCGAAAACCTGGCGACTCCACGCGTTGTCAATCCACTACCAACTTGCTCCAAATTTAGGAACAAGCTCGGGGAAGCATAAGCTAAACACCACCACACTCTCAGTCATTAATCCGTACTCCTTGTTCTTAATCTCCGACGTCTCTCCGTGCGCTTCTCTCCTTTCCTCTCGCATGTGCTTCTGATCTTCCGGGCACCTAACCCTTTATTGTATTTATTAACTATTTATTACCAAAATTTATTAACGATTTGTGATCTTAGCCCTACTAAACACAGGGCTACATCAGTATGCTGGTAGAGTCCTTGAGCACAATTGAGATGACTTACCAGGTTCGACAACTAAATTTTGAGGGGTAATTATAAGAAAAACCCTGTTACTACTCATAATTTTTACTCCGAACTGTGAGTACAGTATTTCCCTCAAGACCTCAAAATGTGACATTCTTGAGTGTTTTGTCCTTTCTTGAGCGTAAAGCATCACAAAGACTGTAGTTTGTCAACTTGTATCACGCACATGACTTGAAGTCATTAAAGTAAATCTAAGAGGAAAACAACCTTTTGCATGGCCTTGGGTAAAACCCATAATTCTGCACTTTATGTGCAGAACCAAAGGAAGTCTAAAAAAATAACTGACTCCGGTCATTTGTTTCATTCAAAAAGAGCTCTGGTGTTTGCAGGTATGGGCACAGTTGACTTTTCCCATATCGCTACTACTATAAACTTTGAAATGACCTGAATTATTTGTTTATGACCTGTGTAATTGGCTTTTGGGGAAACAAAAATATAAGGTTTCCAATATAGGGTTTCTTGCAACAAGCTGTCCACATAATATTGTCAGTATATCAGTAGTTGACGGAAATAAACACAGTTGGCTATTGCTGTGTTGTGGAAAACAGTGGTGTGACCTGGGTAGAATGTGTCTGTAAAATTAAATCCCTGCCAAAGAAGAATGGCACCATTTATGAAACTCACACTTTTGAGCACAGGCACACACATAAAAAGTGGTAATGGTTAGACTTTGCCCTCTTGTTACTCCAGAAACGGAGGCGCTGAAGACAGCGGGAGGTAACTGATATTATGTTAAACATCACCTCAACTCTAGAAATATAAAAAGAGAATATAAATACTGAGTGCTACGTTACAGAAAATCCATTCCTGAATTTATTTATAAATTGGTGATGATTAGGTTATTTATTAGGCTTTAACACTTCCTAAATCATCTTCTGAGTAAAGCCGCCCATTTTAATAACAACAGTCGATCTGAAGTTTGTGTTAGAAGTTCCAAAACGCAAACTGAAAGAAAAGCTAAGACTGAACAAAGACAATGCCCCCCCTTGGGGGTTTTCTTCATCATCCCAATGGTAAATGTACATCTTCTAAATTTATATACCACAGCCATCATTCTTGGTGTCAGCACGAACAGTATCCCTCATTAATCATTTAAGGTAGGCAATTTGCACAGCACCTGTCACACACAGGAGGCTATTAAGGTCTTCTCTGAAGGAGGAACCAGACACTTAATGGTTGAGAAGTAAAGCTCATTTACAAAATCTTGCTTTCTTCAGAGTACTAAATGAATGAAGTGTTTGCACACATTCAGTTGAGCCTTTGGATATTGTGTCCTCAAGAAATTAATACTTGATTATAAAACAATGACGGATACTAATGTGTGTTTTTTGTTTTATTTTAAAATATATCTGGGAAAGGCCTGAAAAAACACAAAGTAATTGTATCAAGATCTGAAGTTGTCAGTGCTTTATTTATAATATTAGATCTAGTCCTACAAGGGCCTATTTCAGTATACAATATAGCGAACCTTCCAGGTACAAGGCTGAGAATTGTATCTGTATTTTCCCTTCCATATTAATGCAGTCCCCCTTGTTAGCACTATGGTGCTCTGATGCCAAATCTCTGAAGACTGTAGACTGTGTTTTCAACTGGCAAGGCTTTATACAACTCTGTCTGCAAGACCGTACCACAGTGACACTCTGCATGTCCTTCACTATCTGGGGTTTAAACCTTTCAGCAGTGATAATAACAAGAGTTGTAGCAGTGCCAAAACATCCTTCAGATAACCTCCCTTGAGGATCTAGTGAGTAAATCATATAATAGGGCTCCAGTCTTAAGAGACCAAGCTCAGTCTGAAGCTTGTGCTTACTGTTAGGATGGTGGAACCCAAGCCTCATTTAAAGAGTCCTGGAAGGCACCCTGGAGAGCTTTGTCTTTCCAGCCTCTCTCAGCATCTGGATCCAAATACAATGTACAGCTGGCAAACTAAGGAAGCTCTGATGAATCTCCTCTTTGCTACAGACAGGGCAGGGAAACACCTGCCACATCCCTTTAGTAAAGTATTCAGGAGAGAAACAGTGTCTGCCACACAAAAAACGTAGATGCCATACTGCATATCTGAATTGGACAGTTGAAGCAGCAACCTGAGATGGGCAAACAGAAATGTTGTTTGCTCTCATATTTATTATTCGGTTGAAAAAAGAACTTTGTCATGCTACCTTGGACATGCTAGTGAATCTTGACAAAGGAACCTGCCCTGAGACTGGGCCAGACACAATCTCTTGATTTCATTTCTGCGTCCACCCGGTTCCTTTTTGGCCAGAACGCACTGTTCAAGCTGGCAACAAACACAAGAACAGACTGTAGAGTTTGAGTAGAAGATCAATGAGGCAATTAAGAAGCTTGCATGGATGACAGGAATTACTTTGCTCGGAGGCAGTGGAGTCTGGGCAGGGCATAGTGGAACCCAGATTGGAGCTTGGCCAGGTTCCAATTTAAGGGAGACAGGAGGAAGTCTGTCGAGGGATTGGAGTTCTAGAACGCAGTCAACCTGCACGCCTGATGAAGCAGGAAGGGGTCATGACAAAGGGACATCTGACTTGCCAAACATAAAGGAATGATGTCTGCTATAGTGGTTGAGTACATGGAATAATGAGCATAC
Source organism: Antennarius maculatus (assembly GCA_013358685.1). Taxonomy (NCBI): domain Eukaryota; kingdom Metazoa; phylum Chordata; class Actinopteri; order Lophiiformes; family Antennariidae; genus Antennarius; species Antennarius maculatus. Next base: position 12,319,995 of record CM023618.1, read on the forward strand.
TCACAAAATGTGCATTCGAGTGTTGAGGTTGAAGCCAAGAAAGGTGGGGGAGAGTTATAGCCTGCTAGGCAATGATGAAGGACCTATCAAAAACAATACCCATTATCTACTATTTATGTCGTAACTTGCATTACCCTCTTGGACAGCTGCACTGATTCAGACTAGGAAAATATATCAATAATATCTTCATTTCAGTGTTTCACAAAAAGGAGATACAGATACTTAAACAGTAAATGAAATAAGATTTGCATGGCCATGGCTTTCATTTGAATGATCAAAAACTCATTATTACATGCACATATCACACAATCTGAATGATACGGATGAAAGACATTTCGCTTTTTAATGAAGTATCAAGGACTGAAGGTTTTATTGACTAAGGATTTGAAGAGAAAAGAAAAGAGTGGTTTCAGAAGCAAGCCAGATGCAAGTCGTGAACGAAATTAACAGTTAAAACACAGTTCCATCTTCTAGTCTTGCCAGCCCCAAATCAAAAATTAGATGTACATTCCTGGGCCAAAAATAGAAGTCTTCATATTTTGTGCAGTTATTATGTATTTTTATTGGACATGGAAATATATGACATAAGCAGGGAAGAGGCCCGGCGGTGAAAAGAAATAAGACATCTGCATTAATCATGTTGAACTGCTGTAAGTTAATCAGGTTTTAAAATAAAACATTATTTGTTTGCTTGTTTGTTTGTTTGTTTAACATTAGATCTATGTGCATATACTGTGAACAAGACAAAACTACTTCAGGATTTCAAATTAATGAAGAAAGAAAATTGTGGACTGACACTGGGCCCATGCCATGTACTTCCATTGGTATATTAAGATGTATTACAGTAGATTTGAGTCTATTTCCTTTCTTAGTGAATTTCAACAATGTGGCCTTGTCTCAGATCAGATACTGCTGCTGTGTACTTACCATAAATTACAGCTGCAATATTTGACAACAAATATCATATCACTATCAAGAAGGGAAAATGCTGACTTCTTTAATTTGACAACCCTTAATAGTCTAATGTACTCCATGTATCAGCTGACATGGTATTTCTGTTGTGCTTGTAGATATGTATATGTAGCGTTTGTTTTCTGCCATTGCCATTCCTTCTTAGACAAGAATTTTTCAAAGATCGAAAAATCATGTATTCACCTCCCCCTTCTTCTATACAAGGAGGGCAACCATTGAGGGTAAGAAGTGTCCATCGTTCCATGCTTTGTTTTTCGTCCAGGTTGGGTATACAAGTCAATACTCATAGTATTTTATTATACTTGGTAGTATAAACATACTCATAATAGCCATACTTGAGTATGACAATAGGTGTTTTGGGACACAGCAGAAGCCTGTCTTGACCCCTGATGACAAAACCTTATTCATCTCTGCTAGACACGCTACGCCTGAAAAGTGGAACAGTTGTGTTGTTTGACATACATTAAGATTTTGAATAAATCTGAGAAACAGAGGAAGTGCAGTTTAATTCTGAAGGCTGTGTTGGCCATTGTTGGTGCTAAATGTCCATTTATGCAAAGCAATGCTAAAAATATTGCCTTCCAAGCCTGAACAAGTTACGTATTGGAAAAGAGAAAAACTAGGCTATTTTACCACAAAATAATGCACCAACACACATGGCACAAATAACTTATTTTATTATGGTTTAACAGCATTCTCTCTTAAAGTGTTTCGATCTGGCCAGTCACCAGATCTTAACCCTATGAAAGATAGATCAAAGCCAAACATGCAGGTGGGAAATGTGGATGCACTGGCCACCTGTGGGGAGTAGTCATTGATGAATGAAATGGCAATGATGGAGCACATTATAAAGGCTTTCAGACAGGTTGTCTATACAGCTTGAAGCAAAGTCTTTTCAAAGCTTCTTCAAAGGGTTCTTGTTATTGAGGTAAAGTAGGAGACTTAGCCGATTGTCGTAAGTTTAAAAAGTTTATTCCTGACAACAAGTCTAATACAAATATCCGGGCTCTCCCACAGTCCCTGGTATCTTCTGGTCCAATCAGATCGTGACAGGTTTTCGGCCGCATTTTCTCGGCGTAGTTTCCGTTTCCGGTCTAATCCTGTAAACAAACCTGCCTACATCCTGATCACCCCATAAGTGAGAAGACTTCCATAAATGGAACTATTACCTTGGGTGTGTGTGTGTGTGTGTGTGTGTGTGTGTGTGTGAGTGTGTGTGTGTGTGTGTGTGTGTGTGTGTGTGTGTGTGTGTGTGTGTGTGTGTGTGTGTGTGTGTGTGCGTGCATGCGTGTGTGCACACGTATGTGTGTGTGTGTGTGTGTGTGTGTATGTGTCAAATTAGATGAATTCTGGTATGTGGAAATTTACTGAGACAGAATGATAGAAAAGTTTATTGCATGATTAAAACTAAAACTTATGCAGCCAGCAAAATAATGAATAGCATGTATTTAAATCTCTTCAAGCTGTATTCTCTCAGGAACAAAAAAAAAACCCAGGAAAAAAACAATTCATTTCAAAAATATAAATACATGATATTGCGTCATACACCAATTCATACTGACTTTTGCCTCTGTAAAACACCAAAAGACCTTCCTGCTACACAAACAATCTATAATAATCTATCAGGCTTCACAATAACAAAAGAGAACCAGAGTTTACAAAGGTGAGAAAGTCTAAAATTCTTCAACGTGTCTTATTTTAGAATCTCACTTACTGCAAACACATTTTTTCCCCTTCTTACTTAAACTTTTATACAATCTCGAAGAGCATTGTGGCCTGTCCTGTAACAGATTAATAGAGGACGTTCTTGGTTTTGTGTAAATGTTACTTGTTTTCATACCTCCATCACACAAAATAATAATTCCAAAGGTGATCACCATGACTAAATGCGGTTTGGTTGTACTTCATCACTTACGTCTTTAACGTACCTCTTGTACAACAGTGACTGCTTTAAGCTTGTTACAGTGGAGACTTCAATCCACAATCAGTCTTTGCTATCCATTAGTAGTTAATGCAGAGATGGTGGCCTCATGATTTCTGAGATGTCCCTGTCTGCAGAGCCAGACCCATCATCTCTTTGGCAGACATAAGCTGGACAGACCCCACAGGAAGGAGAATACTAATTCACTGGTCAATTCACTGCCAAGTTGTTATTAATCCTCATGCAGTGCCAGTGATTTGGTATTAAACATTTATTTCATTTGCATGCAAATCAGAATGTATAAACTAATATGAAATCCAAGACTGTGATTACAAATATTAATAATAAAAAACTTTGCTTTAAATATCTTTAAATATCCTCATGGGGCTGGATAAAATGTTGGGAATGCGGTCAAAAGTAATGACACTGATAGAAAAATTTTTGTCTTTCATAGCAATTGATTTGATAGAGTGCTGCAGATTTTACATGTTTTAGCCTTTCTCTTATAAAAATGTTATGTTGGTGGAAACCAAGACTCATTTAAAGTGTTCTGGAAGGTACCCTAGAGAGGTTTGTCATTCCAGCCTCTCTCAGCAGCCAGCTTCAAACACAATGCACAGTTGGCAAACTAAGGAAGCTCTAATGAAGACATGCTTGGCCACGTCTTTACCACAGACAGGTTGGACAAACACCTTCCACATCTTTTGGGTACAGTACTCTGGAGAAAAACAATGTGTACCACACAACAGACAAGGTACATTGTGAATATATGAGTTAGACATTTGAAACAGAAACTTGATATGGAAAAGTAGAAATGGTGTTCACCAAGGAAAAGAAGTGAAAAGAAAAAAATGGCCCAGACAGTCTCTGATTCCAGTTGTGTGTACACCAGGTTTTTTGTTTTCTTGGCCAGAACGCACCGTTAAAGCTGGCAACAAACACAAGATACAGTTAGGTTCCACTCATTGCTTAGTGTATGGTACTTTTTTAGCTATGCAATGGTTGAAGCAACTCATTTATAAATGCAGTGAGTTTAATTTCCCTGGTTCTGCATTCACCTGTCATGCAACGCTTCATTTTTCAACTCATGCAGATTATAACCTTGTCCCCTTTATTTTCATTTTAAACAACTAGGGGAATGATAAACAAATGACATTCAACACCTCGGACAAAGTCAAGAGGTGGGCTGTGGGTTCATGTTCCTGATGAGTCCCACAGGTCTCCAAAGTGTGTTCACAGCTCAGGCCATCTGAGGTCATCCCAAATGGTTATCCTGTAAGCGGTTTCCTGGCTAAAGGAGATAACACTCACAAACATAGATGCTACTATGGGGGGAAATTGCATAAACAAAGAAGGGAAACATAGGGCAAATTACTTGAGGGAGCCGTATGAATTTGACATGTGCTCTTCATAACCTTACGAACCATGTTGTATGAATACCTAAATAGGTAGATGGATTGAAAAAAAATAATCTTGCTTGTTGAATGTGCTTTTGGTAAAACCAGCAAACTCCAGGCAAGATAAGATAAGGAAAAAAATACTTATATGAGACATGTATTGTATGTGACAGTTAAATAAAGACATTTCAGAGAACATGTAACATAACAAATAAGGTAAAATCTTTTATTGCTCATATTCAGTCTCTGGTGGTGAAATAAAAAAAACTATTAGACTATGTGTATTGGTCTTTTGACTTATATTGACTGTATAGTCTCACACAAATACTGAAAACATTGAATGCACTTTAATTTTTAAATAAAATTTAAAAATATTATTGATTTAGAGACTTCTAAACACCTAAGCACAACAAATTCGTACAGAATAGTCTCATTTAAACATATTTAAACAGGGATAATATAGAAATGTAAAAAAACAAAATCTTTTTACCACCATCCAAAGGGCAGCTTCCTCAGAGGAATCCTTTTGAAAGAAGACTGATTTAAAATCAAAAACTAATTTACTTTTAGAAATGTCTCTTTCACACAAACAAACCCAAAGGGAAGTGAAAATAGGGTGAATACTGTTGGAGGCACTTTGCATTCATATCCTTCTTTGTATTGCGATTGCCCAGCCCATATGGCTGTTGTAAAGGATTTGCAAGGATTTTAGAATTAGGGAAAACAAAGTCCTATAGTGTCGATACAACACATGGCGAGATCATCAGCTGGCTTAGCAAGCTTTGATAGGTGAGGTGAAACTGAATGCACAGGCAGAAGCCTGAAAGGTACACAGCAGGCAGCACTAGGAAATCATTCATACTATACTATATTATACTATACTATACTATACTATACTATACTATACTGTACTATACTATATTATACTGTATGATACTACACTACATTATACTATACTATAATATTCTATACCATACTATACTATACTACACTGGACTATACTTCTTACGGATTCCAAAGGAACCAGGCGCAAGAGTCAAAGTGTCACTAAATCAAAAAGTTCGTAATCAAAACCAGGATAACACAGAGGTTACAGCACCAAGGGCATATCCAAACTTGTAGTCAATTCCAGGCATGGGTCAAAACCAGATGATCGGAAATAGGACAGTACAAAGAAGGCAGGAAAACCTTAATCCATCAGACAAGCCAAAGGTAATTAACAGGGCATCAAAAGACAAAAATCGTGGTCAAGCAGGCAAAGGTCAGAATTTAAAAAAGACACAGACTAGGCAAGGCAAACTCGTGGTCGTACAGAAGCGGTCAACAATAACGATTTGGCATACGCGATTCTCAGGTCAAACGAATACTGAACTAAACACAGAATGGCTAAAGACCAAACAAAACAATCAGGAGAAACAAAATAGGTGCAGCGAATCAGGAACAGAAAACCAGAAAAGTACATGGCAGATGCAGATCATCACAACACTATACTATACTAGACCATACTATACTATATACTATATTATATACTATACTGTGAAGTTATTTGTGAATAATACTCTTTTTTTTCATTAATTTATTTGTTTGTTTGTTTTACATAGAATGGATCACATTTATATTGATAGATAAAAATTCTGTCTGAGCTGAAGTAATGGCAAGTACAGTTGTTATTATCTATAATTTACACAGTTTATTTTTCTCAGTATTGATCACACACATATGATTGCTTTGCCATAATTAAATCATATGTGATCATATGTGCCTATTGAAAGGAAAACACCATCTGTCAATGCTTGGAACAGCTGTTGCAACTAGAATGGCTTTACCACATATAATACTTGCCACAGGCTAGGCAATACAGCACGTTCTACATACAGTGAACAGGACCTTCTCTGGATGTTTTTCTTTAAAGGTCCCATATTATACTATATTTAATTGATTTCATTGGTTAAATAATGATTAATTACAGCTGCCAGACATCTACCTACACTGCATGTGAAATGTTTTACCCCAAACTAATCCATGGCCCTGAATTGCATGGCGTAAGGCTGCTGAAATTAGCTCACCAGAGAGCAGGCTGTTTGTCTGGGCAGGCCATTAAATGTTAGTGAGGTCCCTTTGTCAACGCCTGCTACACACCCCTGTTGATGTGGTGCACATGAGCCACTGTGCTCGTGCATTTATGTATATGCTCATACTGCTGACTCTGTTGACTTTTACCTTTTTAACTTTCTCACTACTTATTTTTGTCTTATTTATCTCTTATTTTAACTGTTATTTTTCCACTATAATCATTGAGATACTTTCACACTCGGTTAGCCGACCTTAACAACTGCTTGTGTGCACATGAAATCAACTGATTGAACTGAAGCTGTCTGGCATTTTTTTAAGACCGACAGACATCTCAAAGTAATTGTAGAGAAATACACACCATGTTAAAGATAGGGAAAAAAATCAGTGGAGGAGACAACAGATGAGCGATGTCTCCTGACAGTCACCATGGACGCTAACAAGATGGAGGAGCTAACAGGACTTGTCCGGAGTCAAAGAGAGTATCGGGAATGCAATATGATTTGCTTCGGTGAAACGTGGTTATGTATGGATATCCCTTATTTATTATAATTTCTTTTTAGCTCTTCACTCCTAAATTCTCCTTATTCTAAATTTTCCTAACAGACATTGTCTTTATTGTTTCTCTATTTTCTTTTGGAGCAGTACAACTATAACAAAAAGCAATTCCCCCCTACTGGATGAATAAAGTAAGTACAATTCAGATTCTAATTGATGTATCAGGTGCTCTCTTCTACATTTATGTAGAAGGGAGCACCTGTTGCACTAGTAGTAAAAAACTGTTTTTCATCATAGGACCTGATTATCACAACAGCACATAATCATTTGTGTGACTATGGCCCTGTTTGAAACGAAATAAAGATGACTAAAAAAAGATGAATATGTAGTTTGGTTCAGCAGATCCACATTATTATCACACTATGTAAACTTTGTCACTTCATGCAGGATGTGATTACTCCTCTGTTAATGGAGTAATCACATCCAGGCCAAGGTTTTTTTCACCAAGCACACGCGTGCAGGCACACCACACACACACACACACACACACACACACACACACACACACACACACACACACACGCCTAAGAGCGTGCTTGGCGGACTGTGGGAGGGGGTCAAAATGTTTTCTTCTTGATGGGGGGGCATAACAGAAGACAATTGAGAACCATTGCCTCAGCCTAAAAAAGAAGTAGGCATGTTGATTGCTTATTTTTTCATGACTAATAAAAACATTCCCCCTTATGTGTCTTTTTTTTTGACAAATTGCACCATGACTCTATGATAGACTTTACTTCTTCTGTGTCACTTGGAGGTAAACAAACACCGTTTGGGGGCACTTACTGTCATAGATAGGATGAGCTCTCCTAATGTACTGAAACACAGAGTCGAAAGAAAAAGAAAAAAAAAGACACAATAAGTTATTGTCAAGGCTTTGACAAAAATGAAGACAGTGAGGGACATTAATGGACCCTTACTAAAGACCTCATGTAGATAATAAATTGTCAGAGGTATTAACGAGAAACTTTAACTTTCATTAGATACAAATGATTTTCATTGCAGGTTCCAAGTTATGTTTTTTTAAATTTTATTTTACTAAGTATATTACAATGATAAATTATACTTGTGGCATTATTAAGCTACTACAGGCCAGTTCAAGCTTTTACACTCAGATTTCCCTTTATGCATTTCAAGTAAAAATTATTCCAAAAAATGACTCATCTGAGTCAATTTTATTTACCAAGACATCCATATTATTCAGTCTGTCAATCTAGTCAATGTTTTCTTTAATCAATACCTAATTTCAATTGCTTTCCATCTTCCATTATCCCATAACAGTATCTAAACTCTGGCAGGGAGAGATAAATATTATCTTCTGCCATCATATGCATCACACCTGTTCCCGCTGAGGTTGTGACTGGAGCATTCAATGTTGATTTTGTGCATCTACATGTGAATTAATTTTAAATGCACAGCAGTTATCTTTACTGAGCTTCTGTTTTGTGCATGTGTTTATCAAACATAATAAAATGCTGTATTTCATTTGTATTTTGTCAGTCACAAGAACGTTGCCCTGGAAACAGCTATAAAAAACAGAAAGACCAAGAAGTGTGCTGCTTAGCTGGGTTAGCTGGACAAACACTGAAAGCAAGCTAATCATTTTAATGTGACTATACTGCATTAAATTTGGGAGAGTACACTTGTTTTCAAAACTGATTTTTCCACATGTGACTCTGTCTGTATCATCGTTAATGCTTTCAAGGGGCAGAGCAGGCAGACATAAAGTGTTTTATTTCCTTTTACAGCAGTAGCAGCACGTTTAATTGATCAGGTTTGTTTTTGAATTCCAATTTCTATCTGTATGCATACACTCTGTATGCTTTGTAAAAGTAAAGTGAGACAATGAAACATCAGGCCCTGCCACATCCTTCCATGAACTGGAACTTGGTCACACTCAATTCACTGTTGCATCTCTGAATGCCTGTCTTACAAATGTGTCATCCTATCCTATATCTTTATCAGTTTATCATACAGAAGCACTGCCACGTGTCCACATATCTTGTGTGTGTGTGTGTATATCACAACCATATTTAGGTGGTATGGTTGTGAATGGTTGTGTTTCAATATATTTCAATATATTCCAACTTATTCAACCACTGGCTGCTACCTGACTTTTCGGTAGTGGAATAGCACGAGGCAGTCCTGCTGATAGAACTGTAGGAGTGCGATTGGCATCTGTTCATTTCCTCTGAACTAGGGACAAGTTAAATCAGACTCAATCACTGACCCTTTCAAACAGATACCAGGGTCTGAATGATGCAAATGATTAGCTGTCTCAGCCATTGCCTTGTTTACTTCCTGTATTTGAAAGCCAGAAAATGGTTGCATAAATTGCACTAAGTCATTAATCATAGCATACAAATTTCTGTCTTACTGTAACCCTTTCCCATGCACAGGCTTTCATTTCCTTTTCAATCTCTTGACAGAAATCCAATCAGCAGTGCATCATAATTTATTCACACTTGGAAAGAGAATCTACTTCAAAAATATGAAGACATTTCATTATACTAACACGCGCACGCACGCACACACACTCACACACACACACGAAAAAAGTGATTGACAGAGAAAATAAAGAGTAGTGTTATGTAAATATAAATTACTTTTTTTTTTTTTACCATTTAAAATACATTGCTCTTTTTCCTTTGGCCTTCATTATAATATCAACATGCAGAAGCTTCATGACTGCTGGTCAATGGGGACAACAACTGTGCCTGAAATGAATACTGTCAAATATCGTCATATTTTTAATTGTAATTATGTAATGTTTGCTGTGTAGAGTAATCTCTGGTTCTTTGTGTTGATTTTTTCCCAGCTTCAGCACACTTTGTAAAAAGCAAATCAACATGCCATTGAATTTACATGTATAAGAGTGAAATATTCCACAGCATTAAGTTTGTCAAAATATTATTATTTTTTTATTTAACTGGTCCACAATAGGGTGGATAATAATTAATTAGTAATATTAAATAAAACTTAATAGTAGGGTTAGGAACTGAACAATAAAAAGTACATTTGTGGGAAAAACAATTTAAGTTTGTCAAAATATTATTATTTTTTTATTTAACTGGTCCACAATAGGGTGGATAATAATTAATTAGTAATATTAAATAAAACTTAATAGTAGGGTTAGGAACTGAACAATAAAAAGTACATTTGTGGGAAAAACAATTTTGGTTTATTTTTGTTTTGCCTTCTGTCAGTGAAGGGAAAACCTGAACACAAACTATTTAGCAACAATAGCCTCAAGCAAACAATGAATGGATGGTCTGCCAGGTCTCCTGCCAGGCAATCATTTGAAATAGATTGCCTCTTTGGATGTTGAACGATGCCAGCTGCCTGATACAAAGCTGAATATTTCAGGGTCAGATGGTTGGTACTTCCATTGTTATGTTTGTGATATTTTTCATGTCATAAAGACCCTATTTTATCCAAAAACTATTTGATGTCTCCATTGATACAAACCATCATCATGACCAAAGAAACGGTTACTATCATTATTCCCTACAGCAGATGAAATTATTCTTTTAACAAGGGTGTACCCTACTTCCCACCTGATTTCAACTGGATTAACTTTTTAATGACATAATTTACGACAGAAAAGCTAATTATGACAACTCTTAGATTAGACAAATACTAATATTTAGTTTAAAACTTTCCTCTCAAAGTACTAAAATAGAAGCACTCACAAGCATGTCTTGAGATTATTTTATTTAATGAGTCCTTGGAATGAATGGCTTGACAATTACTTGAAGGCATTTTTTATTGATTTCAATAGTCTGTATTTTGTCAAAACAAGCATTTCTGGATCGACTGAACAGTGAACACTTTATTTCTGGTCTGAGATGCTGGAGCTCTTTTGGGATACTGATTGCTGCATATTTGATCTTTAATCTTTAACAGCTTTAACCCCTTCAAGAGGCAAGCAGCACTCCAACAAATCAAAGAAGGTGTGTGTGTGTGTGTGTGTGTGTGTGTGTGTGTGTGTGTGTGTGTGTGTGTGTGTGTGTGTGTGTGTGTGAGTGAGCTACAAAAGCTTCTTGTTGTCAAGATGCAATGTGCGTTGCTGAGCAGCAAAAGTGGTGATTGTATACATGTAAAATGTTTGACATATTTAGAAATACAAAGTCAACCAACCAACTATAATATAACTTCCTCTTCCCAGTGATTATCAAGCTATGAAATGTGTAGTCATAATCACATCACTAACCCTCCATGGTTTGAGCTCCATACAAGATATAAAGATCACAAGGTTTGACACATTCATTCACCAATAGAGTAAATGTAGCCGCAAGAGGGCACAAGCCAGTGTCTTATTGTGCCGGTCCCAAGCCCGGATAAATACAGAGGGTTGCGTCAGGAAGGGCATCCGGCGTAAAACTTTTGCCAAATCAAAGATGCGAATCAAAGCTATGGTGATGGACAGGCTGACAGACGAGGTTAGACAGGAATCTCCATGGACTATGATGTTTGCAGATGACATTGTGATCTGCAGTGAGAGTAGGGACGAGGTGGAGGAGAAGCTAGAGAGGTGGAGGTTTGCCCTGGAAAGGAGAGGAATGAAGGTTAGCCGCAGTAAGACAGAGTACATGTGTGTGAATGAGAGGGACCCAAGTGGAAGAGTGAGGTTACAGGGAGAAGAGATCAAGAAGGTGGAGGATTTTAAGTACTTGGGGTCAACAGTCCAGAGCAATGGAGAGTGGGGAAAAGAGGTGAAGAAGCGTGTCCAGGCAGGATGGAATGGGTGGAGGAAAGTGTCAGGTGTGATGTGTGATAGAAGAGTTTCAGCTAAAATGAAAGGAAAGGTGTACAAAACTGTGGTGAGACCAGCAATGTTGTTTGGCCTAGAGACAGTGTCACTGAGGAAAAGACAGGAGGCAGAGCTGGAGGTAGCAGAGATGAAGATGCTGAGGTTCTCTCTGGGAGTGACCAGGAAGGATAGGATCAGGAATGAGTACATCAGAGGGACAGCACATGTTAGAGGTTTTGGAGATAAAGTCAGAGAGGCCAGACTGAGATGGTTTGGACATGTCCAGAGGAGAGATAGTGAATATATTGGTAGAAGGATGCTGAGTTTTGAACTGCCAGGCAGGAGGCCTAGAGGAAGACCAAAGAGGAGGTTTATGGATGTAGTGAAAGAGGACATGAAGGTAGTTGGTGTGAGAGAAGAGGATGCAAAGGACAGGGTTAGATGGAGGCGGTTGATTCGCTGTGGCGACCCCTGAAGGGAAAAGCCAAAAGGAAAAGAAGAAGAAGAAGAAGATTCACCAATAGAGTATAGTGGTTTGCATCATGAACACATGCAGATTTGCTGTTATGCTGTACTTATCGGGATGGCACCATTATAACCTTCGTACAATGGGTTAAAAACTAAACCACCTGGATTGTATAATAACTGCATCATAATAGACAATTTACTTTATCCATTCATCTTCAGCACCCGCTTCTTCTACTGTCACGGGTGGTGGGGTTGTTGGAGCCTATTCCAGTGGACTAGGGGTGTGAAGCAAGATACACTTCAGAGCACCACAAAGCCACACAAAGGATAAACACGCACATATGCTCACACCTACAGATGATTTGAGACCGGCCAATTCACATAGAAGTGCATGTTTTTTGGAGGTGGTAGAAAGCCGGAGAACCCGGAGATGACCCATGCAGACATGAGGAGAACATACAAACTTAAATCTACATCATAATTATTAAAGATATTATTACTGTTTACGGTTATGATAATAAAGAGAAATAAATGGAAATAATTGTAACAAGATTGACACATGCAGTTTTACTGTTGATATCATTTATTATGTTCTCGTTACATTCATGACTTTTAAAAATTACACCACATAAAAGTTTTCTAAAAGTTTTATCTTGCCAATTGAACCACAAAGGGGATGTGTCTCATTTTACTGCCAACAATATAAGTATATTGTGCAGTATGGGATTTATGGATTATTGTAAATCTAACATTTTTTCTCGTAGTACTGTCACGGGATTTTTAAATCAAGCTGACAGGCTTGTTATTAAGCTCCAGAAGAGAAGGTAGTGTAGCATGGAGGAGTGTACCATGCCTGATCCAGGAAGACGAAATATTACCCCACACTCCCTGGTGGTGAGAAGTTGTTGCACTGGAACTGCGTCCTCAAACAATTGCCGTGGCAGGCTCCATCAGTCATAGCAATGAAATAGCACTGGCCGAACAATAAAGAATTCTAGAGCTTCTCATGCTGTAGATCAGTCTTTCCAGCAGTATTGCTGTCTCAATTGACAGTTTGTTGTGCATGTGCAGAATTCCGCCTGATTATAATTAATATGGCTCCAATTAATTCAATATAAATAGATACAAACCATAACAGAAAAAATAAAATTGTCAGTAGGTGTAATAATGGTTACCTTTCTAACTGACACAGAAAACATAAATGCGGAAAGATGTTTAGAGTGTTCTTTTTTTGCTCGATTACTTGTCACAACGTGGAAAGTAATTAGTCAAAAAGTCTAGTGAAGGATGAAAGAGAATAGATGTTTGCAGAGATGAATCCACTCATCACTTGTATTTTGCAGGCATAGAAAATATGAACATTCTCACATAACCCATCATATAACACTGATCCCATACATTGTAAGTGTTCTGAAGAAGAGCAGCCTAGAGTGCATGCCTCATGAATAAAACTGTGGCCTTTAAAACGGCCTTCTCTCACAACTCTCTGTCCTTCCACTATGTTTTTTATGAAGCACTCTTAAAACTTCCATTACACTGAAGCAGAGGTAATATTCCTCAGCCTTTCATGCACCAAATCTACTTGATAAACTATATCTCAGATTTGTCTCTGCCATCATGAAAAAGGAATATGTTTCTGTTTCGTGATCTGTCACTCAGTTTTATTAGAAGCACACAACACTCATCCACAATGTTTGATAATGATGTATTTTTTCTCTCCATTCTAATTTATGAAAACAGACTGAGATTAAACTGATTCAAATAGTTCAAGATTCTTTTTCTAAATCAGGAAATGCTGCAGATCAGATAAGGCAGCATAGACAGAACAACATTAAACAATTTGGACACAGATTAAAACCCCTTTTTTTTGCTTTGTCTCTTCTCAACTCTGCAGATAGCATGCATGGGACTTTCAGTTCATTCCTAAAATGTCAAATGGTTGCTACGATTTACTTATAATACAGAATTCTTATGACTTGATGAAATATTTCTTTATTATTGCCAAGTGATATCAGGGCCCTGCTTTGACTAACTATTAGTGGAGTAAAATTCACACCTGTTTATCTACAGAGGGTCAGTGTTTCATATCCTGCACGACAAGCTACAAATCTGTCAGAGAGAGATAAACAGGTTGTCTGTGTGGTTTCCTGTAAGTGGACAAACAGGCATACATATCAATCATTTGTCATGCTGATAATATCAATGAGGAGAGTCAGTTGTTTCATTTAATTGAAACATTTTAAGAGAATTTTATTCATGTTTTTGTTTAACTCGGTGTATTGCAAATATTGTCTTGGTCATGTATTTCTTGTTGAGTGACTGACATTAACTTAAAGCTTTTTGACTGTTCCCAATGTAATTTTTATAGCATTGTTTTCTTAGCATGTTATCATATCTTTAGAGATGAACTTAAGTGTCTCAGCAACAGAATGGATTGCATGACATTTCTCACAGACATGCATTATCCCTACAGGATGAACTGAATTTGCCGTTCCCATGACCTTTCCTTTAGCGCCACCATAAGGCTGACATTTTTAGGCTTTTAGTGAAATGTCCTGAAAACCATTGGATGGCTGGCCATGGCATTTAGTGGAGACAGTTGTGTACCCTTCAGAATAGTGTTAGAGAAAGCTTTAGTCATATAATTACAGAATGTTTGTGTTGTCATTGCACACATGTCAACACAGTGTGCAAAATCACAGCCACATAGAGATTCTGGTGTGGCTATTTGTCTTGCTTCCTTTACTGATACAGGTTAAGCAACACTTTACACTAATCACAATAATTCAGCATGGCATACATCTACTTAGTGCTGTTTAAAAGAGCCTAAATGAATAATATTATTGTGCCAATTTCAACTGACTGAATTCACAATCATTAAAAGACATTTTTTAGAAGTTAGGCACTACAATTTTTCATAGCTCCAATTTTAATGTGCTCTTTCTATAAGATTTTCACACGTGTGTTCTGCCGTTCAGTACTCTGCCTTCCTGCCTTCTTGCACAGGAAATTATGTAAGAAATAGCTACCCAATTATTCAAAGACCCTCCCTTGTGCATTAGCAATCACTCTGCCAATTTTCCCTGGGTCAGCGACATTGCTGGGGGTAGAACAGCTAAATGCTGATGGGAATAAAGCAGTGGTCGCAATCCCATTTGAGCAGTCACTGGTGCCTTGCCTTAAATGCTTTTCAATCTGCTGAAGATCACATTAGGTGACTACTTCTTATCGACTCATCTAAAGAGTTTATGTCTTCATCTAATTAAGGACAGTGCTTCCTTAATAGCTAAATGCTTAAGCTGAGTTATTTCATAAGAGTATAGTTTGGCCAACATTTCACTATGCACTCCTCCACTATCAGTTTAAAATTATTTAAAACTACCTAGTAATACTCAGCAATTACTGTGCTTATTATCATAACAATGTGTTGCAGTAAGGAGATAATTATAATTGAATGGTAATTATAGTCATTACATGCTATGACATGAAAGATTTCTTAAGAAATTTTGTTTCTGATAATTGTATCCTTAGTTCTCCATTGTTAGACTCATGGTAGTGAATGCCACTCTCTTGATATATGGCATCTCCAACCTGGGAGACTTAGTGGATCTGACAGGATCACAGTTCAGGCAGATATGAGATGGGTCCAAGGTGTCCACTGTCAATGCCTGCCAACTCATGCTGCTCTGTGTGTTACCAGGGTGAGCCTCCTATTTAGACAGGGGAATGAAAGATGGACCTGAGATGTATTATGCATATGAGAGAGGCAGGCATCGGCACTAACAAGTCAAGTCACTTTCAAAGGGCAGCACACCTGCCTTTCCTCTCCCCTTGCAACTATAAACTCACCACCGTGGGTAATTAAGTTCATGAATCTTCTTGTTTTTAACCCTTTGTGAAAAATTGTATTATTATATTTAATGATCCAAGGAAGTTAACTTCTGAACAGCTTTTACCATCCACCCATCCATCTAGCTATCCATCTTCATCCGCTTATCCGTAGTCGGGTCGCGAGGGCTGCAGCTTCAACAGAGAACCCCAAACTTCACTTTCTCAGGCCACATCAACCAGCTGTAACTCAGGGATCCCAAGGCGCTCCCAAGCCAATGTTGAAATATAATCCCTCCGCCTAGTCCTGGGTCTGCCACTAGGTCTCCTCCCAGCTGGACGTGCCAGGAACACCTCCCTAGGGAGGCGCCTTGTTGGGATCCGTACCGGATGCCCAATCTTGCTCAACTGACTCCTTTCCACGCATAAGAACAGCAGCTCTACTCTGAGCCTCTCGCAAATAGCAAATAGGGAGACACCAGCTACTCGTCTTAGAAAACTGATTTCGGCCGCTTGTATCCATGATCTTGTTCTTTCAGTCACGACCCATTGCTCATGACCATAGGTGAGGGTAAGAACAAAGATTGAACGGTAGATAGAGAGCTTTGACCCTCGGCTTAGCTCCCTTTTTGTTGCAACAGTGCGGTAAAGCGACTGCAATACTGCCCCAATTCTCCGGTCAATCTCACATTCCATTGTTCCCTCACTTGTGAAGAAGACCCCAAGATACTTCAACTCCTTCACTTGGGCCGAGTGTGAAGCGGCAGGGATGAGGATCAGCACCTCCAAATCTGAGGCCATGGTTCTTAGCAGGAAACTGGTGGAGTGCCTTTTCCGAGTGGGGAGTGGGGAATGACAGCTTTTACATAAAATTATGTATACAGATTTTCAGGAATTTCTTCATGTGAGCAAAATTCTAAAAAAAAATTAGGTGAAATTTTAGGATAAATAAAATCAAATATCTGCTCAATTCACACCAACGACAGTAACACACCACGTATGTCTGTGCAACACAATCCACTTCTCCTTTGACACATACGCAGGAGGAGCCATGGATTGTATGATTATCAGTATGGCTTCCCAGCTGAAATCACCTCATATATTAGTACCTGTTGTGTGTTTTTCTCTCCTCCTGCTTGTCTTTCTCTCTGCCACCCCTTTTTTCTCTACTGTTGCCAACAACATGATTAGTGGCCACCTGTGAAGTCTGGTCATGCTGCTCATTGGTTCTCTCTGATGGAGAGCTGGCCAAAGATCACTCTGGGCACTCAATGACAGAAGCACAACATAGTGGTTCAGTCTTTTATCTGCAGTGATCTTAGCCTGGTATAGCTGGTGTGTAAACAGACATGTTTTAAATACTAAAGAATATGGGTGGGAGGTCCACAAATCCAATTTCACAGATGAGATCAGTGCTAGAGGTTTTATACATTGAAAACATGTGTCATTTACTAACTTGTCTGCACTAGCATCAAATTTTAACTTACAAACACTAAAGGAATTATTTTGTTCCTGTTCTTGATTTTTAGCATTAGAAGCTCTAAAGCCACATTCTCCACAGTAAGTTAAAACAACAAGAATAAAACTTTGCTCAGCCAGGCTAAACTTTATTTCTCATGCTATTTTGACATTAACAGCTTTCATGCATGCTCAGGCTTACTTTCCAAAATCACAGTCTGGAGGCTTTTCTCTAGTTCTCCTGTGTTTGTCTGTTTTGTGAAGCCACCACCTCCCTATCACCAACCAGACTTCTTCATTCATCAGCTTCACCACGGTCTTGAACCACCACCAGTGTCTGAGGTTTATATGTTTTGATGACACTCCTTGATCTCAATCTCTGAAAAAGTCTAAATGACAAAGCTAGGCCAGTTGGCACCAGGGTTATTCTGCTCACAGCACTGGGACCATGTGATGTCATACATGCTCTCACCCGTCTGACTGGACTGGTGCAGTGTAACCAAGATTTATCTGTGAAAACAGCTGTTCCAGAATGGGCCAGACACCACTGAAGATGAGCATTTGCCCAATGAAGTTGGCTTTGGCAATGAACTGTTGTCAGATTGAGACTCTGCTGAGAACAATGATCATGAATGTGAACGCCCCTCAGATGGTTTTTGACAGTTTTTGTTGATATTTTTTGCCTATTTATACCAATTGTTAAATCAGCTGCTTGGGCAGTGGGTCTCAGACGATCATGGAGATACCAAAATGTGCCGGTCTTGGGAGTGTGTGGTTATATAAGACCTGTGAGGTTGGTTGTACACTAGAAACAGCTTATAGTTGAGAAATGAACATTCAGTCCATGGGTAGCAGCTCTGGTGGCCATCACTGCACTCAGCATGCCAACTGGATGCTCTCTTGAAACTTGTCACATTTCCAGTAAAACTGTGAACAAAGTTTGTGGGATAATAATTATTTTAAATTCATAAACAGTTGTTTTTTTCACAATTCATATAAAAGTGTTGCATTTTTATTTTTGTTGTGCAAAAGTATATACATTTTCCTTCAAATGCACTGCATGCACTTGTTGAGTGGCAGATGACGGTTCTTGACTAAAAACTGCTAGAATGCATCTGATCTGTCAGAAAAGAAAGCAATTTTCTTCTGTTTGTCTGATGCATCCAGTCAATCTGTTCTGTGACTGCAGATAGATAAGGTTTTGTCAATTGACACACTCATCTTTGTCATTTTAATCCATCTGAATTGTTGTGTTTCTTTATCCTTGTCAATAAAAATATAAAGATATAAGCTATGCCACAGGAATGCATGGCATTATGGCTACAATATCTCGTCTTAAATCCTGATCTAGTGTTCAGTACTGCAATCTTTCACCATATACACATGCAAAAATTATTTCTCAATGATTCAATTACTGTATATCACGTCAACTTTTTCCCCCATAATTTACTCCCAAGACAGCTTACAATGTCTTTTGTAAAAAAAAAAAAAACAACAGACACTTTGCATTTGCATTTTTACAAAAAGCAATATGAAAAGTATTAACCTTAAATCGATACCAAATGATTGGAAAATATGACAGATATTATGTAACATGGAAATGTAGTCTTTATCGCCATGTCATTTCATCCTCAGTTCATTTACTCTCCCAGGTGCACATAAATATACAGATTTTTCAGATTTCATGCTGCTTTATGCCAATGTAAATTTTGAGGACCTGCATATTCTTTTCATAGAAGTGCCACTTTCATTTATTATTACCTCTCCTGGTGTGTTTATTTCAGCTAACACTCAATGATCCCAAGATCATTTTATTCCATTATAAATCCACAATAATACATATATAAACACCTAATATTTTATTAGATCTTTTTAGTCAACTTCAGCTGTTGCGTAATACACACAGGGACAATTATATTACAAAATTAGAGTTTGAACCACACACTGTATGAATGCATCTATAATTTAGTCATGTAGCTTTTCAGTGCCATAGTGTCATTCCAGAGTTTCTCAGTTTTGACCTCTCATGAACCTGTTAGGTGACATACTGAGGTTTTTGCATGTTACATCATCTCTTAGTGGTGGCACCACTTAGGGTGGCACCACATTTCTTTAGCGTCCTCCTTCTCGGATTGGTGTAGATGTTGCTGCTGTTGCTTGAATGAATATTACCAATGCTGCAGAGGATGACGTTGGCGGAAGGTGTCAGAACCCTTCAAAGTTCTACCATTTTTTTATCAAGTTCCTAAGACTGACACATTTTGTGATTAAAAGCCTCTTCACTGTCAGCCTGGCTTCTCTCCTCCTGATCACTATCATGGTCAATAGTAAGTCCAGATCTTCAAGTGTAGTCCATTTCTCGGCCAAATTTATGAAACAAATTTCAATGTATTTCATGTGTTATATTATAATGTTATATATAAAGTTATGGAACCTCATGACAAGCAATACAAATTTAATTTACTCTTTTTGGAAAAGAAACTTATAGAATTCAACAGGAGGGTCTGAAGCTCATTTATTCTATTGACTTATTGATGGATGCATCATATGTATTCTTCAACTGTTTCTTTTACTGTTTCTTGTTTATTACACACACACACACACGCACACACACACAAATATACACACACACGCACTCCCTCGCTCTCTCTCTCTCTCTCTCTCTTGTGGAATGATATTCAATTTATATTATTAATATTTTCTGAAGAGAGAAATTGATTCATTTATATTCTTACTACTTTATAGATGGAGCTCTGGGTGCTGTATTCCATTAGAGTGTTAAAGTTGTAAATAATTAAGCAGACAGTCTGGCTCTACTGAACATGCAGGCTCATTTCAACCAGCTTCAAAATATTAGACTGGCCATTTTCATAGACAGATTTCATATTAGAACCCTGTGAATGGTTCTGAATCAAATTATTGGGAACAAATACAAGAGCTGTGGTTTGCCAAAGTATAAATTAAGAATTCATTTGCAGGAGAATTGTTATTCAAATTAAGCCAGCTGGTTACCCCAAAACTAAATCCACATTTGCTATTCATATGATGTCAGGGAAGGACTACAAAAGCCAAAACAGATTCAGTTTACACCTAATATGTATACACCACATGTTCATTGAGAGTTCATATGATGATAATTTGGAATATCTGTGTGAGTTCTTTCAAAAAGAACAGTTTCAGACTGTAAAATGTTTGTCGACTGTTAAACAATCTCACAGATTCCTCTGAGCTTAGATAACCACATACAAAATAGTTTATTTTGAGGTAGACATTTCAATTAATATTCTTTATATGAGACAAAGTCTCCCCTCAGATGGTCTTAGTATTCATCTAATATGTGAAAGATACCGCAAGGGACAGTATTAGTAGGATATTGTACAGCCAAGTGAAAAAACTCTATATTCACTCTATTATAAACAACATTAGGAAATGCTATCTGGTGGTAATCTAACTGGAACGCATATATTTTTATAAGTGTGTAAAGATGATTAAGAAAGGATGCTGTTTAATGAAAAACAATTAGGACTCTGGAGGCAGATACCAATTTACGGTAATCCTGCGACTAAAAATCAACAAGTCACAAAACAAAAATATCAGGCTTCAGGAAGCTCCAGTGATGCTCATCTAAGTGGCAACAAAATACAGAGAATCTGGTTGAGTATCTTGACAATGTCCACATATCAAACAAAGAAACTGGTATTCAGCCTTCATGCATACATGCATGCATCATTCCTGAAAATATAAATATTTCCTCTTTTATTTGCCATTTCTTGAGGCAAAGATTCATCAATGGCTGTCTTTTTAGTACAGAATAACAGTCTTATTTAACAAATGGTGTCATTGATTAGAATTGATTCTCAAAAACAAAGGTGATTTGCAGATGGACAGGGCAGATGGACCCTCCTCAGGGCTGGTTGATAATGTGCTAAATATGTGCCTAGACTGTTTTTAGTTTCAAATTAAGAAAGCAAAAAATAAAAACACAAAAAAACAATAGTGTACAGAGCTGGTTTTGAATTTCTGGTCCAGTATTATAGTCATCGGACAGCCAGTGAACTGGGTAAATCCTCTTTAAGATAGCTGTTAAAGCAGATGTTGTACCAGTTAATCAACAAAGAAAATTACAGTACTGTCACATTCATCAATCTAAAAAAAAACATTAAGTGGGACCCTTCATAATTAATGATCAGAGCCATGTAGAGAAAGGCTGTGTTAACTGTGTTTTCCATGTTGCCTGCCATACTTAATCCCTGTTGATCAAGCAATCTATGCACATACTGTACATTTAATGTACAATCTACAAAATATGACAGAAATTCAGAATATTTTTAGTCAGTGGTGCAAAATAGTACAATTTATTAAGTTCTTATTGAATGGTATAACAGTGCTAACTGGAAGGCACATTTGGTCTACGTATTTGTCTCATTCATTCTTCATTTGTATATGAAGAAAAAGATCTCTAATGATTCTGACCAACTTTTCTCCATATGACTTGCAGATAAGGGGTTTATCTAGTGAAGAATTCATGAATGAATATGAATCTACAGCAAACATCCCAATAAATAAATAAATATAATTCCCTGGAATCGTCCTAGACAGACAACATGTGCTATTCCACTGTGTATGCAGCAGGTTTACTATATTATGTAATGGCATACAGCAGTGAAGGCCAGTTCACAAATTAACTCTAGGCCTACTTGTATAATTAGATAAATCAGGATACCTGTTGACCTTGTTCATTATGTAGGTAGAGTATGCTGCGCCAGGGGAAAATTCATTTGTTATAGTTTGCTCTCTGGTTCTTGTCATCGCTCTCCTTTGCTGAACAATTACTAAACAGGTTAGGAATCAGTGGGTGTGTATGTTTGGAAAGTACATTCATAAATGGGTAAGTGCATGAATATTAAAAGTCTCCCAGATGCTGGGGCTTGTTGCACCACACACGCATTTAACAGTTAAATGGGCTTGCATTTCATTTGCAGGCCCATTTAAAATGCAGTGTCTCTTGTGGTGGAACACCTGGTCTTATTAGTATAGTGCACAAATCCACATTCTGCCATCTGTAGCATTGATGTCAGCACCTCAGTGGGTAACTATTCCCATGTCTACATCTCCTAGAATCAGTGTTGATAGATGGAAGAAAGAAAGCTGATGAAGAGACGGATGAGCAGAATGAGAAATAGAGAAAAGGAAAATCCCTGCGGTGAGACGGGTTTCATTCTGCTACTGGAAGCTGGCACTCCCTTGAGAAACAGTCTCTGAGTGTCAGAAATGGGGAGGATGGAGATAGGCCATGAGTAGTAACTCTGCTCTGTGCTTCTGGGTAATTATCAAACCAACAAGGAAACACCAGCTGTTCAAATCTACCACACAACATTAGAATAATATTATGCATTAGGATGAGAAATACTCACCCATCTAGGAGAAGAGAAGCATGCAACACCTGATGGGTAAATGACTGGATATGTCACAAAGTTAGGCTTGGAGATATTATTTGATCCTAGTTTTCAAAGTGATAGCCATATAAGACTTAGAGCATTAAAATGTGCACTCACTACCTAAATTATATTTCAAGGATATAAACTTTAATTGTACTTTTGGAGATTAGTATTTTATCAGCCTTATTATGACTGAGAATAGCAAATGATTATGTTATTGTCTCTAAATTGAATTTTTAAAATCTAAGTATTGAAAACCATAATTTCCAGATTATCGAGTGCACCTGAATTTAAGTTGTACAAATGAAAATTTAAAAGAGAAAAAAACTTTGTTAATATATATATATATATATATATATATATATATATATATATATATATATATATATATATATATATATATATATATATATATATATATATATATATAGGTTGCACCTGTCTATAAGTCACATGTGTCACGGTGTTGTAACATGAGTTATTTACTTTGATTTTTTTTTTATTTTGAATACTTTAATAATCCTCGAAGGGAAATTAGAAGCTCACTCTAGCACACGGTTAGTTAATCACACACACGCATATACTGTATAGTGTGAACAGGCCCTGTATCACACACACACAAGGGGCCTGTGGGCATGCAATTGGGGGGAGGTAGAGTGGCAGGCAGCTTCGTTGTGGTGCACCCTTAAATGAGCAACTTAGGGGACGGCATCTTGTTCAAGGGTGCCTCGGCAGTGCTCACTTTGGAGTCTGAGCTGATACCTCCCACTGTCAGCTCACACTCTGAAATGACTGGGCGGGAGTGGGAATCAAACCGGAAGCATGAATCAAACCGATCTCTACCGCTGAGCCACTGCCGGTACACAGAAAACTTTTTAAAATTTTTAATTACCACTTTTTTCCATACAGTACCTGTAACTTCTCACCATCATTGATGCCAAGCTTATGTGCAGCAGCTCCTTTGACAGCCAAATCAATTCCCTTTAACTAAAAAAGTTGCATCATATGGCTTTCCCCATGTGGTTTCCATCTTAATGGGTGCGCATGATGTGCAAAATGTCTGTTCATGACACAATCAAACTACGCTAGCATCTTCCTCATCACATTACTTCTGTAACCTGTCTTTCTCACACTTGTTCTTCCGGGTAGAGTTTCCCCTAGACTCTAGGGCCTAGAGGTCGTTAGCCTGTAAGAATCCATAGCGCATCGTTCAACGCGGCAGGGTTCAAAGTGCATGAATAAAAAGTAGTATCGTAAATTCCTATATGCCGGAATTTACGATACTTCAAATTCTCATTAGGCTTACAGGATATTGGTCTTCATTTGCATTTGATTTGTAGTTCAGACAGGAGTACAGGGAGATGCAGCGTAAGGTGAAGGTAGAGGTAGCAAAGGCCAAACAAGAAGCTTATGATGACTTGTATGCTAGGTTGGACAGTAAGGAGGGAGAGACTGATCTATACAGGCTGGCAAGACGAGAGATAAGAGATGGGAAGGACGTGCAGCAGGTTAGGGTGATTAAGGATAGGGATGGAAGTCTATTACAGGTGCCAGCAGTGTGATGGAAGATGGAAAGAGTACTTTGAAGAGTTGATGAACGTGGAAAATGAGAGAGAACAAAGACTAGAAGAGGTGACTGTTGTGGACCAGGATGTAGCAAAGATTAGCCAGGATGAAGTGAGGAGAGCACTGAAGAGGATGAAGAGTGGAAAGGCAGTCGGTCCTGATGATATACCTGTAGAGGTTTGGAAGTGTCTAGGAGAGGTGGCAGTAGAGTTTCTGACTGGGTTGTTCAACAGGATCTTAGATAGTGAGAAGATGCCTGAGGAGTGGAGGAGAAGTGTGCTGGTGCCCATTTTTAAGAACAAGGGAGATGTGCAGAGTTGTGGCAACTACAGAGGAATAAAGCTGATGAGCCATACAATGAAGTTATGGGAAAGAGTAGTGGAAGCTAGACTAAGGGCCAGAAGTGAGCATTTGTGAGCAGCAGTATGGTTTCATGCCAAAAAAGAGTACTACAGATGCAGTATTTGCTTTGAGGATGTTGATAGAGAAGTACAGAGAAGGCCAGAGGGAGCTGCATTGTGTTTTTTGTAGATCTGGAGAAAGCTTATGACAGGGTGCCCAGAGAGGAACTGTGGTATTGTATGAGGAAGTCTGGAGTGGTAGAGAAGTATGTTAGAGCGGTGCAGGACATGTATGAGGACTGTAAGACAGTGGTGAGGTGTGCTGTAGGTGTGACAGAGGAGTTCAAGGTGGAGGTGGGACTGCATCAGGGATCAGCTCTGAGCCCCTTCTTGTTCGCTATGGTGATGGACAGGCTGACAGACGAGGTTAGACAGGAATCTCCATGGACTATGATGTTTGCAGATGACATTGTGATCTGCAGTGAGAGTAGGGACGAGGTGGAGGAGAAGCTAGAGAGGTGGAGGTTTGCCTTGGAAAGGAGAGGGATGAAGGTTAGCCGCAGTAAGACAGAGTACATGTGTGTGAATGAGAGGGACCCAAGTGGAAGAGTGAGGTTACAGGGAGAAGAGATCAAGAAGGTGGAGGATTTTAAGTACTTGGGGTCAACAGTCCAGAGCAATGGAGAGTGGGGAAAAGAGGTGAAGAAGCGTGTCCAGGCAGGATGGAATGGTGGAGAAAAGTGTCAGGTGTGATGTGTGATCGAAAGTTTCAGCTAAAATGAAAGGAAAGGTGTACAAAACTGTGGTGAGACCAGCGATGTTGTTTGGTCTAGAGACAGTGTCACTGAGGAAAAGACAGGAGGCAGAGCTGGAGGTAGCAGAGATGAAGATGCTGAGGTTCTCTCTGGGAGTGACCAGGAAGGATAGGATCAGGAATGAGTACATCAGAGGGACAGCACATGTTAGAGGTTTTGGAGATAAAGTCAGAGAGGCCAGACTGAGATGGTTTGGACATGTCCAGAGGAGAGATAGTGAATATATTGGTAGAAGGATGCTGAGTTTTGAACTGCCAGGCAGGAGGCCTAGAGGAAGACCAAGAGGAGGTTTATGGATGTAGTGAAAGAGGACATGAAGGTAGTTGGTGTGAGAGAAGAGGATGCAAAGGACAGGGTTAGATGGAGGCGGTTGATTCGCTGTGGCGACCCCTGAAGGGAAAAGCCAAAAAGGAAAAGAAGAAGTACAAGCTTTAAACCTTAAACTGATGCATCATACTGAATTGATTTTGTATTTCCATTGCAAGAAAGCAGTCTATATGTGACTCTACAACCAGCCAACCACTAGCTGTTTGTGCGGTATTGTTCGACTAACAGAAAAGACCTTGCTCCTGTTCCATGTTATTAGAGGACTCACGTGGACTTACAAATTGATCATGCATCATTTCACAGGAAGGTTGCTAAGTGTCCAATCTGGCCTGTGTTGCATTAAAGAAAACCAAAAACAAACTAGATAATGCTTCTCATCCTTCATTATTTGTATTATAAATTTTTGATTAATTGCAACAATTGCAAAAATCAAAGAAAAATTACAATAATACAAGACTTTCAGTGTGAGCATTAAGAGAAAAAGCACAACGTGACTAAAACACCTCATTTATTGAACTAGGTAGTTACTGTCAATATATGGTATGTTGATCACTTTGTTTTTTTCTATATTTTGAATGTTGCTGTGTTACAGTGGCAGCAGCTTGGCATTTTCATCATGTCCTCTGGGCCAGCTTTAATGAGGGTCAGACACTTGGTGTGACATAACCATTATTATGTGTTCCATTTCCTCTTTCTCACACAGCATACCTGTCCCTGTGAAGACTGTCTGCGAGCTAATGTGACAATAAGGGCAATGATGACAGAAGAAGCAGCCTCTGATCACTATCTAAGAGCATTATGGTTGTGTTCAGCATGTAAAACAAACTGTCACTTGCTAATTATCCATTATAGATGCACTGACTTTCTTTCAGAACCCTCCTATATCACTGTATTTTTCTAAGTTGCAGAAATGTGTATATAACTTCTGCTGGATTTTCATGAATTTGTCAATACCATAGGTTCTAATCAGCTCACATCATCAGAGCCCAGTAGAATTTTATTCCTTACCTGGAGAAAGTATCACCATATGTAGTCCTATCTACTTAATTCTGGATTCGTGTGTACTTTCCATTCCCTGTTCCAATCTCCACAGCAACAGATTTTTTCTCTATTACAATACTAACATGGGATTAGTGTGAGATTACCACTGCAACTGATTAACTGCTGCTTCTAGGCAGAGTTGTCTTTATAAAATGTTCATGAGAAATACTTAAAATACTAAAAACTTCAGACTAAATGAAAGACTTTATAACAGTGGTGGCTAATAAAACATTGAAGTCCAATAAAATTTTTTAACTAAATGTATCTTTCATCATTGCTAAATTATGACAATTTTTATGATAACGACCATGATAATTCTGTCTGAGACAGCAAAGGCCACAATTTAGTGGTTCACATCCCCAGGGGTTTGTGTAATTACCATTGAATACATTACACTCATGACTGACGCCCTTTGACAGCCATTGTGCGCAGTGACAATCAATCTAATTGGCTGCCAAATGTTGGGAAGCATTTTAACTCCCCAGTGCCTTATGGTGTGTTGTGAAATCCTGCAGCACATCATCACTGTGAAACCCACTCCAAGCACTTAATACTGGTGATCATTCTGGCTTATCCCTTTGTAGTTGGGGTCAGGCAGTAAGGTAAGGAGCTATGCATGTCGCCTATGTAAATTAATATTAGTGATTGTCATGTGATTACAGTGACTCCATGTAATTTACATTAATATGAGTAACAGTGCAAAAAGTGAAACAAGGCAAAATGTGTCATTAAGTTATTAAATATTTTACATTACAGTTATTGAACAGAATGGAACCTCCTTTTTATTTTGGCAGTAAACCTAATAAACCGTCAAAGAAGTTGACATCTGATAAATGTTTTGTTTTATTGTATAGGCAGATTATTCCAAATGTTTCCGACAATGCTTCAGAGAAATAGTTTTATTCATGGTGATTTGGTCCCCTGTTGCAATATTGAGAGGTAGAGAGAGAGAGAGAGAGAGAGAGAGAGAGATGAAAATAAGAAACAAAGTCAGCAAATGTAAGGAATAAAATAATACCTGGGTTGTTATTTACTTATGAAGACAACTCTCACAGTCCCACTGTACTTCATTCCAGTCTACATCTTGGGGTTTCTTTGTATTGACTGAGAGACCCCCATACTGCAGAAATTACACTGTCTGGTTTGAATTGTAATTTATGGTGCTAGGAAACATAACAATAATGATAGTGATTATTGTCTTTGACTTTATGGCATTCCTGTACTTATGATTATGAAAAATAAGTACAAGTTACTTATCCCTTTATCCCCTTAATATCCATAATATTGCTATAAAGAAACAAATGGGTGGTTACAATCTTTTGTTGGACATGTATATCAATAGTAGTCTCAAACCTGAGTATCATATTTAAAGCTATACTATTGTTAAGTGTTGATTATCTTACATTAGCATAAGATATTCAAATATGATGGGCTGAATTTCCTATACACATGATAATTAGTGAGCTATAATGATGTTGGCTTTTTAAAAAAAATCTCTTCCAGTCATTATGCTAAGCTAAGGGTATTGATTTTGACTACAGTTCCAGCTGACAGAGCATTATTGATCCACTCAGTTAATGTTCAATAACTTTCAGAAAGTGCCTTCATTTAGATTTTGTTCTAACATGACATGATAACAATAATAAAAAAAATGTGCAAGTTCTTAAAAAAAGTCAAAATCTTGATTGATTGATTGATTGATTGATTGATTGATTGATTGATTCATTCATTCATTCATTCATTCATTCATTCATTCATTCATTCATTCAATCCTCACTATAACTATCACCTACAGTATTACAGTGTAAAATCCAGTATACATAGCCTTTGATTCATATGCTAAATTATCCCTCCAGGCTTTCTCTCTTCTTCAGTTCTATTTGCATGTCTAAAGCAGCAGAGTCATTAAGAAGCAACCAACCACAGCGACACAGTCTCTGTGTTCGGTGCCTCCCTAGAGCGGCTGAAGCATCGTCATCAGCCTTGGAGAAGGCAAATCATAGAGCTCTACAGGTCCCCTATGGGAGGAGAACAGAGTTCTTATTCTAACTCAGTGGAAAATGCCAGCACCCACAGGGGTACTGTTACACAGCTGGGATAATGAGTATCACAGGGAGACCCACGATCAACCAGCAAACTGATACAAGGCATGGATTCCTTCTCCTTTCACCATCAACGCCAAGCTGAGTGATCCCAAAAAGTCAATGAATCTGTGTCCCTCTGCTTAGGGCGATCTGAATGTTTGAATCAGTGCACCATATAATACAGGAAGTGGTTTACAGGACCACAAGGAGAATGGATTGGTGGAAACACTGCAAGGCCATGAGAAGCACTCTCTGCAAGACAGACATACAATCAAAGACTTATTCCACACGGACTACAAAAAGCTTCCAGTTAGAATTTATTGAACTGTTTTGCACATTTCTTAACCCCATTAGACACAGTTTTGCTTAATACAGCTGTACAGTCATTAAACTTGGTCTTATTCCTCTTTCTTTACAGCTGCGTGCACCTTCTGTATTAACCCTATTGAAAAATAATCAAACCTGTGTTTTTATGTCTGGTGCATCACTTAACTCTCTCAGTAATGTTTTTAGCCTCTAAATGTGATGACAAATTTATGATTTTTCTCTATGCCGCCACAGTATGTCTACACCACACTTTGTGTACCATGCAGAATGTGGGATGTATTTGTAAAATAAACATGATTTAATTACGACTGCAATTGTAACAATAAGATGACAAAATTACTTCAGCAAGTCCAATAAGAATCTACAGGACATTTAAAGGACCATGTGGATCAGTGAAAGAGAAATGAATTCCGATTGTTGTACTTTTCACATCAGCAGAGCATTCCAGGCTCCCAAGCCAAAGATTAAATTTGTCACAGTAAAACTGTACTATTTTTATAAATTTAAAGGTACAAACAGAATACTTTGCAATTGAGGGGCATAGATGTATTCTTAACCATCAATTCCCCTGCTGGAGATGTTAGCAAGGAGCCATGGCTTTATTAACAGTAACCCATTTCCATAGAAGAAAAGAAATGTATGCTTCACTAACACAAAAGTCTGGATTCGCTTCAGGCAGACCTCATCTTCCACTATCTGTTTCTACTCTTCCTCCAGCTCTGCTTTCTCTCTCACCAGTATTCAGGTTAATATGTTAGCGTGGATAGCTGAGGCTGAATATAAAACCTGTGACTTGCTAGCAGGCTTTAACCGTAGCCCTAATGTCTGATCCATTATAACATTCGGCACAGCCTCTGCTTTGGTGGATGTGGTGCTCCAGGAAAACTGAGGCGGAGGAAGGCATGAGGCTGGGTAATGAAGAGTTCCTTCTCCATTAGCTGATTGAATTGGAAGCTGGTCCTTTGGGCTAACATCAAATACAACTGACATGTAAACACATCTGTTAGTACGGTCAGGGAAAAGTGGAAAGAAAGTGTCACCTCCCACCAGTAGGACTACCTCACCACCCAGCAGCGAGACAGAGACAACCTGGTAATACATGCACTCTGTATAGTACATTTTTCAGGACCAGTGTTGTATTGTATCATCCACCCAATGTTTTTCATGAGCCAGAGTGAAGGCCTAATGGACCATGCCATGCTGGAGTAGACAGCACATCTCACATTTGGACTCAAGTGCAATGTCAGATTTAATAAATGATATATATACTTGCTCTGGCACCACTGCGGAGAGTAGTGTGAGAAATGGTAGGCAGATGAGAGGCTTTACAGCCTGTAAGTGTTCCTTGTCTTTGTAACCAGGTCAACCACCATGTATCTGTACAGAGAATAGGGAAGAGGGTAGTGTTGTGGTGCATTATTAAACTCTACAGCCTCAAAAATGCATATTTTTATCACGGACAAACACGCTTGACTTGGACAGACTCTGAAAGGCACACATTGGAGGAATGACAGGCCCTGAGGATTGTTTGGTTTCATTAACAGTTTCTTAATCTGTGACAAAATACATCTGTTTGTGGAGGAGGCATGGTTTGAAGGGAAAACAAAATCAGATGGAGAAACCAAATCTTGTGGCAATGTGGAAAATGCAGCCCACACGCTCAACTTGATGAAGTTGAAAGCATAATTTAAATTATGAGAACAGCAGTTGCTCTTGGATGACATAAAGAGGAATGCCAGCTAATGATATAAAAATACACTTTCCTGGTTTCTGCATTACGTCTACAGAAAAATATTAAAGTGTAACCTCAATTTGCCCTCATGTGTATGCCTGCTAAATATTTCACCTGACATAGTAATCATGCATTTTGTGTGTGTTACCTGGAGTTTGACAATCCCCCACCTACCACGGGTTTTGTTGTGATTGTATCTTTGCCGGCATCTGCATTTCGAACACCTGCCACCTTTCAGAGATTACTAACCCCCACAAGATCCTGTCGGTGGCCCTGGCTATGCTGCCTCTCATCCTGCATCAATGCCTGAGTGTTCTGATGCTTTTTACTTACTCTAATGAGAGACATCATATACAAATTACAATTCAAATGGTCAAACCATTAGTTTATACATGATTAGAATAATAATTGGATGAGTGCAGCTGAAATAGTTGGAGAGTGCATTGCATTATAAAGTATGGTGTAAGTTGCCAAGGTTGAAAATCATCATCTGAGCCTGATAGTAAATTCACTTGAAAATGTTAACACAGAGCAGGAGAGCTGTTCACAGTCCTGAATCATACTCAGAGGAGAAGAGGCCTGTGCCTGTGCATTAATGAGCATATACATATTATACATATTTAGGACATCTTTATGATGTTGAACTAAAGACCCCTCTTCAAAATCCATAAATTAGCCATCTTAGAGATTTAACATCTCTTTAATGTGTTTGGCTTCAGTCTGTCTCCTCCTATGTCATTATATTTATTGGAATATTGGAAAAGAGGAATTACCATGAAATGATGGATCTAAGTACCGCTTTCTATTTTTGCCCTACACATCTGTAGAATACATAGAGATATATAGAGTCTGTATTACTCTCTAATTAGATAAAAATATAAATTGACCCAGCCAGTAAATGCATTTTACTCATGAGCCTGTTCTGTTTGACTGGTGTGTGCAATTTATTTTGATTTCTCTACATGTGATTTCCAACCCTTTGGGGTCTGATGAATGTTTCAAGCCTATATAAACCTAAGGTTGTAGTTGATTAAATGCATCCTATTCCACATGGGGATAACCTGTTAAGTGAATATCTGTGGACTGAATGAATGTAGCCAGTCAGTGGCCCCTGGGGGCTACCACCTCTCAAACAAAGCTGCTGCTTCACTGCAAAGCAGTGCTGTAGTTTTCTATTGTCAGGGCTCAGACTCCCTTTATGTGCTGCACTGTAGAATACAAATGAGTGCTTCACATAATTAGTGACTCGTAGAATTATGGCGCTGATCATGTGTGAGGACAACCGTACACTGTTATCAAGACTCATATGCACAAGCGCATAATGACACAAATACACGCTCGGACGCACGAGTTTGCACAAGAACGCTCTCACCCGTGTGTGACACATCGAACCCACCTCCTCAGTTTGGTCTTGTTCTTCCAGTCAGCTCTCTGACTCTTGATCGCTTATTTTTGCCGTTTGACCTGACTTCATTCTTCGAGTCTTGCCGGACCAGTTGACGGAATGAAGTCGGATATGTGAGCGTTGTTGTGTCTGTGGGTGGCGGGGGGGGGGCGGGGACGTGGGAGTGGGAGGGGGGAGGGGGCGCTCTGCTCTGCTCGGTTCTTTCTCAGTGCAGGACGCAGGAGACAGTCTCTCTCCAAGGTGCTGAAAGTCGGAGCTCTCCATCTTCATCCTGTCGCCCGTTTGGAGATGAATACGACCTCTGCTGCAACGCGGAAATCAGACCATGATAGCCCGTAATCAAGCTTGGTTTGATTTTTTTTTTTTTTTGTACTGCAACTTCTTCACTTCTGGATTTTTAAAAAAAATATTTGTATCACAACTGCTGGATGTATACATACGTAGGTGCAACAAGACTGATCGCTCCCTTCTAATGTTCATCTGATTCACTGGGAAATATTGAATTGATTCCGGATTGCTCAGGAAACGCTACAGAGGATTCTTTTTTTTTTTTTTTTTTTAACCCCCCCTCAGTTAGTCTCTCTCTCACCGTTTCGCATGCCTACGGACGTGAACTGTGATGTTGCCTCAAAAAGGTGAGTCCCGATGAGGATGATCACGAAGCAGACCTACTTTTATGTGGATATCATTTTCTTTGTACCGGAGAAGGGGGGGATCATTTCTTCTAAAGGCTTGCGTTTTAACTGCTTTGAAAAATCATCATTAAGACCGAAAGGGAGGAATGTAATATCTTGTGGAGTGTACTGAATTTTCCCCAGCGGATGAAGTGAAGTTTCCAGTAGACTAGTGGTCTATCTTCAATCTGCTTTAGCCCTCTATATGCTGGGGGCTCTGTGGCTTCGTACTAGGTGGATGTCAAGCTTTTTTTTTTTTTTTTTTTAATGCGGTGAGTTTACCCTTTATCGTTTAATATGCGTCACTGGTGTTTCAATCGATCTGTCCAGACACGCAGCACGAACAAACCAAGGGGGAAACATGTATTTGCACAAAGCCTCTCTATTAATTTATGTGTATTCTGCTCTGCGGTTTTCCTTTTTCGGATCGAATGATGCTTTTTTTTTTTCTTCTTGGTTAATTTAGGGCACATAAATTTGGGACATTTGCATTTTACAAGACTGATATAGGCTAGTGAGTAATTGGAGCAATATTTTGTAGGACCTTCTGGCTTCGAAGGAATGTGAAATCAACCGAGCGGGTTGCTACCTGTTGACTTTGAAAATGTGCAAATCGCCATGCTAATGTGGGATTTTAGTGAACGTGAAGAAGAATACTGTGATGAACCCACTCCACCCACTTCAGATAGGCTAATGGATCTTTTTAACCCTTTCGTTCAGCTATTGCTGACATTCTGCACGAATAGAATAACATGAATCTGAGTGCCTCCGCGCCACGCGAGCGCGCACAGAATAGATTCCAGGCTTTTTTTGAGCAACAATCGGTTTTTTTTGTTGTTGTTGTTTTCTTTCAGAAATAATGGCTTTAGCCTGTTGAGTACTGCAGTAAGGACTTGAGTTTTTCTCTGTCTCTCTCTTGGGAATTAGATAAAATTGAATTTAAACACAACTGATTGGGGCAATAGAACATTTTGTGTGTGTGTGTGTGTGTGTGTGTGTGTGTGTGTGTGTGTGTGTGTGTGTGTGTGTGTGTGTGTGTGTGTGTTTATGTATATATTTTAATGGAAAATGATCTGTGAGTATTTATTCATCATGTCATTCCTTACATTTCCCCATCGCAGCACACTTCTTCAAGTGATGATTATAATGACAATGACGCGCAGGATGGATCCGGAGAGGAGCCAAGGGAAGGCCGCCACACTATCTTGTTGAATGTGGGTGTCGATGCCACAGCGAAGGATGGACCCTCTCCACTCGGCCGCCTTCGTCCTCGTCCTGGCCCTGAGCGCCGTGTCTCCGGCCTCGGTGGGTAACCCCGAGGATTATGGCGCGGACGAGGCGGAGCGCAGCGCCAGCGACAACATCATCTTCGATGACTACCGGGGGAAGGGTTGCGTGGACGACAGTGGCTTCGTCTACAAACTCGGGGAGCGCTTTTACCCGGGACACTCGAACTGTCCGTGCGTGTGCACTGAAGACGGGCCTGTGTGCGATCAGCCCGAGTGCCCCAGACTGCACCCGAAGTGCACCAAAGTGGAGCACAATGGATGCTGCCCGGAGTGCAAAGAGGTTAAAAACTTTTGCGAATACCGGGGGAAAACGTATAAAATACTGGAAGAATTCAAGGTAAGATTACAGTTCCAACTTGAATAGTCCTTCTTATTTTAAGTTTTCTTTTCCCTTTATAAGTCAATATATCTCTGATAAACAGGTGGTTCAGGCACACTTCGAGAGAAAAAAAAAAAAAGAATGGTAAAATTCAAGCACCCAGTGAAGTATTCCAACAGCCTTTTCAATATGAGGTCTTTTAAGAATGATTGGGGTTTCCCCACAAAAAGGCTTGCATTGATTTAATATCTTTGTTTTTCAGAATAATGATGAAGGTACTACAAATCGCTGTTTGGTAATGGGATTGCCCAGCTAATGCCAGGCTGATTCAGTCAGTCACTGACAGGATGTAGAGATGCCATTCAAGTAGCCATCTCCTATGTTAGGGTTATTGTTATATCCAATAAGTCGTTACTGAACGTATTGAGTTGACCCTTAAATAATTAAGAATATCGGTGGGAAAGCAATGTTTTATGGGAAGAGAGGTCCGTCCTCATGGTCTTGAGGAAGAATAATGCATCCAACAGGCTTGTTTTGTCAGTGCAACTTGTTGACAAAAGCCACCTGATATTTATTGTTTAATAGACTGCAAAAACACAACTCAACAGTAGTGCTGTTGTTGCGGCGGCAGTGGGGGAGGTGTTGGGGTTTGGGTTAGAGAGGCTTTTGTTAGTGTGAGTATAAATTGGTTCTTGGCATGCTATAAAAGTGTCATGAAAATGTGTTTATTGTCCAAGGGCACAAAGATGGCTGCCTCCCAATTGAATATTCACCCGGCACTACTGAAGTGGCAGATGCTATGACTGTATTTTAATGCTTTGATTTGTGGACTCTGAGTCATTGCTGGCAGATTCAGTTTCCCTCTGTCTCCTGTAATGGAAGCAGTGTTTTTACCCATCAGACCAGAGTCTCGGCGGCTGTTATAGAGCATGACAGTGCTGTCTGACTTAAAATGACACTGTGAGAATGACAACTACAGTCTGTGTTTAAACTGCTGCTGCCCAAGAGGAGAGATCCAAATTCAGATTTATCAAAAGTGGATTTGAGGCTGAAAGTGATTTTGATATAAAATGACACAATGAAACTCAACTATAGCCACAATGCAGCTCTATTGTTAATTGTGCCATTTTGTCTAGTGTCTGCATATATATCAGTGACCAGTTAAGATCACTGTATCTGCTACAGCTGTGTCAAATGCTACACACCTCCAATGAAAAACTGGATAATGTCTGAATATATGTGGTTATTTGAATGGAGTCAAGTGGAAAATCAGACCCTTTTTCCTTTAATTTTTTTATTATTATTATACAAGGGAAGTCACCCTTTTCTGGCTTCATCAATTACAGGTTATGGCTTTATTTTAAAGTCAACAGATACATATCATCAAACTAGTATTATGACATCACCTATCCTCTATTTTTTTACAGCTCTATTACTTCCTACAGAAGTATTTTTTTATATCTATGTATGGAATTCTTTTCACCAAACAGCCATTAAAATATGGGAATGACAAACCAAAGAACATCTCTGTAATGAGTTCATTAGTCATCTCAGTAGTTTGTCTCCTATTAATCCTCTTTTCTTCAGTCAATTTGGAATGACGAGCAGTCAAGAACTACGTGATTCCATAATTCAAAAAGGATTGTCAAGTATGAGCATTTCTGATGGCAGATCAGCAGATTGTTTGTCATTATTAGTAACCTTTAGAGAGAATCAAGCAATGAGTAAATCCACTTAAGTAACCAATAAAACAGACACACATTGATTATTTGGTAAGAGAATATATAATACACAAGTACCAAAAATATTTTTAGAGCATTAGTAAAATCATCAGATTTTTATGGAAAGTTTATGTATAAATGAGAATAAATGATATAAAAATGTAAATAAAAAATGTCAACAATTCTTCAGTTTCAAGTTATTTCTTATCAGTTTCCTGCGGTATTACAACACTGACATTTGATGCTTCCACGTATATAAAGTTACAAAAGACAAAAAAAAATGTGTGCTATTTTGTGCTAAAATTCTTTAGAGACATAGCTATGTTCAAATTTATCTTCATCATATCAGTTGTAATGTTCAAGAAGCTTACATCTTCAAAGCTTTCAATGTCAAAAAAAAAAAAAAAGACTGCTTTAATATTCTGTACATGGAGCTCATTATTGTTGACAATTATGGTATAGTTTAGTCCACTGAATTAAATCACAGAGGTAATTGCTTTGGGGTTTTTTGTCCACTTTGAGGCAGTGCAACAAGGTGTGAAAACATTAGTATGTTATTACCAAGTGAAATCATTATGGTAATTGCATTAGACTAAAGCTGCTTTTTTACACATCCATCAGGTGTAACATCAGCATTCATTTGAACATGTGGTTGAACCTGTCTGATGAACCTGTCACATATTCACTCTCGTTTAGCTTCATGTTGGTTTCTCTACCAACCTCTAATTGATTATTCAGAATTCATATAAAGGTTGGGACTACCTTTGTCTCTTTCTTGTTTGGTTTGGCAGTGATATACAGTTAGTTCAGTTGAGCTTTAGAGCTAAATTGATGTCTGATGCAGCTAGGCTGAAGTTGAAAAGCAGCAGTTAAGTGAAACATTAGCATTACAGCCTGTAATTAGCTGAAAGATGCTAAAATGTTCTTCAGAGCTGAAAGAGATTACAAGCATGTGATATTTCTCTGCAGTTGAATCACTTTGAGCTACCCTTACTCAATACAGTTATTGAGTTGTTCAGCCAAAAATACATTGAAAATTAGTGAATAACGCAGGGTCAAAGTTTTGAAAAGTAAACTGAGTTCTACTCCTAGTATGTTTCACGTAAAAACGAGACAGCTACTACATCAGTGCAAAGAAAAATTAATTCTTATTATTTGCTTTTCTTTACCTGTCATAAAAGGCAGGTGCTTCTTTGTTGTTGTTGTCTTTGTAATTACGTCAGTGGACAAAAGTAATTAGGGACTGTTGCCAAATGATTCTGGAAAAGATCGAATCACAAATTATCGAATAAAGAACATATTCTACATTGCTCAATTTAACATTGTGATGAAAGTAACATAATCTTGTTGTAAACAATGCCAGGGTTAGATCAACCTTCTTTAAAGCCAATGTTCTTAATCCGTACTGATTGGTGTGTTTGCACGTCAGACAGCATCAGGCTCAGTCCTGCATTTGGATGCAAGACCACAGATTTTGCAAAGGCTGCTGTGAGTGTATAAGAGCTCATGGTTTGATGTGAGACCAAGTTCATCAGTAGTGCAACTCACTCTCCTGCTAACCTTGGCTGGAGGGCCCAGAGAAGGAAGGACATTTCTCCGTACACGAGAACAAAAAAAATATGGATTCGTTCGTATTGATCATCTCAGTGAAATTGACACGACAGAAGAAAGGACACGGGAAATCTGCTGTGCAGGATGTTCCCTCTGCTTAGTCTCAGACCACACATGCACCTCGAACGTTCCACTCCTCATCCCATTGGAGGCTTAAATCTCTCAACTGAGGACATGAAAGCTTCGGTAACCCACAGAGTTCAAGAAAATCAAAGGTCTTTAGCGTTTGTAATACCGACCCCTGTTTAGAGATGCCGACTGGATAACCTGTGGTGTGGGCTTCATCGGCATTTCCTTTGCTGTGGTGGTGATGCGAGCATTCACGTTTTTATTCATTAGCAATTGATGGTGAAGAAAGGCAAACAGGGCAGTTCAGCATGACTACAGGAGGGATGTGGTCATGTTAGAGCTCTTGAGATCCTTGGATGTGTAAATTGAAACAATGAATTGATCAAAGCTATTGTATGCTGGTTGGTACCAACCAACACTTGGTTCATTATCGAGTTTCATTGCCATAAAAAACCCAACATGCAGTAAATCAGTCAAATGAGTTGCAATGCAAAGGCAGCATGTCATTTTTTAAATGCAGTTATTACTACAATGTACTGTGAGAGAGTCATGCCACTCAACCTTAGTAGGTGTTTCACCTACAGGGTTCCCCGTCAGATGAGGAAGAGACCAGCCCGCCCAGCATGGCTGCCGGCGTGCCTCTGGCCTCAGCACAGCTGCAATCAAGAACCAGGAGCTATAGGGTGAGTTCAGATCCCAGATCAACAGGCAAGGGCTGGGATGTGAACTCAAATGTGACCAATCCCATCCATTCTTCCTGCGTTCCCCATTTTGAGGGAAATGCAGAGTTGAAAGAAATTAACAATCCGTCCATGATGAAAGTAATTTATTGCTAAACATGCAAACATCATCTCAATTTCTACTCTATTATATTACTCTTCTCATATTTCACTTTCACAAAGAAGGCATTCACTGATTCTGAGCATTGCAGTTAACTTTGGATAGGATTTAAACACATTTGCACCTATAAAATATAAAAATAATAGGAATTTTGTTTCCATTTTCCTCCTTAAAAATAATTGTTAGTCAGTACAGAGGAGAGATAGTGAATAAATTGGTAGAAGGATGCTGAGTTTTAAACTGCCAGGCAGGAGTCCTAGAGGAAGACCAAAGAGGAGGTTAATGGATGTAGTGAGGGAGGACATGAAGGTAGTTGGTGTGAGAGAAGAGGATGAAGAAGACAGGGTTAGATGGAGGCAATTAATTCGCTGTGGTGACCCCTGAAGGGAAAAGCTGAAAGGAGAAGAAGAAGACAGTCAAGTACATTGCATAATTTAAGCACCATAACTGTAGAGATACTGTATATGCATATTTCAGAATAAAAAAAACATTCACGCATAAGCAAGGAGTTGCCTGCACATCACTCACACAACAGTAATTAGAGACTCTACTTTTCAGTTCTGACACCTATGAGACGAAACAGCCATAAAAGCTGTAAAAGTGATCGCTCAAATTGATTTTCCTGTACAGTTTGCCAGAGGCAATAAGGGACCTGATTAGAAGAAATTATTAGCACAAACAATTAGGCCACAAAGAATTTGCAAAAAAGTACTTCCTGTTTGAATGTCATAGCAATCAGGACAACCTTGTACAGTTTGGCGGACATTTTTATAACTCATTGCCTCTCATATTTGCCATGCCACCTGTCTCCTGCTTGTATTCCCTGACCACCAGCACTGTATTGTTTCGATTTGGATTGCAGCAGTTTGTCACTCTTGTGCAACAAGAACAGCAAGAACTGGACCTTGACACTTGAGTCAAGAGTAGAAAAGCAGTTCAATAACAGCAAAAATCAAAAGGCAGAAACGATGGAAAGAAGTGACGCTCAATCTGGAAAAGCAGTCTGAAACAGACAATATCTACTGGGAGCAGGACAAAAATAATAGTCCTAAACCAGGAAAACACAAGGCGGAAAGGACACGCATAATGACTAAGGGGAGCACACACAGACTAAACACACAAGAAAATGAAAGCTGATAAAGGATAGGCAAAATAAATCAACAACAAAAGCAGCAAAATTACAAAGGAAGTAGGTGCAGAGCAAAACATGACACGCAAGGAAATTGCATTTCAAATTATAACAGGAAACAACTAACTAAATCCAAATGCACGACACAGCATTCATTTACACTGTCACCCCA
This sequence comes from Antennarius maculatus, assembly GCA_013358685.1. Taxonomy (NCBI): domain Eukaryota; kingdom Metazoa; phylum Chordata; class Actinopteri; order Lophiiformes; family Antennariidae; genus Antennarius; species Antennarius maculatus. The sequence goes on from CM023618.1 coordinate 12,360,317, forward strand.
GTTCGGTCACTCCTACCGTATTAACAGCATAGGGGAGGTTCCTGGGACCTTGTTCTGCCACCACAAAGTGTTTCACATTACTGCATGAACCCTGCTAGAGGTTATTTGACTATGCATTGCTTCCTTGCCCCATCTGCATTTCAAAATAAAGAGTGGGACCGAAAAGCATGACAGCCGATTCACTCTGACACCCAGCTAAAAAGGAGGCTACAAAAGAAGACTTTTCTTCACCGAAACATCTGTCAGTGTGTTTAAATTTGATGCCGTTGATCCATGTTCTTTTGTGAGGCAGGGCCAAAGCATGACTGATCCTCTTCGTGGTAGAGCTCACACAAAAGGATGTACTGAAGGCACCGGATGTCACTGACTGCATTGAAGGCTATTTGTCATAAGGAAATTGAATAGCTGTCTTTTTCAAATGACATTTTTAAAATATGTGTGTGCCTACGAGGCAACTGCAATTGCAGGCCACCGCCTGAGCTACAGTACATTTTGGCAATTTTTTCACAGAATAACTCCAAACTCCATTGAACTTAAATAATCCTAGTCATCCAACATAAAACCAGTTGCACTGGACAGTAAAGCTAGAAAATAGAGTAGTGCTAGACGACCTTCACATCTTACAACTAAGAAATAAATGTTTTGTAAATGTTTTGCATACCTGGTTCATCTCTACCTGTAATCTTCTACAAACATTTTAAAACATGCAGGTTCATTGTATCTAAGAAAGACATCTGATCATGTGGTGTGTAGTTATAAGATTTCCACATGCATGAGGCAGAGAGTAAATCCTTTGTGGGATTCAAGAATGGGAAGGGAGGTGAAGGACATCCTGAGTTGGATCATGACCTTCCTCTGCCATTTATCTTCACCTGGTACAGCACATGTTTTTCACAAAGATCATCGATGAGTAAAAATATGTTCAATTAAGGCCCAATGACAATTTTTATGTCAAATTCATTGTAGATATACAGGAAAATTTCATAGATTGTCACTACTTATAGCCCATGACAATATGTTTTGAGTTTTTCTCAGTAATTTAGGGCTGAATTTCACCATTCTTTTTTGTCGATAGAGTGTAAACATGCCAAATTGGAATTTAATGAGTCCAGGTGGTTGTTGATGTTGAGGGAGAAAGCAGTTCTTGAAATCTGAATGTATTTTGTTGAATGTATTTTGTGCTACAGCAATGAGAACACACTGTATGTTGTATGTTCCAAGTATGACAGCCTGGTGATGAAACTCCTTTCTATGGACTGTGTTCAGATGCCGGCTTCTTTTTACTTTGATAATAATGAAAATGAATGTGAGCCCTAGAAAACAAACATGTCGTCCTGGCCCATATTCATTTTTAGAAATTTTGATTGCATCACCTCTAACCATATTTTTTAATATTGGTAATATATACATATTAATTTTAATTCTAATTTGTTCCTACAATTCACAACCAGCTAATATTTGAGGCATGCTTTTACAGAGAAAAACAAATGAAAAGTTTAGTGGACTCGGCCCTGCATCACTAGTGTGTGCTTTAAAGAATATAATGTCTACTAATCTCCCTTTTCACCCTCATAGAGAGTCATATGTTATGTGAGTCAAAAATGGAAAACATTTCTCTGCCGTGCGGAGACCCCGGTGGGACTGCATCTGATTATTCTTGTTGTCTTGCTGTAGAGGAATGTCCTCACTCTATTTTTGGCAGCTCACCAGATATTCTCACCATCCACTTAACTAATTGTCCTGCTTTGTTGGAAAATTCATGTTTCTGCAGTGCTTTTAACAATAATTATATACTTCAAACTATCATGTAATTGACCGTCTACTCCTAAAGAAATCTCCTTTATGGAGAGAGATGTTATTTTAATTTAATCGTTAAAAAAAGGAAGTAAAAATTATTGAATGGGTGTGACCCTGGTTTTGTTATAATCATTAGACAAATGGATAAATGCAGATTGATTCAATAATGAATGTTTACATTCGAGCCATTTGTCATATTCAGGACATTGAATTTGCATCCAGCACTGGGAATTTGGTTTCTCAAATGATTTATTGTTTATTCTTTCAAATATATCCAGGTTTCTGATTTCTGCATCAGTGCAGCACTGTGACTCCCCCATATCCAGCCTCTTATTTCTGTTCCAACTGAGCTCTTTCTTTTTCTTTTTTTTTTTTTTGGTATGTACGAACGAACCCATTTTTGTTTCTCTCTGCCAGGGCTCTACAGCATTCTCCTTTTAGTTTCTCAATTTTATCTGCAGTAATAAAAGATGAGCGCACCAATACAGTTTCTGATTTTAGAGTTCATTACTTGCTTTTAAGTCTCTTCAGAACTCAGGTCAGATAGCCTACAGTGAAAATGTGACCATCAGACAGGCTCAATGTTTGGCCCTGGATAATTCTTGGAGATTTATTTTCGCATTCTTCACAATATATAAATAAAATAAAGTTTGTTCAGCACCAATCAGCATTCCATGGGAGCAAAACAGGAAGGTTTACAGAATAATGAGTCTTCTTCTTCATGGTCTTTATGACAATACTTTAAGGTGTATTGAGTTGGTTTTTTTTTTAATTGTCTCTGCTCTGATCCTCAGATTGAGTTCAATGCTTAACTCCACGATTTTCTTTTAGATCTCATTCTGCATACAGATTGCTTAGCTTCAGGAAGCATGGCCACAATCAGAGAATGGATTATGCATTTGTTTTCCTTAGTGACCCCAACCCCTCCCTCTTTTACTGTTGATCCTATTCGATTGCTGCTGCAGTGCACCCAGACAGCTATAAATTTCCATGAAAAACAAAAAACATTTTTGCTTGATATGCATTTAGGATCTGTGATTGCATCATAAGAAAATAATAATAATTCCAGAGCATAATGGCTTTATAATGACTAGGTTGACATGTGGGGAATAGCCAGATCATCTTTAGAGAAAGATGAGAGGAGTGACTTTTAGAAAAGCTTATAGACTATTGAACAGGACCAGGCTAACTCTTTTCTTTCATTTTATTCTTTATACTTTGTTAACTTAACTAGTTGAAGCAAACATCTGCTTCAACTGCATATACTGTAGTTTGCAAAGTGAAATCAATCCCCTCAATCATCCTTAAGTTAAAATATTCCTTTCAAGAAACATACAGTGAAGAGCAATATTATATATGGAAAATTTAAGTATAATTTTTTTGGACAAGTGACTATATTTTCTCAATAATTAGGTGGTTTGGACTATACATTTTCAAGCATTCAAAAAATGTATTGCTGCAATTTAGAAAATACATCAAATAATTCTCCCAATTTATTATGACTCAACTGAACCATTGTATTTGACTGCAGTTACTGCGTTTCATAAATTGTTCTACGTACCTAGAAAAATCAATATTTGATCAAATGTAAACTGGAAGACGGATATCAAATCTGAAACATGGCTTCCCACTTAGAACAGTGCAGAGTATAGAGTCACTGACAGAGCAGATCCAATGCAAGGCCCTCGACAACTGTTTACTATGATGAGCATAAAGTAAATCTAATATGATGCACAATTGACCTTTTGCGATCTGGAAACAGTTTGTATTTTTCCACTCCATGTAATGCATTACAGTTCATTTTCTGGTCAAGAGACTTTGTGAAGATAGAGTCAACTAAGAGGCAGCAGCACAGAGAGCCGCAGAACACTAATTTACATGTTGCAGAGGTGGTAAAATAAGCCTCTGGACTGTTTCCTGAGGTAGACTGCAGAATGCACCAAAATACTAAATATTGTGCACTCTGGACACTCTTATTAGTTATTTCTTTCTGCCAGCTTTGTTTGTTAAGAGACAAGCAGCCTAATAAAGCTGGGTTTGTGAATAATTAATTATACTGCTTGTTTGTGAAGACAGCATGAGATGGATAGAATAAGAACATTTAAATTGGGAGAGAATAAAAAATCAAAAGAACAAAAATACCAGAGCAGGTTGGTTCTTTTGATGACCAGCAGTAATCACGTAGAGCAGCAGAATTGAAACCTACAAAATCATCTAATTTCTATGCTCCTTTTCTCTTCTCTCTCAATCCACAGCCGTCGCCCTGTGAATGGTGCCGCTGCGAACCAAATAATGAGGTGCACTGTGTGGTGTCTGACTGTGCCGTCCCAGAGTGTGTCAACCCTGTGTACGAGCCGGAGCAGTGCTGCCCCATCTGTAAAAACGGTAAACACTCATCTCCTCTGGAACTCTTTAGAAGACATTAAATTTTCATTAAACCAATGATGGCGAGTTTATCTGCAGTATCACTATTTGATGGCAGTGCCTTTAGAGGATCAGAATGTAATTGATGTTCTATGATTTAAAATTATTACCTTGGGCCCATTGGACACTAATGAGCAGTACTAGTTTTAATTATAAATGACACACTATGCAGGGTAAACATTAGGCCATTGATTTAAGGCATGGTGGGACGGACTAATGGGTCCTCAGAGAGCTTTTTATTTCCCAGTGCTCTGGTGCCCTTGTCACACAGACCCAATCCTTAAATTAGAATTATAGGATTTCAGTGTTTCATTGGTAATTTACAAAGCAAGGTAGGAGAGTTCCCTTTGCCAGGAACAATTCTGGGGACAGATGGAGTTCCATGACTAAAGCACAGTAAAGAGAGCATTATCCAGACTGGGATGACTGACAGCATCATGCCCAAAGGTAACATGAAATGCAGTCATGATGGATTTTGTAACGTTTCAGTACTGAAACTGGAACGGAAGATAATGTGAGAGCTCAACGTGCCAGCAAAGAAAGTTTTTGTGACCTCAAAGGAGAACTTGATGAACAATAAAGATGCGTTCTCATGATTACATGCCTTGTTATTGCATTGCGGTCTCCTCATTATGTTGATTGTCACACCAAAAATAGAAAAAAACGTTTGCTTATCTTCTCTGTATTTGAAAAGCAAATATCTTGAAATATTTCCCCCCTTTTTTTTCAAGCAGCAGTTGACCTATAAATGTGAAGAAAGGGATTTAGTTTGAGGCGGATGCTAAATGGCTATTTCACCAAAGCTACCCACAATTCCTTTAATGCTGTCTCTCCTCCTCCTTATCCTCTTGCGTTCTTTCTTTCTTTCATTCCAGTACGCAAACACAAACACACACACACACACACACACACACACACACACACACACACACTAACAAGGCTGCAGAAGCTGCTAGGAGAGAGCTAATCCAGGCTGACAGGACACAGTGACACCCTTAGCATTTCAGGGTAGGCTTGTCATTTCTAGGCTCCCCAAGGGTGCCTGGTCAGGCAAACAGATAGGTCTCTATGGGAATGAATGACTAAGAGCTGTGGTGAGAGGAAAATGAAGAATGCTATTTAGCCTTCAATTTTAGCCGAAGGGTAGGGGATTGTGAATGGAAGACATCCATTTATGTGCTCCACTCAGTCATGCAATTAGTGGAAGATAGTCAGGAATCTGTCATTTTCTTCACCTGCTGCAAGCACTTCAAATCACAATGACCCTTTTAAAATATTAATGTTCTATGTGCATCAGCCTATCATGACCAGGAATAGAAGACACGTACATCAATGGCAATTTTTTGGTGCAGTGAATTGTCCGTGCCAGATTTCTTTACTGCTCATTTTTAATGAAAACATCATTTAACTATCCTCAGCAATGCTTGCTTTCTGAGCCAAATGTGAATATCGGACTAATTTGCTCACAATGATAATGCTCAGAGTGAATTATAATAATTTATAATTCCAGAGAGGGGGATATATAAAGTTTTACAGCTGCATATGACAAGATAAAGAAAAATATAAAATAGGCATACAGAGTGTAAACCTGCTAAGGCTCCATCAAACAAACACAAAACTGCAGGCTTTATGATATACATTTGTGTCTGTATACTCATTAAGTTGCCTCATAACCCAAATAAAACATGGGTTATAGGTACACTCTGGTGGCGCAGCAAGAATGTACCAAAGTTTCTTGCTCCAAAGCCTGCTGGGATTGGCTTACAGCAACTCCTGTGACCTGCAAAGCATAAAAAGCGGTAGAAAATGAATTATAATATTTAGCTAAGTAACAACAGTTTAACAGTTGACAGTTTAACATTGTTGAACTTCTAATTTTAAAAACAACACAAATGCTAACATGACATTTACCCAAGCATGCAGAGAGTCTTTCATAAATTCCAAAATGTGGCTGCACTTAAAAAAAAAAAAAAAAAAAAAGCATTGATTGCAATGTATAGATTTTTATTATGGCTCATATTATAACTTCTTTGTTGCATTGTTACCAGCTGCAATAGAAAAAGGATGCAATTATGATAACAATCCAAATAAATCATATCCTGACAAAAAATTTGATGTGACCATCCAAAAAGATGTATTATATCTTCTGGTTTTCTTACAGTAAACATAACGCCGTGGCTCATGACAATGCTGCTTCTGCTAACATTCTCTGCTGTGAAGAAAGTATCATTTTTCCATTTTTTCTTTTCTTCCAGCGTAGGTCAAACACTCATTTTAAGATACAAAAAGCTTTTGAGTTCTTAAATTGTCCGAAACATTTAGAAAAATCAAGGGCCTACATAATTGCTAATGGATAATTTCTTATTGAGGTTTGCGTGCTGATAATTACCTCCCATTATTCGTACTTTCAGTTACTTTGTGATTAAAGTACCATTTTGTCTTCAGTTACAATTACACTAAATGTGGTTAATAGCTGAACATTTGAGAGTTCAATCTCTTAAAAACTTTAAAATTCACAATTTCTGGTATTAACCTTGATTGATAGCTTTGTAGATAGAAATCACCAAATCAATACCTCATGTTACCAAGGTTTTGTTAAAGACTCTCATTATTAAAATGTAATGTTTCAGGTTGTGTTTTTCACCATGAGAGCAGCAACAGAGAGCAGAAGGCGGCACAATAGAATACTCATCCACTGGGAGGGCTTATCTCTGTGCTCCACATTCACTGAGTCTGACTGATTCAGCTCTAATCTTTATCAGGAATATACTCTTTAAATTCATCAGGGGATACTAGTAATTATATAAATGAAGTGGGGAAAAATGCTCAAGAGGTAGTCTGAAAATGGTCAGCGTTATGTCAGCAAGACAGGATTAAAACATCTGCTGTATCTTATCTGCCTGAAGGGTGACGTGGGTTTTTAACTAACGTATCACAGAGTAGCATTGACATAGACATAGGCATAGACATAGACAGTGACATAGCTGGCTACAAAACTGTAGGTAACATATTCGGACTGACATGCTCCAAAGACAAATTACAGTTCTTCAGAGAATACAAAGTTTTTTGGTGAGTCAGTTTTTATTGGGAGCATTCCTTACCTATTGGCAAGAACCACAATAATATATTGTAATGATTTCTAATATGGATTTAGTCCTGCTGCACTCAACAAAAGCATGATGGGTTGGGGCAGTTTTGACCCAGGACAACCATGTTGACTACACCCTGACTTCACTACACACTGGCCTCATGGGTGACAGTGTGTCCTTCGAACGTTGACAAGTACCCAAAACTGCGTCCTTGTGGCTCCAAATCTATCTTGCTATAAACAATCACTCTTGGCAGCAGCACCAGTCAAACGCCTCCCTCATCAACCTCTGCTGAGTTTGTCCTGTAACCTGTGCCAGCTGTCCAGAGGCAAATCAATGAAAGTTAAGACTTGGCAAGCAATGTGAATGTCTCCTCTAAGCTAAGATCAAAGAGGTTTTATCAGGTCCAAATAGACCATGGGGCTCATCCATGCAGAGGTATGGGGACACCAGGTAGCCAATAGCACTTTTTCTCAGTGCTATGAGGACTTTTATGGCCTCCTGCATGTTATTTTCACTCATAAAGACCACAGGCAATTGATCCAAGTCCCTCAGGCACCTGGAGTATGTTTATGAATTATTGGGAGTTACTGGCCAATCCGATTTCCCTATCTTTAGGCTATTAAACACTTGGCTAACGTTCGGTAAAGGTCATGATTGTGGACAAATGAAGTTCAGCATAAGATCAATTGGAAAGATCTTCTTATTCTCATTCAGAACTTTCTCTTCCTCTGCTTCTTCTTAATTAACTGAATGGGTGTTTACTTTGTGAGCTTTTACCAGTTTCCATCAGCCCATCATTTTGTGTTGTGAAACTTGAAATCTATTCCCCTCTCTGCTTCTGTCAGCTCTCTTTCACTCCACTCTCTGACACATTAGTCTTCAATCATCATTGTGTATCCCATCACTAAACAAACAACATCTTTATGAAAAAATATGATGATATCACAACAGGACTTAATCTCCAAAGACCCATATTTGTATTTTTATGAACTTGACACAAAAAATGTATTTCCTGACTGAAATAATGTATTGACATTTGAATAGCTGTGACTTTTGCAATATTCAACCAAGACAAAATCTATTTTTAAACCTATACTCAAGGGCTTTGAGTTGTTTTACTACTTACTACTTTAAAAACACTCAAAGGCCTTTTACACAGCTAATATTCATGTTAGTCACAGCAGGAAAAGCAGAAGCAATTATGAATGACTTTGGTCTATTAAAGTGTCCCGTTTACTTAGCTGGCATTTATAATACTAGGTCCATGAAGCAGATTAAGTAAATTAAGCAATGCGTAAATTGATTATTTGTGGTAATGCATCATTATTTAATCCCATGTTCTTTCTGGCTATGTATGTCCAAATTTTTGCCATGGAAGAAAGGCATGTTTGTGTTTTCCACAAAAATCAGCTAGTTTCTTAATGAGACAGCAGAAATTGTTGCTGTGGGTGGTGCTTTTGATAAAGCTCTGTTCTTCATGCAAATTTGCAAAATGACTGGGGTCAGCTGTGAAAACAAAGAGAATGCACAGGGTTTATTTATATACCTCTGAAAAGGCGGTGAAGATTTTATATTGGCTTGTTTGTCTGTCTGTGTGGAGGTTTCACGGGAAACCTACTAGCTCCATTAACATGAAACTTGGTAAAAGGGTGTAGAATAGGCAAAGGAATGGACCCATTAATTAAATTGTGGAGTGGACCCGAATGAAAATACATCCCTCTAGAAAGAATCACTGAGCAAGCCAGGTAGAAACATCATAACTTCAGCACTGTATCAAATAAAAATGATTGTCTAATTAGCTGGGGGCAAAAAACCAGGTTGGTGTGCAAGAATACATTTAATGACCTACTCATGGGTTGTGAGGGAGATTTTTTCTGGAGTTCCTCAAAGCAGACCAATCTGCAGACCTGCAGTTACCGCTCCAAATCTCTAGGGGATCGTAAATAATGACTGAGCAGAGATGCTGATGCTTCAGCTGTGCATATTTTGACATAACTGGAATATTTCTGGGATATGGCTTACATGAAAAAAAGCTTTTACTGTGCCCAAACAGAGTAAACATGCAGCTGTCTCACAACAAATTTACCCATTAAATGCAGGGTTCAAAAATTGACTGCATGTAGTTTCATTTTTGTGTTGTTAGGTTTTTTTTAGCCTGTTTTCAATGAAATTTGCTGGAGCCCCTAATTTTTTATTTTATTATTATTATTTTTAACTGTGTTAATTCCTGAGGGGAGATTAAGACTCCACTCTACACAAACGCTGGTAGTTACAGTGAGTAACTTGTAAAGGGGAAGGTGCCTCGCTTGAGAGCACCTCGGCAGTGCTCCGGAGTTGAGCTGCCGCCTCCCACTGTTAGCTCACACTGCGGGTGTTTTTGGGCGGGAGCGGGAATCGAACTGCTGATTTTGGAACATTGGATGACCCGCTCTACCGCCCGCTCTAACACTGAGCCTCTGCCGCCCCAAATCTCATCTTATCCATTTAAACTACTGTGATTTTTAAGAGTAATGAGACATGAGTTTAATACAGATCATAGATAAGCCTTGAATATATCAAATTTTCCAGTGCTGACAACAATCTAGAGTTCCTGTCACATCCACTTAAACTAGTGCAAATTTGTGACATAATCTGCCTCCCCCAGAGAAAGACATCACTTAGATATATTTACTTCATTACTAAATTCATTTACTGCATTACCACAAAGGTACCTGTTTTGTTTTTTTTTTAGTTCCTCCAGCACAAATCATATTCCGGCTAATCTGTCTCTGTCTGCTGAGGCAATTGAATACATAGAAATTAGATTTTCTATTGGTACTACATCCAACATATTTTAGATGGAACAAGTAGATCCTACAGTAGTTTACGGATAACTCAGGAGTTAAAATGAATCCCAGTTCTCTTACCGATTTGAACATCAGTATGGTGTCTATGTGTGTGCATGTGGGTTGGAGGAAACCATGTAAGGAATTGCTAAGGGGTGCAATGGCCTTTTCATAGAGACCAAAGTGATTAACACCATCCTCCCTGCTGCCCCTCAAATCAGTTTTCTTTCTCAGTTCCTCTGTCTCTTTCTGTACTCAGCCTCTCTGTACTGCCAAGCCAGAGCCTGGCACTTTTCTGCTTGCGGCGCATTAGGATGCAAAGCACTCCATGTCGAGGGAGAAGGGGAGACTAACAAAAGCGCTTTAGCGTTGCAAAAACAAGCCCATCGGTGCATGCCCGTGAAAAGATCTGTGCGTCTGCTCTGACTCTCCTAACTCCCCAAAGCTCTCTGCATCAGTCCACCACCCCTCCAAGAAAGAGAAGCTCTCGGGAGAGGCACATCCATTTCTTGTCGTTCTCATTCTTTCTCCACTGTCTTACTCCCCCCCCCCCCTTCCTTCTCTTCCCATTGCGGCAGGTCCAAATTGCTTCGCTGGAACAACGATCATCCCAGCTGGAATTGAAGTGAAGGTGGACGACTGCACCATCTGCCGCTGCCACAACGGAGACTGGTGGAAGCCGGCGCAGTGCTTGCGGCGGGAGTGTCTCAACGGCCAGTCGTTGTCATAGAGAGACTCCACGGAGGATGGTGGAAAAGCTCAGGCAAGGCCCTGCCTACTACACCATTTTGTATGATTGACAGGGCAGGAGCACAATTCCTAAACAACCTGAGACAGCGTTGTATCGACTCATGCTCTCACAAGCTTCACACAAAATACAAATTTAGCCACTGGGAAGAAGATGGACTTTGTCTCATGGCTGTTTCCATCCTACAGTTTTAATCATCTTATTTTCCAAAGTTGACTTGCTTGACTTGCTGCTCTCAAACAAAAAGTTTCTATGCTCCTTGAACTCTTTTCCTAACCATTTGCAGTGTTGACTTGCTCATGTTGATTTCTGTGTACGCCGTTGGCTTGTTGCACTCATCCGCTGCACTTGCGCAGGTATTGTAAAATTCCAACAACAGGAAAAACAAACCGTAAGCACACTTAACAGCACTTTTTCTTTTCCATCACAAAGATTGACAAGAGAGAAAGCACTGCAGTGGTGTGCTTGAATTTTACAACTTCACACTGAGCTTGTTTACAAGATACACATCATGCATAAATGTCTGTGTCTTCATAAGACTTCATACTTTTTAGTCTCCGTAGAAAGAATTCACCTCTAACACTCAGACAATGCTACTGTCTTTTTTTTACAACCTGCTCTGATTCCCCAAAAACCGTGAATTTACTTATGAACATACTGTGGATTTTCATCAAGTTTCTCTGTAGTATCAGCACAAGCAGGCCAAGCTGGTGCTGTAGAATTGGCTGAAAGACTTTAATAATAGTTTCCAACAGCTACAAGGATAGATGTAAAATCCATCAATGCTGCATTAAAACAACAAATTTGGCCAGTCCTTTTCCAGCTTGTTTCTCTTTGTTTTCTCTTAGAGGTTCATATCCTCCAAAGATATCCCCAGTATCTTGAACTTCTTATCAAAGAAATTGGTGAGCCAAGAGCAGCCTGCTTTAATTTCCCTTAATCAAGGAATATTCTCTGATAAAACATCCAGATGGATGCTTGGCGCTGGTACAGCCTACATGCTGGGGACACAAAAATATGTTTAAAAGCTTTTAAGCAGAATTCACACTTCACGTGCACATCGTCCATGAAAACATTCACAAGCTCACCATTCATCCCATAGTCTCATAAAATCACCTAAGCTCTTAAAAAGTGTGAGGCTTGTTATGGTGAAAATCTGTTGTAGATTATGTAATACATTTTACTCACCTAAACAATGTGTTAGAATAGCTCTTGCAGTATGATGTGGCTATAGCTAAGGCTGTAACACAGAGACAGGCTAATGTATCACCTTGATATTTTCCTCCATGGTCCTCAAGTGGAACAGTTTGAACATAAAAAAAAGAACCCAACCAGGGCCCAATATCTGATATTTTTGAAATGATAAATACTAGTCATTAATTCAAAGGTGAATTCCGTTAAGCTGATGCCATTCATCACTAGATTTTTTTTCTTTCCTTTTCCATTAAAACCTTTTCCTGTTAACCTTTAGGACCCCATTCCTGAGCAGTGATGGATGGGCTGCTTAATAGCAGCTACTAACGTTCTGTAATGAGACAGAAATGAACATAGGATAAAGACCAATGGCTAAGGAGGACACATTTGAAGGCATTAAATGTGATGTTTGGAAGAATCTGTATGTTGCGTGGTCTTCACTGCATCATGTGGGTGCTGGAGGAATCACAAAAATTGAAAGTGTGTGGGTGTCATACAATATAAGGTGCAACAATGGAGTTCAAGTCATTTTCATCATTAAGCTGCAGTGATGTAGTGTCTTTGAGAGTGAAAAGACAGACCTCATCCATCTGGTTTGAGGTCTTCACAGTTATAAAACAAAACTGACATCAACAGTTGATCAACTGCAGGCTGACTACTTCAAACATTTTAGGATTAATAAATGCAGCTTGATTCATTTGAATTACTTAAAAAGCAAAATATTACTCAGCCAACACTTGGATCCAAAAATACATTCAAATTTCTTCACAGGGTAGCAACAGTGGAAAAGTATGTCAGCTAATTCAAAGGCATTGCTGCCACTACTGATGCCTTATTGATACTATTCCAGATATGATTCACAAAGCATGGCCTTTGGCTTCACATCCAAGTCTGCTTTATGTGAAGCTTGGGTCAATATTTTACTTTTATGGTATACCCCAAACTAGTTGTTTCACACTCCCACATTTCAGCAGGATGAATTAGAGGAAGCACAAGGGCAAAGATGGTAGCTCCAAATAGAGTGTTGTATCTGACCAATGGAAATGCAACGAGGAAAAAAAGTCACACAGAACTATTGGGCAATTTGATCTTGACAGCATTCTGACATTGAAAATGAAGTGTTTAATTGCTTTCTTAGAGGTTCCTTCCCATCTTCTTAAATTTGTTAAATTAAATTGGTTTATCCACGGCTGGCAGGTACAAGTGAAGGAAGTGGTTAATGGAGAGTAAAACCTTCTACACCAAGCCCAAGAGACCCGAATCATGATTTGAGCTGCTGGTGGGGAAACAAAAAAAAAAAGAGAGACAAAGAAAAGCCAATATGCAAGTAATATATTCAGAAGAGGTAGTACAGTTAAAGAAAGCTGAGGAAGACATTTTTTTCATCCTGGAAAATGAGATGCAGGCACACAGTGAGGACCGTACTGGTGGATACATTGCTCTGCACCAAAAGTGGGCTGACTCCTTAAAACGGGTGGTGTGAAAGCTACTTTTATCTTAACAGGCTGAACTGGGATCTGTGTGGATTAGCATAAAACACATTCCTGTGTGTTGTTAGAAAGAATAGGTGGCATTAAAAATGCTTAATGAAAACCGCATGCGTATCGCACACCCACTAAACTCATCTAAGAGAGCCTCCATCCAGACATTCATATTCCCTGCAGTTTCAAGGACATGTCATCTGAAACTGGAGTCTTTATATCTGTCCTGTTATGCCTATTTAAATTACCCCGTCTTTCTTTCCACCGTTCAAACCGCAGGCTTGTACTTCGGCATTTTGTAAAGTTATAACATTCACTCTTCCATGAGACACTGACTAACTGTAGCTGGAAACTACAAACTATTGTTTTGTTTACTATCCCTTTTCAGCGACAAAACTGTTACTTACGTGTGCCTGAAAACCAACAAAGAGTGCAAGCGAGGATACGAAGAGAAAACACTGTTATTGAATAATCAATTGTATTGGTGTTTGGGGCACCAAGGGTCTGTTCATGGTGGACTCATGTGGGATAATTTCTTCAGAAAATGAAGTTCTGTTTAAAATCTTGAGCATCTTTGATTGTATATTACAAGCTCAGACAGGTTTACTCTGTATATGTTTATTAAAATGTTAAACAACCCTTGGTGCTCCCCATGATGTTCATATGTAAATACCTTCAATCGTAAAATGTTTATTCTGAAATCTGAGGTGGAGTAAAACAACAAAAAAGATATAAGCTGTGTATCATTCATCGAGACAAAACCTATTTTGTTAAATAGACTTGAAGTGTTATTCTGAATGAGTGTGGATTTCTTTTTTGTTCACCTGGAAGAATTGGAAATGATAGAGGACACCAGATGAGCATGAAAACAATTCAATTAACAACTATTTAAAAGTTTAAATGTTCTGTCTTTACATGAACACAGATCTTGCTGACTGCTGAATCCTTTAGGACAAATAAGCCACAATTTCTTATATTTTAAAAATATATAAATAATAAACAATAGAGTGTGATCCTCCAAACTGCAGCTGACTCAGGGTGCACAAAAACTCCACTTAACCTTTCTATGAGCAAAATATTTGAGAATAAATAAAGTACGGCATTTTCCTGAACTGAGGTTTTGTGAGGGAGAAAACAAGGAGATACCAGCACATAATGGTTTTGTCGTGCTCGGGGAGTTCAAGGGCATTACTCACAGGTTCATTCCTCCACTCCATTTCATTACAAGTCAGCTTGGGCTTCTATCTCGTCTGCACTACTAATTGCCTTCTCCCACCTCCCACCATGGACAAGCAAAGGGAAGCAATTTTATGCAGCAAATAGCAATCAATAGCAATTAGGTGCATTCCTGACTAATCCCGTTGAAAATGGGATCTTGGGTGATGGCCAGCAGAAGACCTCTAAAAACACACACACCTGCAACCCAGTGTCGTTGGTGAATGTACACATACACAGTGTGGACACAGCAAGCGGCATTGTTTCAATGGAGTAAGTAATTGCTTTGTTTTTCCTTTTCTGCACCAAGAATCTCTATTGATTTCTTTATTTGGGGGGACCCACCTCCTCAATTTATATCTGAGAAATTTTCAATTAGATAATTATCTCCTTCTGGGTAAAACCATGCAGATTACGGAATATAATTCTACTCTAAAAGATTCTGCACCAGATAAGAGATCAAATCTGGTTCCAAAACAATTTAGACCAATAAACTGCTAAAGGAAATAGATGTACATTCTGTATGTGCAGCACAGACAGAGATTTGTCCATCAAGAGGGAGGGCTGGTGAGGGGTCAGTAATGAACTATCCATCAGTGAATTCTGGGATTTTAAATCCTCCTTATGCTGTCCACCAGCGGCAGAAAAAAAATACATGAAATATGATGGCTGTTTACACTGTTGTCACACCAGATACATATCTGAATTAGAATCAATATGAGCAGATTGCATGCAATTGTCTGTAAAACATCTGGTCACATAAACCCACCAACACAAAATATAAGGAAGACTGGCAAAATAATAATTCCAGCTAATCTTTGGTACTCGGCAGCTCAGACCTTCTGTGTTGACTTTTTCACCTGACTTATAGACAGCCAGTGGAGCATTAGTACACAGTTCAAAAAATGACTATGATAGCTTAGCCTGATTCTTATTTCAAAATGTATCATTTGAATATTAAGAGATCAGAATAAAGTGAAACTATACATTTTTCAAAAAAACATTTTGAGAAGTCTCCTCTCAGATAATTCCAACTTGTATTGTGTGACTTTGTTTTCTCGTCCTTTCAGTTTGGGTTTATAATGTGCAGTAGAAACAATATCAGCCCTGAGCCTCAAAAAGAAAAATGCAACAACAAATCTGACAGAAAAAGTCTTTAATTGAAATATCACATTATTGTTTTATATGTTGTGAGAAAGTAAACAAAGAATATGCAGTATGAGCATGTCCACAATACATGATAGTACAGAAATACTAGGGACTTTGTCTAGACTAATATTTATGGCTCTGGCACTGGGAGGAGGCAAAAAGCAGTGATGCAGTTAATGAGCCAGGTGGAAGAAGCTGACCACACCTTACCCCGCCTCACCACTGCTGGCTTGTGATGGCCCTGGGGGTCATAGATGATGTACTGGGTGCAGAGGGACTGGTCGGAACCAGGCAGTGCATGGTAGGCAGCAGCATTCAGGGTCTGTGTCACGTCGCTTTCAGGCTTGGGCTGCCTCTTCAGAATTTGACCACCTCCTTCCCGGATGAGCTTGGCAAGTTCATCTTTGGAGGGTGTCTTAAATGGGCCAAGTAAGAAGAAGAAACATCCATCGAAGAGAGGAGGGAGCTAGAAAAGAACACGGTTTAATTTAACTTTAAAAAGGAGGGTCACGAAGACATCCGTTATCCTCTGCAGTAACATGTCACCCAGTGGGAGCATCGACAAATATCCTCTTTGTGAGAACAGAAACAAATTTTGCCCCTCCTGTTCAGAAGCTAAGCACTGAATAATTTCACATTTATTTTTTTTCAGATAACTTTGATTTTACGAGGGTCCCATACGGATGATTGGTCTCTTTGCTGCAGAGCCAGGAGACATTTTTCGTTAGCAATGTTCTTCAGCTGCTGCTTTAAACAACAGCGCTAAGTCGTTCAGTAAGTTACGTCAATGGAGACTGTTCTGTTCACACCATTAGTTAACTCAACTCTAGGGTGTAAAATGGATCTCTGACAGTGGGATATGTCAGCTCACCTCTGGAGCACTGCCGAGGCGCCCTTGAGCAGGGTGCCGTCCCCTTTACAAGTTGTTCATTTGGGCGCTTCACAAAGGTGCTGCCCGCCACTCTACCTCCCGTTGCATGCTTACAGGCCCCGTTGTGTGTGGTTGTGTGTATTACAGGGGAATGTACATACTGATATCCATGCGTGTGATTGATTGATGACTAAGATACTAGAGTGCATTCTTAATTTCCTTCTGGAGATCACAAGAGCATATAAAATTTAAAAAAAAAAAAAAAAAGGATTTGAAAAAAAACCTGTCAAACTATGATGTATCATAAAACTTAAAAAAAAAAAAAAAAACTTTGTAGAAATCCGGTCAAATAAGGAAGATTTTGTCAATAATGTATTTGTAGAGTCTTCATGCCAAAATTTAGTAGGACATAAAGCCCTGAATGTGTGTAGTCTCTAGATAATATATGTAACGTCTAATGTCTCCCTCTTATTCTTCAGTTTAGTTAAATTTCAAGGGGACTGCAGCGATGTCCAGGCCCAGCCACATACTGTAGTTTGAACAGAGGCTGTGGGCCAGTTGTAGTTTTGAAGCTAGTCCTCTGTGGCTGTGGTTTTGTTTGGAGTTGTTGTTACTCCTGGAAAAATAATAATCCCTTCAAAAATCACAGTTCTCTCTTAGGATTTAACAGAGTATGACTGCACTGATTTTGTTCATTACCCTCTCAAATCTAGCAGGACCTGCAGTAACAATATACACAATCAGCATGATCCTGGCTTTGAGGAGGCGGCGGTGTGTTTCTGTTGATGTGTTATGGTGGATAACACAGAACAGTCCAAAAAAAATTTAAAAAACCTGCTGCCTTCCTTAATTGGTACTTTCCTGTTTGTCTAAAAACAGTTGGTAGCAAAATCAGATATACAACATGTGCGGTAGAAACCTTAAAAAGAGCCCAAGCAAGTACTTTTTTAAGGCAGTCTGTGCTGCTGAACAATAATCGTGCTTTACTGCCTGGAAAAACACATTTCTCCCAAGGACAGAGGGTCTAGACAATCTATACTCCTGTATTTCATGTGCTTGTTTGTATGCTTCTCACTTACCAAGCTACATCTGTTGATTCGACTGCGTCGGGGAGCTTCTCCTGCTTCGTACTCGTTTTCAGGCACCCGTTTGCCTGCCTGCAGACATGCCTCGACCCCTGGCATCAAAGACGGAGAGAAATAAATTAAAAGCTACAGCTAATTACGATGACTTGAGAGGGTATGACAAGGCAAAAGCATTGGGGGGGAGGACAAAGCTTATGTCTGCTTCATCACAGTGTGCCCGGAGATTTCAAGTATTGGCAAAGATGTCATTGCTGACGGAGAAAGATGCCCAAAGCGTAATGGCGCTAATGATGCAGCCCTCATTTCAAAAATCTGTTTAAGCAGGATTTGAGCATTGTCTCCTTTTCTCTCCATCCATCCCTTCAGGTTTTGCAGAGTCAAATTGTTAGTCTGACAGCCAGCATTCCGGTCTGGTAGAGGGAGTTAGAAAGGAATCTTTTTGTTCTACATCTTAAGGAAAAGCATCTCAAAAGACAAAAGTTTTGGAAGAAAGTATTGGCATACAGAAATGGGGAAAAACAATGTTATAATGACCCCTCAACCACTGAGACGAATCCCTCTGAAAATGATACAGATCACAGTATTGCTGTTCTTTTCAGTATCTTTTGGTGGTATATTGAAAAGAGAAATAATCTACCTAGATACACTGAACCTACATTAAGCTGAAAACACTGACGCCAATCGTAAAACAAAAAAACCCCTCAATGGGTGTCAGACGGATCTGAGTGAAAGCTTTACCCTGAATAACTTTGACTGGGATCATACAGATGCTTTTCAGTTCAACACACCACATACATATCGACAGCAGACGCATCTCACTGCACCCACACTACACCAACTCAGTTTAACGTTCCACAGTTACATGCCCCTGAGCAGCACACTCAACCACAAGTCGCTCTCAGGGTGTCTTAAGTGCTTACCAATGGGATGCGTGGACAAAAAAAAAATTGTTTTAAGTGTGTAAGTATAAACACTCACACTCCTGCCCGTGGTCTCTAGAGCATGGGGTGGAATGTAATTATATTTCTTCAATCCCTCTAATTACAGCTATCATTTACATGGACCCTGCTAGGACAGAGGAGACATGAGGTACTGGGGATAATCGGTCCGGACGATGGAGCTCATTGCTGATGACTCATTATCATATTCCCTAATTATGTTCACAGTGGCTGAATACAGAAAACATCTCAAACCCCTTTCCTTCCTGCGACTGAATGAGTGAACAGCCGGATGAAGTCATTTATTTGATTAACAAAGAGGCCAACTGCAATCTCAATGTGATGAAGGAGAAGAAGTACAATAACATCCAAACCAACCACTTTCATTAAAATGGACGATGAATACAAGTACACAGGTGCACATATGTGGCACACATGCCACATATGCACCTACAACTGGTATCTATGGTAACAGTTGGACTGTATGTCTAATGGAGGCAGCTGCTTAATAGCTGCACATTCTCCTTAACTGGGCCGGCAGTGGGAGGAGCGGTGACACAAGAAAGAGTCATTACAAAGTGTTAAATAAAAGGAAGTGAGATAGAAAAATAACATAAAGCAGAGTTAAATTTAAAGAAATGTGCTTGCTGGACTGAGAGAGTGAATCAATGTCTACAGGGAAATGACTCAAATTAATAACTTTTATCCATTTGTTTCAGCAATATAACAGCAAAAATGTAAAAATGTTACCAATTATGTGCAGCGTCTCCAGTTGTGTCGGGTTTCCAGATGAAAATAGCAGGCAAGACAGTTTTTAAAACTTGATCATTTTATGGAAACCTGACAAACACTCTACATATTTATTTAGAAACATTTAGGCAAATATGTTGCAAAAAGATAATAATGAGGACTTAATGTGATTTGATTCCAGCATTGAATATTTTTCATGTTTATGGTAAGCATGATTTAATTTATTCTGAGAACAATATTCATATTCTGATGTGGTAAAAATTCTAAAAAAAATAGTTGATGAAGTTGTAATAATAAGAAATAAGAAGTACACTCAGTCTCGACTTTGCTGACAGTGAAGGCACACAAAAGGAGATGACAGAAAACTACTTGTATGCACACATACACACAAAAGCAAGGACAGAAGGGCAGAAGATTTCACACCAACTGTCAAGAAGGAGACAAGGTGTATCAGTTGCTCAGAATGTGTGGAGAAAAGAGGAGAGACTGAATGAAATGTGGCCCAAAGTCACACAAACTTTTACATTGCAACAAAGGCATACACAAACTCAAACTTAAAAACCGGAAAGAGATATCCGCACATAGTTAAATTCTACAGGCACACATTCTCATAGTGAACAGCCACTACTGATGGATACACCTGCCAAACTAAAGTGCAAGAAATCTCTTTAACATCAAGTTTCGTAATTACTTCCTGAAGCAGACTTCCTCTGAATATCACCTTATTGACTTGGTTCAAGGTGCCAGGAAGACAAACAGACACAGTTTTGCCGAGTATATACCTTGGCATAAATCAAGCAAGCAAGAGGCAGTTATGACGATAAAGCCTTGAGATGTGCCGATTCCTTCCCTGAGTTGCACACACACACACAGCAGCAGGTAAAAACAGGACATAAATACTGTACTTATTCTACATTTTATTAATTTCTGCTTATTTCACCTCACCTATCTTAAAATGTTACAGAGGAGAGGAAGCACAAGATTCAGATTACTTTGGTACTGAAGAGGAAATTGAATTGGAGCCTCAGTCGGACCTTCCAGTTAGACAGGAGCAAAAAAGATATGCTTACCCAACAATACAGACATGTCCTAAAGTATATTTGTCAAAGTGACAACTACGCATCTCCATTATAGCCTTTCTGAGAAGGTGATATACACGCTGCCTTAAACTTAACTTATAGTATTTTTATCCATATTACATTTATGGCTCACACCTGAAAGACTGAGCTAAACATAAATGTCACATTGTGGTTAGTACATAAATTTAAGAATAAAACAATAATAGAAACTTCAGATTAAAGCCTGGGGAGGTCACCGCAACACCAAGTAAAATGGTAAATGATGATTGTTCTGATTGTTTTTTCTACAGACTAGCAAAAGATAAACTGTCCTGAAGAAGTCTAATATTGTATTTGGAAGTTGGCTTTGAAAGTGGAATGGAGGTCTCTGTAAGATAGCAAATCTCTTTTTTGTTGTGTTTCATCTCATTTATAAACAAGCACTTCAAAACATTCAAAAACCATTTCTGCTGTTGCAAATTGAACACCACACAAGGTCTCACAATAGGCAAAAACAGGTTAAAGTGGGTGAAATTACACTTCCATCTTATCAACAGTCAAGTCATTGAGTCTGTTGATTTGTTATTCACAAATATGCCTTGTAGGCTGCAATGATGTAAAAGAACACTTCAGTTGTATAGACTGAATTTATGGCAGTCAGGATTGGAGCTGGTAGCAATAAATACCCAAATATTATTTCATTTGTCATTATAACAAATTCTAATCCATCTGTTAGAGGCAAGACATAACAGTGACAATGAGATATAGTTGAGTTTTGGATCTAGATTAAATAATGTAAATTTGAAATGCAGGGTGTGTCTGTGTGTGTTATTATTATTATTGTTTTTTTACAGCCTCAGCTGCCGCTTGAATGAAGGCCATAACTAAAAACTGTAACGTGATGTGATTGAGTGTCCATTTAATCTACCCCCCAATCTTTGATTGATAGAAGGGTTGGTGCAGCTTATAATAATAGAATGTACAAAGAAAGAAAGAAAGAAAGAAAGAAAGAAAGAAAAGCTAAATTTAGGTCACAAATACATTTAAAATTCAGAAACGTTGGATGATCTCTGCTTCTGTACTGTGGTAGAGTTCCACGATTCCAACAGTGCGACTGTTTGCCATGAATATCCTAGAATAGCATCTACAGACAAGCTGATGGCTTACGCCCTACTCACAGCTGAATCTGACAATCCAGCAACCAGCCTGAAGACCCAGGAGAGTGGAGAAGGTAATCGGCATGTGTCCTTCTGGCAGCACAACGTGGCTCACTGCAGGAAGAAAACAAACACACAAGATACAACCGAAAAGAATACAAATGAATTGTGCAAAACACAAATAATGGCTATCTGCCCTCCTCCTCGTGGATCTGATTACCTCATTACTGTATAGTCGGGCAGCATGTCTCCATGTATGCTACAGATGAAAAGTCAGATAGCAAAATTGCTTCCCCCCCTCTAATTTTCATGTTCAGGCCACATGAAAAACAGGGGATTATGATCACACATGCAGGCCACAGATTTTATTTAAATGATTCAAAACTGCATCTAGACTCAAAGAGGCTGAGGTTACAAAATGTCTGATGCAAAATTCGTGACAGATACTATTTTTGTAAATCCAGAGCCTTCTGATATGCTTTTAATTAGTCCCCTTCTAAATGTAGAGGCTTTAATTTTCTGATTAGTTGTGAAACTTGTGAAAGCTGAGAATGATCAGATTATGAGATATGAGAAAATTTTTGGTTATTTGGTCAGAACAAATATAATCTAATTCCGTCTGACTTGAATGAACAGCGAAGATCTACCGTTATATAATAACTATTTGAAATAGTGGAATAGTGAATCATGCTAAATTCAATAGACTAGAGACTATTTGGAAAATATATAAATCATAACAGCACATAATTCTACTAAATGTAGACATTGAATGATTTCATTAAACTTGGTATTTCTTGCCAGGTTACTAATTTGCTGATGTCACTGATGTTGCATCAGTAAAGACAAACGTCCTTCCGTAAACCTGTCAAAGAATTTGTGGCCACTCTCGCTTCAACATATGAATTTGTGACAAAAGTGAGTATGGGCATTGGGTAGCGCTATTGCCTCACTTGGTTCAATTCCACCCGGGGCCTTTCTGTTT
Source organism: Antennarius maculatus (assembly GCA_013358685.1). Lineage (NCBI taxonomy): Eukaryota > Metazoa > Chordata > Actinopteri > Lophiiformes > Antennariidae > Antennarius > Antennarius maculatus. The sequence continues at coordinate 12,383,083 of CM023618.1, forward strand.
ATTTTATATGTTCTTCCTGTGTCTGTTTAGATTCTCTCCGAGTCCTCTCACCTCCAAAACCTTAGTTGAATTGGACACACTAAAATTATTTGTAGGTGTGAGTGTGATCATGAGTGGGTGACTGTCTTTCTGTGTGGACCTTTGATCAACTGGTGATTTTACGGTCTTGCACATAGTCAGCTAGGATAGACTCCTGCATAACCCGTGATACAGATTTTTGATAAGAGGCTGAAGACAAGATTATTATACCGTCTCATTTTCAAGAAAATGAATGAATGAGAAAAAAAAATGTATTGCCCAGGGAAGATGATCTTATGCTTTACAGTGACCTTGGATTTGTGTACATGGTATTACATGTAATTATAAAAAACATCTAAACATATTATTTTCTGGCTAAAAGTTGCAAGAAATATTTCTTTTTTTTAATAAATGAATTCATCACCCATATAGCACCTCCAAACACTTTGTGAAAAATGATTTTGATTACTTGTACTGTTTTTCTCCCAGTCATTACTATGCAACAGTGAAGGAGCTGCTGTATCACAATGATGTACAGTATACAACTCTAATAGCATTTGTTGCTGCATTTCGACCTTTGTGACTGATCGGGTCAAAGTGCTACTTTTGGCTTTTCCCTATGCAAAAGGGTCTGTGGAAGGTGGTTAAAAACTGTAAATCCTGGCTCTGGGGGAAAGGGATCATGCAGATAAAAATCCAATCTTCATGGTGGTGAAGGTTCTGTAATCTTCATAACAACAGGGCTGGAAATTCCCTTTTGTGTTCACACGCTGCTGGATTCAAAATCAGTCACTCGCATTTGTAAAACAGCCACGCTTTTGTTTAAATTGGAAAATGTGTGTGACTGTAAGTCAAAAATAATACTCAAGCATACAAATTTAGTGGATTAATATGTAAGCGCTAAAGGACAATACATACAGCTTTTCTCTCTCATACACATTGTGCACACATGAACGCACAAAAAGCAATGAAATGATGAAGATGATGATACAACTGAGTGGGCAACCCTAAACACTAGGCTCATCTTCTCCAACTGGGTGGTATTCAGATGGGTTAATGCATTCATGGCTTCATGGATGAATGTACAATTTACCCATCTCTTCCATCCTTCAACTGAACGGCTCACCTAAACAATGACTGATTAGCTATCAGACGGTTTGACAGTGAGCAAACACAACAGCTACGCCTCGAAGCTTAACCCCCATTGAGGATTTGGTTTCTGTTCAAAACAAATGGTACCTGTGCCAGAAAAGGTGCTGGCCACCCTCCCTCCCAGCAGCTCTCCCAGTTTGGCCAGTTGATCCTCCTCTGGCTGTGACAGCTTGCTTGCAAGAAACACCACCATTTCATCCCCTCTCACACAGTCAGCCAGCTAAAAAACAACATGAGGGACATCTAATATTAGCAGTCTCTGAGGTTAACATTCCAGGGGAAATAAGAAATAAAAAGGTTATTCACATCCGCATGTAGACATACCACAGGGAGGCCGACTGTGGGGCTGAGAGGTTTATTAGCATATCGGGTTCCCTCTGAGTCCTCCTGAAAAAACTTCTGCATCTCCAGACTGACTGCATAATCTGCAGGACGCTTTCCATACAGATTACTGTGAAGAGGAAAAGAAAGTGTGTGAGTGTTTCTCAGTATGCACATATTTGTGTTTTTGTGACAATGCACAGCATTTGTTGATACAAGAGTCATTTAGACCAATAAAAACTTATGAACTTGGCAGCATGCTGACAAAAATATTTAAATTGGTATTTCTTTAAAGATATCAAAACAAGTTGAGCGGAGGACAAAATGTGCAGCAGGAGTTGTTTAGTCGTATATGTTAATTTTCCACTCAAATCTCTCAAATCAGATAAGTCGTTTTAGGTGTCAACATTTATGACTACAAATGCTAAAGCGAGTGTTCCACTACTATGTTTCCCTACCAGCAGATCTGCCTACCAGTGGGCACTCTGCCCATTTCTTCATTGTGCATGACTTCCACAAGCCTGGACGGACATATTGTGAGAGCGATAAACAAACTCGTCATGCAAAAATAGAAAAAAGATTGAAGCTGTACTGCAATTTGCCAATACTAATACATCAGATAAATGTAACAACAACAGCTGTGCTCACTGTGAATGTAGTGCTTGCTTAGGTTAATTTCAATACTGTTTTTTTTTTTTCGTACATGAGAATGAGTCATGCAGTTTTTGGATATAGTAAGTGTCTGCAAATGTGCTGCAATGTCAGGTTATAATGTGGTTCTAACAGCAGCAGCATCAGTAAGCATGTTTACGATAGACCCAGACAAAAAGCACACATCCACAGTAGTGACCAGAGGCAGCTGGGCCAGGAAGACTTTTTACACAATGTTGGATTTGTGGCATGTAATGGTGGTTATGGTACTATGCTCAGGCCATCATTTCACCAGTTTACTACTAAACTGATTTAGTATAGCTATTTAAATTTAAAAAAGGACACAGCTTGTGTGAAAATCTCAAAAGCAAAATGTTTCAATGAACCTCAGAAAACTGAATTGTCTACAGCTTCTATTGTATTCTAGGTGCAGTACATGTACTGAACAAAAATATTTCAAGCATGTATCTTAACTTTAAAGGAGATGCAAGAAACTCAGCAGGGGTCACCTTGGAAATAGAGGGAAAAAAGAATGGAGTAAAAGAAAGAATTATCAGAAGGAGAAGGGCAGGAGGGCCAAGCCCAGCAGGTTGTCTCAAAAAGATTATGCGTCAGCAAAGATAACACCTGCGGGACAATTAATAGGTCCACTGGGCCATAAAATAATTCATTTGGATTCATACCTCCAACTATACGCCCTCACAAATAAAAACAAACAGAGACTGTCCATGACACCTATATATACGCACACACAAGCTGTTTTTCAGCCACGCATGAGAGGAATATCTGGGGGAAAATAATTAAGCGTGGAAAATTCTGCAGGAGGTAAGTAAAAAAAAAAAAAAAACAACCTCTAGAGCCGAGTCAAACATGGTTCCTCAAGCCTTCTTTACCTAAGAACACAAGTGGGAGGACAGTGATGGTGATTCTTCAGAATAACCACTGTAACCCTGTAACCGTTATGCATTGACAAATGTTTTTTATACCAATACGACGCATACTTATGAACCACCGACTGGGGTATTTTTGCCTCCAGCTGTATTGCAATGGATGTAACTGTTAAAATAAATCCCCTGCACTTCTCACTTCACAGATTTTTCTTAGTTCATTAATCATCCAGTAAATCATGGGTGGTGTGGGACAAGAATGAAAAAAATTAAAAGATCATTTAAACTTCAAACTGCTAAGGGACCATATTATCTCGTAAAAGAAACTGCAGCATAGAGATAAGATTCGTAAGCAATGTTTAGATGTCTTAGGCACGACGATGAACACAAAAGTAAGAGCGCCAGGTTTATTATTAGTAAATTGGTAGATTACAAGTGCATATTACTATCAAGTTAATTTCTTTACTTTTGCTCCTGCTCTGCTATATCATTGGTCTTCATAATATGTATAATGTGTTAAGTATTTCAACATCAAGGCCGCATCTTTTAAATTGAATTGTAACTTCATATCCAATTTTTAAATTGCTTTTCACATTTTGTTATTACATCATGATCTATTATAAGGAAAATATAAAAAGCTTGACTTGTGAGTTAATAAATATACAAAATTAATAATAGTCTAATGATGTATTGGAACAGCAGTTGTGTTTAGTAACATGAGGCAATAGGGTTAGCTTAGATAATATTCCACTGCACATTTCGAAGGAAGTAATGCACTTATTAGTTCACTAAAATGATTTTCCGTCTTAAGGTACTTATCTTGAAAAATCATACTATGAACATAAAACAAAATATTGTAAAAAATATTTTATTCCAACCCATATATACTTTATCACTAACCAAACAAAAAGCACATAAACTGATAGGAGAAATGCTACTTGAGAAAGTAGCCTGAATCCACAGTAACCATGAATCTACTTCTATAAGTAAGGAGGACATATAAACATTAATCAATGCTGAAAACAAGTAGAGAATTCAAACCACACAACACAACACACTTTTTACTCCAACATCATCCACACTTCACAACTGATAAAACCATCTTTCTATTGTATAATTATTTTAAAAAGAAAATCTGTAAAAACACATTTTAATTTATACTTCATGCATTTCGTTTTAAAAAAAAAATCTATCTCAAATACTTTTAAATTCAGAGGTCAATTAAAAGACTCAACCCACAGCCAAGAGGTTTCAAACACTGCTAGCACAGCAGTATGTTCTAAAATTAAGTTTAATGATAGAAACACATGGCAAGCAACTGATGAGGCAGAGGGCAAGGCCCGAATGCATTTTTAATCACAAGGTTCATTAGCTCCATTTCCTTCTTAAATAATCCACTCTATTTCTCATGGTGGTTCATTCAACATCAGATGAAACAGAACATGACCCACAAAAGGTGTGCATTTAATCTGTGGACCTACACAGTATTGTCCTTCAGATCATCCTCCCTGGTACCAAACGACATAAATCAGTGTGATTGAGGCTCCTAACATTACCATTTTCTTCAATTATAACAACCAGAACTTCTACTCCACAGATTAATGTCTACATGCTCAAACCAAGTTGTGATCTACATCCCAACTATCATCATGAAGTGAATGATACAATTATTATGAGCATGAGAGTAACCAGTTAAAGTTTCCTTGAGTAGATGTATGAATATATGAAGGGCCATGCAATTGTTCAGGCATCACTTAGTGTATTTGAATGAAAATACTCTGTTAACTCACCTTCCAAAACACTGAACATGAAGTAACATTCATCCTCACACAAATGCCTACTTACTGTGTCTTTATCATTCATTCATTCATTCATTCATGTTCTTGAAGACGAGACAATGGTGATCACTCACTCACTCACTGGCAATTTGGAGTGATCAATACACCTAAATTACCTGTCCTTGGAAGAACTTTGGGAGAACCCACACAGACATGGGGAGAACACACAAGCTCTGCAGGGTCAATCTATTATTACTTGAAAATCACTAATTTTCACTCATACACTTGGTGGTTAACCATAAAGAAATTTATATTCATGGAAGAAAAAAGAGAAAAGATTGTTATTGTTTGGCATTTTTGAAGATGCTGCACTTTGCCATTGTCAGATATCTAGTGGATACCTAAGCCATATACTGTTTGTATTAATTAATACTGAAAACCTATAGTATTAGAAGGACAACACTTAGCAGTAATTGTAAAGTGTACACAATGTATAAAATATACAAAATAATAACATATGCTTCCACTTTGCAGACACAATGGTTGTCCAAATGTGCTGCACTGGTAGATATTTATGTTTACAGGACTGAGACTTATACACCACAGCGGCACAGAACCCCTCCTGAGCCGCTGTGGAGTTTCTCAGAAAATGTTTAAACCTGTTGTTTTTGAGATAAGACAGAATGCTCATTAAGATTACCAAAAATTAGTACGCACTTCACAATTTCTGTCTTATGGGCTCCCTCAATTTTTCTAATAACCTACGTAAGTCAAGTATTTGAACTGGAGAGTAACTTGGACTCAAACAATGGAGGATATAATATAGTCCAATGATTCAAACTTAACATGCACAGAGGAACAATGAAAATCTGGAAAAACTGGATTTCTGCACCCTGAGCTGTGTGCCAATTGTTCCATTAAGAATTGAATTGGCAGATGTCTTGGTCTGCCTTGAGAAAGAGAGCGAGAGAGAGCGTGTGTATGTGTGTGTGTGTGGAAGGGGAAGTGGGGAAGGTTGGGGCAAGAATTGCATTCATCTTACAGTGTCCTGACAGCCAGTCCCAACAGCTTTTTTTTTTTGCCTTGAAGACGAGTAACAAAGAGGAGAAAATGTAAGACCCGGCAATCGGGACCCTTCAAAGCCATAAAAATAAATAAATAAATACATGAAAACGGGAGATGGCAGATTATTGGTACAAAATTAGTTCAGTAAGAGGGCTAAAGTAACTGATCCTGATCAATTGCTTTATTGATCTCAGTGATTATCTAGTATTCCGTTCTTCATTACGGACAACAATCAGAAAGGCTGATACACCTAGTAAGTGGGGGGGTGTATGAGATTAAAAAAAAAAAAAGCAGGGGCTTATCGTCTGTTACAATGATGAGATAGGCACTCAAAGATTTATTAAAGGAGAATAAGTACCCTGCTGGTCCACCGTAGCAGAATCTCGATGATGTAATGCAATGAAATAGTCAACCACGAAATGTTAACTTGGATAAAATGTTCACTTGCTACTTCAGTTCTCAATTTTGACTGAAAAGATGTATTTTGTCCATCTTAGATTCAGAGAAATATTCAAAACCCATTTAATGTACTTGTTTTGGATAAAAGATGATGACGCACCTTCAAAGTCACCTTGAAGTACTGTTTCAATGGAAAAATGAAGAAAAAGAAAAAAAGTTGGAGAAACTATGTATTGTGGGAAATGTATGCATATGTAAAAATTCAAAACAAAAATGTAGCATTACATAGGCACCAGACAAGATCACCTGCACCATTCTTCTCACTTTCACTTTATAGTTTCCGTGGAAAACACATAAAAACACATTTGAAGAAAATTCTAATTAAGTAAGTAAAAACTATTTGTGCGTATACATTATGTACATATATAGTATGTGCTACATTTGGTGAAACTAGTATGAATAGCTAGAGTAAACAGTTTGGTAGAAAAGCTGCTGAAGAAAAATGATTATAGACAAATGGATGGACATACTGATGACTATACAGTTACCTCCATCCTTTTTTAAAAAAAGGTGTACATTTTTACTCTACGTATGAATCTCATAACTCACAGCACATTCTGGGAGGCTCCAAGCTCCAGCAGCAGTTTAACGATGGCTGTGTGTCCGTTCCTCACAGCATCGTGAAGTGGAGAGTCATTTTCATAGCCGGGTGTATTCAACAGGGCTCCCCTTGAGACCAAAACCTCCACAACTGCCAGGTGACCCAGGTTACAGGCTTCATGCTGGAAAAAAATAATCAGATTTCATTCTGCTCTACTTTGACCTGGTATTCCCTTTTATTCTCACAACAGACTCAACATTTTCATCCATTTTTAAACACTTAAATATGAATTACTTTAAAATGATATTTCAGTGGCAGCAAGCTCTTCAAAAAAAATGTAGTGTATATCTGAAAATTTTCAATTTTTCACATAAATATTTTTTTACAAATTAATGGAATGATTCTAGACTAAGTATTTAGTTCTTTTTGTGTGTCATTCTGAGAAAAATGAACCCAGACAATGCCAGTCACTGCCAACAGTCACAACATAATCATTCTGAGCTACATTTCTATTTTGTTTGACAAAAAAAAAGAGGATATAGATGGGAATGAGGATGTGGCTCAAAGAAAGTACAGTATTTCCTAATGTGGTGTTTACAAGACGAATCTGAAGTTAATTAGATAAAATACAAATCCATTGAAGGTTTTCTTTGAGGAATGAAACTAAAATTAATTCAACTGCACTATAATTAAATACAGTTGGGATACTTTAAATATGCCACATGAGAATTTAATTTAGAGAGTTTCATTTCTCTAAGCACCGCACATCATGGTTGTAAGGTTTCTTGTGTGATATACTACATATTTACTGGGAGGCAGCTCCATCATAGTGCACCCCAAATGAGTAGTTAATAGAGGGGGGGAGGGCTTTGCTCAATGGCACCTCAGCAGTTTTCAGGAGGTGAGCTGACACCTCCCAGTACCAGCTTACACTCCAAATATTTTGGCCCAACCGGGTCTCAAACCGGTGACTCCGGGTCCCCAGTCCAAGACTTACTGGACTGAGCTACTGCTGCCCCCGTTTACTGTTTCAAACTTTTCAGTTGTAGTTCCAGAGACCAAGAAACAATATGATATACATAGCAGAATTAAACAGTCATTTAGAAAAAAAATTTCAAAACACTGTCTGTCCTTGTTTAGTGGAGCTGATTACATATAAAATACACTGCCTGGCCAAAAAAAAATGTCGCCGTCAAAAAAGTCACACCCTCTCATATTTTGTTGGATTGCATTTAGCTTTGATTACAGGATGCATTAACTGGGATATTGTTTTCATGACTTAATGCAATATCACAAGTTATTTCCATCCAGTGATGAAATATTTTTTCATATTTTTCATCAAGATCTTGCATTTATGTAAAGCCATCTCCAATACTCATTGAGATTCTTCTTTCAAAGAATCTCAACAAGTTTAAGGTCTAGACTCTGTGGTGGCCAATCCATGTATGAAAATGATCTCTCATGCTCCCTGAACCCCTCCCTCACAATTTTAGCCCAATGAATCCTGACATTGTCATCTTGGAATATGCCCGTGCCTTTAGAGAAGAAATAATCCATTGATGGAATAACCTGGTCATTCAGTATATTCAGGTAATCAGCTGATCTCATTCTTTGAACACACACTGTTGCTGAACCTAGACCTGACCTGAACGGGCATATTCCAAGATGACAATGTCAGGATTCATTGGGCTAAAATTGTGAGGGAGGGGTTCAGGGAGCATGAGACATCATTTTCATACATGGATTGGCCACCACAGAGTCCAGACCTTAAACTCATTGAGATTCTTTGAAAGAAGAATCTCAATGAGTGCTGGACATGGCTTTACATAGTGGTCAGACCCCATCATCATAAATGCAAGATCTTGATGAAAAATATAGAAAAATATCGCATCACTGGATGGAAATAACTCTTGTGATATTGCATTAACTCATCAAAACAATATCCCAGTTAATACATGCTGTAATCAAAGCTAACTGCAGTCCAACAAAATATGAGAGGGTGTGACTTTTTTGACGGCAACATTTTTTTTGGCCAGGCAGTGTAGTAAAAGGCCAGATAATGACTGGGTCAATTTTAAGAGTTGGCCAAAGAAGAGAGACCAAGAGGAAAAGGTTTTGTCAACCAAGCCTTACCAGAGGTGTCCACCCGGCATGATCCTTCAGGTTGGGGTCAGCCCCCTTTTCCAGCAGCTCCTTGACAACCTCTACATCTCCCTGCAGAATCGAGGAAGAGCAACAAACCTCAGGTCAGGTCTGAGACCAGTGAATGCAATCCTTCAAACAAAGGAAGTCATCCCAGTGTGCCAGCACCCTGCTGTTTATCAGTCACACCCCACAATGAGCCATTGATTACCTTGTCTGGGATCCAGACAGGGATTACGGTTATGTTTACAAGGATTACTGGAAGACAGTGTACTCTTAAAAGACGGGAGCATAACAGTTTGATCATTGGAAAACTAATGTGCTCATTTGAAAAGGAGAAGGATGGGGTGGGGGAGGGCAGAGGAAAGGGAACCCTAACCATATCAAGAGATTTATGTTGTACTTTTATGAAGACAATAAATTGTAATTCTATAGTTGTGGATATAATTTCAAAAGTGTTGTAATTATATCATCATACAGTTGTTGTTCACTGAACTGTCAGCTTGTGGAGGTATATGTAGACTGAAATTTTCTCTATTTAGGTCAAAATATAGGCTAAAAACAAAGTGCCCTGTTTACAATGCTGACTACCTCCCTCCTCCGTTCCATCTGTGTCTCAGATGTACTAAGAGTTGCAGGTGTGTGCGTTTGTTATATGTGCGATCTGATTTGGACTCTCTCAAAAATTTCTTCAAAGGTTCTCCCTTTTATGTCCATAATTTAAATACTTAACTTACTTACAGTGTCATGCAAGAGGGAGCAATGACTTCAGAATCTGTGGAAAATTTAATTTGCAGGCTTCAACAGAAAAATGAGAGAAGAAAATAAGGTGAATTATTCAGAATACTCTGAACCTTTATGGCAGCTACGTGGAGATGCGTCTCTCCTTTGTGATTCCTCTTCATGACTGCAGGGCTTCCTGATGTATGCCGTCCAACAGATGCACTATGATTGTAAGGAGATTTTTGGCTAACTGGGGTGGAGGGGGTGTCTCCTTGCTCCTGTGCTGAGCTTTTCATACAGTTATCACCCCCAGGGCTGGATGAAGATGCAAAGTTAAAAACAGCTGGAGATTTCTGTGATTTTCTCCTCCGGCACGGAGAAACCCTGGGCCTTTTCGGGGTGGTTTCTAATGTTGCAACCATCTCTTCCATGATAACTCTTTTGGAGGAATGATGGAGAGAAACATTATCCTGTTTTTGTGGCTTGTCAGTTGAGATGGGATCCCTAGTTGACAATCTGTCATGCTGCAAAACACTTTCTGACAGAAAAGGCTGGATTTGGTCTTTCAGTACAGTGCTGTCTCTGAAGCGACACTCGCTTATCGTGCTCCTGCCAGGACTGAGTTTATTAGTGCTTGCCTGAGGCCCTTCAGGCTGATGGTCATTAGATGCGCTAGCAGGACTGACAAAGGAAACCCTCTTACTGGACCTCCTTGGTCTTTCAGGACAAGACTGCTCCTTTTCATTTGAGGCTTCTTCGGAGAGTCCCCATTGCTGGTTAATGGCCTGCAGCCTATTCTTCTTCATCATTGGCTTGGTCTTTTTTTGTGTGGACCTGGAAGCTTGTTTCATACACATCTTTCTGCTGGCAGTATTTTTCCGAGTTGACCTCTTTATCACATTTTCATTTTTGCATCTCTGAGTGGAACAAGAGCTCGAGTCTTGGGAGGATGAGGTGAAACTGAATACTGACAGGTCCTGACGCTGAGCAGCACTGGGGTCTGGCAACTTTACAGCTGTTCCTCCAGAAGCTGTGGTCTCTAGCACAGTGTCCGGTGTCGATTTCTCCACCATGCAACGGACCTTGCGGCTGCGGGGGCTGAACCATATCTTGAAGTTCTTCTTGCATTTCAAGACAGAGCTCTCAGGTTGTGTTTTATTTTGAGCTTCTACGGAGTCTGCAATGATATGTAAAAAAAAAAGAAAAAAGTTGTCCAATGACAAAGAAGAAATAATCACTCAATAAATATTTTACCCAATTAGTTCTTCTCTTTGACACCACAACAATCTGAATTTTAATTCTAGGGTTTTGAAATATTCCATCTCATTTCTTGTTAAAGCTGAGGTCAACTTGCAAATCAGACACAACCGTCATTGTATTATTGTCAGTGGTGATGGTTAAAAAGATCCACATGTACAAGCATTTCATGTCAAACATTAGCTACCTGGTTAAATTAATGAGATATGGACAATCAAGCTGAAGAATGAGACACAAATTCGAAGATAACTTGATTGTTATCCTTAAAATATTAGGTACTACAATATAATGGTTACAATTTACCTGGTTGTTCTATTGGACTGAAAAGAGACTCCAAACCAGAGAAGAGCTGTATGATGCTGTTGAGCTGCCTGTTAATTTGAATGTCCTTTACCCATGCAGGACTTTGACACACAATACAGCCATCTCCTGCCTGTGTGCCAGCACATAACCTGATCAAGAGATCCATCTTTGATTAGGCATTGAAGTTCACTTCACAGTACAGTCAGAGAAAATAAAGAAAACAGCATCATATATCTTCTACGACCACTTAGACATGAAGTGAAAAATTACATTAATACTGTAGTTAACACTGACAAATGTGAATAGATTTTCCAATATGCAAGGTCACATAGGAATTCAAAGAGAATCTCATCATTCCTCTGTAGCGGTATCATGATCGGTGGTTACTCTGCCAGGTTGTCAAGGTCAAAGGTTATATTCCAGAGAGCTTGCATCTCTTATGTTTCCACAGATAGACTGTGTCTATATTTAACAAAGTTTAAAATATTTATATTTTAAACTTTGGTACTTTGGTAAATAAAAGGAGAAAAAAGCTCAAGGCACACAACATCAGTTAAGTCATTTCATATTAAGAACCTGCCCCAAGCCCTAGTATCGAAAAAACCACCGAACCATATCCATGGGTTTGTAATAGTATTAGAATGTATGCAAATTTGATTATTTTATATATATATATATATATATATATATATATATATATATAATATTATTTGTTTCACATGTGTTTGACAAACAATATTGTTACCAAAAATGACAAGTCTATTGTTAGTGAGCAAGCACGTCAGAGTAAAACACATTTAGCCTCTGGTGTATTACCTGCATAGCATATGCTCGCACATTCCTAGACACACTGGTTCCTTCATTAAATCTGAGCTGGAAGAAGAAAGGTACATCAGTTCAATCCGGCAGACAATGCGTTACACTGACCACTGCACCCCAGGTTTGAGTACTCAGTCACGTTGTTTCAAACGTGGAAAATGTTAGGTTAAGAGTAAAGTGTTTGAGGGGAAATTGTGATTTAAAACTGTTAATTAAGGCTGTCAGACATACGCAAAATAACCTACGTAGATCCCTCTACTGCTCAGTTCAGTTCTTGGAATCGGGTATTGTTTGATTACTAGTGACATTCAACAGTTTAATACAAAATATTACAGAGACCGTATTGTATTACTTCGAAATAACCTCCTTTTCTTTAAATAAACAATCGTGTGAATACCAATACTGGTAACTTGACGTGGTTAGCATTAACGTTACAAAACAACGGACGGCGGAATGGCAACACGAACTCACTTCCAACGCAACTTACCACTTGGAGCAAAGTAGCAATCGTCGAAATTTCGCAACCGCCCTCTTAGTATTTTTCCAATCGTTTGTCTGCAATAGATTATTATCCATTATTTTGGACTTGTGTTTTATGTGTCCGTTCTTCAGGTACAATGCAGAGTCTTGTGAACCACAGCAGCGGAAAAAAGCTTCCGGAATACTTGCATCTCCCGCCAGTATTTACGGAAGTAACCTCGGAGGATTTCCACCGTGATGACGTATTGACGTAACTGGCCCATTCCCAAACACGATGGGAGGGGTTTGAGTTTTCTTTAAAACATTTTTCAATTACGTGAACGCGTTTAATGTATTTGAAATAATACAATACTTATACAAAAGTTAACCTACATTAACCTTTCAGCTCCGGAAACTGATACAATTTATTTTAAACTCAATGATCGTGGTCATGCCTTATAAGAATGCATTAAGTACTGCATCACAAACACAGACATGTACTGTATCTGCAAAAATCAACTAAAGAAACAAAAAGTGTTAGTTTACTGTTATAATATGCCTTCCCCTGTACAAAAAAAAAAAATCCATGACCAATTTAAAGGTCCCATATTATGCTTTTTTGTCATTCAGCTACCAGATGTCCAACTAGACTGTATTATAAATATTTTGACCCAAAGTGATCTGTGGTCCTAAATATCAGCTTTTCAAAATCGCTCATCTGAGCTACTCACAAAACACTTCGTTTCAGGCCTTGGGCTGTAGTATGCTAATGAGGTCCGCTGGTCAACGCCTCCTTCACCTGGGTCACGCCCTCTGAAGGAGAGCGTTAGGCTAACGGGACAATGACTGGCATTACATTTGTTATCGCTATGGCATTCGGAGGTCCAATGTAGCCGCAGGAGGACACAAGCCAGTGTCTTATTGTGCCGGTCCAAAGCCCGGATAAATACAGAGGGTTGTGTCAGGAAGGGCATCAGGTGTAAAACTTTTGCCAAATCAAATATGCGAATCAAACCTATGACTTCCATACCAGACCGGCTGAGGCCCGGGTTAACAATGACCGACATCGGTGCTGTTGACCTACAGGGCGCCGGTGGAAATTGGACTACTATTGGTCGAAGAAGGAGCGGAGGAAAGTGTGTTCGTAGGAAGAGAGAGAATAGGAATGCCAAGAGTATAGAACTGAGAGTAAGGATGTTGAAGGTTGGAACTATGACAGGAAAAGGTAGAGAGTTGGTTGACATGATGCAGAGGAGGAAGGTAGACATACTGTGTGTCCAGGAGACCAGGTAGCAAGGCGAGAAGTTTAGGAGCAGGGTTCAACTTGTTGTATCATGGTGTAGATAGGAAAAGAAATGGAGTAGGAGTTATCTTGAAGGAGGAGTTTGTTAGGAATGTCCTGGAAGTAAAAAGAGTGTCAGATAGAGTGATAAGTCTGAAGCTAGAAACTGAAGGTGTGATGGTCAATGTTGTTAGTGGGTATGCTCAACATGTAGGATGTGAGCTGGAGGAGAAGGAGAAATTCTAGTTGGACTTTGACGAAGTGATGCAGAGCATACCTATAAGTGAGAGAGTTGTCATTGGTGCAGACTTCAATAGACATGTTGGTGCAGGAAACAGAGGTGATGAGGAAGTGATGGGCAGGTTTGGTATCCAAGAGAGGAACGCAGAAGGAAAGATGGTAGTTGATTTTGCAAAACGGATGGAAATGGCTATAGTGAATACTTTCTTCCAGAAGAGGCAGGAACATAGGGTGACCTATAAGAGTGGTGGTAGGAGCACACAGGTAGACTACATCTTGTGTAGACGGTGTAATCTGATGATCATTGACTGCAAAGTAGTCATAGGAGAGAGTGTAGCCAAACAGCATAGGATGGTGGTGTGTAGGATGACTCTGGTGGTGAGGTAGATGAAGAGGACAAAGGCAGGGCAGACGACGAAATGGTGGAAGCTGAAAAGGGAAGAGTGTTGCATGACTTTTAGGAAGGAGTTAAGACGGCTCTGGGTGGTCAGGAGGTTCTTCCAGATGACTGGACAACTGCAGCTAATGTGATCAGCCAGACAGGTAGGACAGTACTTAGTGTGTCATCTGGAAGGAAAGTAGATAAGGAGACTTGGCGGTGGAATGAGGAGGTACAGGAGTGTATACAGAGAAAAAGGTTAGCTAAGAAGAAGTGGGACACTGAGAGGACTGAGGAGAGCAGACAGGAGTACAGGGAGATGCAGCGTAAGATGAAGGTAGAGGTAGCAAAGGCCAAACAAGGGGCTTATGATGACTTGTATACTAGGTTGGACAGTAAGGAGGGAGAGACTGATCTATACAGGATGGCAAGACAGAGAGACAGATGGGAAGGACGTGCAGCAGGTTAGGGTGATTAAGGATAGGGATGGAAGGTGCCAGTAATGTAATGGGAAGATGGAAAGAGTACTTTGAAGAGTTGATGAACATGGAAAATGAGAGAGAACAAAGACTAGAAGAGGTGACTGTTGTGGACCAGGAAGTAGCAAAGATTAGTCAGGATGAAGTGAGGAGGGCATTGAAGAGGATGAAGAGTGGAAAGACAATCGGTCCTGATGATATACCTGTAGAGGTTTGGAAGTGCCGAGGAGAGGTGGCAGTAGAGTTTCTGACTGGGTTGTTCAACAGGATCTTAAATAGTGAGAAGATGCCTGAGGAATGGAGGAGAAGTGTGCTGGTGCCCATTTTTAAGAACAAGGGAGATGTGCAGAGCTGTGGCAACTACAGAGGAATAAAGCTGATGAGCCATACAATGAAGTTATGGGAAAAAGTAATGGAAGCTAGTCTAAGGGCAGAAGTGAGCATTTGTGAGCAGCAGCATGGTTTCATGCCAAAAAAGAGTACTACAGATGCAGTATTTGCTTTGAGGATGTTGATACAGAAGCACAGAGAAGGCCAAACGGAGCTGCATTGTGTTTTTGTAGATCTGGAGAAAGCTTATGACAGGGTGCCCAGAGAGGAACTGTGGTATTGTAAAAAGAAGTCTGGAATTTCAGAGAGTTGTTTTGGAGCGGTGCAGGACATGTATGAGGACTGTAAGAAAATGGTGAGGTGTGCTGTAGGTGTAACAGAGGAGTTCAAGGTGGAGGTGGGACTACACCAGGGATCAGCTCTGAGCCCGTTCTTGTTCGCTATGGTGATGGACAGGCTGACAGACGAGGTTAGACAGGAATCTCCATGTACTATGATGTTTGTAGATGACACTGTGATCTGTAGTGAGAGCGGGGAACAGGTGGAGGAGAAGCTAGAGAAGTGGAGGTTTGTCCTGGAAAGGAGAGGAATGAAGGTGAGCCGCAGTAAGACAGAGTACATGTGTGTGAATGAGAAGGACCCAAGTGGAAGAGTGAGGTTACAGGGAGAAGAGATCAAGAAGGTGGAGGATTTAAGTACTTAGGGTCAACAGTCCAGAGCAATGGAGAGTGTGGAAAAGAGATGAAGAAGCTGTACAGGCAGGATGGTACGGGTGGAGGAAAGTGTCACGTGGGATATGTGATAGAAGAGTTTCAGCTAAAATAAAAGGAAAGGTGCACAAAACTGTGGTGAGACCAGCGATGTTGTTTGGTCAAGAGACAGTGTCACTGAGGAAAAGACAGGAGACAGAGCTGGAGGTAGCAGAGATGAAGATGCTGAGGTTCTCTTTGGGAGTGACCAGGAAGGATAGGATCAGGAATGAGTACATCAGAGGGACAGCACAGGTTAGAGCTTTTGGAGATAAAGTCAGAGAGGCCAGACTGAGATGGTTTGGAACATGTCCAGAGGAGAGATAGTGAATATATTGGTAGAAGGATGTTGAGTTTTGAACTGCCAGGCAGGAGGCCTAGAGGAAGACCAAAGAGGAGGTTCAAGGATGTGGTGAAAGAGGACATGAAAGTAGTTGGTGTGAGAGAAGAGGATGCAGAAGACAGGGTTAGATGGAGGCAACTGATTCGCTGTGGCGACCCCTGAAGGGAAAAGCCGAAAGGAAAAGAAGAAGATGGCATTCGGAAGTCCCACTGTGTCGCCTTACATTTATTACCCTGAGTCGGACCCAGAAGCAGAGGCTCCTGAAGAGTCACCGACTCTGCAGCAGCTGCAACAGAACGTTTCTGAATGGTTAGTATGTGTGAACGTTACTTAGTTGGGTCTGTGTTGTGTTTTGTAACTTACATCCTCACAAGACCGGAGTATTGTCTGGTAGCTTTTTTTCTACTCCCGCCCCTTATCGCACAGTAATAATTTCATATCTGTCTTATTATGTATTTTGTAAGTTGTATATGTACAGACATGTTGACTGCTAAAATGTTGCTTGTATATGAGTGACAGTTAAGTCTGATGGTGGTTCTGATAGTTATTACCATGTAACTATTGCTAGCTTCTGCTCAAGGCAAAGTTACTTTATTTTTCATATTGAATTGAATTTAACCCGTTACTAAGCAGCAAAATATTTGAGGCAGTCCTCTATGACAAGATACACGGAGCTAACACTTGCCACCATTACACCAAGTTAATTGTGAATTGATGTAGCCATATTGCACAGTGATCCTTTTATCTACTCTATTTTGAGATGTCTTCACCTTCTATTTATTGTGCAGGTGCTCTTGTGGACACTGAACGGATGCCCACAGAAGCAGAAAATATCTGCTGTTTGGAGATACCACGGGTGGCAAGCTCACAGCTAAAGTTATGTCTCAATAATACATAATACATTTGATAATACATCGGAAGCATTTGGGCACCTAATGTACAGTATTGTTTGTTGTGATTCGGTAGTAGTTCATGAACATTTTATGTGTAGCAAACCCTTTATCTTTCTTCACATTATACATTCCTTGATTTATCCTTCTGTGTCTTCTTCACCAAGACACTGGGTTTAAGACAATAGCAGCAAGCAGGAACAATCAAAATAAGAGATCAACTAAAACGATTCTGTTTAGATTCTCAATCACCCAGGCCAAAGTAAATTGGGAACAGCAAAAAACAATCAACTGGACTGGTGTAACTGGTTGCTTAACCAACCTTAAACAAGTCAAGTTGATTCTTTTTTGCTCTGCTTCATTCGACTAGAATGCGGTGGCCTTGGTGGAACATTAAAATATAACTAACAAATTGCTGTGTAGTGTTATAGAGTGTTCAGGATAACAAAGCATGGATAAAACACAAACAGTGGCTGCATTTGGAAAAAAATATATTTTGAAAAAATATAGATGGAACTAGTTCAAAAGCAGGAAAGGGTGTATCAAATATGGCTGTAGGCATCTCCAAGAACATGGAGGGAGAAAATAGTAACAATAATAATTACACTTGTGAAATTTCATCAAGTAACCACAATTAGAAGCATTTTCAATTAGAAAATAATTTATTTTGACAAGTTATATATCTAATGAATGAACATAAAATAAAATTATCAAACATAAAACACTGATAGTGAATATGGTATGTCATTCTAAATAATGTCAATCAAATTACTGCAGAGATAAATCAGTTGAGTATATGATCATTTATTCTTTCATAAATCTTAATATGTGGTTAATTCAAGACATTTTGTCCAATCAAGCAAGGTAAAATTACAAATACATTACAGTACATTTTACCTGTTCATCTATTCATATTACTAAATACACATGTGCTGCCAGTTTGCTATGGATTAGTTATCCCGCTTATGATCAGAACACAGTCAATGTAAATTCAATATATAATCTATATTTCTATATTTCTATTTTAAGATATCAATGGCTTCAATTCCTATTTTTGAATCATGTTGAGCAGATTAAAGGCAGATCTTCTACATACACACCATGTGTTTCACTTTATATCGGACACAGACGGAGTACCAAACATCAGTTAACTCATTGCTTCGACTTCCTTAATGGAGCCCCATCCATCATGTTCTTCTTCACTCTGCATTGATTTGTTGTCCATGTCAAAATTGTCCCTGACAAAGTTGATGAAGACCTGTGAAATTTCAGTAACAATATAAGTATTATCCAAATATGAAAGACAGATATTTTACTTTGAACTCAATGATCTGCGGTCAGTTTCCATACCCCACCTGCCCCTCACTCTAGCCTTCTTATGGTATCTTCCAAGCCCAGAGCTCCACCTGGGCAGCCCGGTTCAAGAGTATTAGTACTGGCTGGACTATGTATAAAGCACATGGATTCTCTCCTTAACTCATATTCCATTTATTTCCCCCCAGGTATACCCTCTGTCAGATTCCCTCTGCTTCTTTTAAACTTTTTTTTTTCCCAGTCACTCTTTCACTCCCACACAGCTTTCTTCTGTCCCTGCTTCCCCTTCCACTGTCTTTCATCTTCTGTTCCCATTTTTTTCTGTCCCTTGTTGCCATCTTCTCACCCCTACAAAACTACACAGTAGTCCCCCTCCCGAACCATCTGTTTATGCGTTGCCTCTTTTTCTCACCTCATCCAGTGTGGTCTGGCTCACAGAGAAGTGTTTGATGTGCAGAACATTCTTGTTGGACTCCAGCTGGTTGAAGATGTCAGCCACACCTCCAGGTGCAACTGGTACATGATATTCTAACATAGCAGAGTGTTGGTCCTGTGTATTGGAAAGAAATGCACAAGTGGTAAATGTTATAAAATATAATATCCATCTGACCAAATGGTATGAAATCCACTGGACAGTAAAAATAAGTTTAGACCACACACAGACCCGCTATCAAGCTACACTCCAAAATCAGTGGGTAGAGAGGATTTAATATCAACATCTCATATTTCATTTTATATGACCTCTTAAAAGCTCATAAATAAACATTAAACATGGATCCCGTGAACATGGACATTATTAAAGGAGTCAATTCCAGAGACAAATGCACAGACCATTTCCATCTGACTCTGCAGTTAACCCCAGTTCTGCACATTTTTTATTTTATTGCATGTTGTTCCTCATTACTTTGGTTTTACAGCCCACAACCGTGTTTCTTTGGTTTGCTCTGGCTGCCCTCAACAACCTTGCTTCTAGCTGCAGTAGGCAGCTATTTCCTGAAGAAACAAAAATTTCTGCTAAACCAACTGAATGCAACACTGCTGACGCAAAATCACCATTAAACAAAAATATTGACTAGCTTGTAAGTATAGTGGAGGAATAGCTGCTTAAGAGATAGCTATTTCCTCCAGGTGTCAGTAAAGATGAACACAGTTAAAGGAAGACTGAAAATTGAACTTGAACTAATGTAGCTTAACAACAATTGTGCTACGGGTAGTAAGTAACTAACTAGTAACTAACTGACCTTTCTTTCTTCTCTATAAGCATTCTCTGAGTGAAGCTCACCTTGAGATAAGTGCTGGGGAATCTGCGCTGCATGAACCCAGTGATCGTCTCTGTGTTGCCTGAGGTCTCAGTCAAGTACATCTTCACAGTGAAACCAATGCCAAACCTAAAAAAGAAGATTTTACAAACCAAGTAAAGTTATTGCAAATCTTACGAGTCCTTTGAGGCAGGAGTATATCAGTTTCACAGAAAAAACAGTGATTGTATTAAAGCCCATATGGGGTAAGAACCCTAGGCTGTGACAAGGCATGTGGTTGGGGGAGGCTGTAATGGCTGGCTTCAAGGATGAGCAGAGGTTACTAACCTGTTCTTTATATGCTGCAGGGAACCCAGGCATCTAAACTGGCCTTTCACCATGATGGCAAGTCGGCCGCAAAGAGCCTCACATTCCTCCATACTGAGATCCACAGACAAAGGCAAAAAGATAAAAGGTCATCTCAGGACCATTTGAGGACATCGTAATTAATAGTTCTTGTTTCATAAAAAATAAAATAAACATATTTACTACTTATACTACCCACAGCAGGTTGGTGTTAAGAGAAAATGATAAATATAATTTATGATATAAAGTCCTAAGACTAAATACAAAATTTAACAATACACACAAACACACACGCACGCACGCACACACACACACACACACACACACACACACACACACACACACACACACACACACACACACACACACACACACACACATACACACAATTTTCTTTCATAAAATCCAAAGTGGGTCTGGCAGTAGTGGGTAATTCTTTTCTGACCTGTGTGAAGTGAGAACCACAGCACATTTTCCTTTCACTTCTTCAGAGATGATTTTCCACAGGTGACGCTTGGTGTGAGGGTCCATGCCAGAGCTTGGCTCATCCTGTTGAGACAAGATTAATGACAAAAGGATAGAGGGATGTGTAATACACAGAGGGTGTGTTTGAAAACAAGACAGAACAAGCAAGAAAAACTGGGAGTTAGTCAAGGAAGGTAGTGTTTTAGAAACAGTGCGCAGTGCATACAGAAGAAGGGAAAAGTAGAGGCAGGGCATGGGAGACCCAATGTTGCAAAAAAAAGCAAAAAAAAAAAACAATAGGGAGAGAGGCAGAGAGAGAGACAAGAATAAATAAATATAAAACAAGAAAAAAAGATACAGAGGTTTGGAAATTATGAAGCCACAGAAACATCATTGAGACATAGGGTAAACACAAAGTTGCAAAAAAAGTCAGTAGGAAGACTATCTTTAGTTAAGCTCAAGAAAGCAGACTAATTAACTTTATAAAATCTGCCATGGAACCAATATTTTTACTTCAATGACCCCTTCAGAAAGAACAGTAAGGTGTAGTTAGTATAATATTTGCTGTCTAGTGGCCATATGGGCATTAAAATGGGCAGTTGTTCATGCAGGTGTTTCCTCACCAGGAGCAGGATTTGTGGATGCCCAATGAGAGCCAGCGCAGTGGAAAGCTTCCTGCGGGTGCCGCAACTGTAGCCATCAGTAATGATGTTTTTATGATTGTTCAGCTCCAACCTCATCAGCAGGTACCTCACCACCTTTAAAATAAACAACACATTTGATGAAAACCACAAATTAACAACAAATCAAGATTATGGATCACAGTTTAAATGCAGTAATTAGGAGACGACACTGTTGAGCCATGTTCGATCAAAATACCGATTTAGCACTACATGTTCGACTGTTTGCGTTGACAGAACTGTAACTACATTTATATGTCAAAGCAGTTCCAATCATGAATTAATGTGTTAACTTTTACCAAGAACTCAAGTTTCTTAATAACACAAGAGTGAGTCACAATATAAACACATGAAAACCAGTTGTATACAAGACTAACTTGCAAACACATGATCTGGAGTAAGATGATCAAAATCTACATAACGTAGGCTAAACCCATGGCCACAGGAAAATCATTGTAAAAGACATGTAGTGGTTTTGTAGTTATAAAACGGGAATCAGTAAGTTTATGATTGCTGAATATAGAGGTATATGACAATTTCCTCATCATTCTAGACAATCCCAAGCCTATAGGCTGCGACTGGAAATGACAAGAGTTTCTTTTTGGTGCATATCAATCTATCTTGTGTGCTAAGCCACAATGCAAGCAAAATTAAACTTTTAAATAGGTTATAGCCATTTCAGCTACAAAAAAATGTCAATCAAATGAAATTGTATGCTGTGAAGTTTCCCTGTTGGTGCACCTCCAACCCATGCGATGGAAGGTGTGGAATTCAGATCAATGAATATATGTGTGATATGTGAATACATACTTTTTTATGGTATGATGTGTTTTTTCTCTGAAAGAGCTGGTTTTCACAGTTGTGAGTTCACTGATCAAGGTTAGGATATGTAAGTGCTTAGCACTGTCAACATAGCATATTGCTGAAAAAAAAACCCACATTTTTTTCTTTTTCATTTTCTCACATAAAAGCCCCTTTCTATCACCTTTCATGTAACAGCTAATTTTGTCTGACAAAGCCACATATATGTGAAATGACCCCATTCGGACTTATCATTATCAAAAGCTTGAGTACTGTGGGCGCCAACATATGAGAACTCTATAGGCAACCTCAAGTTTGAATTACTATGCCATTGATGCTGTGGCCATTTTGCCATTGTTGTCAGAGGAACTGTAGCAGCGATGACAATTACAGCCAAATGGATTCATTTCTGTGCTTGGCTTTTATATGTGTGTGATTGCTTCTCTCTATAATACAACCAAGATTGTCAGAAACAATCAATGATTTGTGCTTCTACATTCTAACTTGCAAAATGCTGTAGATGGAGAGAGAAATAAGTATATACAGATGTGACATTTCTGTTCTGGTTCTTTTGACAAAAAAAAATTAAGCACTGATAAATCACATCATCCTGTTGACTGGTTGCGCTGCACATTTCTCTCATGTCAGCAGTGATGGCAGAAAAAGCAGACTCACTTCGTAATCACCACATAAGCAAGTCTGATTAGTTATCCGAAAGATAAATGGTAAGAACGGGGATTAAGTGACATGTCAAATGAGATCCTCTCATCATCATGTAGATTCGTCTGCTGGGAAGCATAAGGCATCATCTTAATTCTCAAGTTTGGATTGTACAAAATGGCAGCAAAAGCCTTTCCATTTTGAAACAGACAAATGCAGCTCTCAGTATACATCACTTACCACTTTAAATGCCATGATTCAGTTTGCATTGAAGCACCAATGTTAACTAGTCCTAGAATGGGAACTCGCATGTGTGTATCAGACATTTTGCACTATCACAGACCAGACTTGAAAAGCTGCACAAACTCTGTTTCATTCTTACCCAATCCAGCTCCCTCTTTGAGATGCCTCGAATGCGACCGTAGAAGTACAAGTGCTCTTCTCCAGTGAGCAAATTGTCCAGTGCATCCTCTTGGGGACAGTAGCCAATGTTGATTCCCTTGCTACGGCACTCTATTATGTCTACCAACTGTCTGTGGGGGGACATAAAAAAGATATTATACTAAATGGCATAAACCAGATGGACATATGTAGTGTGCTGCTACCATGGCTGTCTATACTGTGCTGCTGCTGGGCTGGGAATAGCCACTGAAAAGCTTTAACAACACAGCTATTCTTAAGCTCGAACACTGCCTCATGAGTGCAGTAGTGGTTTATACCTGATATGAGAGTCTATAGAGAGAGGAATAGCTGCTACTTGCTAAATCCCAAACCATTTACATTCAAATTTTGGTTGATGCAAGGTAATAACATCCTTCATTTGCAGATATTTGTCTTATGCAAATTAGGTGTAGTTCAGATTCATTAGCCAATGCAGCTTGGGTACCTGTGAAAATTAATTTGAAGCTTTGTCTTGTGATGGGTTTGCTTCTGTCATGTGCTCCATACTTATGCTCATAAATCATCTTCTGTTTGAAGGAGTATATTTTAACTATACTATTGCTAACCTGATTAATGGGGGAAGGTGTGTGTAGCATTAACAAAGTAGTGTTTTACAGTGTGAGGTGCATACAGAAAAAGGGAAAAGTAGGGGCAGGGCATAAAAGAACAGGCAAACACAAAGGAGTGATTGCAAAATAGGAAGGGTAATGGGAGGAAAAAAGCACAAAAAAAGAAAGACAGGAAGAAAGAGAGAGGAATAAATTAATATAAAATAAGAAAAATCAAGCATAAGCAAAAGAAGAAAGAAGTATGGTATGTATGTTATGCATTTGATGATGAAGAATTTTTTCTTAACATCTTACCCATCCCGGTCCCTAATCTGTGCTGTGCCATCAGTAGGGCTAACATCTCCAGTCAGCATCTTGAAGGTTGTAGTTTTCCCTGCTCCATTCTCTCCCAGCAGACCAAAGCACTGCATGTAAACACTCCTCTTTACAATAGTGCAACACTACGGTAGACTCCCAAAGATTATATAGATATAAAGAACAATTTACAGGCACAGACGTTTTTTTAATTTATAAATATTCACATCCTGATTTTATAGTTGCAGCCAATTGTGCTTCTAAATCTTCAGTATTTCTATATGTCCTGTTTACTGCTCTGTAAAATGATCAATATATATAACTCAGTAGGAAGGTTGAACAACTTTGGAATTATTTGGATATTTACAGTCATGCTCTTTGATTGTCCTCAGTATCCTACTGACTTTGCAGTAGTATTTTATGTCCTAACTGTGGTAAATGCTTACCTCTCCTGCTGGGATACCCACAGACAGCCTCTTGACAACACAAGTCTTCCTCTTGAGGTGTTGATAGACCTTGGTGAGCTGTTTGACCTGCAGGATGTCTGAGCTGGCTGCTCCACTGGACACCCTTATGTGTTCGCTTGCCACATCCTCATCCACATCCTCCAAAGACACATGCTGAACTGTCTTTTTGCCACAAATAAGATTCCTGAAAGAAGGGGGGGGGGGGTAAGTTACAGTGAGAGAAAGAGAAAATGCTCTGTCACATTTTTGAGTGATAGATTAATGGATAGGCTTTCAGTTTGATGAGAAAAAAACCATGACTGAATTTCTATTTTTTATCAACATCTGTACTTATGTGTCTGTCTTCTTGGTAGAACACATACTATTTATCTCTCGAGTGATGATGATGGTGTACAAGGGAAGAAAAATTGGATTTTGCGTAGCATTTTCTTTACACATGTCTTCTCAATTGCAAAGTTGGATACATACGTACACCACAAGAGGAGATGATCTTTATTGACATCATCACAGAATGTCATCTATTTTCCTCACCTGACTTTGCGTAAGAGTGACTTGTTGAGCAGGAGGCGTAAGGTAAAAAAGAACAGACCTTGGACAAAGGAAATAATAAGCATCCAGCCCAGGACATCTAGGGAGAATGGGTTCTGGTAGACATCAATGTTATAGCCTTTGAGGATCTGAACCTCTATGCTCTGCCTGGCCAGTGTCATCAACCCATTCCCAAAATTAAATTGGGGAAAAATTAAGAAGGCCCGGCTCAGCTCCAGGAAGACTTTCTTGATGAACTGCAGGATAGAAGGACAGGATAGAGGACAGTGAAAAAGCAGATAGAGGGAGGTAAAATACTGAAGCTATGAAGGCAAGTCCAAGGTGACATAACACCAAAGACCACATCCTATGAACTCATATGAATATCTACAATATATCACTACACCAACATGGTCTGACTGAGCATTATGCAAGACGGTATGAAAAAACATGCATCCAAAATTACTGCATCCATAATCAAGCCATTTATACTGACCTCAGGGTGAATTGCAATTTGACTCGTGAAGAATAGAATGGAGGTGGACAAGATGGTGTTGACACTAATGAAGAGGTTGATGCACATATAGCTGAT
Source organism: Antennarius maculatus (assembly GCA_013358685.1). Taxonomy (NCBI): domain Eukaryota; kingdom Metazoa; phylum Chordata; class Actinopteri; order Lophiiformes; family Antennariidae; genus Antennarius; species Antennarius maculatus. The sequence continues at coordinate 12,408,765 of CM023618.1, forward strand.
GAAGGCCATTTCTGGATCCTTGAAGACACCTGATAGTAGGTACATCCAAGGGAAAGTCGCAAACCTGGTGAATGAGAAGACATTTTACAGGCAGCCTCAAGTAAAAATAGCCCAGCACATATAACTTAAATTAGACTTTCTTCAGTTCCAAAAACAGCAAACTCAAAAAGGCACTTTGCAATTCCTAAATGAAGTGGTCCAGGCCTGTAGCAGAATAAGCAGAGGAGCTGTATGCCTGACAGAAATGGGCACCAAAGAATATTGAAAAGGTAAGAAGGAAAATACCACACCAATGAGGCCAAACATTCAATCATGATGCCAAATGATAGTAAGATAAATGACTTCTTCCCATATTACCCTGGTGGCAGAACATCCTTTTTTCTCCCTTTTCCTTCACACAATCTGGCTATTCATTTGCTTAAGGTGTCCTGAAGACAGAGAGGAAGAGAACAAGGAGACTGACACACACAGACATTGACAAAGCATCTGAATGCCATGCCCAAAAAAAAGGTGCTGGATAGGCAGATAGCTAGTGCCAAGCCATGGCAAAAGAACAGAAGCAATAAGGCTACAGACTAGACCACGTGGGTACAATATGACAGATGGAGGACTGATTATTCATTTCGTGAGAAGGAAACATCTTTCTGATAAATGAGAGGCAGAATGCTGCTTTGGCCTCCTGAGATCTGGGGCTCAGGATGAGTCCTGTGAAAGCAACAGGAAACGTATGAGACTAAGCTTCAGCTACAGCTAGAGAAAGATGTCAGTAATCTCAATAATCCAAATGTGGGAACTATGACATGTCACCGGCTTAACATATTTCCAAAAACTTAGCTCTTGTTGTCAGAATGTATCTTAAAACTGTGGCATCTCAAGACAATAAGTAGCTAGACAGAGCATTGTTTTTTTAAGCCCTGTTGCAGTGTTCTCGTTTGTGTGCGTCCTTACATCTCTGATGCACATTTTTGACCGGGACGCATGATCCCTGGGATGCATGCTTCAAATGCACTTCCATTATACAAAAGTATTCATAATTTTTCCATTTCTCTGCTTAAATTTAGAACCCGGAAATCGCCATTTTGTTTTGACCTTCCATGAGAAACTCGCCCGAGTTTCATGCCACGAGACTCACCTGCGTGACTCTGCCTTATTAAAATCATTTTACATGCTGCAGTGAGAGATAGGGGTTAGCAAGACCCTCCAGAGCGAGCATAAATTGTCACCTATGCTTGGAGAGTCAAGTTTGGTTTCTTTGTCTGATAAAGCGCTATGAAATGCCTGCTGATGTGATTAAGCATCATATAAATAAAGGTTGATTGATTGAGTGATTGATTATCACCATGCCTCCGAAAAAGATGCAAAAGTTGGAGATGAAGCAAATCACAATGAGTGCTTTCTTGCATGAAAATGCAGTCGAAAGTTAATGAAAAGATGGTTCTGTATACTGTATATGAATTAAAGGCAAGAAAAGATTGAGTAAAAAGCAAAAGTGAAAGAAAAAACTGTATTACATCTTTATTTCTAAAGCTGTTTTTTTTAAGTGAAAAGGCTTTAACATTTTAATAAAACTAATATATAATTTTACTCCTTTTTCTTTTTAATTAAACAGTTATGTTATTAATAAAAACATAAAAATTAACAGTTTGTTTAGTTTTTATATTTTCCTATTGGCAAAACTCAATCCTTGTGTATGCTTCTACCATATATTCTGTTCTTATATCCCCCTTCGAAGCGATGATGTATTGTAATTGTCAATGTCGTGTGTTTGTCCGTTCGTCCACTCGTTCATCCGTTCGTTTGTCCACCAAATATCTTAGCAACCGGTTGCAGATAGAAAGATAAAACAAGAGCCCATTACTCGGGCAGCAAAGGGGATGGAAATGAGATGATGACCTTGACCTTGAGAAAACTAGGTCAAGGTCAAATTTCAACTTTTGTACACTCAGTGTGAGTAAGACCATAGATCAAAGCTAGTGCTGTGATCTACATATGCACTACCTTTGATCTATGGTCAAATATTACAACAATTGCTCAGATGTTTCATACGCAACATCACATATAAAAATGTGTCCAATGGGGCATTAAGGTCAGGTGATTGATTGATTGATTGATTGATTGATTGATTGATTGATTGATTGATTGATTGATTGATTGATTGATTGATTGATTGATTGGTTGGTTGGTTGGTTGGTTGGTTGGTTGGTTGGTTGGTTGGTTGGTTGGTTGGTTGGTTGATTGATTGATTGATTGAGTACTCACCCAAACAGCACCAGAAGCAGAGTGATGGCACCCAAATTTTGCCTATCTGTGAATGCTGGAATCTTGAAGACTGCGATGACCCCAACAGTCAAGAACACAGGGATGAGATACATGACCTGTGGAAAAAGGAGAAATAAAAGCAGCACCATTAAATTATTACTTTATGTGCAATAAGCCTGGATATATTTTAAAAAAAATAAATGCAGAGGGCTATGTAGATTTGTTGCCTTTAATTCACACAGAAAGGTTTGACTACATTTCCCCAGGTAAATGAGATGATGCTTGGATCTCCTGATTGGCAATAAGGATTTACCATGTCATAAAAGAAGTTCACAACCCAGTAGAGGGGCTCGCTGACGCCAGCAATGTGTTGAAGCATCTTGGAGCCACTGTGGTGTTCGCTGACTTCATACATGGCGAAGCTGGCTGTTGTGATTGAATAACCCGTCAGCACACACAAGGACACTAGGATATGAAGGACTCCCTGCGTACTGTAAGGAACAAAATAACATTATTCAAATGTGTTTGACATTAGTTATCACTACTATCCATAATGAATTATCATCAGCTCATAATGATGCCCATTATATTCCTGGATGTTGTGCAGCCCTTTAATTTTAACTTATTCCTCTACAGAGTATTTGTCACAGCTTTAGATGAAAAGAAACCAACATGGAGAAATGAATCAAAAGTCTCCGGTGAGCTGAATCACTTTGGATGATGCTTTTTCCAAAAAACAATGGCCCATTTAAAAGCCAAATTTTGTACCCTGCAGGAACCTGACTCACATGAATTATTGGAGAAGCTCACAATAATAAGACTTGCATTAATAGCAAACAGGCTTGTTAGAGGACATGGTTTTGTCCTGCCCCTGACAATATTATGATTGCAAAAGAAACACATGGCTTCATGTGGAGAACAACTTCACACTTCTGTTGTTGTATAGTAGGTAAAGCAGTGGGACTGCTGTGAGGCTGCAGAGCCTATTATGCAGACTAAACCTTGGACAACTGCTGAGGCTTTGATTACTCGATTACTCTTCAACCCAGCATATTCTTTTAAACCTATTAAGGCCACTGCCTGCTTATCTTCCATGCTCTCTTCTCTGTTTTGCATGTCAGATGACTAGTTTTACTTCTCTCCTCTGACCACGGTAGAACACCACCAACTAAACAGAATAAGCCAAGGCAGAAAAAGTTCAGGATGACGAAGCTGGCAGAGTGACCAAGTGGGAAGGAGAGATTCACAAATGGTGACATGTGGTGGGCGTAGAAGGGCAGCAGTAAATACAGAGAATATCCAACAGCTACAAAGCAGGCTTGTTATCAGCATGGACAAATAGCCACAGAACTTTTCCCAAAGGCTAAAACTTCTATACTGTGAGAATTAAGAAATCTGGAGCAATACGTCTACTGTATCGTAAACCGAGGAAGCAGAATATCAGAATAGAAGGAGAGTTAACTGTGCAATCACAGTCAATACAGTACCTCAGCAGCCTAACATCTATGAAAACGCAATACATATAAAGATATATGGGGTAAATGGAGAAACTGAAGGTCAGTAAATACAGAAAAATGGTCAACTCTAATAAGGCCCCGGAGGGAACAGGCCTAAAAGATGTGACTGTTTCAGCTCAACCCACTCTTAGAATGATTTATTTGATTTGATCCTCTGGACCGCACACACACACATGCGCACACACTCACAACCACACACACACACACACACACACACACACACACACACACAACCTCAATCCACAGTCTGAGGCTCTAAAGCAAAATGTGGAGTATTTTAAAATGAACTCATTTTGGGAAGTGGGGTGGAATCAATCCACCTCTGTGCCACCTTCAGGGTAAACACTCATTATATTGGAACTCTGATCAATAGTGCAAGCTCAGGGATATCCATCTAGAAAATCAAATATGGGTAAATACTGCTGTCATGTACCTCCCTGCCCCGAGTCCACCCAGACTTTGATGTTCTGAATTCATAAAAGGAAGGCTTCCAGAATTTAGTGTTGGCTCAACTGAAAAGTACAGTAATAGCAATATTTTCACCAATTACAATGCTAAGTGGATTCCACTTTTTATTTATTTTTTGAATGTCACTCTTAAACAGAAAAAAGAATGCTCAGGTCACCAAATCAACAAATCTTCTCAAAAGTTGAGGGCAATTTAATTTTTTTCAATGATCTGTTGGTTTGATCATTTTAGTGTTCTTGACAGGAATAGGCTGGGAAACATTTTTAAAAGCAGAATGATTGCTGGCACTGACCTGAATGATCTTGGCCATGTTTTCAAAGTAAGGGCCACTCAGAAGGCAAAGGTCATCCTACAAGACCCTTAGCATCCTCTGCATGCAGAGTTTAGATGTATGCCAATGTGGGCCTTGAGGATCCAGAGGGGGGTCATCAGCTGGTTTTAACATCACACCTTGATGAAGAACCGATGCTGCAGGTTCTATTAGCGGGAAAGCCTGTGGAAATGCTGGTGGATTCAGGTGCTGCTTACACCTATGTGGGCCAGGCCGACTCGCAAGACCTCCCAAGATCAGGACGATATGTTTGAATCGTTGGATTCTCAGGGATGAAGCAGCTGATACCTACTTCTGAACCAATCCCCTTGCAGTTCCAAGGGAAAACTGTAGAACTGTCTGTGTTAATATCACATCAAACTCTGGTGAATCTTCTTGGAACAGATGCGATGTGTAAACTGAAATGCGCTATTTTTTGTACTCCAGCGGGAGTAATTATTGATGCAAGAAAACTTGAAATGAATTTGAAAAGCGATGAGGAAATGAAGCCTGAATGACTCTTTTATGAATCCAGCCAATGAGTGGATGAACTTTATCAAAGCTAACTTGCCTGATGCAAAGCCACCAACTTGCCCATATCATTGTACTCTTCAATTTTTTAAAGATGGATCTAAAGCCAATCCAAACATCTGGGTCAATGAACAACCTGAACGGGTGGAAATTCAGTCGGGGTACATTATATTAGGAAAACAGGGAGCTGCAATGGAGGTATATGAAAGTATATATTTGTCCAGAGAGTTTCAAATAAAAAATAGTCTTCCGCATGTAACATTGTTGGTAAATCCAGGTAGTCGTAGATCAGTACCACCTTTGTTGTGGTTTTTGTTGTGTTTTATTAAATTTCCCAGTTTGAGTCCATGGCTTAAAAGCCACGGAAGAGGGGAATGTGATGGTTTATGTTTAATAATGTTTAATGATGTTTAATAAAATAATCATGTGATAAAATAATAAAATAATCACGTGAAAAAATAACATAATTTAATAATAGTTATGTGGAAGGCCTAACACTCACTTTGAGGATGTGGCCAGTAATTTGATCCGTCTTACATAACGTGTAAAAAGATGGCCTTTTAAGGGATAAATATTTGGTAACACTGGTCGGTCAATAACCGCCCATTGACACACAGCAGAGTATCTTGACTTATAAACCAATGAGGGAGACTTGGGGAGTGAGTGTGAGTTCAGCGTTCAGTTCAACATGTGAGCCATGTAATATTAGTTAATTATGTGTTGAAATTGTTCGCTTTTATCATCGATGATAATGTTGGATTTTTTCTCAGCCTGAATTGATAAATAGATATTTTATACTTATGTACTTTGTCCTTTCTTAAGGAAACCCTGAATTCTACTTCACCATCAGGAAGGCTTATTTATGCCAGAAGGGCAAGTCAACAAATATCATTTGTCATTCATTGCCCCAACTGTTGTGTTTTTAAATTTCAATATAATAAATAAACATTTAAATTTTTCACTATATCTAAGGATACTGTACACACACACACACACACACACACACACACACACACACACACACACACACACACACACACACACGCAGACACACGTATATGTATGTAGTTGTAAAATTCTATTGGATACAAGTTTTCTTGGTCCTAATCCTGATCCTGAATTTAAAATGAATCCTTACATCACATCGTCTTCCTCCAAGTGACCATAATAGGGATGACTGAAAATTGAAATGCCTGTAACAGAAAGAAAGAGAGGATTGTGTCAACGGCAGAAAAACAACAGAATGCAGTCTATTTTTCAGATGAGATACCAAAGGAGCAATCATATTGCCTTAGCCTAGGAAACAGTTAATTGAAAAATATAGTGCAAGATGATTTCATTTGCCAGTGCACACAAAGAAAATTGAATTTTCTTTATCATTTTTCAGGGTCTTACTGATTCTCACAGACACAAACTGCTCCCTTACATGTCCCTGATTACACTCACAAGATAGGGGAAATCAACCAAAGCACAGCAGCACTGGAGCAGGACGGAGGTTCAATGCCATGCTCAAGGGCACTTCAATCACGGGTTCCACTGAAAATCCAAACCTCTTATCATGGTGAAAATTTAGATATTACCAGAAACAATCTGTATATTTTCTGATGAGAAACAACTCCATCTGTAGCTAATATTTATACTCATAAAAGACTACACAAAACACTGTCATGGGTTTTCATGGCCAAAATTCCAAATTGTTCCTAATCCCAAACCCAAAGATATAAATATGTTATCATAGAGAGCTGAGACAAATATTTAAAACATTTGGATTTCTGTTTAAAACTGAAAAATCATAAAATACAAAAAAAATTATATGTTTTTTAAGTTTCAGCGGATGTTTTTGTTGTTAATCAATGAATATGGCACTTAATGAACTGAAGAACTGGTATATTCCATCCTCATCCACCCACAAAATGCATCCTGATGCACTCATTCAGTTTATCTGTCACTCAGATGTGACTGACAGTGAGATGGTGTGTTTCAAAAACCAATAAGCTGCTGCCATGGAGATCCAAAACAAATCAAATTGTAAAAAGCTCTCAAAACCATCATATTTGTTTAAGATATGTGAGGTAATTTTGAAGCAACCCTCCAGATATTCAGTTCTCATTGAAAACAGCCAAACTTGAATATCCCTTTCACTCTCTCAAAACAAGAAAAGTAACCATATTAAATAAATACCAAAAGGCACCATTCCTGCATATGTGGTCCATGTCTCATGTGGTATTATGCTCCAAATAGAATGTTTGACAGACAGGTAGACAGAGTTGCATATGTGCCAGAAGGATGGAAATATTCACAATGTCAGCCCATACTGTGTCATGCTGCACAATTACAGTTAAGTTACTGGAGGCTTTTTTTCTCTAACGGAGCAAAAAGGGTCTCAAACCACAGTTTGTGTGTCACTCAACAATGTGAGGATTAGGGCTCCTCGTTTGACAGATAAATTATCACCTTGAAAAGTAATCTCTATTAATGTCCACCTTTGACTCTCTCTACCATCGCTGCGAGTTCACAGGTAACGTTTAAATTATTTCTCTACCCTTGAGCACTTTTATCATCCTGTGGGAAAGCAGGGTGCATGCACATGTACTTCTCTGTGTTATCATGTGTGTATGTTTGTTTAGTCCTGCTGGCAGGCAGATGGTCAGGGTGAAACTCAAAGCTGAAACGATGCTGAGAAGGCGGGCCAGCCTCCTTCTCTTTAACACAACCCCCTGTTGAGCTTCACTCATCAGTATTCAACATGCATAGCAGTGTAAGTCTAAGGACACACAGCACCCCCTGGCTTCAATCCAGTGGAATGAACCATGAGCGAACGCACTTTACGTTGATCCTCAATTTAAATTCACATTAAATTTTATCTAAAATTTTCTGTTTTGATTTTGTATTTTTGCATGTACAGAGCACTTGATTATTTAAACTTTCCTCAGACTGTGGTTTTAGGCTAATGAAAACTTAAAATCTATGTTTTAGGCTAATGAAAACTTAAAATCTATATTTTACTTGTATTTTGTTTTTTTAACAGGACACACTTCAGCTTACCATAGTCACGTGGATCCTTGTCTGCTGGAAGATTGGTGCGTAGAATGAAGTTGTTGAGGCTGTTTAAGTATGCTGGCATTGTGTGATGACCCTCAGGGTTGAACCAGACCTGAACCCATGCATGTACAAAAGCAGACACACATAGAAACCATCAGTCACTCTGTGACAGAGTAACTGATGGTTAATGCAAGTCCGCTACATGAGGAAATTTACACACTTGCTGCAGTAAAGCATATAAAGGATAACAGCAATGTAGAAATAACATAGCACACTGATCTTGTAGCCAAAAAACTTGAATATCACATTAAAGGAAACAGGCAGCAATGAATTAGGAGAGAAATGTTACCATACCTTAGCCAGAGTACGATCTGCAGGTACAGTTGATATGTCCGTTTGCAAGTCCTTTGGGAGAGGCATGCCAAAAGAAAAGCCACCATATCTGAAAGAGGTAAATATATATACCGATCATAACAACAACTCCAGTTACTGCTGACATATCTGTTGAAACACAGTGAATCTTTTGGTGTTTTTCTCTTTTCATCAAACAAAAATCAGACTGCAAATGAGCAGCATTCCTGGTTTGTGTCCTGGCAAATGGTTTCTGAAGTTAAGAAGTATGATGATAATGAACATGAAGGCCTAATCAATGTCTTAGGCTGCAAATAAATTTTTTGTAATCAGATTTTAGAAAATTACTGCCATTCATGCAGACAAAAATTTGTTTTTCCTTTGCCAGTACTAATGATTCAAAACCTGATGTAACATTATGAAATATAATCTTTCATAGTTAAAAAAAGAGTTCATCAAATTTGAGCATTGACTAAAACAAAGACTACACAAGTTATCAATGGAGCATGGGTTAAATCCTTAGTGTGGCTTCATTAACTGACATTGTATACTGCTTTCATTCACCTGTTTCTGATAAAGTCGTTTGCTGTGGCTGCCAGGTAGTTCTCTACATCGATACCACTCAGGTTGTATACGATTTGAGATGAAGGGATCCTCTTATGTGGGGGCTGGAAGTTGTCCTCTGCACAAGTCTACAATACATCAAAGACAAACTTTTGACATGTGCCCATTTTCAAACCTTCATGCACATGAATCACACACACACACACACACACACACACACACACACACACACACACACACACACACACACACACACACACACACACACACACACACACACACACACACACACACTTCTCAAAAGTCCAGTCTCACCTGTTCCTTAGGTGTGCATTTACAAGTAGTAAATGGTTTGAAGCTGTTCCCACTAGAATTCCACTTGTTTGTGTTTGTTGTGCAACCCCTTTAAAGGAACAGTCAAAAAATTACATGGAAATGAAAATCATCAAAGTTAAAACCTACAGTGTAGCAAAAAAAGTAAAACCACTAATAGCGTAACTTTGAGAATGTATTTTTATTGAGAGACTGAGACCCAAGAACTTTATCTAGTATCCAAAAATTTTCAAAGCTGTTAGACATGTGCTATAATATTGCATAGTGTTTAATCTCCTTTTTTTTGTATTTTGTGTTCTGTTGAAACACAGTGAATTTTTTGGTGTTTTTTTTCTTTTCATCACACAAAAATGATAAACTCCTCCACAGTGTTTCTGCCAAATGCTTTGAAGAACCCATTGTACAGAACACAAAACATTTCGGAGCATTAAGTATGGCTTTGTAAATCGCATAGACACCTGTTACTTCAAACAAATCAACACCAGTGATCATAGTCAGAGGATTGTTCAAAGTGTCCCATCAGATTGTCTGTCTTTGTCATGTAATTAAATACAATCATTAATGAGACATGTGCATTTCGGTCCATTTTTTTTTTCTCCTTTCACCCTATTTTTTTTCTTGCGGAGTATTTTAAATGCATCTGAGGTCTGGTCCACGAGTGCCAACATTGATTTGAGTGCCTCTTAGGGCAAAATCTCCCCTATAAACACAAGGTGTTTATGGAATACAAATGATCCTCTCACATCACAGTCCTGCTGAAGGCTTTCAGCTGCATGTGATGAACTGAGCAACAGGAAAAATGTGGGGAGGGACATTGAAGAGATAAGTGAAAGAGAGGCAGAGGGAGACGGAGAGCTGAAATTAAAAGAGACAAGGTAGTAAAATAAAATATGTTCGATGAGCTAGCATGAGAAGAAGAGTGAGTGAAATATTAAAATGTTCACTCTCTGGATAAGAGAAGAAAAAAGGATCAAATCCATGCAGAGTATCTGACAAAATGCAGCATTTTGGGCGGGGGTAGGCACATAAGGAGTAATAACATACCTGTCATCAGACTTGTCGAGGCACGAGTTATCAAGCCCAGGGAATGATAGCATGATGTCTTCCAGTTCACTTGAGTTGGGATTTTGGTTACTGTGGAGTCAGAAAACAAAAGTCAGGTTCAATGCAAAGAGAATGATGATAATAATAACTTTTATGAGGCCCTAACACAGCAACAGCAGTCGAACAGGTTTTATCTGAATTATTTATCATTCTTGGTGACTGGGGTTATATAAAGAGTAATAACTTAAGGTTGACCCTAATCAAGGTTTTGTTGATAGAAAAGTTAGTTAATAAAATCACCATTGGGCCTCTGTCAGAGATTCTAGTGTAACATACTACAATGTGTGATTTGAAATTTATGATTCAGATTATTTTTAGTACCCCCCACGTTGAAATGCAAACAAGGATGCCCATCTAAATGAAATAGTGATAAAACTCCTAACACATGGCAATCTGCAATCTCCAGATGTTACAATGAAGCACTATAGATGACGGTCAGCATCAGACTAGGTCTGAGCTGACGGTTCTCTCCCAGGAAAATTAATGAAGGAGTTTTGGTAATCTTTTTCACAAGTGGATGGAAGGTTGCACAAGAGATTAGTAGCAATACCAACACTGAAGTGTTGGTATTGCTGAATTACTGAAATGAATTATTGCAATGAAGAGGGAGCTGAGCTGGCTGGAAAATATTCAGGTGATCCGGTGAATTTGGATTGAAACCCTAACTTCTGGTTTTGGGTAGTAACCAACGGAATTAAATGATAGTGGCAGAAAGCTTTGTCCATGTTGGAGACAGAGTGACATCTGCAGATGGATGGATGGATGGATGGATGGATGGATGGATGGATGGATGGATGGATGGATGGATGGATGGATGGATGGATGGATGGATGGATGGGTGGATGGATGGATGGATGGATGGACGGATGGATGGATGGATGGATGATGAATGGATGGATGGATTATGGATGGATGGATGATAGATGGGTGGATATACAGATAAAAAGAGATCTTTGAACATTAACTGCCAATAACTAATTGTAGTGCCTGCCTAACCCTAACACTGATGTAATGAAAAATAAATGAGGGCATGTCATTTCTCACTCTGGCTTGTATATCAAGCTTAAAAGGATGGAGGACAGCGTCTTTACGGCCTTTGATAGAGATTGGCACCTCAGCATTTTCTCCCTTGCGAGACATCCCCTTGATCATACAATAGCACCTCTCAAGAATGAAAGTATTCATCGCAACCTCCTGACACCTTTAATTCATCTCACTTTGATCTCGCATCACAACCACCTTCATCACAGTCTTCATCACAATCATCTTGTCCTTTGCTAAAGGTTTGTCTGTCCTTTAAAACACTAAAGCTCATGATTTACTGTAGAATATCATCTTATATGTAAGACACAATAACCCTGCAAACTGCAGGAGCCCAGTCAAGAAACAGGTACGTGAACCCTTCACCAAGACTGTAAGGTTGTTTCAGTCAACAGCTCACTGTTGATGAAGTTTTTTTGTTTTGTTTTCATTGGAGGTCAAGCTGTTGGATTTTTGTAAATGCTGAAATATTTGTCATCTTTTGAGCTTCACCACAGGACAAGTCAGTTGCATGGAAACAATGCCTGACACAACTTGTATTACCTTTTTCAGAAGCCCTGATGTTGTGAGTTGTTGTCTCTTGGGACTCATTTTTGGGTTGACTTTCTCAATGAGTTAACATGAAAGATCAATGATTTGAAATACTCCAAACATGCTTGATGTAAAAACACACCAATTATCCCTGCTGACTAATGGGTAATCCCCTGAGTACTCCTTGGTACTTGTTTTTTTTTTTTTTTTTTGGCCATGTTGACTGACCTGAAGAATGAGTAGCTTGGTGACATGTTGTAAAGAGCAGGGCTAAGCTCCAGCTCTGGATAGTGCCATACGTCAATCTTGAGGGAGCCAAGACCCATAGCAAACAAGACAAACACAACAGGGAGCAGGATCTCAGAGATTAGGCCTTTCCAGTCTCGACGGCTGTGGTGGAACCTCTTGATCAAAATAGCTGTCGTTTGCTGCCAAGCCAGGGCCAAGCCAGACGTCGTGCTCATACTATTAAATTCTACTGGGAAGAAGTTGGAGACAGGATTTGATCATTTTTTTGTAAGTAATAACTTTTTAATGTCTTTGTCTGTACAGGAAGGAAATCTTATAAATGTAGGCAGTGGAATTCATCAAGATGAGTATTTACTTGTAGATGTTATCAAACAGGGATTGTGGGGTGATTTTCAAATACGTTAGGTATGTATGTTAGGTATTAAATTCTAATTAAAGCATTAAATTGAGTATGGGGGACAAAAACCATCACAGTGAGCACTACCATTGATCACATTTATAAAGTGACTGCATAAATATGACAAGATGTCCTTTAGGCATTCTTTTACTTTATATATTCAAAGTCAACTGTCCACTCCCTAGATTTTATTTGATTACTGTAAATGTTTGCAGATGACAGAGATGAGCAAAAGAAGTATATGGATGCATAGCCTGGGGGTCAGGCTTTATGAAACAAAAACCATGAGAGGTAAAATGAGGGAACTCACTCTGCTTGTCATCAAATTCAGAGGCGCTTTCACTCAAGTCTGATTGGAAGCTGTCAATGGATTCGGTGTCAAAGACTTTCTTTGAGACAGTTGGCAGGACATCATCACCCTCTCCTTCTGCGTTGTCTTGAATCAACTGGAGGAATACCTGCAGAGACAAAGGAAAGCATTAGCATCCGTGTATAACAATGAGCAAGCATGTCAGTCTATTTTTATTAGTTATTCATGGTTTATGAATACACTTACAATGTGAACAAAATCATGAGTGCTAGCATGTCTAGATCTACATTGTTTTATTTGACAAATAATTACAAGTAGCTCAGCCTGCCCACTCCTGTGGGTACATATGAGCTTACCTCCTCTAGGGTAGTGTCAGAGATGCCATAGCCTCCAAGCTGCAGGGCATCCAGGTTAGAGTCCAGTGCAGTCAGAAGTGATCGGTATGAGGAGGCACTGGAAGAGCTGAAGGGTGGCAGTGAGTAGACTAGGTCACCTCCCTGGGTCTCTTTAAGTCGAGCTTCAGGCACATGAGCTTGGATGAAAGATTTCAGTTCAGCAGTGTCAATCTGATCAGATTCTGCTATTTGAGTCTGCAGAGAGAAGCAGGAATAAGTTAGGATGTGCATCGTTTGCACAAAAATACATCAGCAGAATGCAGTGTGCTTACATTCATTTTAAAAAAGTAACTGTTGTTTTGGGATGTACATGCTCTTCCATTGCTTTTATCATTCAGTTGTGATATGCTGAGTAACAGATAAGCAGTCACGTTAATGATCCTTGAACCATGGTAAAAAAGCTCACAAAGCAAAAACTGCATGTTGTGTTCAAGTACACTACTAAGGATTAGTGTCAAACACCACAGACTGCACATGACAGGAGAATACACTTTAAGATTCAGGTTGCTTTTATAATGCATGGATCTGTGCTGGCAGCAAATTTTAAAGTGGAGAATCAGCTGTTGACTCAGACTGAAAAAATACAGATGAGCTGTGTGCTGTGTTGATGTGCTTAAGCTTTGTTCACATGCATTCCACGTCATTCCACCAAACTTTTCACATTATAACTCGATATACTGGCTATAACAGTGACTAGGCACAACATGGAGAAGGCATTTCATACAGATATAAGAAACAGCGAAAATATGCAGTTGACATACAGGACACTATATGTTAGCTGCATACCGTCTGTTCTAGAAGACACTATGAGATCATTATCTATGTATTTTTTTGTGAACAGAAAAAAAAAACATTGAGAGCAGGCTGTTTTTGTCAAGGCTGCTAAGATTATAATATTTGCACATGGAAATAGAAAAATATAGAATTGCATTAAATACAAAACACATGCAGTATGTAGTCCAACAATAACGAAAGGAAATACATCAGCATTCCCCCATGTCAGTCAAAAGGTTCCTCAATAGTGCAAGAAGTAACAGCCTTTCCACTGATACAAATTGTTCCACTCTTTGGTAATGTAATATTTAAAAGACAATTTCTCACTATTAATAAGTTGATCAAGGATAATTAGTCTGGAGACCCTACTACAGTGTGAAATTAATTTATACTTAATATAATTTCATATGTAAGATAATCAGGGCATTTGCCAAAAAATTTGCAGTAAAAAAGATAAAATATAGTTCTGTTCTTATTTCACCATCATCAACAACTGTCCAGCTTTCTCATGTGATAAAGAAGAATGTGATCTAAAGAAATTATAAATTTAAGGACAGGGCTGTCAAGCAGGTTCTAGAATGGAGGGGGTAGAATCCATATAAATTATGCAGCCCAAAGTGAATACAGAGTATATCATTGATTTATGTATAATTCATCTATTCATTCATTCATGAAAATAGCTGTACTGTGTTTTTTTTTTTTTATCAGATAAAGTCACAGTACTACAATAGGTATTGTGAACCACTTTGGTGTCCCATGAGGTGAAATAAACTCTAGGATTTATTTACCCACCAACAGGCCTGCTTCTCAATAATAATGTCATGAGAAAGTCACTAAACGCATCAGAATAATTACCTTCTTGGTGAGAGTGAGTTTGTAGCCCTGGCACAGCTTGTCTTTAAGGTAGAATGGAGATCCACAGCACTTCAGGCTTCCCTTTTCCAATAGGGCGATGCGGTCACTCAAAACTTCAGCTTCATCCAGATGGTGGGTGGACATGATAATGGTACAGTCTGAGATCACACACACGCACGCACGCACGCACGCACGCGCGCACGCACACACACACACACACACACACACACACACACACACACAGAATTACAGTAGTTAAGATTTAGATGGTTTTTGTCATTTTGGTAATTTCCTATCCTCAAGGTTACATTTACAACATATATCTAAATAAGCAAGCAAAAACGTTACAAAGACAAGGCTACATGCAGTTGTCATGCCGGCGCACAAAGAACAAGTAAAGCAGAAAGTTTATTTTGAAAGACAACCACCTGGTACCAAAACCTCAATTGAATCTGGGTTAGGGCCAATTAGTCTGGATGTTTTCCTCATCCACAAATCCTGGCATTTGTTACTCTCTGATTTGTTAAAACAGCTATGAGCAATGAGAAGAAAAATCTTTTAGAATTGCTTTATGCTAAATTTGAAGTGAGCAGGGTCCACCACAGGTTCACTGCTCTTCTTTCTTCAAGAAAATAAAGACATGTTTTTTTCAAAAATACTGGCGTATACATCCACGTGACAGCTTGGCATATAGTCATATAAAATATTGCTATGATTGGTGACAGTGATATGGTGGGGACACTGCTAGATATTTATTTATTAATCAAGCACTAAGTCACAGGTTTGTGATTATACATTAATACATTTGCAATATTTACTGTCTTATGTATGCAGACATTAAATTAACTATTAATTAACTACGTATGTATTTTAGAGAGACTCACTTTTCTTATGCTGGATAATAATGTCCCAGATGTTGCGCCTGGAGCAGGGATCGACTCCTGTAGTGGGTTCATCCAGAACCACCAAGCGAGAGCCCCCTATGAAGGCAATGGAGATTGACAGCTTGCGCTTCATGCCGCCCGAAAGGGTGCCCACTTGCTTGTGTCTGTGAGCGTACATGCCTGTCTCCAATAGGATCCTGGCAGGGAAGTCATTGAAGATGTTTATGCATGGTGTTCTTGTTAAGACATTATTTTAAGCATTACAGCCCAGAGTTACAACTCCATCAATTACCCAGCAGGTGTTTCTGAACAACAGGTACCACAGAACACTTACAGCTACTTGTCTTTCGGTCCAGGTTTACTACAGCTTCTCTTATCATGCAGAAACTCTCGACAACTAGTCTAATGATGCAACTATGATTGACACCTCACTTCATGGTATCAAAGAATGAAAAATCCCTGCTCCCATAAGCTCATTCAAGAAATAGAAAGAAAGAAAATATAAAAATATAGATTCTTTTGCAGGGCAGTACGGTGGTGCAGTGGGTAGCGTTGCTGCCGCACAGCAAGGTTGTACCGTGTTCAAGTTCGGCTCTGTGCAGAGTTTGCATGTTCTCCCTGTGTCTGCGTGGGTTCTCTTCGGGTTCTACGGCTTCCTCCCACCTCTACAAACATACCCTTCAGGTGCCCATTCTAATTTGCCCCAGTGTGTGAGTGTGAGTGTTTGTGGTTGTCTGTCTCTGTGTGGTTCTGCGGTGCACTGGCGTTGTGCCTGGAGTTTCCCCCACCTTCCTCCCTAAGCCAGCTGGGATAGGCTCCAGCTCCCCATGACCCACGACAGCGGATAAAGCAGTGAAAGAAAATGGATGGATGGAAATTCTTTTGCAAAACACAGGCATGAAACAAGGAAAGCATCATTTTATATTTGTGTTACAACTGCATTCTCACCCATTCTCATCACTGACTATGGAAGTATCACATATATTTCACAGCAATGGAGAATTGATTTATTCATGCAGCATTTTTTTGGTACTTAACATTGATAAAATCTCACAGCCAGGCCGAGAGATACATGTAAATTATGGCAGATATAGTCATAATCTCACATGCTCATAATATTATAGTTTATACATAAATTTCTTTTGTGTAACCAGTCACTGGTGGTGAGCACTGTTTTATATTCATTGTTAAGCTCTCACAACCTCCCTCATATTTCCTTTTTATTGGTGAAACATGCCATCAAATGAGATAAAGATAGTCTATTATAATGCCTCAGAACAAAACCAGGTGTAAAATATAGCACTGCTACATCATCCAGAACCCTTTACATCATCTGCAAGACACAACACATTATTCTTTAATGCACAACGATCCCTGCAGTGGATGATTGGTCACTTACGTTCGGACGTGCTCTCGCAGTTCCGTGTGAGACCATTGTGGGGCTTTGAGCTGGCCATACAGCAGCAAGTGTTCCATGGTGGTCATATGATCAAACAGGACATCATACTGCATACACACCCCTAGATCTCTGCGAATGTCACCAATGTTACTCTGCATATCTCTCCCATAAATCTCAATGGAGCCAAACGATGGGCTGAAAAGTCCAGTCAGGAGAGACCTGGGTGGGGCACAACATCATTTCTTGCATGAGTTACTACACAATTGATAGATTTTTAAAATTTTAATGAAAATTTAATGTGATGATTGTAAGTTTCACAGAACAAATTGGAAATTGTTTGCTTTGTGTACATTTGTAACTCGTGGTATAAAATGTTGAAAATGGCCTTTGTTTTCATCCTATTTAACTGTTCTAATGGAGTGAAGGACATGAAATCTTATCTTGGTTTTGGTTCTTTTTAATGTTTGTTAAATCTGTTTCTGCTCCTGCATTCATCGTGTGTTTCCCCAGATAGCAGCAACAGCAAAATTAGTCATGTTGATGAAGACCCGTTAGGGTAATCTCTACCATGCTGCATTTGCTGTGCCAGATTTGAACAAAACAATCTCTCTGTCAGCAGCAGCCCATTGAGATGATTAAAGGGATGCACAAATCAAATTAAAAGACTCTGTGTAGAGTATATATTGCCAAAATGCACTTGTATTCATTTGAAGACATGCTGATACAGTGAAAATGGAGGCAACTGTGCCGCACATACATAGTGGTGGTCTTGCCGGCTCCATTGTGGCCAAGCAGTGATGTTATATGACCCTCGTAGAAGGAAACATTAAGGTTTTGAATAGCCACTCTGTCGCCATAGATCTTGCCTAGACTGTGGAGAGAAACACCCACTCGAAGCTCTGATAGGTCCTCAGCAGTTTGAGAGGAAAATGTGCTTTGACCTGACAGGAACATGGATACAGAAGCAACCTGGTGGTTAGGCTTAGAAGTGAGGGGCTAACTCAATTATAAAAGGCGTGTCTTTTTTTTCTATACCTTTTCCCTCACTGTCCATGAAGACAGGGTGGTTGCTTTGCATGATGTTGTTGAAGAGGAGTCCTTTATACGCCTTGGTGCTGGACTTGGAGCAACAGCACAGGTTAGCCCAGAATGAGACCTTGAAAGGGAAGTACCATGGGGCAGGGATGCCATATTTTCCTGAAGGATACAAAAGAGTTCAAAGATAAGATTACTAGCGGGAACCCGTGGAAATTCCACGATAAATCAATAATATCAGATGTAGTTTGTTTTCTTTTTTTTCTTTGCCATCACTAGAAAACAAACCGCTGTGTACGACGAAGCCGTAAAGGCTCCGTGTGTGTGGGACGGGTGAATGTGAAGACGAAGGTCGCTTCGACTTTACGATCTGGCCATCCGGGTAGACGTGAGTTCTGTCCTGGTGAGTAAAGCATCAGGGTTCCCCAAACGACAATGTGAGGTCCATCACAATCAAAGAATATAAACCGCTATGTTTGACGAAGCCAAAACGGCTCCGTAAGTGAGAGACGTTGACAAGTGTGAAGACCGGAGCTACCTCAGCTAGCGGCCCGAACTTCCAGGTAGACTTCCGGGTAAGCGTGACACCGTGAGGTTTTCAAGTGAGCTTATTCAAATATATAGGTGGGGATAAAGCTATAATTAGCTGCTGCATTTGGTTCATACTAGGGTGTTGACACCATTATCTTCATTTTCTTGTCTGCTTCTTGGGTGTTGCTGGAGCCTATCCCAGCTGACTTATGGGCGAAAGGCGGGGGACACTCCAAACGCAACGCCAGTGCACTTTGGATCTGCATGAGAAAGACAAACAACCACTCACACCTATGGGTGATTTGGAATGACCAATTCACCTAAGCTGCATGTTTTTGGAGGTGGGCGGAAGCTGGAAAACCTGGAGGGAACCCACACAGCCATGGAGAGAACATACAAACACCACAAAGAAAGTAAATGAACCAGGAACTAACTTTCTAGCAGTGAAGTGACAGCGCTACCCACTGCGCCACCATGCTGCCCTGACACCATTATATAAACTATAAAAAAACATCGCTGAAGTTTTCTCTCAATACGAAAGAAACCCAAATTTTAGACTTATTAAACATTTGCTACTATTTTTGACAAATCTAACTTCACTGCACAAATTAAGTTGCTTTGTTAGCAATGTTAATATCATCACAATACTAACATTGTCATGCTAATGCAAATGCTGCTATGAAGCTTCAACTGCAGCGGATCCAACAAAGATAAAGAGATGAAAATGACAAAGACAAAGCAAGAAAAGTAGATTTTTTTGTAAATATCACGTCTTGTTGAATAAAAAATATAAAATAACAATGATTAAAATTACAAAATGATTTTACAGCTTACCTGGAAAGACCATGCGGATGTAAGCACCCATTAAGAAGTAGAGGATGGAGTCAATGAACAACAGCCAGCAAAGCCAACCAAAAGAAGCTGTGTCTCCACTAATGGGTGAGCTGTAAGAGTTGCTCCACTGAATGCCTGAAGATGGTAAATGATTCAGGGTTTTATTGCTTTCTTGTTTACTGAAGTAGATTTAATTGTAAAGGTCTTCTTTGACACAAAAACAAATACAAACCTTCTCCTAGGTTTTCATAGCGAGACACATATTGACTGGCATAACTGAAGCAGGTGGGGGAAAACAAACTCTGTGGGAAAGTGAAAGACAAATTAAACAAAGATACACTGGATATTGATGCACAAGGGATGCTAGCATACACTAAGATCGATAGAAAAACTCTTCACTAAAGAGTAGATGTCACAAAAAAAAAAAAATTTTTAAATAATGAGTTCTGTACCTTTTTGTACTTCCCTTAGCATCACATTCAATTTTCAGTATATGCTAAAGAATTTACTACTGTATACTATATTGTTTCTTAATGTAGCCGCAAGAGGGCACAAGCAGGTGTCTTAATGTGCCGGTCCCAAGCCCGGATAAACACAGAGGGTTGTGTCAGGAAGGGCATCCAACGTAAAACTTTTGCCAAATCAAAAATATATCGGTCAAGGCCCGGGTTAACAACGACCGCCAGTGGTGCTGTTCTCCTACAGGGTGCCGGTGGAAATTGGACTACTATTGGTCGAAGAAGGAGAGAAGAAAGTGTCCGTAGGAAGAGAGAGAAAAGGAACACCAAGAGTATAGGACTGAGATTATTGACATTGAATGTTGGAACATGACAGGAAAAGGTAGAAAGTTGGTTGACATGATGCAGAGGAGGAAGGTAGACATACTGTGTTTCCAGGAGACCAGGCGGAAAGGTAGCAAGGTTAGAAGTTTAGGAGCAGGGTTCAAGTTGTTCTATCATGGTGTAGATAGGAAGAGAAATGGAGTAGGAGTTATCTTGAAGGAGGAGTTTGTTAAGAATAGTCTGGAGGTAAAAAGAGTCTCAGATAGAGTGATGAGTCTGAAGCTAGAAATCAAAGGTGTGATGTTAAATGTTGTTAGTGGGTGTGCTCCACAGGTAGGATGTGAGCTGGAGGAGGAGAAATCTGGTTGGACTTTGATGAAGTGATGCAGAGCATACTGTACCTAGAAGGAAGAGAAGAAGAGAGGTGGAGGTTTGTCCTGGAAAGTAGAGGAATGAAGGTTAGCCGCAGTAAGACAGAGTACATGTGTATGAATGAGAGGGACCCAAGGGGATGAGTGAGGTTACAAGGAGAAGAGATCAAGAAGGTGGAGGATTTCAAGTACTTAGGGTCAACAGTCCAGAGCAATGGAGAGTGTTGAAAGGAAGGGAAGAAGTGTGTATAGTGTGTATAGGATGGAATGGGTGGAAAAAGTGTCAGGTGTGATGTGTGATAGAAGAGTTTCAGCTAAAATGAAAGGAAAGGTGTATAAAACTGTGGTGAGACCAGCGATGTTGTTTGGTCTAGAGACAGTGTCACTGAGGAAAAGACAGGATACAGAGCTGGTGGTAGCAGAGATGAAGATGCTGAGGTTCTCTTTGGGAGTGACCAGGAAGGATAGGATCAGCAATGAGTGTATCAGAGGGACAGCACATGTTGGAGGTTCTGGAGATAAAGTCAGAGAGGTCAGACTGAGATGGTTTGGACATGTCCAGAGGAGAGATAGTGAATATCTCTGGTAGTAATATCTCTGGTAATAAAACCTGGTAGTTTTGAACTAACAGGCAGGAGGCCTAGAGGAAGACCAAAGAGGAGATTTATGGATGTAGTGAAAGAGGACAAGAAGGTAGTTGGTGTGAGAGACGAGGATGCTGAAGACAGGGTTAGATGGAGGCAACTGATTCGCTGTGGCGACCCCTGAAGGGAAAAGCCGAAAGGAGAAGAATAAGATACTATATTGTTTGTTGTTTTGATTTAATGCATATATCGCAGTCCTATCACTACATTCCTAAACATAAAAAAATCAAGGAGATGGTTTCTTACCAGGGCGTTCTTCTGAGAAAAGATAAGACTGGTCTCAATGGCCATGACCATGATGAAGGGGAAGAAGCAGAGAACGTAGATGAGGCTGCCACTGAGGCCAGCGATGTAGGTCTTGTCAAAGAAGGAAGCGATCAGATAACTAAAGGCCACAATGCTCAAACCATAATCGCAGAGGTATAAGAAAACGAGGAAGCTGTCACTCTTGGGCAAGATGCTTCCATACTTGAGCACCAGTGTGAGTAGCAAGATGGTCACCACAAGAAAAGCAGCACATTCCAGAAACCAGGCAAAAAAGTGGCTGAGTGGGTTGACGCCCATCATTTTCATGTACTGTGGGAAAAACAAATGCAAAATTTCAGTAAAATAAATTTTTATACAGCTCAGTAAAATACAGAGGATCTTTTTGTTTGCCAGTTTACAATAGAAAAGAAACATAAAAAAGCTAAACAGCTGCTGCTAAAGAAATGCTAAGTGTACTTCCAACTTTAAGTCAGGAAGGAGATACTCATCATTGCATTTTGAATATTAAAAATTTAGCGTGTAGCAGTAGGTTTTTGTCATTTTTCAACTGAAAGAAAACAGTACCTCATGCAGCCTCAGCTCTCTCTCATGAACCAATTTCTTCACAAAATCAGCCACAAACAGCATCCAGGCCATCATGAGCACGAGTGGAAAGACAATAGAGATTCCAAGCAGGTACCTGGGTTATACAAGGGTGGAAACCATCATTTTTCAAGAAAACCCGATGTCAAGTCACTAGTAAACATTGGGGGAAAAAGGCAGTCATTCAGTTGATGTCATGTAAGAAACACATTGCAGTTAAGTGATAATCATGAGGGTTGGACGATTTTTGAATCATGTCATGATCTCATTTTATTTACACAAAAATATCCGTGTCTATTTCATTTTTTTCAGTTTCTGACCAAATCATATCCAGAACCTAACTGATAGGAATTTAGTGCTTGTTGTTTTTCATGCGTCACAGATATGTCTTATCTATCATGTCAGATGTAGCACTGTTGTATAATATATCGACTGAATGATGGAAATTTCTCTTCAGATTAATGAATAATATCTATTTATCCATCTATCTGTCTGTCTGTTTGTCCGTCTGTCTGACTGTCTGCCTGTCCGTCTGTCTGTCTATCTATGCATCCATCCATCCATTCATCCATCCAACTATCTCAGAATAACAGAGATGAGAGGGTCATTAAAGCTTTCAGTTAGCGAAGCCAGAGAAAGTTGCCCATTTGTACTTCCTACATGAGATTTCAGTACTGTCTTACAATGTGCTCCAGGACAAACACAAACATAGTCAGTACATACAAGCATGATCTATTGAACAAAGTGTACTGCATCAATTTAAATCCAAACCAATTTTGGAATGCATGTTTGATACAGTGTGTGGTGTTCTTTATAGCTACTAAAAGATGTAGTATACATTTTTAAATATGTATACTCTCATACAACAACAATAATATCCACACACATCATAGCCAATTATAAAATGAACAGCTCCTGCAAATGAATATTCACTTTCGATCCCTCCTGGCAAACACATGCAGAGAGAACGTATGTTGTTTAAGATTCATAAACGTGCATTTCCTACAAGAGGGCTTGTATGCCTTTCCATGTTTCTCCCTGCATCATTTGAAGGGAACCTATTAATACTGTGTGTGTATTCTTGTGCATTTGTGTATTCAGATTACTCACTCATCTAGGATGTGGCAAGGGTAAGGGAAGGGTTGCAACTGGACAGCTGGCTCACTGACTCGATGTCCAGTCTGAGTCTCAATGATGGCCCTGTCAATGCTCTCCTGCAGGTAAATGAAGCCTCGGTTGTAGCGTAATGTAACACGTGCTGAAATATGTGAGCCCCTTACAAACTGGTTGGCTCGGACTTTGTCAGTACGCATCACATTATCCATGTGCATGCGTATAGTATAGCTGACTTTTGGTGGCAAAGATGATGAGGAGGCAGATGTCCTTGATGAAGGTGAATTTGTGTCTTTGGGAAGCTTGAAGATGACACCTTAAGAAAAGATGATACCATATCACAACATGAAATTCTACTCATGATGAAGATCCCCTCTATGCTTTCATCATGAAACTTCAGACACCTTACCTAAAAGCAGAGAGCTCAAATAAATTAGCATAATGAAAGGAAAAGCTGGTTGCAAAATTTAGTTGAAGCCAACTGTTACATGGAAAATTAAAGCAAATTTGAAATACATACATGATTCAACGCTCATAGATTGGAAAAATGACTAAAGTCAATCTCCAGTCTGGAAAGAACTTGTCATGACCTGTTTGGTTTCCCTTTTAGTTCTCTGATCCTGTCTCTTTCCCTCCTCAACAGGGATACAAGTCCCACCTGCGGCCAATGAACTACAGCCGGCTTCTTAAGCCAGACTCAACTCTTGTCGCTAGATGATTACGTTACTTCTCACCCACGGGTTGCCCTTCGAACTCTCTTGTCTCAAGTTATGAATTTCTTGAGTAGTGTTGTTCATTGTTTTTTTATATCAGTTAGAGTTTAACTCCTGGGTTTTTCAGTTGACACTTTTGTGAGTATTCTCCATTGAGGTGGTCTTGTGTTTGTTACTTTGCCCTTTGTGGAGATTTCTCTGTTGTTACTTTATGTATTGTCATGTTTAAACAGAAAGGTAACTCGTATTAGTTGTACTTTTTATTTGTTTTCTTTTCCGCATCTCGGTCCTGGCTTTTGTGTGACCATTGTGTAACGAAACTCCAGATATATCAATGCATCTTGCACTGTCTAATGAATGTTGATGACAATGAGTGCAACAATCACAACATTTGCTCACTTGCATAGAGATCACGGTTTGCAGCAAAGACTTCTGCAGCTTCATTAAGCTCGTCGGTGGAGTTGTAACCACTGTAGCGATCAAACTTGATACATGAAGACAACTGGACCATCATTTGGGACAAAGTGGTGATCTGTTTCATTATATGTTTGTTTTCTTCCAGCATGACTGTCATGTTAGCTTTGAAGAAAAGAAAATATGAAAGTTACTGAGGGTTAAGCAAGTCAAAGTGAAATTTAGCTATTGACTGAAGCAAATCCATAATAGAACAGGAATGTTTTTGTGTCTGCCAAGAAATGTAATATGCTATCTAAGAGAGAAACATATTTGAGCAATATAAGTTCATTCAATTTAAAAACCTTCATGTAACAGTCAAACATGCATAATACCATCAAAGAGCAATAAACAGTCATGTTGAAATAAATGCAATGCTGTCTGTAAACCTATGTCGCCGACCCATTTTCTGAAAGCATGTTTTACTGGCAACAAGACAGGGAGGAAAAGAAAGGTAAGACTGCTATCTGCAGCTCAAAAACGTAAGACCTTCAAATGCTCACTCACAGAAGTTGCTGAGTGTCTCCCTCATTTTGCCAACATCAATGTCTGTCTGCATCTCAATGAAGTTTTTCACAAAGGCATTGCCGAGGGAATTCTAACAAAAAGGGGAGGGAGAGTGGAAAAGACAAAGCACAACAGCAAGATTCAGCTGTTGAAACTCACTGAGGACAATGACAAACTTTATCACCAAACTTTCAGACAGAGGCCAGCTAGAATAATCAGACATACAGATGAGATAGTTCTGACTTTTCTTACCTGAAGGACTGGCAGAGTTTGTTGGAGTGTTTCAACAGAGTCTAAGGTGTATTTGGAGGATTTGATCCATTCCTCGGAGTTCTTCCTGAGATTTGCAAACTCTTGCAAGGTTGCATTGGCCTGTTCAAGGATAGGACAAGGGTGAGACGACACAAGCTGTATACCATCAAACCATTTTCTTGTAGGTAAGACGATCACAACCGCCTCATCTATAGCGGTTTATCCACTCTGAAAGTCATGGGTCTGCAGGAGCCATATTCCAGCTTGGATACATCCCAGCTTGGATACATCCACGCTGGGATGAATACACACACACACACACACACACACACACACACACACACACACACACACACACACACACACACACACACACACACACACACACATGCACACACATACACACACACACACACACACATACAAACACACACACCTTCTCCATTATGTCTCTGGTCACAGGAGTATCAGGCGTGTACAGGATGTGTCCCATCAGCATTGGTTTAAGGAAAGCCCAGGCGATTGCTCCTCCTGTAGTGTTCACCATATCCAGGTACATGTTCATGCAGAAAGGAGCTACATGACACAGAACAATTTGACATGTCAAAAAAGATTCACCTTCATCTTGTTAACCAAATATGTGGATTAAGGGTAATTTTATATCTTCAGTGGTTTAAATAGAGAAGTAAAACTGCCATTTCCAAAGTATTGATTTTCTTTAACATTTTACACAGTAAAGTGATATCAATGTGATTCAGAACTCTAGGGTTATGTTTCATGGTCAATGTGTCCTATTATGAGGATAAAACTGTCATGGGGATTATTGCTTTTAGATGCAAAGAAATGAATTCAAAATTGAGGACTGTGATGATAACTAAAATATTTGTTTGGGTATTATTATGGGATTCACTGAAATTCAAAAAGTATAATATCGCTAGCCTCATCCTTTAATCTGTATCTCTATGAAGTCTGACTAAATTAAACGTCTTCCTAGAGAAGCAGTGACGAAACTGTTAATCTGCAATTAGCTCCTGATTTTATTACAACAGTTGGTTCTATTGTGTGTTTCACTTTTGAGTTATGATTTTCAGTTGTCTCGGTCAGAGCCCACACTCATCGGAATTGAGGTACGCTCATTTCCAGGAAAGTTGTTTTGGAAATGAGGGACGGGCCAGGACAGGATCTATTGTATTTTGTTCCTGATCAAGGATTCAAATTAAAATATGTCATAGTAACTTAATAAAGCATACATAAATTTGATATTTTGCATCAAAGGTTACTGACTCTACCACCAATCCTTTTGGGAGCTAAGGAATCCCATGCTACGGTATTTGTACCGATAATATAAAAAGCTGTCCGGTGAACCTACTGGCATCTTGTGGAATCTTGAACTTCTCT
Organism: Antennarius maculatus; assembly: GCA_013358685.1. Classification (NCBI taxonomy): domain Eukaryota; kingdom Metazoa; phylum Chordata; class Actinopteri; order Lophiiformes; family Antennariidae; genus Antennarius; species Antennarius maculatus. The sequence goes on from CM023618.1 coordinate 12,435,561, forward strand.
ATCATCTCCTGTCTCCTCTGGCTGTCATGGAATTGGGGGCTTGACTCTGGAGTTAAATCCATTTCGGAGATTCCAAACAGGGCCAGCATTCCATTACTGCACAAAGCTTGAGAAAGAGTGACGAAGGAAGCATGGCCAGAGTCGGTGCTCCTCTTTTTTCTTGCCTATTGGAAAACCGGGTTGGAATTTTCAATACTTTACATCTCCATGCATTTCTACAAGATTATCTACCATGCTAATGAGGTCATTGTGAGAAGAAAAAAAAGCTTCTGAAAAAATATTGTCATTTTGGCCAACTTGGGTTATGTGAAAGGTCTTAGCTTGTCTATTTTAGCTATACTTGGGGATCAATCACCACTCAAGAGACTAGTCAATAATACAGAAAATAAAAATCAAACAATCACTCAAAATTCAAAAGCTGATAGATCTAAATACAATCAACCAGGCTTTTCCTTCCCTTCTCAGTCATTTCCAAACAGACCACATCATATTCTCCTGTTCAGTATGTCTTGCGCTTCAGACATAACCTATGTCAAAACTACACGTAGATTATAACTACCTATTAATTTACTCAGAACACTGCATTGTTACACAGAATTGTGAGCTAAATCTCACTACTAATTGAAGGACCTGGAACGCCTAACTAGGCTGATGGTTCTCATAAAAACCATTATCTGCAACATATAAATTCATAATTGATTCATTCATCTTCTTGAAGACAACAAGATCGTAATCTTGTCATTGTCAGTTGCTCTAAAATATGGGTCATGTGTTATGCTAGGGGCCGGGAACACCCTCACAGGGTAATGCATAGACAGATAAACCTGCATGCTCACACCCACACCTATGGACAATTTAGCATGTTTAATTCAGTTAAGTTTTTGGAAGTGGAAGGACCCAAAGAGAACCATGCAAAGTCCACACGGAAAGGCTCCAGGCAGAATAAAACCTAGGACCTTCTTGCTGTGAGGCAATAGTGCTCCCCACTCCATCACTGTTCTGCCCATTCAGAATTGTTTGAAGAAAACTAAAAATAGGCCAGCTCTGACATCTTACTGTTCTTCCCATTTGTGTCTTGCAAATTTGTGTGAGACTTGAGCAAGTTTCACTAAAAAATGTGGCAAGCAATGAGACATTTGCATTCCTAAGGTGTATATAGATTACACAGACATAGACATAAAGAAACATGGTAAGTATAAAGTTCTGGTAAGTAACTTGTCAAGACTACACACGTTATCATGGATGTTGTTCACCAGCTCATATTCTTTGATGGAGTCTATGAAGACTTGCAGCTCATTGAGGACAGGAATAAACTTTTCCATCATTGTGGTTGTAATCTTAGCCACCTGGAGCACAACTTGAACCAAAGTCTGCACCTCTTCAGACAACACCATCTGAAATAAAGAGACGAACATTCTAAAATGGAAGTTGTCATTTTTTCATAAACCTCATTGTGACTTTACATTATTCAATATTTGCATGTGACTTTTTTCATGTTTTCAAAGACTTTTTGTCGTATATTGCTTTTAAAAGCTAGATGGGTTTTCACAGGAGACAGCAACAAAGTAATTAAGTTCACTAAGACCAGTGTGTGTGTGCGTGTGTGTGTGTATATATATATGTATATATAGATATACATATACGGTATATATATATAACTTCATATATATATATGAATTCCAAATACATTTTTCCCATTACAAATAATGTAAATGGTCTTAATCCATTCCAAGACGCTAGAAAACTACCTTTTTTCAACATAATATGTCATTTCATAATGTCATTTATATATCAAATTGTATAGTAATGAAACATGTCAAAGAAATGTAAAAGAAAGAAGCAAACACGAGAAAGAAAGAAACAAAAAAGAACAATGACGTAATCAGTTTAGCCTAAGGTATGAGTTACCGTCGTATTTTGGACAGAAGATTACGGTACCATAACTCGTACCATAGGCAATGGAACGCAAATGAAGTGAAAAATAATTGAATAAAGTAAACTAAAATAAAAAGCACATTGCCATCACGTTTTCTCTTGACTTTTTTTGCCTTTTCTCGCGATTGGCGGCGAGACAAAGGCGTTTGTTTCGCATTCGACTTCCAAATTTTGTTCGACTTCTAAGACAAAAAAATTCAGAATTTTTGGGTCAAATTCTGATTTGTTCGATGTCTAAAGCATTCGAAAACCAAGGTTTTCTTGTATATATATATATATATATATATATATACCCATATATAAATAGACACACACACACACACCCATCTGGATATATAATATACAGTGTATAAATATTTATTTCTGTCATCCTGAATGCAAATGCAATAGTTACTTTACTGTAAGCTGTTATGCTGACATTGCCAACCCCTAATGGGAAATAGCAGCCTCTTGGGCAGCTAAGTAAAAGATAGTAATGTTGTTGAGCAGGTAATGAACAGCAGCCTGAGATTTTTTTTCTTTCTTTCTTTCTTTCTTTCTTTTTGTGCTGAAAACCACCCATATCTAAACTATGCAGAGAACAATCTGCCTGTTTATAGAAGAAACATTTTCTTCTATATAGGAAAATTTATCTCACATTGCTTGAATACATCAACCTTGTTTTCCAGCAACATAACAGAAGGTAATTATTTGTATATTGAAGCAATACAGAATGTGCAAACTCTGACATTCCCTGGTGTTATTACATAATGAAGGAAAGAGGAGCATAGAAATAGAAAATTGGAGAAAAGACCTGGTCTCTCTTCAGCCTTACCCTGTAGATAACTTTCTCGATGTTTAAATGACGCGCCACCAGGACTGAGAACATGTACCACTGTTCCTGAGATAAGGTGCAGAAGCTCTTTAACAGAGCCACTTCTTGTACATTCATGTCCAAGAACTCTGAGGAGTTGCAACGATGCAAGTTGAGCAACCAGGACAGGATCTGTCTCAGACAGAAACAGAAAAGTCATGTTTCCACATATCATTTTGGAATATTTCACTTTACTTTCCTTTCCATTCAATGAACACAGTATGTGTGATGTTAATGAAATTGTCAATGCTTGTCAGCTATGCATTTTTCCAATTCAAGTGATTTGTGTGACTCATAACTATCTGCTGTCTAGAGTTTCAGTTTTACTTGACTAAATGCAACAAAGTCTTTTTAAATGGTTTTCTGCAGATTTTTTGCAACTTAATCTTAAATGTACTAGCTACACTAGCAAGCTAAGAAAAAACTCTTTTCCCCAACTACGCATGTCTGCTCTAATTACTATGTGAAGCTGTTTATGATTTCCAGTTCAATGTACATGATACCAGAACTTTTCCACCTGCTTTGCTACGGTATTGCATGAAAGAAGTAGGATTTACAAATAAAACTTTCCTTTCTTTAGCTGAAGACTACAGTCAGTCTTTAGCAAAATGGAAGCTACATTTGTATGTTGCAATGTGCAGCACCATGCCTAAGGCAAAATACAAGAAGAAAGTTCAAATAACATGTAACATCAAAATAAAAGGAATAGTCAATGGTGGAATATGATTAACAATATTTAATCAATTCACAAGTACTCTTACTATTCTCTGCATTCTTTGAGATTTAATTTGTGATATTTAACGGTCCTATGAATATATTTGTGAACGTGTGTATCCTCTTCAGTCAGTATGCAGGAACCTGCTGTTCTCACCATTAAAGACTAAAGGGACTGAATATTTGCTATTCAGCTGTGGAGAGTCCTTTCTGAGGAACTCAAGCTTGCTAAATCAGGATTTACTTATTCTTCTTTCTGGGTTACGCTGTACTTTATTTTTGATGCTACACTTGTCTTTCAGGAGAATTGTTCTGAAAGACTCAGTTTTTGAAACACCGTATCATCTTTTTTTGTTTATGGTTTTAAAAACGTCAGGGATTTTAAGTTTTACTTTGGTTTAATTACATATGCCAACTTTTTTTAATGGTATTTGTGTTTATTTTGATTTATAGCTCTGTTCAACTATATTTTACCTTATTTAATAATATTTGACTATTTTATTTAGCATGTTCAGAATAATGACAAAACATAAAAATCACTTTTAATAAATTATATTTTGAATATTGAATGAGATATACAATGCAGTCTTTTCCTGAAAAATAGGTTCTATATGGACTACAACTGGCAAAAATGTTTTTCAATCACCACCCAATAGAAGTGTGTAGTAGTGTGTACTGTTTCTGTTGTGTCTTTACAAATACAAAGACTCTTTGCACATTTTTTTCAGTTATTTCCTTTTGTGGTATCAGTGGTTATGAAGGAACAAGTTGGTTGTTGAGCTTCATTCCTAGGTGAAGTAAAACCACTGGGAAAATAGTTAAAATATCAACTACAGTAGGCCTCCCTACATCTCCGAAATGGACCTTTGAATGCCTGACCAAGACTGTATGAAATATGATTAAATGCTCATTTCCATACTGTATCCTGCATGTGGGAACATACTGGTACTGTCACTGCTCACCTCTAAATTCCGGTTTGGTAGTTTGATCCCCAACAGGAGATGAAGAGTAGTTGCATCAAAATCCATATGTCGCTGTACATCCAAAATGAAAGCTGTTTTGTTCTTCAGCATCTCACCAACTGCTATACCTCCTAGGAAATAAAGTCATACAAGTGAAATTATTATTTGTATTGATGATATTGATTGTATTTTTTTTTTCTTTTAATGCAGCCTCAGTAGTTCTAGTTTAGGGGTGTCAAAGTCAAATATATATAGGGCCAAAAAAACAAATTTGCTACAAGCCGAGGGCCGGACTGGTTCAGTGTTTATTAAAACATATTGAAATGAACATAGCCTATTGAACCAAGAGCTAACACTGTGTATATTATTTAACAATTAAATAAATAAAGCAATATTTTGTTATAGCTCTGCCCGTAACTTCAAGGGGAAACCTTTTCAACAGCCAAAAAGCAAAAAAGTAAACATCCTTCAAAAACAAAATTTGTTTCTTAATATCAAGATAAATGCATAAATGAAATTGCATGCATTATAAACTGAAAGTACATTATTATGCATGCATTATTGCATAAGAAATAATAATATTGTGCATACAAAATAATAATGCATTATTGTGCAAAAAAAACAAAAATTGAATTGTGCTGCTCTATGATCCTACCAATCACTGCTTTCTAATAGTAAAATTTTTAAAAAATCTGCGATTTTCCCTGGGCCCATTCAACTGACATAAATATGAATAAATAAAATTAAATTAAAAAAATCTATGGCACACAGACAAAACAATACTTCCTTCAAAGAGACATCATGTCTTGTAGAAACAAATGTAAAAATTTAACTGAAATTCATCAGGTGCAATAGATGGAGCACCTACACACTTAATGTGCTACATTGTAAATAAATTTTTGCTGTTCAGACACTTTACAATTTACACTTTACACTTTATATATCTTACATTCTTAACTTTTCTCTGTTCTCTTTTCTTATTTATCTTACATTTTTAACTTTTTTTTTCTTGTTTTTCTTAACTTATTTATCGACAGGGCTTACTGGGACCTTCAGAGACGTCTTTCGTACTGTCATATGTGAAAACATGTGTCAGCATGACAAATAAAGACTCTGATTTGCTGATTTAACAAACTAAGAAATATGAAACACGTCAATTAATTGCTGTGAAAAAAAAACAATCTTTGGAGCAGAAAAAAAAATGACGTAGGAATGCATGCTATCAAACTGTAACATACAGCAACACTTTACTGAGCCAAAAGAAGCATGGGAAAATCACATTTTCAGCTTCTAGAAATAGCAATATAGAATGAATCTAAAAAATATATGAGGAAGGGTCATTGATAGAATTTTGACTGCCTATTTACAGCCAGCTGCTAATCCTGCTGATGATAAGCAGCTCTCAGTCACCAGAAAAAAATCTGTCCTTTACCTTCTGGAATAGAACCAATATCACTGTCTGATTTTATGGGCATACTGAGCAATTGCAAATTTATATGTCGAAGAGAGGACACTAGTTTTAAGACACGGGGGAACAAGGGACTGTGAGACTCCATCGTTTGCCATTGTTTGGGTGATATTACGGCTAAGAGTGATAAACAGAGTCTGATGTCTTAGAGTGGTGCAAAATCAGAGAGCAACAGCTATAAGATTCATGGTAAAAAATCAATATATTATGAATGATCATGACACAAGTTGCTATGGAAAAATTAATACGGTACTAGAAGATTCTGAAAACCCTGTGACAATGTCATAGATTATGAAGGGAATAGAAGGGAAACTCATAGAAGGGAAACTTCAAACCTTTTGTTTCATTACTATGGTTTTATTCATTTGCTGTTAAACTGAAGGCATACCATGTCTACTGCCATTGTTATTTATTCCATATCCTTTGCTTGAATTCAGAAACCCAAATAAAATTGTTGTTAATAAAATCCGACAATATGGAGAAGGTCTCACCTGGGGAGGTGATGTTCACCTTGAGAGACATCAGGCTTTCGATAGTTAAGCCCATATCTTTAGTCAATGTGGAGGTCCTGTAATTACACAGATCGATAAATGCACAAATACATCAGTAAAAGACAATATATTTTCATAAAAGGAGAAGTTCCCATCTCGGGTTGAGCCAGGTACTAGTTTCAGACGAGTATCCGGTACGGATAACGCATTTTTGACGAGTGTGAGCTCGATACCAGTAAAACCGGCCAATACTCATGCTCGTTTATTCATTCATTCAGTCATTTTCCTGACCGCTTCATCCGCTTGTGCGGGTCATGGGGAGCTGGATCCTATCCCAGCTGGCAAAGCTGAAGGAAAATCCGCAGAATTACTGTCGTCAATCTCTGTGATTGGCCACACACACAGCGCCCGTCCCTCCATGTAAACACACATCAGACATCACCGCAGCCAGAGCTGTCGCTGGCCCACTCTCGCACACACACAGACATTGACTGATCTCTCTGTGCATGGCTTCACTGTAGCTCATGTTGTTCCTCTTAGGTTTATTCACCTTGGCTCTATTTCGGTCTCATTAAGGTTACTTGATGAACTTGTTTTGTGTTGTTGCATGTGAGAAGGAGCCAAAAACTGCTCGTGTCGCTGCCTCCACTCCAATCGTTTTTTTATTTATTTTTTTATTTTACCTGCTTGCTCTTAGTTTGACACTTTCTCACTTCAGTTCAAATCAATAATTTATATACTGTATAGATATTATAACTGTATAGCACGCGTATGCACGCACACATCCACTTTCTCTCTATCACTCTCCCTTTCTATCTCTCCCTCTCACACAGTCACTCAATCACACACACATGCACAAACAGACACAAACACATACACACACACACACCTTAATCAACATTGTTTAACTTTGTGTGAAAAAAAAATGGCAAGAACATTAGGTGGTTAAAATAAATAATTAAAAAAAACTGTTTGATCATAGTAATTAAAAAGAAAATGTAAAAAAAATAGAAAGTTGTGTTGAGTATGACAATTCTTGTTCATGCATACTTTGTAGTTCATAATTTCCTATCGCATGCGTTGTATTCATTAATGCACATCATGTTCTGATGTGCATTAATGAATATAAAAAAATTGTTCTGTAAATAGTTCCTTAACTATTGCGTTCAAAAGCATTGAATCTCAATTGTGAGGCTGTTCGGAAAATATTCATTCATACACTTAAGAATATTCATGTTCTGAGTTCATAAAAAACTTGTTCTGTATATAGTTCTCTTACTTTTGTGATCAAAAATATTGAGCCCCGCCCGTTCCGAGTACAGATACGGATACAGATGATTTACATGGTTAAACAGATACAGATAGTGGTGTACTCGCTTATCCCTATTCCCGTTCTTTAATGAAATAAAGAAATGAAATGCTGTAAACTCTACAGGCTGATTTTGTGTACTGCACTTCAATGTCAACAAATCCTTTGAGAAATTAATTAGCATATTGTACAAAAGGGATATGTGAGATTATGATGATGACATGAGAAGGATTCTTTGTCCAAAGATGAAAAAAAAACTTTACAGAAGGATGAAGACAATACTGTACCAGTTTGATGGGACATTGTAAGAATTTGGGTTTCCGAAGATAGCCTGGAAGACAGCCTCCGTCAGACTAATACTGCTCATATTCAGAGCATCAGTCAAGATCCCTAGGCTTGTTAGATAAGTCCGACACAGTTCGCCAGGCTCTATTTTTAAGATCTTCAAAGTCACATGCACAGACTGCAATTTCTCCAATGCACACACCTATGATGAATCAATAATGTAAACATCAAAATCAGTGTCTGACTAAACCACAGGATCAAACAAAGACGTTTTGTCAGCCATACTATACCATCAAACATGATGCAAGGGTATTTCCATAAACTATTTTGAAAAAGAACAACTACAACCAACAATTTCTATCAAGATAGAATTTTTGAAAAAGTTTCATTACGGATTATTCCTTGTTTCATTTTGAGCAAAGACTTGCAGGCTTTTCAGAGTGTGCTTATGACTTATGATTTGCAGCTATTTCAATACTTTCTTTTGTACAAATAACAGCCTGTGGTGTTTAATCAAAAAACACATCATGGACTTTGTCATTCTATGAAAACCCAGTGTACTCAAAAATGTAACCAAACTTTTATCAGTAGGTTTTGGTTTTCTTTTCTTTTCATGCTTTTGTTACAACTACATTGTGCATCTGTGGCTGACAGAGTACTTAAAAGGCACTGGGTCAACTTCTTTTATTCAACACAGGGTCATATTAATAACACTGCAGGCACAATTATCAAAGAGCACACACTGTCTGCCATACAGCCTGTGATTGGAGCTGTGCACTAACAGCATTTGTGTCATGATATATAAATGTTACCTCCATTTAAATATGCTTATCTAAACACTTAATGAGGTGTTTCCAATTATGCAAGACGGATATATGAAGAATGCATGAGCATGCAGAGACCTGTGATGTCAGGAGTTCAAGATTTTCTTTGAATTGGTCATCTGTCAGCTTGATATGGAGAAGCCCAAAAGCTGTTTGGATGGTGTGATCTATGAGGATCAGGTTTTCTGTGAAGGGAGGAAAGGAGTGCAGGAGCAGGGAAAAGGAGGGTAACAGACAGGAAGATGGGATGTGTAGAAAAGAAGAAGGCAATAAGGTCTGTGAGGTGACAGAATAACATGACATCCCATTGGGCCTCATTACGACTTGCACTATTACCGGGTAGCGTCATCGGGCGGTGAGCAGCAAATGATGTGCTTAAAGAGAAAGCCTGTGTGGGACTGATGGGGCCAGAGGGGCCAGCACTACTAGCTGCTGCCGTGCATTAAAACACATCTGACAAGCTCTAAGAAAGGCAGCACCTCAGGCAACAAGAAGAGTTGTCAGAATGTTTAATTAGACCAAAAGTGGACAATGGTGAATTTTAATCTCAAGATGCTGAAGACCTAGGGGCCTTTGCAATTACAGTTCACTCTGGGCGTGTATTTCTGTGTCTGCATATGTGTGTGTGTGTGTGTGTGTGTGTCAAGAATACATGTGGGGCTTCACAGAAGTGAAGCTGCTGCTTATAAAAGAATTTTTATGCACCAAAAACATAATCACATAAGCACAGATGCCAATTAAAAGGAGGTCATAGATGTCCACTTGTGTGGGAGGATGGGGAGATGTTTAGTAAGGGTGGACGGGATAAATGATTGAATTCTACTTTGCTAATGAGATTTAAAAAGGTGCTGAGTGGTTTTAACTGGAGAGGAGCCATATGGCCTGGGACTCTTTGAGAGCTCAAGCTGAGGTGATGCAAGGTCTTTTTTTTCTCATTGCCAGAGTGAATTATGCCATGCACTAATCATGTATACATCACCATAAAAAAGTTTTTTGTCCTGCAGTTGCAATAAAAATTAGACAAAAGTAAAGAATTACTGGCATAATGCTGACATAACTACTATGACAACAGTTATGTACACACTAGATATAGAGTGGAGAGTGTGTAGTGTACAGTACAGTACTAACTATGAGAGGGAAGAAATTTGTAGGAGTCATTGAGTAAATTTAATTGGAAGAAACTAAAATGATAACATGATTCATTTGGAATTTCCCCAAGTAACCAATGAGTTAAATGTAGTTAATTCCTCATTATGAGGTTGCCCTGAGTCCAAGTAGCTTCTAAGTGCTCAGACAGGAGGTAGATCCAAACCCTTAAGTTACCTTCAGATTCACTGGCAAGTGCACTGGTGATATTCTTTAGCTCTGAGGCGAATGGAAATTCATCAGGGATATCGTAAACAAAATCTGCCAAGAGTTGCACTGATGATCTGTGGAAGATTATTGGAGGCCAATTTATGAAATTGCAGTCAAGACAACACATAGATTGAATGCAAAAATAAAAATACAATAACCAAAGATGTTTTTGTTTAAAATTTATATCTGAAGTTTAAAAATACTTATTTTTTCTTGCAAAAAAAAAAAAAAAGACTCACATCAGAGTTTTGTGAGGGAGCGTTATGAATGAGGCCACCCCCAGGGCTGCATCAAGCGTGTTTTCCTGAAAGTCATTCAAGTTCCACTGCAAATCATGTGCAACGCCCCTCATCACAACATTCAGGTCAGGATTGGCAAAGAACATGTGGGCGGTCTCCCAAATTTCTTCTGTTTTAGGGGAGTAAGCAAGGGCTGTGGTCATGGCTTGATAGTCAAGGTAAGTGAGATCTAGGAAGTCATCCATAGTTTCTCTTGGTGAAAACTGCAGTGACTCGCGTCTGTATCGGCCCATCACTGATTTATTGTGTGGTTTTTCGTAATGATGCACGTTTAATCCATAGGTCTCCATTGGGGCCAGAAGAACACCTGTGCTTGATAACTGTGTCAGCAGTCCCCCAATATTTTCAGTTAAGTCCTCAAACACCTCAAAAAACCCTGGAACGTCTGCAAACATCTGGACCAAAACGGATAAGAGAGGTTTTAGGGTGTTGTATAGTTTGGGTAGAAGCTGAGTCAGCAGGTTAAATCCCGTTGCATTAGTGTAGGTCAAAAATGCGCACAACTTATCAAACCTCTCCAAAAACAAGCTTGTGCTGTTTGAGGCCAGAAAATTCTCCAATGCTTTATAAACCATTGGTGCATCACCAAATATCTCCATCTTTATCAACTCTTTGACAACAACTCTCACTATTCCAGGGATAAAATGTTCATTGAATCCAGAAGATGAAGGGAAGGAATGAGCTAGGAAGATCTCTGTGGCCTCTTTGAAGACATCCATAGAAGAGTTGGAGTCTTGCATATAGTCAGAGTTGTTCAGGATGTGTTCCAGGGCTTTCGTCACAGCATTAATGTAAGCCCGGAGGGTTGGAGGTAAGTCATGCAGATTATCCGTGAGGAGTTTGAAGGAAGTCAAGCTGTGAGAGGAGGGAATTAAATGAATATCATGCTAAGTTCATTATGAGGAAATATTATAAATTAATTAGAAAAAAAAAAAAGATGATTGGAAAACATGCAGGGAAAACATGTTTTCTGTTCGCTTTTTAAAAAAAATTATTCTGTGGAATTCTAATCCTGTTCATCAGATGTAGTATTTCTACTTGATTTTCATATAAACTCTGCATTGATTTAAGCATTGTCCCCCCACCGTCATCAGTAAGCCATGACTCAGGTATTTAATCTAATTTTAATTTAATTTTTAATTAAATTTGAAAAAAATACATGTATTTGGACCTCAGCAATTTCCTGCAAAATGTAAAATGTAATCTTTACCCCAATGGCCAGCCAATTGCTGAAGCAGGAGTCTAAAGAGAAATCTCAACCAACTGGATTCTGGTAGAGCCACTATCTGAGCAGCACTGCCTGTTTACAGGCAAGGCTGAATCCAAATAATTGTTCCAAATCCACATGTGACTACTGTGTATGTAAATTAAATTGGTCTGAGTTGCTAATTGTAAGTTATGTGTCATGTACATATAAAACTGTCCCAACAAACAGTTAAATATGATCAGACAGTAACTTTCAGTGGGCTCCATGTTATGAGCGGCCTTGTCTCATATTTATTTAACTGCGCTACAATGTTGCCCTATCCTTGATTTCAGGTTCCTGGGAGGTTGTGTCGTTTTGGACTATCTTAGTTGCTGCTGGTGAAAAGTAAAATTCAGAACCAAAAGTATGCTGTGTCACATTTAATCTCAAGCAACCTTTCAAGGCTTTATTCATACTGTACTGCGGTTTCAGTCTATAATGTTAAATTGAGGCAATATGTCATCAATAATCTGTATAAATCCATAAAAATGACAAATTTATGATAGAGTCTCATTCAAATAATAAATTATTTGCATTTGTACACAATTACCTGTTTTGAAGCATGATGTGCAAGATCATGTTGGAAAAGCGCAGCTGTGCCTCGGGACTCAGAGGCTGGCCTGTCAACACATTGACCTCATTTGAGAAGTTCATGACAAGCTGCTGTGTCACAAGTACACTGCTAATTGTGATTTGGTAGACAGTCTGCACAATGTTGACAACCCTGGCAACAGTGGCATTCACGGTCATTGGTCCCCCATGTGTTTGCTGTACACACCACAGAAAAGAGATAGACTGTTTATGAACATCAGGCTATGCATGTAAACACTGCCATCATGTGGTCAAACATGTTCACACATATTCTAAGATCACAGTGTAGTTCCAGAATCAAATTGAGAGTCATCTTATCTTTTTTTTTTTTTAATTGTTTCTACTCACACTGATGTTCAGGTGGGAATAGCCCCTAATGCTTTCACGGTAGGCTTCCAAAAGAGGTTGCACATGGATGCTGCACCACATAGACATGGCACTGGCATTTAGTCCCGCTGCCCGTCTAACTGGCTCCCATATAATGAGAACATCTGTACAATTCAGTGTTCCATTAGCCTGAGGGGGAACGTGAAGAAAAGACAAGTGTGTGTGTTATTGTGTTTCACAAGCACTGTTGAGAGAAAACAAGTTCTTTTATCCAAACAAAGTGGTCAGAAGACAGATGACAGCAAGGCAAAGAAACAGCAGTAAAGCTCACAAAGGCATTGTAGTTTCCCACAGGCTGAAATATCAGGGACACACCCACATATACCATAATGTACTGAATGTATGTCCAATGTTTAATAACAGGTAGTTATGGATTAAGTGTTCGCTAAGCCAGATATGTTTGATTGACTGCTACAAAATTGGCACTAAGATACACACAAGAGGCAAAGAATAGTCTAATATAGTATTTGATTGTGGTCTGCTGATAGTATACGACTGTACATTTGCTATGAATTTAATATGATAACAGATTTTATATATGGATTGCGACCGCAGTAGCTTTATAGCTTTGTATGAAAATGCACAAATAGCTTTAAAAAAATTTTGGAAGCGAAAATTAAATGAAATTCGACCATGTTACTCCCAGAAGCTTAGATCTGGTTTTACAGCAGTTTAAGCTCATTTTAAAATATTGTTTTTACACTCTAGCTTCTGGAAGAGCTAAAAATGAAATACTTCTGAATTTGTCGGTTTCTGATAGTCAGATGTTTACCTTTAGATAGAATCAGGCTAGACATTTCCCCAGTTTCTTTTCTCTTCTGTCAGCAAGAAAGTGAATTGTCTTCATATAAAACGCCACCTTAATATAACGCATACTCAAGTTACCAATTTACCAGGTAGCGGCACAATCACAGACAATCTAATAAGTACCTGCAGTCAGTCAGCAATATGACAGTAAAGTATATTTACTGACATTGTTGAAGGTAAAATGTTTATTCTAGGTATTATTTTTCTTCAAATGATGATTAGTGCTATAAACACATTATTTATTAATACATATACTTGCACTGACAAGTGTTCAAAATACCTTGTCATCATGCTTACTAGGTGTAGAATAATACTGGAAACACTTCAGTGTACTACAGTTAAGGCTCTACTGTGGAAGTAAAGGAAAGAAGGAAGTAAAAATCACGACTTGGTAAAGCCCCTATTATTCATGCAACATTCCTTTGGATGAAGCATGACAAGTTTAAGAAATGAATACCAGCCGCCATCCAACTGACAGCCGCCTCTTGATAATAACAAGCCTTTGTGACCTGGTGTGAGAATGGCGTTTGTCAACAGCAAGTGCTGATGGCTCAACAAAGATACAAATACCAATGCAGGCAGGTGGAACAGGCACATGGCAAACACACAAGAGAAATGGATCAGTGGCACATTCCTCCAAAAACAAAAGACTATAGATATAGAGAACTTGTGATGCTTATTTTGAATAATGAATAAAAAGTAATGAAAAGGTGGTTCTCTTTGGGAGTGACCAGGATGGATAGGATCAGGAATGAGTACATCAGAGGGACCGCACATGTTAGAGGTTTTGGAGATAAAGTCAGAGAGGCCAGACTCAGACGGTTTGGACATGTCCAGAGGAGAGATAGTGAATATGTGGCAACCCCTGAAGGGAAAAGCCGAAAGGAAAAGAAGATACAAGGTAATGAAAAAGCTTTCCCCTTTACAGATTAACGTCTCACGTGCATGCAAATATATCCACAACAAAGTGACAGCGAGTTACTGTAAAGAAACAATGATACTGTGAGTATAAATGACATCAGAGGGAAAACCTTGTGTCTAACCTGTCTAACTGTATGCACAGTGTTCTTGATGCCTAGTTGCATTGTTTTTGTGATGTCAGATACGTTGAAATGACTGATGTTTGCAGACCAAGCAATTTCTTTCATCAGGGTCACCACTGGCACTTGAAGGTTTTGAATAAATGCTGGAAAGAAGAAAAGTCAATGTTTGAGCAAATTTAAAGCTTTGCAAAAAATAAATAAACATAAAAAATAATGACAATAATTTCATGGTGTACTTTGTGACAGAAAAATCATAACATCAGTCATGTGATTTTAGGCATCTGAGGTTCACTGAAAATTGTAGAGTTCTTTCTTTAGCTTTTGACTGTTGTTCCGTCTTGCTTTGTAGCAGCGATGATTCTTAAAATACACTTTTTTTAAGACAATAGCAGTTCAGTGGTGCCCTCACCATTCTCTTCTTGTTTTATTTTCCCCATAATTTTAATGATTTTTTCAAACAATGTAACAGCAGATTGGATGCCGTCCCAGAGCTCTGTTCCTCGGAAAGTTGACAGTAGGGGTCTAAGCAACTCCTGAAGTCTGTGAAAAAACAAATGGCATTTGGCTGATGGCAACAGCAACTTTTGTACTACCATAATAATACACTTTCTCGCAGAATTAAACAAATTTATTGGCTTGTTTTCATTACAACTGCTAAATAAACATACTTCTCCCAGGTGCCCTGGTCTGCGTGCCCCATCATCAGCTGTTCAAGAGAGACAGGGACAAAAATGTAAGCTTTTGTCAGATTTCATGAAATTCTAATTAGATTAAATTAAATTAAGTTGATGTTCTATATCAGTTTGTGAAGATTAGATATTCAGAACTAAAATACAGGGACAACTAGACTATATGACCACAGGTGTAATTTGGAGTTGATCACTGTCCAACATTCCTAGTCGCAACAGAAACGATGATTTCTTTACTTTGAATTCATGTTTAATGTAGATGTATTGGAGGTTTCTTCATTGAAGTCAAACTACATTTTATTGTATCAATGTGAAATGAACAAAATTTTGAACTTGTCATACATGCAGATCAAAGTGTGGTATGCCTTACCTGGGAGTAGATTAAGGACAATTTGTCAAGTGTTTCATTTCCAAAACTTCCCCAGATACTCATGTTGCCTAAAATCACAAGAAATGTTAAGTGGATAATCCAGTTTCACTGTCATGCATTCAAACATCATACAACCACAATTTTGTATTTGAAACAGACTGAGGCATCGAGAGATCCCTAAGATATTGTGAGATGTTGATCCAACTCACTTAAGTAATTTGATGTGGCTGCTTAAAATACAGTACACAACATGGTCTTCAATCGACGTGTTCAACAAAAATTAATTTGGAGCCAACTTGCCTTGGTCAATGATGAATTGAGTGATTCTGGCAGCAATCGAAAAGTAGGTCTGAGCTGTGGTGTTTGGAGGCAGGAGGTTCTGGATTGTATTCAGCTGATAAAAAATTCTAAAGAAACACAAGACTTCACTATTACACAACTGAATAGGCCTCCTCAAAAGCACCACAAGAATACTGTATATGTAATCTATTACCATATTTATCATCATATTAAATGAATGGATTTGACTCAGCAATGGTATCTTAGCTCGACCCCTTCTATAGATCTTTGAGGTCATTTTAAATTTTAATAAAATATTCACTCTGAATATTTAGCCATGGTAGTCTGCAATATAGTGACTTCAAAGTTATTTCTAGGCAGTTTCTGCAGCATAACATACAATGGTCATGTAGTCATCTGAAGTAAAAGAAAAGCGTGGACTCACAACTGATTCAACCAATCTTGTCCATTGGCTCTTGAGATGGTTTCAAAATATGACGTTGCAACTTTCAATACAGGAAGCAGGTATTTGGCAACCCTTTTAGGTGCTATCATTTGGATGACTCTCTCAGCTTTCTGAAGGATGACGATGGTGATGTTGCGTGATGCGGTAAAATTCATAGTTGGTTGGAGAATGAGTTTAAGTGAGTAATGCACAATGTCCATGATATCCTGCTGTAAAGAGAGCTGCATGGGTGCCGTGGATTCTATAAGGGCCTGCGTTGAGACCTGGACTGCTTCAACAATGGCAACTATAAATTGGTCACTCTGTAGACCTCCTTGTTGCTCTGCCGTCATCAAGGCTTTCCTCAAGGACTCAGTGACATTACCAATGATGTAGAGGTTAGCCAGCTCATCATCACGGACAAAAGGTACAATTGTCCCCAGTAGACGCTGTGTGTCGGTCAAAATACTAGAGATATTTATGGAGGCATTTCCCCATTGGAGAAGGACCAATGGAATGCTGAGTTGTTTCATCCACATCTCTGTGGCATTGAGGTACAGCTTTACTTGAAACTCAACAGCAGTCAGAACAGTTGTATTTAATATTGGCATAAAACCTGGAATGTTATTCTGAGACCTTATGTTGAAAAATATTAACTCAGATAGCTGCCGTGAAATCTCAACTGCACTCAGGCCAATTTTCCTAAGCCCTGCACTGTCTAATGGGTACTGTAGGTTATTCATTAGAAACTCGATCTGGTTACTCACAAATAGAGAGAAATTTGTCTGTGCCAGCTGTAATGACACTTGCATTTGTGTGACAAGGAAAAAGGGTTGGAGCAGCTCTGAGAAAGTGCTATTGCTGGTGATATTTATCACCCTTCTCAAGTACCAGTCTATTAATTTCAGATATACCATCTGAGCCTCTGTGGGGTTTATCATAGTGGTGTTAAAAGTGTTGTTGACTTGTAGTGAACCGATGACTAGTTTTATCAGATTTACCAGCACTTGTAATTCTTTCTTAATCTCAGGAGTCATCAAATGGCTCTGCTGGAGGCTCATTGTGACATTCGCCAAGGTGCTGTTCAATGGCAAGTTAAGTTGGAAGGCGTTAAAGATGACATTTCTGAAAACTTGTGAAACAAAGGAAATGCTGGCTGTCTCGTTACGGAGAGCGGGTACATTCATCAAGAAACCGCTTATCCCCTTTATCAATTCCAAAACACACAGACTTGGGTCAGGTCTTGGCTCAAAACACTGCCTAGCATTAATAATCTCTATTATGTTCACCAGGAGGGCAGTAATGTTAGAATTTCCAGCTAGCATAGCAATGTTGTTCAGTTCTGCAATGGTTAGATTTGACTGTCTCAGAGCATTCTGGACATCAGACACAGTAATGTTCGGTTTAGACGTGATATATCTGATGAAATAAAGAGTGCGTCTGAATGTTTCAACAGAGTTAGAATCATCTAAGGATAAGAGGAGTGAGAAGAACAAGGATGCAATTTCCTCATGTCCACGTTCTTTCAATAAAGTGTTGTTTACAGCTATTTGGATGGTGCCATTGACCGAAAGCACTACATCTAATATCTGATCTATAATTACAAAGATTTCTGAGACGCCAGCCAAACAGTTGTCGCCTGCTCCACATTGTGCTACTTGTAACTGCAGAGCTTTAATATCCTGAAGAAACTTTTGCGCTTTTTCTTGGACCTTGGGTGGTAACAACGCCACAAACCTTTGTATGACAATGTTCTGAGCAGCATCTGGCCCAACCTGAGTCAGCATCTGAAGGCTTTCAGGTGAGAGGAGGTCAAGAATATTATTTGACATCATACTGAGATCAGTGACCTGTACTACACTCAGCTCACCATTGGGTAAAATGACTTGTTGGATTTTTCGTAGTCCACTCAGAGACTTCACAAATCCTTGAAGTTGTTGTATGTACGCAAGAATTATTTGAGTCGGGTTACCATTTGAAGAGTCTATCACAGTTTCCAGCTGCTCTATGGCATTGATGATGGCCTCTACATAAGGTGCTGAGGTCTGGTTTTTAAAAGGCTGAAGGCCTTTTTTGAGCCTTCCCACCTCATCAGATTTGAAATAAAAAGAATAAGTAAGTACAGTCTGTCCTACAATGTGGGAGACTGATAATGTAAGGTTCTCCAGAGAGCACAACTGTCTTGTCAAAAGTTCTAGTTCAGCCATTGATGGGTTTGTCACATTAAAGGTCAAAACCTGCTGGTTGAGTCTACCAATCGTAGAGGCAACATCTAGTAATGTGGAGAAATTTAGGGGATGGTTACTGAAGATGAAAGGCAGTAGTGGTGACAGACCCGTGACATGAAATAGACGACCAACAAGGGGAGCCATGATGTTAGGGTTGGTGATTTGTTGGTCAGTAAATTTGGAAATGTTGTGGATGAAGTTGTCGAGGGTAAGCACCAGGTTTGTCAGATAGGCAGATTGTATATCATCACCAAGTTGCACACGCAATCTATAGAGGTCACCATACAGATGCTGCAAGAGAGTCACAGATCCTTTGAGGCAACTAAAGACAAAAGAGAATATTGACAGAGAACAGGGCTTTTAGAAATGGCATTAGTATGTCAAATACTAAGAACAAGTTCTTCTATTACTGTATTTTAATCCATCAGTCTGTACACTTAAATTCCACATTTATGCAAAGATGCTGCTTGTTCTAGCATGTCAAGTCAATGTAGTTAACTTGAACTCATTGAATTTCATTGAAAGCTATGACAGTGTTATTGTTCTTCTTTCAGCAAGTTCAAATTGGTTCAGATAGGTGAAAGCTAATAACAGAGCATCAAATACATTCTCTCTCTCTCACACACACACACACACACGCACGCACGCACGCACACACACACACACACACATTTAATAAGGAATCATTCATTCGAACAAATATAGTTTTTCACTTACTTTGACAACACATCTTGGTTTGGTGACATTAGGACCTGAACCATTTCATGGACAAACTGTGGCCATTTGAAACCAGTATTGCAGAAGATGTTTTCCACTGATATGAGGGTACCTACAGGGGACAACATTTGTACTTACATGTCATGTTTACCTTACAATCTTTATTTAGTCTAGGTTTGGAGAAGAGAAGAGAAGAGAAGAGAAGAGAAGAGAAGAGAAGAGAAGAGAAGAGAAGAGAAAAGAAGAGAAGAGAAGAGAAGAGAAGAGAAGAGAAGAGAAGAGAAGAGAAGAGAAGAGAAGAGAAGAGAAGAGAAGAGAACTCACAGTTTGGTGGCTGAGTTGTTACACCAGCCCTGTAGTTCAAAATCCAGTAGGCCATGTGGAAGTAATTCTCCATCATAGGCCACAGTTGAGTTTTCTCAAGCATTTCTCCAAAGTTTACCAAACTTATGAAAAAACTGCAAGCAAAAGAAACCAAAACATTATTGAGATTAAAATGTAAGTGACCGCACAGAACGAGACATTGCACCCTAGATAAAAAAAAACATACATCCATCCAATTTCTTTGTGATCATGTCGTCTACACCTGCATATCTGTCTTGCTGGAGCCTATCCCAAAAAAATCTTGGTTGATGTTGTGTTTAATAAATAAAAATAATAATAAAAATTTTCAACTGGAGTAGAATAATGTTGTGGGCATAGATAGATTTTAATTTTGGGCACCGATAACGCATTTTATTTAACACCATTAATACATCACGTAAACACTTGAGCAACATCTAACATATATCTGGTTCTAGATGGTGTAGAAGCATAATACTGGTAACATGGGAAAAGTCTTCTTGTGCTCGGGGGTAAAATCTATTTTTGGGTATGTACAAACATATACAGTGTATGAACAAACATGGTGTATGAAGTTTAGCAAATAAAATCAGCATTTGAACAAAACCTTTTTTGAAGAGTTTCAGGAATGTCATGAGTTCTGTCTGAAATCCAGTTCATCGCACGCAGCTTTGCTGTCACTCTTTCCAAAAATGCTCCAAACCGCAGAGTTTTATTGTATAACTTATGCAACTCAGCAACAAAGATGGAAAGTGTTACATTGCCCTCAGGAGTAGGTAAAGGCTGTGGAAACATAATATATGAACAGGTTTCAAGTATATTATGTACTTGATGATACTGATAAACCTATTGTAGATATATAAACATCTTTTGATGCTGACTTTCATTTGGACCAAAGTAATAAATTCTTCAAATCTTTACAACATAAAACAATTCAAAGCTTATATTGTGAAGTTTATTCCCCCCAAAAAAGTCACCACAAATCATTAACATAGTCATAAGATAAATAAATTGTAGGCAACAAATAAAAGACACTGAGACCATTTAATGGAGTGCAACAACATACCTCTGTAAAGAATTGCAGAATGTTCGTCTGGATTATAGAAAGTGCAGATCTGTTCTGGCAAATCAGTGTGCTCCAAAGTTTACTGTCTGTGCTGCTTGTGTTTAGAAGCCATTCGAAGGAGCTCAAAATATCCCCACAGGTTGAATTCTCAGACACAATGCTCTGGAGGAAACAAAAAGCATGCTGCCTTTATTGTCTTTTCATTCTATTTTCAAAAACGTCAAATCATCACCTGAGGTCAAGGAATTTTATGACCTTCAGCTGTTGGACATCTGATCATTAGGTACGTGTAAATTGTAAAAATCATACAAATCTGAGTCTTTATGTCTGCCCATAGCATATCTCACAAACACTTCATTTTATTGGTCAGGTTTAATCCAGTGTCTAGTGTGTATGGACCCCAAATCTTGGGGTCCATACACACACATCAATGAGATTGATTGATTGATTGATTGATTGATTGATTGATTGATTGATTGATTGATTGATTGATTGATCGATCCATCCATCCATCCATCCATCCATCCATCCATCCATCCATCCATCCGTCGGTCGGTTGGTTGGTTGGGTGGTTGGTTGGTTTTTGATATTTCATATAATTGGTGAATGAAGATTTAAATAGAGATAAGAGCAAGCATTTAAAAAAGAAGCCAAAAGCTTCGACACATTTTACCATACTATACCTTCAGAATTGCTTCAACTGCACTGTCGAAAACATGGGAAATCCACATATCTGCCACAGACTGATTTGTCATCAACGTTAGATATGTTTGTTGTAGCTTTCCAATATCTTTCAAGGCATTCCCTAAAAATGCTGGAGAGTGCATAAAACATGTATTTAAAAAAGATAATTCCCTTTCAGTGAAAAAAGTGCATGTTCATACCACTTTTTTTTTTAAAAAAGAAACACACTTTTGTTGAGTAAGCCACCTGACCTTCATTTCCAGGGTTTTGCATGATAAAGGATTTTTTACCCTTTTGTTTGAGTGTGTGATTATGTGTGTGTATCTATTTCATGCATGGTAACTTCTTAACTCCTCTTGTTCTACTTTGCTTCAGTATTTTCAACTCTCCTGAGAAAGGGTGTGGACTTTCATGACTTTCTAGGTCATACAAAACACGTAAATCAGGAAAAATAGTCACTATGGCACTGAAAACTAAATTATTTCCTTTTAACAGGTAAAAATGTACACCATTATGTGAAATGCCATGTTTAATAGTATTTAAAATATCACATGATTCCACTCCACAGGAGAGACCTGACTATGAGCGGGATGTTATGCGTACTTACTCTCAACAAAATCAAGGGCTTGTGCAGCTGTCTTCATGTACTCAAAGCCAAAGCCGAGGATATAACTGCCAAATAATTCTTCATAAGGCCCACCTTTTACGATCTCCATCACCACATGACCAACATCCAAAACCCTTTCAAATTATAAAGATGAACATCAATAACAACTTGTTCATGTTACAGTGAGAGTGCATGAAATGCTTGTAACATCCAGTCTGATGATGTGATGAGGACAAAAGGTTTGAGTTATTTCAGAGGAGTATAAAGCAGAGGGCAAAAAAAGACAAATATAGGAAAGAAACTCAAAGCGGTTTGTTATTTCTAACGTAAAGTAAAATACATGAGGTAAAAATTAAAGTAAATTAAAAATAGTTCAATTATGCCTCGGGATAATTCTTAGATTGTGTACTTACAAATCAATGTATTGATCTTGTGCACCTACGCTACGTCGGGCCCTCGTCCCCATGTTACTGACATCATGTCCACCAAATCCCATCATGCTTTGCAGTTGTGATTTAGCAAAGGAAATATCAGCAGCAGCAACCCGCTGACTCCATGCCGTGAAAATCTGGAGATGAAACATTTGAAAGGGAGATGAGAATCAAATTATAAATCTGTCTTTAAATCTATTTTTTTCTCCAAATTTGCAAAGAAAGAGAACTGTCAGATATTTCCAATTTCTTTTTATTGTCTCTCTCTATGGTGTCACCTTGTCTTTATATCAGTAATAAGAGAAATAAATAATCAACATAAAAATATACAATTCAAAAATTTTTTTACCAAATTTAGCAGAAACTGTTGCTGAAGCTGAAATCAGTTAAGTTAGTACATGAGAGGTCGCTACATGCATCATAGTGCTGATTGTTGGACAAATATGACACATGCATTATTGCTATATGTCAGTTAAATACTAATTAAAGTGTATCTGATTGTGATAACACAGTTAGATAATATGATCTGATTATTATCTCAACAAAACACATCTGACACAGTGGGCCTGCTAATTGGATCTCTTTGCGGTTTCTATTCTCCAGGTGTGACATGGGAGTTGCAGTTGCTTGTTGTTATGGCCATCAGCTTTCTTGCAGCTTTTAGACCAATTATTTGGTGTGCTCTGCATCTAATTATTTGTGAAGTTGGCACTTGAGAATCAAAATCAAGGGTGAAGACAGAATATCACAGTCAATCATTAGGGAGAATGAGAGTGAGATGGTGAAGAGGAAAAGGGCAGAAAGAATAGAAAAAAAATTAAACATCTTACTGAGAGGCTTTAGTGTGCATGAGTTTTGGTTTTGTTAATGATTGTCTCATTCTGTCTTCTTCTTTTTTCTTCTTCTTGTGTTAAAACCTTCCGATAAGTGTGTCATACTGACGACGCCCATTCATACCATTCCCATTTACCTGTTTGATCAGCTGGCTTGGGGAAACCCTTTCCAAAGCATGCCTCAAAACTCCTTCTGCACATAGTTGGTCAGTAGAGTTAAACACTGTTGATTTCTTGTAGACACTGCACAAGCAGTCATATGCAGTTTGCTTGTCCAACACAAGGACAATGGCCTAGAGAAAAAATACAAAAGTCTCTTATGGAACAATTATTATCAGAAACAGCCTTGTTTTTCTGAATTTGGTTAACACATACCAAGTCCAGAGATAACTGGAAATTCTTTAGGGCATCCAAGTTTACATCATCATCCAAAATTAAAACATCTCCAAGGGAAATTTTCACACCTACGAATAAGACCACATTTTATACATAACAGATACATAACAAATACACAAATAAAGACAATAATAATAAAACATTTCTCTGTTCTGACATTGAACTGACCCGGAATTTTAAGAAATTATAATGCAATGTAAGTATATCAAACATTTCATAAAAAATAAAAATCTAAAGTATTCTACTCAAAACACCTTCAAACTTAAATTATTTGAGGATAAACAGCACAAATTACCTTTGCCAGGCCAAGATTGAGCGTAGCGGATCAGGGGAAGACTTAAATCAATCAATGAACTCACTCCTGAAAATGATTCACCAGCTTCAGGAAAATGTTTATTGATGACTCTTACAGACCTCGAAAACACAAAGGGAAAACCATGTACGTCAGCAAGTTTCAGCCTCATTGAGTGCCAGCTCAGTAGCCACAACAAATGCATTATTTCAAAACACTTTTCTATCAGGTATACACAATAAAGTACAGCGACTCAACATTCCACCCTGAGCAAACAGATGAATAGATTTGAGTTTGAATTGTTCTATCACTAAAATCATATTACTTGTATACGTTGGTGAGTAGAACGTCTGTGCTGGCCAGCGCTTCATAAATTGAGCCAGAGGAGAAGACCCGAGGAAAAGCTAGCAAGGTTTCCCACAGTGAAGTCTCATTTTGTAGTCGATCAAACACCAACAATGCTGCCCCTGCCAGTTTTGCCATCTCCTCTGGATTTGTCTCCATCAGCTTTGCCAGTATCTAACAACGGAAGGCAATTTCGTAATAAAAGAAACAACACACAAAACAACAAAAAAAACACAACAACCCATGCACTGTGTATTCAAGCAAATAAATTAACACACAAACCATGTTGAGTGTGCCAAGTGACGCTTCAAACAGGGTACTGTTCGACTTGCAGAAAGAGTGCAAAGCATAGGAAAGTGGTTTGGGTAGAGTTCTGTTCATCATGGGATGAAACAAAGTGCAGATGACCTTTTTTATAACCTTCATTGACCCCAGATTTTTTTTCAAGGTCTCCTGCAAGGAATAAGATTCACAAGAGCTCAGTTATGTACATACAACGTTACATGATATTCTAATGAACTTGCAAATCACAACGACAACAGCTCACTTCATCTACTATGGTAACTAATCATTGTTCTCATGTTATTTATGTTCAGATGGAAATGATTGGGAAATGCAGTGAATGAATTACAGCATTTATAATTATACTAATGGTAACTCATACCCACCCTTTATTTTTAATCGTAAAAACATCTGAAATACTCTACCATTGAAATTCTGTCGTCTATGTTTTTTAAAAAAATTTTGTCGAGAATAAGAGATTATTTGTTGTTTTTAATGACTCATGCATAAGAGGATAAACAAGATATTAACAGTGCGACACGTGTTTCTGTATTCTGGTTTCTTTCCTTGTATTATGTACCCACCTTATCTCCTACAGACGTTGTATTGGTGACATTCATGTAAAAGCCTCCTTGCTCAGATGTACCTTTAACACAATAATGCATTTAGCTAAAGAACCATCTGTTATGATAAATGATATGCACCTTATAATAACAAATACCATGATAAACTTAAAATAAAATAAATTTAAAAAAAACTTTTGAATGAAATGGTTCAAAACTGACAAATAACTTTCCATGTTTTGATATGTATTTGCAAGATTTTAACACAAGTGAAGAGATTACAACTCTTTATGTTGAAAACTGGGGTTGATTTCTTTATTTTGCAAGAGGTAGGTAAACTTTTTTCTCTGTTTTATGTCCTAACCCTAACTGATTTTTATGAGAGGGCAAATACCTACTTTTTCTTTTTATTGCTTGTTTGTTTGTTTGTTTGTTTGTTTGTTTGTTTGTCTGTTTGTCTGTTAGCCACTGTGTGTTTAGATAACTGTGTATCAGAGTAACCTACCTAACATGTTGTTCAAGATCGCAAGTAGTTTTGCAGGATCATCATTTTGGGTAAAATTCAGTGGTAAATTTTTCAGGTTTGGTAGAGAAGGACTGTTCCTGTCACACAGAATCAAAGGAATAACATGAGACATTATACTTAAACTTTATATTTGACATACATACATACCTACATACATTTTCATTCAATCAACATATTCAGTGCAATAATGTTCTTTTTTTTTAAATTATTTTGTATTCTTATGTACACAGTGCAGTGCAATTATACACTGCCCGGCCAAAAAAAACAAAGTCATCGTTTGGGTTTCAATCAGCAAATTGCATCGTTATGATCAGGGGCTGCTTCAGTTGGTCAGGTCTAGGCTCAGCAATATTATTCAGCAAAAAAATTAAGTCAGCTGAGTATCTGAATGTACTGAATGACCAGGCTATCCCATAAATGGATTTTTTTTTCACGGTCATATTCCAGGGCAACAATGCCAAAATTTATCGGACTCTAATAGTGAAGGAGAGGTCCAGGGAGCGTGAGGAATCATTTTGACACATCAATTGGCCCCCA
Source organism: Antennarius maculatus (assembly GCA_013358685.1). Classification (NCBI taxonomy): domain Eukaryota; kingdom Metazoa; phylum Chordata; class Actinopteri; order Lophiiformes; family Antennariidae; genus Antennarius; species Antennarius maculatus. Next base: position 12,461,763 of record CM023618.1, read on the forward strand.
CAGTCCTGAGCTTAACCCCACTCAAAGTCTATGGGATGTGCTGAAGAAGACCTTGCAGAATGGTTTGACTCCTATCGTCAATACAAGAACTTGGCCAAAAATTAATGCAATTCTGGACAGAAATAAATGCTGTGACGTTGTACGAGGTTTTCGAAACAATGCCGCGGCAAATGCGCACCGCAATCAAAGATACAGGCAGTCCCACAAAATATTAGAGTGTGTGACTTTTTTTTTGGCCGGGCAGTGTATATCTCTGTTTTATCAAGCTTTGTAAATTATGTAACAAAAAGGATGAAAAAATGAAAGCTACACGCATGGACAAAAATGTTGGTCCCCATCTATTATTGGAAGAAAAACCCACAATGGTCGCTGAAATAACTTGAAACTCACAAAAGTAATGTAAAATTAAAAAATACTGAAAATTAAACTATGAAAATCACACATTTTGTTTGAATTGTTTCAACGGAATTTATTTAAAAAACACACGATTGAAACTTGCCTGGACAGACAGGATGGTATCTTTAACTTAAAATTTTGTTGCTCTACCTTTTGAGGCAATCTTTGCAATCAAATGATTGTTGTATCTGAGACTTCTGCATGCCTCAACAGGTATTTTAGCTCATGAACAAACTGCTCTAGTCATCTCAGGTTGGAAGGGTGCCTTCTTCAGATGGAATATTTTAGCTTCTTCCACAAATGTTCAGTTGGATTCAGATCAGGGCTCATAAAAGGCCACTTCATTGTTCAGTGTTTTGCTCTAAACCATTGTTGTGTGTTTTTATTTGTGTTTTGGGTCATTATCCTGTTGAAAGACCCATGACCTCCGACTAAGAACAAGTTTTCTGACTCCAGGCAGCACATTTCTCTCCAGAATGGCTTGATAGTCATTGGACCTTCTCTCAGGAACATAAAGCTGCGTGGAGGTTGTGTTATAGACTTTACCTTTAACATGGTCCATGTTTAGTTTGGTAACGTTCATGTCACCAAACTGCACAGTGATTGCTTATAACCCTATAAATAGGCAAACTGACTGAAAACAAGTTTATAGACACCTGTGATGCATTAGAGGACCTGCCTTTACTGATCCTGGTCACATTATTTCCTGTCCTTTTTAAGGGTGCCATCATTTTGATCCAGGCCTGATTCATGATTTTATTTTTTAAATGATTCTGCTCAACCACGGTTCAATAGCAATTCAAATTCAAAACATTTTATTCGTCCCCAAGCGGCTGTTGAAATGGTTGACACACTGTATTATTATTGTTATATTAGAATGATTTCTGTGACCATTGTGGGTTTTTCTTTCATCAACTAAAGGGTACAAACAATCTTTTCCATGTGTGTAAGTGGAAATGTAGCGCAGCGCCAGTCTGTTCCACACATTTATGCCAAGGTCTTATTATTAACCAAAAGTCAGTAGAGAACATTTCATTCTGTCTTCAATAAACCTTCTGACTGAATGTATGTGACATGGTCGTGTGTCAAATTTGATTCAAAATTGTTATTTAAGGTTGATGCCCGTTCAATCTGGTAAAAAATATAGACAAATTAAATCATCTGCCGATAGAATAACATAGCAGTGATCTGTGAGTGCTGATAATTTACTGAAGTTGTTAAAGGTGGTGTCCCAGTCTCGCTAAAGGAGTACATTGTTGTTTAACATTTACTGTAAACTAGATGACTATCTATCATAAATCAACAAACACTGGTGGATTCCAGTGTTGGGTGGACAGCTAGACGAAGATATTTACTCAATGACAATTTCTTTACTTCTTTTTAAATATCGAGTTTTTCCTACAAAAGGAGAGTAAATAATTTTGACGTATGTCATTTAACACTGAAGACAAGTTCCAAATGACAAAGGGAGAGTGTTTCTTACAGATTATGTAAATGTTGACTGAATGATTAGTCAGGCATTGACTCCTATATGAAACACATGAAAACATTTAGATAATAAAGCAAAACTGTACTTTTAAAAAAAATCAAATACTGTTGAAATATTCATTTCCTATCAGTATGAAACTAAGAAGTGATTTGACTTAGTAAAACTGTGGTTGCTTTGGTAAGTCAAGTGGGACTCCCTGTCCCCACAGGAGGCTTTGTATTGTTGTTTCATCTCCACACTTATACTTATTGTCTCATGCAGTGCTGATACGCTGGGGTTTGTATCATCTCTTTTTCTTTTCTGCTCTGACGTGTTTACAACCAGTTGATGTACAGTATGTTTAGAATGTGTAAATTAAATACAACTGAACAGGTGCAGTGGTAGTGGGAAGTACAACCATGCTGCCCACTACCACAGATACAATAAGTAAATAAATATATTATTTAGTGTTCCTGCAGTGTGGACCACATAATAAATAATAGTCTGTAGTGATGGTAGGAGTACCTTGCTTTTGTTGAAGCACTTTTTTCCACCAATTGTGATGTGGCTTGACAGGTACTGTCTGTGTTGCACATCAGCGTTTGGAGGAAAGGGAGAACACCTGTGCTGGGGAGGTTTCGTGGTTTCACATAACCTGGAGGTACCATGTCAAAGACAATACTGTGATGAGCGTGACAAAATAACTACATTTGTAACTAAACATTTTATCCAGATCATCTACCTATCTAAATACATTTTACAAATGAAAGATTTCACTAGCACTACTTGAAGTTTTCATAGATTAAAACTAGGGCTGTCAGTTTAACGCGTTAATTAGATTAATTAATTACGCTGCAAATTAACGCGCTATAGAAATTAACTCAATTAATCGTGAGTGGCAAGTCAATGCGCAAGCATTTTAATTTGGCCCATTGAGGGACCCGTAGGCTGCAGTGACGTCACTTCCTACCTGCGCCACTAGTCAAAAGCAGGGTGACCGACAACAGAGATGGACGCAATACAGGAGAGCGAGGCAAGCCCACTCGGACCTTTGGGCGGAAAGTTTATTTATATAAAGAACAAAGGCGGGTGAACAAAAACGCAGTAATTTGTACCTTTTGTAAAATATAATTTTCATATCACCAAAGCAGCTCCAGCCTAACGTATCACTTAAATGCAAAACATGTCAAGGATACAGAGTTGAACGTTAGCTTACCCTTTTAAAGGAAAAGCCTGTTGACATCTTGCTATTGATGTTGCCTTATTTAGAGGCATGTTATACTATTCATTTTGAATCGCTGTATTGAGTCAGCTTTAGTATTCATGTTGTGAGAGTCTGCTTATATGCCTATTTGAACTCTGCCTTATTTTATTTCTGAATTTTATTTATTTTATTTAACTGTATTTGTATTGCATTTTTGAGAAATGCACCTGGCCCAATTGGTTTTCTGATGTGCTTGACCTTTTTTCTTTTGAATTTGATTTATAAAGCACACTTAACCAATAAAAATGTGGATTTCAAATCTTCTCTTCTTGGTGTATTCTATTGATTAGTCAAGCACTACAATTTTGAAATGTCCTACAATTCAAATTCTTTATTTGGGGGCCTTTAGCAGATATGAGATTAAAATGCAGTTAATTATATTAATTAATTACAAATCCTGTAATTAATTAGATTAATTTTCTTAATCATCTGACAGCACTAATTAAAACCCTTTATTATGTATTTAAATTGATGTCATAGCAATGACTATAAGCAGGAAAAAGGCAAATATCATAAAAAGTAAAACAACATCTTCTTTATTAATATCTGTTGTTTCCACAAAATATATTTAATTGAGACTTATCTTTGTTAAGGGAGGTCAGAACTGAGTAACTATGGCTGTGCTTATTTTTCTGGTGTTCATACCAATTATTCCTTAACCTGATAGAGAACATTCCACTAAAAGAACATAAGGGCCCTGCAAAGAACACCTGACAAATATCCATTAAAGCATGGATGGAAGATCATGTGAAACATTCATCATATACATTGTTGAGTTATATGTGACCTCAAAGTTAACAAACATACCCACCCAGCTAATCACATAGGATGTGTACACAGAGTAAAATACTGGAGAGAAAATGGTGACATTTCAAACAAATGACAGTGTTAAAACACATACAACAAAAAGACAAGTCTTTATATGGACCTACAAGCAATGACAAGTTGGCATATACCTAAAATATAACAGGAACAAGGAGAACAATAATAATTGGTCATTCTCATAAGATTAAAAAGGGACTATCTGAAATCAGTTTGGAATCTGTTCACTAAGTAAATCACATCACCATACTACCTGATTCAGTCAAGTCATACTGAGGAATAGTATACATACAGCACTCATGGGAAAAGAAGGAAAAGAAGGTTGTTGGCTTTACTAGACTGATTCTTTCTAATGTCAAGGTGGGGCTTTCAAAGGAGGATACAATGTAAGGTGATCAAATTCCAAAAATAAAGGACTGCAAACATTACATCAACAGTGCAGGGATGGGCTCCCATATGAATGGTCTCAGTTTACTTGATTGTGAAATTTTGTTCTTGAGTGTTTACCTGCCTTTCTTTATGGTGCAAAACATTAAAAAAAAGAAAAAAAATGAAAAATCATTATTGTGTTAAAACAAACTTTTAACACAAACTGCAATTTCCTGTTGGTACCAGTATTCAGAGATGTTGCCTTTCTCCTTACCATTAATGTATGATTGCTTCACTTGGCTAATTTAATTTAATGACCTGGAAAGTGAAAATAACTTCTGTTGCAATTTACATTCTGGATAAAGTATATCCATTAATGGAAACCTTCATTTGTATAGGGGTTCATTTCTTAGGACATCTTATTGGGAAGGTAGGATCATTTGTTTATTCAAGTTTTCATTTTTGTACAGAGTGTTATTCTGTTGTGACTGTACTGCAGTTATGATTGTGTTCATGATATGTGTGAATGAAGAAGAGTTCATGAATTCCATCAAGGACCTAGATAAAGTGCCATGCAGTTTTAAACTTACATGCTTCTTTTATTACTGGAGGGAACTGGTGGCGTGTCACAGCGATGATCACAAAGATGATCACAGGCCAGGCAACCAGAGTCACAGACCAAATCTATAAAAAACAATGTTACTAAACAAAGTTCTGTCATCTCTCTCTCTCTCTCTCTCTCTCTCTCTCTCTCTCTCTCTCTCTCTCTCTCTCTCTCTCTCTCTCTCTCTCTCTCTCCCTCTCTCTCTCTCTCTCTCTCTCTCTCTCTCTCTCTCTCTCTCCTGTCTCTCTCTCTCTCTCTCTCACTCTCTCTCTCTCTCTCTCTCTCTCTCTCTCTCTCTCTCTCTCTCTCTCTCTCTCTCTCTCTTTCTTTGTCTTTAGCTAATGCTGAACCTCTTTAGAAAAACAGTTCCCACTCACAGGCTGTCTGATGACCGTCAGCCAATTTTTCCAGAGAAGAAGTTTGAGCTGCTGGAAGAATGCCATGACTAATGGAGACTGAAAAGACACAATATAATAAAGTTATCTATCTTTTGTCAACCTTGATTAGAAGGAGTAGTTATCCAGTGGTCAAAGATGAATTAAAGATTTTCTTATACAAATTATAGGTATTCATTGTAGTTATAGGAAAGTTCCATCCATGTGAAGGAAGTAAGATATGCTGAAAAGACATTCTGAGTAGTTATACCATGTGCAGTCTTATGTTGCATTAAAAGAACTCATTTTCTTACCTGAATGCTTCTGCGCTTTCAGTGGGTCCAATTATTACTGATCATGGCACTGTGTGGCCCCCAGCAGAAGGCTCTTTGCAGAAGTGAATTATTAATAAACAAAGAAAAAAATCCCGTCAAAACTCGAACAGAGCAACAGTCTTGAAATCATGAGACAAATGTGTAAAAAGAAGGAATATAACTGCTCCAATCCTTGCTTCCTGCCGCCGTAGCAGCTGTACCTGTGTGTTAGCAGGCTCCTGTGGAGGAGGGCGTAGACTCTGGAGTCAACCAACCCACAGCAAAACAAAAGCACCGGCCCCCAGGGAACAGGTGAAGTGAAAGGACCTTTTTGTTTTTTTTACTTCGTATGCTATAGAAGAGCACATTATGGAATTCAGACTGTTTCAGTACTGAAACCCACAGCCTTACTATATGATTAGAGCCTGTTCACTCCCTTGCAATGACATTTTACTGACCCTTGCAATTAATCTACAGATTCTGAATGACTGTAAATTAAGCCATTATTTTCACCTACCTCTATGCAATTTTTTAAAAATCTTTACTTTTTTTGTGCAAATACAATATTGATTATTGTTTGAAAGAAAGGTGAAAACATACTAATGTGTTTTATTAGGTTTTATTTTGCCCATAAACAATATTAGTCTTAACATTTATGCACAACCATATGTCAGAGTTCAGACAAATAACTTGTTTTTTCTTTGATGACCAAACACTTTATTATGACAAATACTTATGTACTTCCTACTTCCTTCCTGTCAGTGTTCATATAACAGTTCTTGCTACAAAGGCACTGTTTTCTATTAATATAATTTACAAGCATATAAATTCCTGTTGAACATATCATCTTAACATGATGTATGAATATGTCATAATTTTTCAGTGACTCAAAAAAAAAAAAAAAAAAAGAGATTTTCCATGACTGGATGCATGACAAGAAAAGAGAAGGGTTTGGCAGGGAGATGGCAAGGGTGACATGTGAAACCTTTGTATTATGAAACACAAAAGAAATGCCTTGATTCAAAACAAGGCAGTTCTACCGGTTTTCTTTTTTGATCACTACATGTGGGCTGACATTCACACTAACCCAAAGAAGAGCTGTCCCAGACTAAAGGACAAGCACAGATTTGTTTAGGCAAAGCAACATTATTAAAGTTGACTACAGTACTCTAAGCACCTTTCCAACTGCTACCTCACCACATAAACACATGTGTATGTCTGTGTGTGTGTCTGCACGCGTGTGGTTGTGTGTGTAAATAAGAATATAATATACAGTAGTCTTCTGCTCTTCTTCCAAAGAGCTGTATTTTATCGCCAAAGCCTGAGGTCCTAATTAATTGTAATTTATGAGGCCCAGTAAAAGGCTTGTAATTTCGTCAAGCACAACTAATTGCTAAGAATTAGCCAAATAGGACAACTGGTGACAAAAGAATATTTGTGTGACACATACACTCTCTTAATTCCTGCGAATGATCCCAATATGAAATCCTAAAACATTGTGTTTGGGGAAAAAACAAACAAATTTTAACAAGAGAGCAAGAACCATCTGAGAAGACTCCATTTGGAAAGGTTATATAATATTTTACACTTTATTTCAAGCATACCATTGACTAATGTGGTCATTAGGTTCAGTTATTACATGACAAAGTGACATTTAAGTCAACATTTTTATGCAAAACAGGCTGTTTTGCTTGGTGTATTTTGTATTGTACTAGCTAAAATGGTAGTAAATTTTAAAATGCTAGTACATCAGATTAAAATGATGGAGATTAGAATGAGTCATGACAATACACATAATGTACACAATGTAATCAGTATTTTACCATTTCTAAGGACTGTAAAAATGTTGTCTCTAGCAAAATAGCAGCTTGATTACTGGCTAGGTCTGACAGGCCTTCTTCATTTGGCATGGAATTTCAACTTTCAATAATAGTATCATAGAAATAATCCAAAATTAGAGTACAGACTACTTTTTAAAACTCACCGAAAAACACAAGGAGACATGTGTATGTGCACAATGATATGGACATTTTCTCATTATGAAACATCTTTACTGACATGACATCAATGTTTAAGTAAAATGTTTTTTCTGTTGCCAAGCTTAATACTGATCTTTTATTTGCTTTAGTAAATTAATGAAGATGAAAGAGCTTTTATTCCTCATGTCTGTGTAGATTCTCAGTCATCCAGGTCATGGTTAGCCAAAAGCTGTTTAGGTCAATCCACTGGACGTTAAGAAACTTCTTGAAGACGTTTCCTTTCTCATCCAAGAGACTTCTTCAGTTCAGAGGGTGGCTGATCATGTCCCAGCTTATAAACCCTGTGGGGTGTGGTCAGTGCTATTCACATTCCAACGACCGTCGTTGAAATCCATCTGGCTCCTCAACAATTGTTGGTGGGGATGTCAAAGGGGGTCGTTGAGATGTGAGATTCACCTTTGATTGACCTGGGTCAATCTGCTGAGACAATCTTTTTGGGAGTTTTGAAAGAACATGATTGATTATTCCTCGATATTGAAATTATTAGAGCAAAGTATTCCATGTTAAATTAAGAAAAAACAAAAGATTAAAAAAAACGAGTTTTGATGATGACTCATATTACAGTAATGACTAATAAAAAAAGTTTTTTAAAAAGTTTGTTTATGAGTGAGGAAATTCATTCAATATTACAGTATGTGCTTAGTCAGAAGTCAACCCACAATGCTTTTGACAAGCATTCACAATGAATTCACAAACTTCACGAGGCATCTTTTACATTAAAGAAGACACTATCTTCATATTGTATTTGTGATTCCTGAATACCTTTCTGGCACCATTTTTAAAAATGTAACAGCAAAAGTTAAAGTTTAGATGGTCAACATCTCTGAAAATATTGAACTGTACTTCTGTGCAGCACTGTCTGTGGCAGTAGACCTGGTGTTCAGTGAGAAATACACTGGATTTTATTAATAAAACCAAGCTGTCATCAGGAGTCCACCTTTAACACACACTACAAAGTGTTTAGTGAAAGTATTTAAACTCTATAATAATGTGCAAAAGGATTGATCACGGTGGTCACAACAGACCTGATTGCGCAAATTTGAAATCATAAACATTTTGAAAATACTTTGAGATTCTATACAAGTCAGTGTCACTTTTACAACTGTTTTTGGCACTTGTGTATGACAGAAACAGGTCTCATCAATAAACAATTTTCCAGTGCGTGGGCTGTTCACACTCCTTCTCTGTGTCCCCACAAAAACGATTATATGTAGTTTTGGGGTTGAAACCCAGGATCTCCCTTTCTTCATGGATCCGGAAAGAGAAGGTTGACACTGATGTTCCAATGAAGTATCTAAGACAGATAAATGATTCGCATTTTATCATAGTAGAAAGTTTGTGACACAACGAGTACAAAATGAGCAGCTGCCTGAACCAGATTTTCAAGTTAAAATATTTTCCATGGAATGGAAAAGTACTGCATGTTTGGTAAAACATTTCACATGGTCACACAGAAACTTTGGGTCACCATTTAACAAAAGACATCGGCCCATTAGTATCACCAAATCAAGATGCAACATGTTATGAAAATCTTTCAGAAAAGAAAAGACCTATTTATTTATTTACCTCGCATGGGCGCATATCCACTGATCGATGATAGCTACCCCTCCATCTTTGAGGAGATCCAGGTCCTCTGCTGATGGCTCAAACCGCACCATTTGTGGTAAAATCACTTTCAGCTCCCTCACCTCTAGGTTACATAAATTATAAAAAAATTCTCATTAGAAATTTGCTATTTTAACAAAATACATCAACTTTTTTGAATAAAAATATTTAAGTCTTAAATTTAAAATTAGTTCATCAACTGAAAGATGGAGCACAACTCCAACTTCTCGCTGTAACATCTGTGAACGTGCTGTTCTGCCATCACCTTCTGAATCTGCATCCGTCGCCACAAACACATAGTCCAGTTTGTGCTTTTTCATCAAGCTGCGTATTTTTTTGACTGCCCCCTTCAGGGTGGGTACATCTTCTCGGTGGCCCCAGATAAAGTCCTTCCGGCGCAAATGGACACCCAGATATGGACCCCCTTTAGCTGAGCCCAGTTTGGTCTCAGGAACAAAGAAAGGAACAGATCTTTGTTAAATCATCGTGTGAACTTTGAATACAGACCCCTTCAAACGTGTGAAATCAACAGTTGTTTTAGAATCAAAACGATCACATGGACAAAATTAATAAATCGCAAACTCAAATAGCACCTAGATGATTTAATGACAATTTAAACTATAAGATTATTCAGCTGGTGAAAATTTGGCTGCTGCTAGATTCAAAACTTACTTGGTTACAGAACTAAAAACATAAACTAGAACACACACTAGATATTGTAAGGCTACCAACAAAATGAGTTTATAATCAAAATAATTTTATCACATAATACCGGTATAAACCACAATGACAGATGATGGCAAACAAGTACAGTACTGAGGAGCAAAATGTGATTAATATGATATTGAACACTGCCTCACTTTCATGAGAGTCCAGTCTTCACTGTAAACTGTGTGGTCTTCTTCATCTGTAGAGTTCAGGTACTTTGCTCTGAAGTCGTCTCCTATGACTCGCAGGTGCTTGGCAAAAACCATGCTGCGGCGAGTCTAACGTAATCACAGACAGTTTAAAGACAGTACAGCACACCTTAATGTCAGGGCAAAAAAGAATAGATTACAGAAATGTTAAAGGTATACATACTGTACATCTAACACTCAGCAACATTACTCTCAGTTCACTTACGTCCCAATAATCCTTTCCAGCGTAGTGATCATGTAGGAGAGTCTCTGCTCGGTCTAGCATGACTGATCTGAAAAACATTGGTATTCAAACCTGTCTCTTACAGCGTCGTCAATATCAACAACTATTTTTTTTTCCTGTAAGTAACACCACAGTAATGTCAGATCATCCTTAAGCTTTTTGCAACTACCCTTAGAGAAGCAAATACTAATGCCTGAAGATGAATACTGTACTTAACTCTTTGATTGTACACCTATCATCTAGTCAGATAGCTTCAGCTGGCATTACATGAACACAATGGGATTAGAAATGGATACTAGTTCCACATTATACCTGACTACAGTAGACTTGCGAGAATGGTGCTGTAGAAGGCTTTATAATTCAATGAAAGAGTCAGCAGACGTCATTTGCTTTTGGATGCATATACAGTTGTGTTCAAAATAATAGCAGTCTGTTTAAAAAAATTTAGTAAAGCCCAAAATCCTTATAATGGTTTTTATTTCCATGCATTGGGAACACTGCACATTATATTCTGAATCAAAACATGAAGAAAAAGCAGAAATTCTTTAATTACTTTACAGAAAATGAAGAAAAATGAACATTGGGCTGGTAGGGGTGTGGTCATCATCAGTCTTTTTCTGTAGATACTGGCAGCAGATTTCACACCTTTCCACAATCTGTTTGATTTGCCGTGTTATCCCTGGCCACCATAGCGATGTTCTACTGAACATCAGTACAGGTGCCAATTGCGAAGACTTTAGAATAACAATGATCTCCTTCTGTAAAATGAGCTTCTCTCTCAGAATATAGAATATATGTGTGTTGGGAGTGCTCACTCTGGACAAATCACCGTGGCATGCTATCATCAGTTAAAACGTTAGTAACTGTTCATTACCTTTGTCTCCAAAGTATTACAAAATTTAAATGTAGACATATGCATATGGTTGTTTTGATCACTCACTTCATGACTTATACCAACGGCTATTAAATGTAATGGTTTTGTCATTGCAATTTAATTTTAAAACACTCCTTGGGCAGAATTGCCACAAAATAAAAATTAAAAAAAAAAATATATATATATATATATATTTAAAAAAAAAAATATATATATATATATATAGTATATATATGACCACACATTTTACATGCTAATGGTTCTTGAAGGATGTCAGTGAGCTGTGTGCATGTAAACAGTCAGTAATTTCTTTTACCAACATATTATCCTGCAGACTCACGTCACTGTGATGTTTTTCTGAAGAACTGGAGCCATGATGGAGGCATGGCCTTGTGCTGATATGCATTTCACATTGTGAGCTCTTGTGTCCTCGTAACCCCAAAACCAGCCCCTAGAAAGCAAACACAGATCAGATAAATAAGGGTTAGGGTTAGGGTGAATGTAAATCCATCGCTGTCTGACAAGATTCACTGAGTTATTCAATGACTTAAACATGCAATAATTACATCAGACTTATGAGAGAAAGAGTGTTCACATCTGTAGACTGTGTATTATGTGGCTTTACCTGTAATAGCCCTGTTTATCTTTAGAGTACATTAACTTTTCAATGCATGGCCGCTCATCGACTTTTTCCTCCCATTTCCCATCAGTCCATCCCTCAGCATAATTTTGCAGTACAAGAACTTGGTCTATGAATGGGCCTCCATTCTCTAAACCCAAGGAAAAGAAAAAATACACTCAATGCATGTTTGACTGCACTTAAAATGAGCAATTTGTTTTTGCTCAGTTAAAAAACAAACAAACAAACAAAAAAGCTCACCAGCAATGAACTCTTCATACTCAATGATGGGCACGTTAGCATGTAGGCTAGTGAGGCTGAAGAACTCTCCCCAGAGGATGCGGATCTGATAGATATTGGGGCTCTGCCAGTGGTAGAGGCGACCCCATGGGGGAAGAACCAATACCCAGTCATCCCCATCCTTCCTCAAAGTCTTCACCAGGGAGGCCATGCGGATGTAGACATCTCTGCGCAAGTTAAAACCTTCTGGGGGGTTCACATCATACAAAAGATACCTGAAGCACACACAACATGAGGTCATCAGCAGCAGGTTCATTGTAAAGTAATAAATTATGTCTTGACATCATGTCTACTCTCTGACAGTTGGTAACTAGAAGAGGCTTCTGACAGAGCAGACCTACTCACTACTGCATTTTCCACTGAACTATAAGACCTTTACTACCATCTAGTGGATTGAAAGATGTAAGACATTAAATCCACCAAGATCGAAAGCTAACAAATCTGAAAAATAATTCATGTATCTGTCTCATAATTTGATTACATAAAAGGTATAAAAGTGAAAATTTGACCTTGACCTAGTTTTTCGAGGTCAAGGTCATCATCTCATTTTCATCCCCTTTGTCGCCCAAATAATGTGCTTTTTCTTTCATCTTTTTTATCTGCAACAGTTGTGAAGATATTTGGTTAACGGATGGACGGAAGAATACAATACATCACCGCTTCGCGGGATGTAAAAAAATAGTCCTTCCTTGATTGATGAAAAGTATTCATAAAATATGGCGACTCTTTGGCAGAATCAAAAATTATGCATCCATTCCTGCCATCCAAATTACCAAACATCACATGAAGACAAAATCAGTGATCTTTTTTGTCAATATGCAGCTGTTGAGATCCAAATTCTGTTGAGGACCAACAGATATACATAATTTAAAGCACAACTGTACGTGTTATCTTAAAATACAAGTAAATATATGTGGTTAACATAATCTAACATGCACTAAGCAGGCCTTTCATGACCTTTGACAACATTTGGGAGGTAACTTGATGAAACTTGATAATGGCCTCTGTCTGATCCGCAATTCTGCGCTCAACCATGGAAAAAAAAATGTTACCAAACTTAATTTTAGGTGAAGTTAACTGTCATTCTTTTAATTTATAGCAAGGACACAATAATGTTACAAGATCATATTCTTTCATTGTTATGATGACAATATATACAGTGCGAACAAATGATGAGAACACTTGGAACACTGCTGGATCACCATGCAGAAAAGAAAACTTCCAACATGTAATTCACAACAACTTCGATTCACAACCTTCAAAAATCTTAGCCTCACAACAGTCTAGCTATATTATGTTTCACAGACCAATATTATCTAGATTTAAACATGGATGTCCCTTAAAATTCCACAGTTAAGGTTACACTAAATGTTTTCTCATGAACCATCAATATGAACCATCAATATGTCCAACTCCACAACACAATCTATTTTTGCAACCTGTAACAGGTCGATGCAAAATAGACGATCATTTTACACACCAAAAATAAATAAATAACGAATATGCACGTATACATTTATCGTTACAAGTGAGTAATTTGTAGTAAACTACTCGTCTAACGTTAGCATGGAACAGCTAGCTGTTCGTAAACTCACCTCAGATTCCTCGCTGCAGCGGTGGATACGGAAGCCGTGCGGCTAGCGCTGAAAACATTGTCACTGCTCACTATTTTAAATGTTGCGAACATGACGGAAATAGACGAATATGATGAAATAATATAAAATAGTGAAGCAGCAAATAACACTGGCATATACACCAGTCTGTTCGCCATATTTCCTCAAAGCCACGCACTTCCGGAAATCTAATAAAGCGTCTGCAGTTACTTAGCAACCAGTGACGCGCTGAATCCATGTGCCTACAGGATTGCGCACGTAAATCGCGGGAGCGCGCACCGTCAACGCGCAATCCAGGAGGTTTGTACAGACGTATACGGTTAGGGAACTATAGAATTGGCCTCGGAGATGTTCATCAGTGAAGTGATAATCAAGCGTGACTTTAGATGCAAGATGTCATTTTAATGAAGAGATACAATTTTCTGAAAATTTCTGAAGAGATTATTTGGCAGAAGTAGCAATGGATGATAATAGCAAGCCAGTTATTTTATTTACTGAGGTGGACTAATATGAGATGGTCATCCATGTTGACATGGAGAGTTTAAAAAAACAAAAAGATAAATGACATTGTGCTTCTGAAAAATAAAATATTATTAATCGAACTTTGGTACAATCACTTTTATATGTGATGTCAAACTGAGTGGAGACAAATTGTTTGTACATACTGTACCTTTGCTTCTCCTCATACAGTAAAAGAATCAGTACAGTCAGTATCAGTATCTTTACTCGAAAATATAACATTATAAGATGTATGCATGTGTAATTTGATTCTACTGAATCAGATAGATTTTGTATTTATTGAGCAAATTTGAAAGAAGTGAATAAATACAAGGGAGGGCAATGAATGACAAATTTTGGTTTATTTACTAGCCTCTAGTGGCCCAAACTAGAATGACATCAAGCTAGAGAAGTGTGCTCAGGATTGATACTGACCTCTCGTGGTCAGTTTTAGAAATTACGTCAAGGTTGTACATCGCAGTTTGAGTTGTGGGTTTACATGGAGTGTAAATCCGCTGACTTTATCATCTACTGTATATTTCGCCTTTAATACAACAACAACTACTACTACCACAACAACTATTATGATGATGATGATGATGATGATGATGATGATGATGATGATGATGATGATGATGATGATGATGATTATAATACAGTCAGGAGAATAATCGGGGTGTCTTCTGGTAGGAATCAGGAGAAAGAGACTTGGTGGTGGACCCATAGTATAAAGAAAGAGGCTAGCGAAGAAGTGGTGGGACACTGAGAGGACTGATGAGAGGAGAGGAGAAATTGAGATGCACTGTAGATAAAAAGATCTCTACTGGCTGGCCAGACAGAGGGATTGAGATGAGAAGGACATGCAGCAAGTTAGGCTGGAGATGGAAATGTTTCCAGCAGTGTACTGGGTAGATGGAAGGAATACTTTGAGGAGTTGATGAATGAGCAAAATGAGAGAGATGGTAGAGTAGACGATGCAAGTGTGGTGGACCAGGAAGTAGCAGTGATTAGCAAAGGTGAAGTTAGAAAGGCACTATAAAAGATGAAGTACAGGAAGACATTTGGTCTGGAAGACATTCCTGTGGAGGCTAGGAAAGGTGGCTGTGGAGTTTTTGACCAGGCTGTTCAACAAAATTCTAGGGGATGAGAAGATACCTGAGGATGGAAGAAGAGATTGCTCGTTCACATTTTTAAGAACAAGAAAGATGTGCCAAGTTGCAGGGGGATAAGGTTAATGAGTCACACAATGGATTTGAAGGAACAGGTAGTAGAGGCAAGACCCAGAACAGAAGTGAATATTTGCAAGCAACAATAAGATAACAGTTAGGATTCATCCCACAGTGGGGGAATTTCCAATATGGTTTCAAATGTATTTTCATGCCCAAGAAGACTGCCACAAATGCATTATTTACCTTTAGGATGTTGATGGAGAAGTACAGAGACGGTCAGAAGGAGCTACATTGTGTCTTTGTAGATCTAGAGAAAGCCTATAACAGGGTACCCAGAGAAGAACTGGGGTACTGCATGAGGAAGTCTGGAGTGGCAGAGAAGTATGTTAGAATAATACAGAAGATGTACGAGGGCAACTGAACAGCAGTGAGGTATGATGCAGGTGTGACAGGGGAGTTCAAGGCAGCGGTGGGACTGTATCAGGGATCAGCTCCAAGTCCCTTTCCTGTGTGCAAGGGTGATGGATAGGCTGACAGATCAAGTAAGACCTTAACCTCCATGGAACATGATGTTTGCAGATGACATTGTGATCTGCAGTGAAGACAGGGACCAGGTGGAGGAACATTTAGAAAGGTGGTGGCATGTGTTGGAGAGGAGAGGAATGAAGATTAGCAGAAGTAAAAGAGAATATTTGAGCATAAATGAGAGGAGTGGAGTAGGAAGAGTGAGGCTATAGAGAGAAGAAATAGCAAAGCTGGAGGGCTTTAAAAGCTTGGACCAACAGTTCAGAGCAACTGTGAGTGTGGTAAGGGGGTGAAGAAACAGATCCAAGCAGGCTGGAATGGATGGAGGAAAGTGGCAGGTGTCTCATGTGACAGAAGGGTCTCTGCTAGAATCAAGAGAAAAGTTTATAAGACAGTGGCAAGGACAGCCCTGTTGTATGGATTAGAGACAGTACTGCTGAAAAGAGGACAGGAAGCCAAAATGGAAGTGGTGGAAATGAAGATGTTGAGGTTTTCTCTAGGAGTGACCAAGGTGGATAGTATCAGAAATTAGTTCATCTGAGGAACAGCCAAAGTGAGAGAGAGCAGACTTTGATGATTTGGGCACGTGAGTATTTTGTTGAAAGAGTGATGAAGATAGGTAAGAGGGCAAGAGGACACCAAAGAGAAGATGGATGGATGTAGTGAGGGAAGACATGAGGGCAGTCAGTGTTAGAGAGGAGGATGCAGAGGATTCCACTTATAAAATGATGACATGCTGTGGTGACCCCCTAACGAGACAAGACGAAAGAAAAAGGTTATTATCATTATTATTGTTATTAAGAAATTAAAGATCTGCTGCTGGAACTGACATCAGTTGTCATGTAATGTCACAAACAGACATAAATACAATTACAATACATCACCGCTTTGAAGCGGGATGTAAAAATATAGAGTAAACAGGGTCATTAGTCCAGTATTGCTATATTCCCAAGAAATCAATTTGTGGTTGATGCTGTGCTCTGGGAATACAGTGGCAAAAACCATCATGCAAGAACTCTCTGCGGAAATTCCCCTTCAACAATAAGAGAAAGCCAGATAGTAACTGCAGATAGTATACAAGGCTCTAACAAGAAAATGCGTCTTTTCTGAGTAAAATTCAAACTTCCCTAAGACCCTTTTCTCCTCCATAATACCCTTTATATGACCTTTAACATTCAAACTGGGATTTATGGACAGCTGGACATGATGGGGCTGTTAAAGAGGGGTTTGGTCATGGCTGTCAAGTATAGATGGATGAGGTCAGTGCAATAGAGGAAAAGACATTTTAAAAAAGAAAAAGCATGACAAAATATGAGAGACTGTGTGAGAACTATTAGAGAACTATGCAATGTCACTGCCACTGTTTTATTACAAAGACAAATGTTAAATGGTTAAAGTGTATTACTGTAAATTTTTGTTTATGGTCAGATGTTTTACCCCAAAAACACACGGATCTCCTGTCAAATAGGATCAAGGAGTAAAGTCCAAACGAACTTCTATAATTGTTGTTGGATGATTTTGGCCGTGCATTTTGGCCATTCTGCCACAGAATAAACCTTGGTAAGACCTTGAAGCTGAGGTAAAACCGTGGTAAATGGAAATTCACATCGACAACAAAGAGTTTGTTTTCCATTAAGCCAGGGAGTCATTAGTAATATATCTTTCAGGTATCTTTCTCTCCAGATTGGACCGGGTTTAGAGGTGACTATTACGTATTGGGGCACTAAGGATTGAAGGTGTGATGTTCAATATTGTCAGTGGGTATCCACAGGTAGGATATGAGCTGGAGGAGAAGGAGAAATTCTGGTTGGACTTTGATGAAGTGAATCAGAGCATACCTAGAAGTGAGAAAGTTGTCATTGGTGAAGACTTCAATGGACATGTTGGCGCAGGAAACAGAGGTGATGAGGAGGTGATAGGCAGGTTCGGTATTGATGGAGGAAAGCGCGACTTCTTCCTTCGCGTGTTCGTTTGATTTCGGGTAGTGAGAATGTTGGAGGTCCGAAAAAAGGCTGGAAACGATGAACAGTCCTTCAAAGGTTTGAGAAGGTTTGTTCTGGGCACAGGGAACTTACAGAAAGAGCTGCAGCAGTGCACATGTGCAAAGATAAGGGAGGATTACACATCATTTATACCCTAAAAGGCAGGATTGTGGGAGGTGAATCTATGGTTTAAACTCGACATATCTACTCTAAACCAGTTTCAGTTGGTATATCATGATCTTTAGGTGTTAACACAAAATGTCAAGTCGACAGTTTCATAAAATTATCTGAGAATACAGCATTAATCACGCGGACCCAGTGAGAACAATTCTATTGCAGACAAAAATTGTTCACAGATATCGACAGTTATGCAAGCATTCATTAAAATGAATCAAAAGAAAAGAAAAGAGAAGAAAAGATGGGAGATTTGACCTGAATGGGACTCCAAATAAAACAGGAAAGAACTGATTAAATACAGAGCCATGAGAATAACATGATATTGCACCGCATGAAGAAATGCTTGCATTAAAAGTGTGACAGAAAGAAGAAAAAATTTAATTGTCATCTCAGATCTGATATCAGTATCAGTAGATGGTGGAAACTGAAGTAAAAACTGCTTGATTTGGGGTTACACATGTTACATAACTCTTTTATTCTAGTTCTACAGTCTTAATTCATTCATCCTAAAATATATTTTTCCTATTCATCAATCTATAGTATCTACTCAGATGGATTGGATGGATGAATTGTAGGCTAACATCCATATCCTTGCCATCACAGATGAAAGGCTGAAGCTGTAGAGATTAGTGCTGGAACTTCCCTGATGGGTCTCACTAAAGATTGATAAGGAATAAGTAATATAGATCAATCTAGACTGGCTACATGCTTTGTACAATTAGAGGAAGGATAATCAACATTATTCACAATATCACATTAACAATTTGAGACTGCTGTAATCTTGGTTTAATGCTGCCTGTTGACATTGAAGCTGTCCAAGAGTTTCACTTTATTAATGAGTACCTCAGAGGGAAAGCTATTATTGTTTTTAAGGTGCTACATACAGAGGAGTCAACAGGTCAACAGGTCATTAGCTGCACTCTCCACTGAGAGCAATTAATAAGTCAACACCACTCTGGTGAGACCTCATCTCTGATTCACACTAACAGGCTGTCAAGTCTGTATACCTTCAGTCTTATTTTCACACCAAAACCAAATTAATACTATATTTGACATTGATAAAATTCATTGTCATTTATCAGCAACATGTTTATGTTTTATTAGCACTTAGTCACACATCATTAGCTACGCATGGTTTTTCATTTTAATGCAATGATTGAGTTGCTGGAAGATGTCATTAGTAGATGGTGCACAAACACAACTATCCTGACCTTTGTCCACAGGTTATGATGCTTTGACAACTTTGTCACAGTGCTTTCATGTCTGAGTCCAGTAGCAGATGTCATCCGTTAATTACAATTAATATAACAGCAGACAGTTAACAATAGACATAAAGCTTCAAGGACAATGTCTATACAAGATATGATCAGAGAAGTTAGTGACATATTGGCATTAAGGTGACAGGAATGAATGCGTGCTGTAAGTTCCAGGCAGGCAGCTTCTGTTTTGTGCTGTTTTGCCTGTCTTAGACAAAATGAAGGAATTTAAAGATAAAGGTATTGCAGTGTTGTTGTTTTTTGTTTTTTTGTTTTTTCATTTTTTTAAATTTTTTTTATTTCAGCCTTTATTCTAAGGCATTCAGATCAACAGATGGTATTTCATCCGCGATCCCATAGCAGACAAGGCTGCGGATTACGTGATTGTGATCGTCTTGTCTACAAGACAATGCATGGATGACTACATGGATTGCATTTCAAAAGCAAAAATGGCTAGCAGGAAACATTAACACGAAAATATTTATGTGGTGTAAATAACTGCTGCTGTTTAAAACTCAGTAGCTACTTTTCAGATCATAAAGTAATGGAAGGCTATTGGCTGTTCTTGGTGTCGCTACTGCCTATTAACAATAAAGTTAGAGTTAAACTAAGAATTTTGAGAGTGATGAATATACTGTAATAGACCAACAGATATTCCTGATCTAATCACTCAATGAGTGGGTGGCATCTAGTGCAGTATCCATGGTATTGTCGTTCTTCATATTATGTTACCAAAATGCTCTACATTTTGAATTTCAGGCTGAAATTGTGACAAATACATGAGTCTGCACTATCTGTGTAGGTTTTCAGTTATCTCGGTAATGATTATCCAAAGCTGTTTAAATCAATCCACTGGACTTGAAAAAAGTTTCTTGAAGACGTTTCATCTCTCATCCAGGAGGCTTCTTCAGCTTCTTCAGAAGAAGCCTCTTGGACTTGGGTTGTGAGACAGGGTACACTACGGACACGATGCCACTGTACTGTACAACGGTTATTGACTACATTTATTGATAAAGATAGTACAGAGGTGTTCATTCTTGTCATGAACCATGCTATTTAAGTCATCTGTTTATTTGTAGCATTTGTTCATCTTCTCAACTGCTGATTCCACTTTTTTGGGTCATGAAGTTGCTGAAGCCTACCCCAGTGGGTTTACGAATGACAGACGGGGGACACTCCAGGTGCGAAGCCAGCGCACCATGGAGCCACCTAAAAGAAAAACAATCACACATACACTCACATCTACAGACAATTTGGAACTGACCAATTCACCAGAAGTACATGTTTTTGAAGGTGGCAGGAATCAGGAGAACCCAGAGAAACCCCACGCAGACATGGGGAGAATGAATGCAAACTCTGCACAGAACAGGACTCAAACCCAGAACCATCTTGCTGTGAGGCGACAGCTTTACCTAGATAAGATGATTTTTTTCTTTGTTTTGTGAGACAAAATACTCATTTGGATATGACTAACAGACGGAAGAATGGACTGCTGTCATGTTGACATACCTGATAGTCTCTTTTGTTGTATCTTGGTCTATCTCACAGTGTTATAATAATATCTGAAGTTACCTAGTAAATAAGTATTATACATATAATTATTTTCTTACTACTCTTCTATGAATGCAGGATCAGTCATCAGTAGGAAGTCTCATGTGCATTACGTCATTGGCTGTCACTGCCACGAGACAACATAAACACATGTTACCACACCGGGTCAGGTGTAGGTAGGCACAAGATAGTGTGCTTGGCACCTTCTACACATCTGATTGTGTAAATGCATCTATGTGGTGTTAAAATGACATAAACTGTAAGGTCTTGTAATGGATAATGCCTCAATAATTACCATGTTTACTCTTTCAGGATTGAATGACATATCTAACTACAGACTTACTCTCTTCTCTCTCACTTTACTGTGTTACAGTATGATTTGGCTGGTGAATCTGACCATTATTTTGACAATTCTTTTTGATAAAAACCTTCATGAACCCATGTATATTTTTCTCTGTAACCTGTGCATCAATGCATTGTATGGGACGTCTGGTTTTTATCCCAAATTCCTCATTGATCTTCTGTCTGCCACTCATGTCATTTCTCACGCTGGATGCTTCCTTCAAGGTTTTGTGTTGCACTCCTCAGCCTGCGCTGATTTGTCTATTTTAGTGCTAATGTCATATGACAGGTATGTGGCAATATGTCGACCTCTGGTGTACCGCTTGGTGATGACAAAACAAAGGATTTTGGTGTTAATGTTTGTTGCTTGGCTCATACCACTTTCTCTTTTGTTCACGAGCACAATGTCAACATTAACTTTGAAGTTATGTGGCTCACACATACCAAAAATCTACTGTGTTAATTTTTTTATCAATAATCTCGCTTGTTCACAATCTATCACAAATAAAATCATTCCAGCATTTAATTACAGCTTCTATTTTTGCCATTTCCTTTTCGTCATCTGTTCTTACATGAAACTCATCAGAATGTGCCGAGCATCCAAAGAGAACAGGAGAAAATTTTCCCAAACATGCCTGCCGCATTTATTGTGTTTAATGATGTTTATTATATGTACGCTTTTTGATTTGCTGTACATGAGGTTCGGCTCAAAAAACTTATCACAACATTTAGAGAATTTTATGGCGATGGAGTATGTCCTTATCCCTCCACTATTCAATCCTGTGATCTATGGTTTAAACCTGACAAAAATAAGAATTCGAATTCGAAGTGTTTTATGTGGAAAACGTGCATTTTTTAGACAAATCTCATGAGGTCATCATCATCAAAGAAGGTTGTGGAATGTATGCATGTCAATGTCCTGTTTACTTGATCACTGCAAAACTTTTTGATGGATATTTCAGCAAGTACTGTAGTTACACTTATAGGTTGACTGAAAATCCATTGTTATTTTTCTCATCACTACTTGTTCTGGTCAGTTTAATCAAACTATGTACATGTTCCTGTGTAATCTATGGACTGTATGCAACTGCAGGCTTTTTCAACAAATTACAAATGGAAATCCCTGACATATCACCTTGGTTCAAATTATTTTCTTAATCGTAGTTTATGTGTGACTGTTGTTTATACAATGCTCAGAATTTAAATGGACATTCAAACATGCATCGCATGAAATCCTGAAACAATGTTTTTTTACTAATAGATAAGGTTGTGATGTTTTTCTTTTCTGGTTGTTTCAAAGTCATTTATTTGGTTTACACTTGTCTGTTTTTGTGTCATTATGTACAGTATAATGTAAATGGAAAATTATTAAATTACTCTGTGTCAAGCTATTTTCCTCTTAAATCTTTAACTGTGATTAGTTTGTCTTTCAATCTTCTTGTAAAGGGAACATTACACATACTTTCTCTAAAGCCCAGTCAGTGATTTCACAATTGCTTTCACAGGTTAAATTCGCTGTCAATTAAACCATAAACAAATTGTGTTAAAACAGGTACACAGGCTCCTTTGAGAGTCTATTAGAGAGATCTGATTGATATGTGTTTGACATTAATTGTGTTCTCCAGACTGTCCATTACCAGGAATGATCTTGTCATTGACTTCTCATGGCAGAGACTCACTCGGTTTTGGTATTTGATGTCATTTTCCTCTGCCGGGAGTTAGCACCTTTGACTAGTGCACTCACCAGCAGTGCCCCAGCTGTAGCCCTAACACCTGTCAGTCAATTGATCATCTCATGTTTAATTGATGAACATGTCTCCATAATGCTGTTTGTGATGTGCAGAGGAAGTTCAGTGATTTATTGATATAGTGCAGAATGAATGTATGAATGAATGAATGAATGAATGAATGAATGATGACAAAGTATCACTAAAATATATCAAGCCAAGATGAATTTATTTTTGCTTTTGAAATAATTCAAAAAGCATTGCAGGATTACATTAATGCACCCCTTGCTAAATTTTTAACCATGATTACATTCATTTGGGCTTGTTTATTCTTTTACAAGAACATGTAGCTACTCTTACACCTTCTCAGACAGCATGATGTCATCGTCCAACACTACTAATCCATTCTAATTTAGTATAGGTATTATCAAAGTAATACTGTTCTGCCTCTGCAACTTCAACACAGTTGTCATATTACTCGTACGTATGAGGGCAGTGGCTTCCCGCTCTCCTGTTTGATGTTTACCTGTGGTGTTTTTAGTTTTATTGCTTACATGTTTATTAGACATACAGTATGTCAGGCTACTTTACATTACAGTCACCAGGACTTGTTAGAATTCGTTGTTATTATTATTTGTTATTATTATTATTTATTATGTTATTATTTCTGTTTTTTATAATTTTGAGGAGCTCAGTCACCAGGGAGGAGCTCGGAGTAGAGCCGCTGCTCCTCCGCCTCGAGCGGAGTCAGCTGAGGTGGCTCGGGCATCTGTTCCGGATGCCTCCTGGACGCCTCCCTGGGGAGGTGTTCTGGACATGTCCTACCGGGAGGAGACCTCGAGGAAGACCTAGGATACGCTGGAGGGACTACGTCTCTCGGCCGGCCTGGGAACGCCTCGGGCTCACCCCGGAGGAGCTGGAGGAGGTGTATGGGCATCCCTGCTGAGACTGTTGCCCCTGTGACCCGGCCCCGGATAAGTGGTTGATAATGGATGGATGGATGGATGGATGGATGGATGGATGGATGGATGGATGGATGGATGGATGGATGGATAATTTTGAGCAGCCTTCCTAATTTCATTTGATATATCATATTTGATACAATGACTTTAAAGGCTATTCTATTATTCTTTCTCTTATATTACTTATTATTACTTATTATTAAAGATAGCATTAAGTTATCATTTGAACTACCAGACTACCAGACATTATTATATATTCTTTCTGAGAATTTTCTTCTGAATATTGCACAATTTAAAACAAAGCTTGCTGCATTCATATGAATGTATTAATGTACTGATAATAAAAATATAAACTCTCATTTAAGTATCAAGAGACAAACAACTTTTCAACTCAGAAGTGTTCGAGCTTCAAAGAGGAATGAAATTCCAGAGCATACATTTCAGTGCACTGCATCCCTTTAAAAACATTTTTTTATCTTGTTTTCAGTTAAAAAATGGCAATCCTGAGAATTACTTTTAAACTGCACTTAGCAGCATTACATTTGAAATTAGCATTTCACAAAAATGCAGAGTTAACACACCATTTTGTCCTTTCTAGCAAGCAAAGTCCAGTCAACTTTACCTGTCATATAACTATTTCCTCTGAGATAGAGTGTCAAATGTAATTATCACACACATGAAACCAACCTTCAAAGATATAATTATAAAAAACAACCACAATGTATTTAATGCCAGCCTCTGAGTTCAGTGAAGCTTTTTGAAGGTGCAGGTGTGTCCAGAATCCCTCATTTAGTAAAAAAGTCAGATTGTGACAGAAGGTGAGAGGTCAGTTTGGTATTACAAGCAGTTTTTTATTCCTTATGTAGGCTGGGTGACTGCTGAGTGTGTTGTAGCTGTCACTTATGTCACTTTTAAGGGCAAAAACAAAAGGCACACACCAGGAATAGAGAGGATGTAGCCTCCCCTGTGGAGGTTCATGAATAAACACACACACACACACACACACACACACACACGTACACACACACACACACACAGAGACACACAGACACACACACACACACACACACACACACACACACACACACACACACACACAGACACACACAGACACACACACACACACACACACACACACACACACACACACACACACACACACACACACAGAGACACACACACACACACACACAGACACACACACACACACACACACACACACACAGACACACACACACACACACACAGACACACACACACACACACACACACACACACACACACACACACACACACACACACACACACATCCAGACATGCTGAAGCTGCTTATGTCTGTGTTTTAGATAAACACACATTCAAAAATTGTGGATATCTTTAAAATTTTCGTTTTGGTTCAATGTACTTTGTTGACTTAGATGTAATGAACATTACACCAGAATAGGAACTGAAAACAAATCCAAAAAACAAAACCCAGTAACAATATGTATTTGAATTGACGTATATTTACTAATATTAAGAGCACACGCCGAAGACTTTTCCATCTAGTTGGATGTAGTTTAATTATTTTTACCAAGGAGGTCATGTTCTTGGTCTCGTGTTTGATGTCTGCAGGATAGATTTTTTTTCCCTGTGCTCTTATTACTTGGTGATGTCATGGGTTCACAGACAGCATTGGATACCCACTTCAAAATGTAAAAAGTGGGGTGCATGTTCAACTTGCCTTAATTCTAAACGTGTATTGCACTTCTATACTCTAATAATTAAAACTTATGTAAGAATCACACTTTCACCTTCCCCAAAAAGTTTCTTTATTAAGATTGAACTCCATAGTTAACGTTACAGCTGTCCATTGCCAGTCTGTAAGACCCTGACTCAGAATGAACTTATATCATTTACAGTGTATTTAAGCACATCATGCAGAATTCATCAAATGTAACAAAACTTCATTAATTACAATTACAAAGTTGGAAAATGCTTTGCAAGCATAACGTGGCTTCAATTAAAATAGGAACAACACCAAAGGTATTACCCTTTGCATGGCACCCCACAGGAGTATCTCTATGACTTATATCAGCTCATCATTTATATCATGTACATACCTGCATATATTTAGTCTTAAAACATCCATTCACATGTGCTGTGACTATATATATATATTCAAAATGTCCCCAGGACATTTGATTCAGTATTTAACATTCAAAAGGCTTGAAAAGAACAGCTCAGTTCAGCTCTAGGATTTCTTAGTGTGGTGACATTCAACTTTTACATACTGTCACTCAGTTATTTTGTACTTTATCTTAATGGGAAATGTTATATGTTGAATGAAAAGTGAGTGACGATGTTCCTCTGCAAACATGGTTCTGTTGATGGAGTGGCTAGAAGGAGCAAACAAGTTTGATGTGGATTTATCTGTAGCCTTGGTGACACATTGAGCTTTATTTCTGTAATCTGCTCTGCTGAACATCCAAAGAAACATACATATCCAAATAAATCCAAGTCGGAAGAGTTGATTTGTGATTACATCCTTTAATATTTTCAAGTGTTTTCATTGAAAGCATCAAAGTACTCTTAGAAAACAGAACAAAAGCTGATGCGTGTTGTAACTAAGTGAATAAATTGAGATTTGTTTTGTTTTCAGAAAAATCAAGTAAATTTGAAACGTTCTTTGATTCATTGGAAAAATCAGGAGAAAAAGATCACAGGATACATTTTTGTTTTAAACTGAATGAAAGCATCCAGCATAAAATCTATTTTTAGTTTCATAGCAATCTGGCTGCTGCTGCAATGCAATTTGATTATTTTACTGAATTAGATCATTAGATAAAACAGAACACTTAAGGAAAAAAGAAACAAACTGGAGGAGCTCACAAATATTTGAGGGAAATCAACATATCATGTAAAAAAAAAAAAAAAGTAAATTAATTACCAACAGAGCTCTTTGTAATAGACTCCATCTATTCTCATTTCTTTTTAGATACTGATGTTTAAACTTCAAGATAAGTCAGTAGGTAACTAATCCTTGAAATCTGCTTGCCATACCTGAGGGTATGTTTCAATTTAAACCCTTCACTACCACTGAGGCTCAGTTAGTGTCAACACTTTCACATAAAAATTAAGCAGCACTGTCTATTAAGGCTTGCATGAAATCTGTCTGGGATGAGTGAACTCTAAAGAAAGAAATGTATGACATACTGCTGCAGAGGAGTGATGACTCCCCAAAACATTAAATCGACATCTCAAAATATATTTCACGCTAAAGGGAAATTATAAAAACAAAACACAAAACAAACAAAAAAAATCCCCTTAATGTCTAGCTACAATTGGTTGCAGAGGCCAAACTTCAATTTGTTGCAGTTATCAACTCTGGGACGGTCGATTCTGAAATGGTGAACTATGCTTACATTAACTTTGCTGCACATGGTCTTTAATGGCAATTAGCACTTAACAAATTATAGCTTTCTATCCTTGCGCTTAAAAAATAAAAAACTGATATTTTATTCACTCAGGTCATTCATCTGTAATCAACCCAAATTAATGTACTATCCATAATGTACTGTCATGGGAGGAGGATGGATACGACGTAATGTTGAGGTAAAAGGTGGGTCCTGTTTTTAAAGGGGTAGCGAATAAGCAATCCCTTGCCTGAGCAAGCTTGATTTAAGGCAAAGGTTAAAACATCACTACTACAGTCTATTTTTGAATAGCAAAATAATATGCTAACTGACTCCGTTGGTGTCAACAGCTGATGCAGAATGGTTACATTGAGCTAAACAGTGTGGACTGCATTTCCGCAGTTAGGACTGGCATCATAGGAAGGAGAGGTGGTCTAACTGAACTGTTACAGTGCTTGACTATAAATGCCACTTGAGCTAATGTCACATTTAACAGGTTTGATTCCATATATTCTTTAAATAACTAAGTTAGAAAGTTCACAAAATCCACCTCAGGAGTAAGAAGAAAACTGAAAGAGACATTGAAAAAAAAAAAAAAATGAAACAATGAACCTGTGGGTGTGCTGTGGGCAACAAATGAGACTTGAAACATGATTGTGTCGTTGATGAGGACAGGTTGAAGCCCTTGCTGTAGTTCACCAGACACCGGCCAGTGTCAGTTAAACAAAATCATGACACAATAACAAAAAAGATTTTTTCCTACTTAAATCTTGAGTTATCTTGCCCTGAAGATGAAAGAGGGATTCTATTTTGACAAAACTGCCCTGAGACTTCTGCTGCTGAGCCAATGGATGTAAATTAATTCCATTGGTGGTGCTCAAATGTGAAAAACTGTCAAGTGGACTTTCAGATAATCATATAGTCATCCTTCATAATATTTATTATTTACAAATATTTTGTTGTGACTGTAAAAATATAAACATGATGCCAAACATGTTTTGTGTCAAACATGAACATAAATGGAAGGCGACAATTTGTTAATTTTTGTATTGAAGCTATTTACAAGAAAAGTTTGGGTAAGGTTTACCGCTTTGTGAAACAATTATGCAACGAATATTCCTACATGGACTCAATGACACTTATAAAACAGTTATCATTAAGCACTGTTTGCTTGCAAATGACTTAATTCTGTTTTTGAATTTGTTGTATAAAACATCTACAATTTTGGAATTAGTATTTTACCTAGTGTAGCAGAGGCATTATTTCAATAACCAGGTCTATTGTTGAGGTTATCAAATGTGCTTTGAGAGTGTTTTGAGCACCATGGACAACAATTAATTCACCTATATTGGGGTGACAGCAGAAGTGACAGTGTGAAGTTGAACCAGATCGTGGTCAGGTAAAACCCCAAACTATCTGCCTGGACAGATAACCAAAAGCTAAACAGTCAGTGTTGTGTCATTTGGATGAAGACTAAATAAACCAGGCGGGGCCTTAGGACACCGATTCCCATTAAAAGTCCCACTGAGGGGAAAAAAGGGAGGGAGATGTCCCGCAAGATTGCTGCTGCAGACACACACCTACCCTGGAATTAAAGATTAACAAGGTAAGGATAATCTTGTGGTCTGCGAGCAAAAAGAATGAGCGTGTCAACACACCCTGACTGATCAATGACAGGCTGACAGGAAATAGACAAAGGTCGCTCAGAGCAGGAAACGGATCCATGAAACCTCAGACCGTTTAGGAGCTTAACCTTAGGTGTTACAGACACTTAATGAGACTTTGACTGTGGACAGAGAGTTGTTAGCTGGATTGAGAAAGATGCAAGACGCAGTACTGCATCTCCCCTTCTTGACAGTCTTTGTTACACAGCAGAGCATGAATCCCAGACCTTTCATGCTCTTGCTCTCACTCTAGTGCCACTTCAAACACTGGTCTGTATTTTTCTTTTCACAGCTGGGTCTCCTCTTTGAACTGGCCAAATGACTCAACAGTAGAAGAAAGGATTTGGGAGTCGGTGCGACATTGTGGGGCGACCATAGAGACATGGCACATGGGGGGTGACACATCAATTTTGTTTCTTGGCCTCCTGGTTGCCGTAACTGGACCCTGTTTTCTTCACCTCGGTGACCCCGATGAGGCGGCGAATAGCTACAGAGGCTGTGGTGAGAAAGGAAGACAAAAGGAAGAGAGAGTGAGAACAGTTCAGATGTTTGACAACAAGTGATAGCACCACATGGTTGTATCGTATTTCAATTGGCCATGGCCACAGCTGCGTGGTTTACCTACCTATGATGAGGAAAATGATAAAGCCAATAATGAGGAGGGGGGACCCACTCACAGCAACTCCATATGCAAAGTTGATGAGGGGTGAAAGCAGCAAGGTGGCCCAAAACAAGAAATTCAACAACGTCCATGGCCTGCGGCATGGAATTACTGTGGGTCCGGGGAACTTGCCATTCTTGTTGTACATTTCCTGCAAGGCATCCTGGGTACAAGAAGAAGAAACATATGTTCCGGAGTAGAGTTTCTTCTTTGATGGTACAGTATAAAAAACATCAACCATTCAACAAGTTACTTTTGGTATCAGATTGTAAATGTTTTGTTAATGTAAAGTAGCTATGCTTTGAAATGTGATTTAATAAGTCTAAATGACAGAACTGGCCTGAAGTTAAAACAGCTGAAGATTGCCTGCTATGGTGTCAGATTAAAGAGCACAATTTAAGTCAAGTTTGATTAATTGCAGAATTATTTTTGTCAAAAAACATACATTGTTAAATGACATGAAAATTTCATGTACTGTAATGTAAAATACAAATCCTTTTGTTTAAGTTGCATGTCACGCTTATATTTGTATGATAGATTGAATGATAGCTTTCCTCACTTTACCTTCTCTTGGTAGAGCTTGTGCAGCCAGTTGGCACACTCTCGCTCATCATCTGGTATATCAGACACAGAAAACCGCCTGGACAGGAGGCAGAAAAAAATTATTAATGATTAGAAGAATAACCTAAAATTAATTTAAAATAATTTAAATGTACATTTAAAAAATAATAATTATAACTATAATAATAACATTTACTTCTAGTGTCAGATATAGTCACCAGGGAACACCACAGAACTACGGTATTAGCAGTTCCACAATTAACATTTGAAACCACGACTAAGAAAAGAGCACAAATTAAATAATTGAGCAAATCCAAAAGCCAAAAAGAAAGGGAGGCTTGAGAATGAATTCAGAGAAGCGCAATCAAAGCGGAAATAGGTACTAATCTAAATTTAATAAACCAATCTTTCTCGCAAATTTTGCAGAAAAGGCAAATGAAATGCACCCTTATAAAAATTATTTCAAAAATAAAGACAAGTTTTTTTAAAGGAATGACAAGAACTGAAATTCCTGAAAACATGAACTAATAAAATAATAATTTGCAAAGGACTAAAGGTTTCTTGCCCCTTTAAGACCTCAGAAAAGAGCATCTGAAAATTCATGCAATTTTATCCAGACGTTTTTGAGGAGATTGCAGACCGACTACTCCCTGCTAAGCACAGATGTTTGTCCTGACTGAACCCTTTGAAAAACTGTGGTAATATACAGTGTTACGGTAATGGGGTTATTGTAACAGTCCTGATTACAGTAAAAGAATTTACCAGAACATAAATGGCATGTATGATAGGCCCTCACCTTACGCTCATGTCTGCTTTGTATTTCTTGCCATTGACGATGCCCAGCAGAGTCGGAGTTTGGTTGTCTTTGAAGTTAAGAGTCACATCATACACAGCAGACACTGTAAGGAAAACATATATATTAAGAATATAACAAGCCCCCTTTTTAAAATAAATAAATAAATAAATAAATAAATAAAAAGATGTTGTTGGTCATATGAGCGAGAAAACTACCTGTGCCCTTAAGATACTGCAGTGTGGTGGTGAATCCTTTGGTTCGGGGTAGCAGGTGGTATTTGAGCTTAGGCAGACCTTTACTCTCTGCCACCTGCATACTGATTTGGTGCTTCATCTCTGTAAAGCGGGTGCCTTCACAATACAGCAGAAACTGTGGAGGGAGGAGAACTGTGTTTACACACAAAAGCACCAATACAAAAGAATCACTGCCGTGAGATGATCTCTTTTCTCTTGTCCTGTCCACTACCCCACTTTTGCGTAGGTTGCATTAAAGTTCATGTATAAATCTAATCTAGAATAAAGCTAGTGTCTTACCTCAGTTAGAAAGCGGGTGACAACTTTGTGAACTGTGTTTAATTTGTTTGACTAAATAAACATGTTCTTAGTGATGGCCTAGGAGCTTGACTTAAGGATAATTAGATCAACTGCAGATTTCTCTAATCTCAGCAGGTAAAGCTGGAGCGGAGTATGCTTCACACCTTCAGTAAGTATTAGCATGCAACAGGACCAGCAGCATAAAACAGAATCTTATTGTGAGTTCTTGGGTTTTGAGTTCCAGAAAGAAAGTTTGGCAAAACTCATGCAGGTGAATGAATCTTTCATTCTGAATGATTCATTCGCCTGCATGGTGCACTCCAGCGACGTGCGGCGAGATTCACGGCGGTGAGACACCGACGTTAAAGTCAGTCCTGTGAGTAAAACAGAGCGTCACATTTGTCAGTAAATTAGCAACCTGACATTAAAAACTGGTTAAAAAATTATTTTGGACACACAGTGCAGCAGCAAATAGCTGCACCTCACCTCCGACTGGACTACCGATCGATCGAAACACTATTTAAACGAACGATGAACCTCGGAGTGTAAATATCTGCTTCGAACTTCAGATCAGGAAATAATCCGCCCTGTTCGAACTGAGTGGTCCACTCGTAATGAATTTAACCAGTTTTTAATGTCAGAGTTTTTAATATGACGTATTTTGCCAGACAGAGTAGCAAATACGCCACTTTGTCTGGCTCCAACAACTGACTTTTCTGTCGGTGCCTCACCTCCTTGAAACTCACCACATGTCGCTGGTGCACTCATTGGTTGCTCAAAGAGTGTGCCATGTTGAATGAAATGTAATAGCACTGAAGAGTCCCTCAAGACAGAATTAATGTTACAGACAAGCAATAAAAATTTCTTTCTACCGTCATACTATACATACACATACCATATTTCTTGGTATTCATCCTGAATCATAATATTAGAGCTTCTTTGACACCATTTCTTTCAGTCCCAAAACAGATGCTTAGATCTGAGTGAAGATACTTAAAGAGTTTGCCGATCTAATTATGCTGGTATTGAGAAGTTATCTTACAGTTCGGGATTAAATTCAGAGTTTGTTAAACACGCTTTCTGAGACAGGCCAGAAACTGTGTGAATATAAGCCACTTCCATATTGAAAAGGCAGGGGGGGGGATTTGTTCTGCTTTGCAAAACAGTTCATCCAATGGAAATTCCACTTCACATGGAGATCGCCACAGAGAGCACTAATCTTAAAAAAAAAAACATGTCAAAGGTCAGCACCTGGAGTCCTTCATATTTTTTTCTCGCTCAAAGCTAAACTGACATCAAATGAAACAACTCAAATCACCACACAGTGTACCTTATTTTTTATACTCTTGACCATTATTTCAATAGGAAAAATGTTATGCATTCAATAAATTATTAGGTAATCTCTGTAGTAAACTTTAAACAATCTCTTAGGTTAGTTAAATGTTAAAGGAATCCAGACATGCAGTCATTTTGCAAAACCATGACCTAAAATAGGCTTTGCTGGCCCAGTCTCTAATTGACCTTTGTCCAACTGTACTTGGCATATTGAGTGAAGTAATTATTAGTCATAAAAATGACATGTAAGATTTAAAAATTAATCCTCACACCATTGACTTAAAAATCCTACCAGAGGAGGGACAAACACAGCCAGTCTGATGAGTACCTACCCACATACATTCAGGATAGTCTTTGAGCCTGTTTAATCCTTTGAAAACAGTCTTTCGATCCTCTTCCCACTTCCTTTTGCAGAAGACTATTTCTAGAAAGTACCAGGTCCAGCCAATCAGAGGGACCTTCAGTAACTCATGTTTGGCTAGCACTTTTGAACTCTGGAAAAAAGAGGAAAACTGTGTTAACAGTGATTAATTTTACTTTATGGATCCAATGTCTTCATCATTTCATCGGGATGTATCAACAATTATGTAAGAGTATATTTTCTTTGGAGTCACAAGAACTAGTTTACTTTTGCAGCATTACTCACCCCTAGCACGCCAAATCTCTCGCACATCGTCCAGCCACATAAAAAGTCAATCTCAAAGTTGTGGTTGAGGATGACGATGACATGCTCTTTGCCAAACTTGTCCACCGTAGCTTGGTCGGTGTATAGGGTGCATTCTGTGCCCGACCACCACTCCAGCAGCATCACTAGCTCTGCACAGAGGAAACAAAACATCATGTGCATTGGATTTATAACATTTAATGTCAGAACTATAGTATAACCTCACAACATTTTCCACATTACATATATCCTACTTCATTATTCAAATATTTTAATATCTACTCACGACTCCAGAGGGAGTAGGAGAGTCTGCAGTTGATTCTGCGGTAGAGTTGCTTGTTGATCGGCCAAAGAATGCAGGTGCAGAGCTGAATAAAGTTTATGATGAGGCCGCTCACCACAAACACAAATCCCATCAACAATTGTAGGATGAACAGGCTCTTCAAGTAGCCCAGCAGACCCATGGCTGAGAAGCCTGGAGAGCTGAATAGGCTCCTCTCTATACACTCTGACCAACCTGAGAAGAGTACATAATGGGAACAATTTTAATGAAAGATGTGGAACTGAAAGGACACAAAAGAACATTATTATAGGGCAGCATGGTAAATATTTAAAGACTGGTACCGCAGTGTAGGCAAAAAGCTGTGGTTTATTTATACAAATATTAGTACAGAAATTCAAGGATAGTATAAGTATCTTACCACGGTGGATACTTTTACAAGCCGCGTTTACACGGTCCTTCAGCCAATACTACAGACCTGGGGAAGATAGCATTTTTCAACATTTAATGGAAATGTGGAGTTTTGCGTTAAATGACAGAACAAACAATACATGATGAAAATAACTGTCACATTAAGTAATGATGCTAATCACTATTTAAAAAAAAAAAATCACTATTAAAAATGTGTCACCGAGTACAATGAACGGTGTCACTGAGTATGTCACTATTTCATCGAGTAGAATGAATGGTTGGGCCCGCCCAACCTTGAATGAACTGTTTCCACATCTGCACCAAAGCCCATTAAAGTATAGGTCAAGCCATCTTAAAGCCGTTCTGCGAACCAATCTAATCCGAGTTGTTCATTTGCAGATCTGTCTGCCAAAGCACTGACACCACCGCCATTTCATGTGTCAGCTGGGCCTAAGCCTGCCTTAACAATCCAACTTTTTCTCTTTTGCTTGTGAGAGAATAACCAAAATCCATATAGTTACCTGCCATTAAGGCCTTTGACTTCGAGCTAAATCTTTTGACATACATGGCAGATCCAAAATATCACTGAGTTGAAATGATGCTTTTGAATACTACATGCTACATATCAATACTAAGTTCAACTCACTGTAGAAGATATAACTTTGCTATTATGATCCCATTTATTATATGATTTCATACAATAAGTGGGACCAACAGAATGCACAGCTTTCTGAACAAACAATTGAAAAAGCTGTGTCTGGCTGTTCTGTTTATTTTCAAAATAAAGAATTTCAGTGAGTACATGTCAATAACAGCATTACAATAGGGTGTTATATCATTCATAAGCGGGATTTAGAAAAGCTTTTACATATCTTACATATATAATCATTGAACTTTAGCTCCATATCATAAAATGTGTCTAAAGCTCTGCAGTTTGAGCAGAAATGTTGTCATGTATCAACTAATGGATCATATGAAGCATCTAGTTGTCCTGATTGGGATGGGTAGAGTTACACTATAACAAATTTCAATTGCGGGTCCTGTAAAAAGAATCTCAGGAAAAAGCTATATGTGACATTACTACAGTTCTTGCAAAATGACAAACTGACATCTTATCAAGATTTATTTTCAATAACACTGCTAATCAATAAATATGCCCAACCAGTATGATCTACTAGTTAGGCATAAAACTACCAAAGAAATGTAAATTCAAAGACTTAAAAAGAAAGAACAGTATAAATTCTAGCATCTGGCATGTTTGTCTGTGGTTTGATACTGTAAGATCTTAAACTCTAAATTTTGATTGGTTTAGCTGTATGATGTCATGTTATTCATTTTTACAATCAACCCATTGTCACTTCGTTTTTATTTGTAAAATGTATTAATTTACTGGAAAACTATTACAAAAACATGGAAGAATAAAAACCTTCAAGACAAATTATTAGGTGTTTCCTATTGTGTCAAATTACAGTATATCAGTGCATTAATGAAATCAAGCTGTGGAGACTTAAAATATGCTAGAAAAGCATGAACTTTACCATATCTGTCTTGTTTAGCAACAAGATGCCAATACAGATTAATCCTGGCCACATTCTACTTGCAACTTTGTGTGATCACTCTAACACACTGAGTTACATGCATGCTGTGCTAACTTTGTTCCAGTTTTCATCAACATTTACTTCTTTTTGCTCCAGTTTTAAAGACATTCATGGGGTCCACTGAGTGTACAATATTTTTTCTTAATTGTAATAAAATCTCTGTGGTTCCCATCATATTGTGTCTTGGGCAACTGAACCTGGCGGCGCCCATCCCTCTCCAGGCTGGATGCAGCTTAACGTCATACCAAGGACCTGCTAATGCAAACCTTTCTCTAAATTTGATGTTGACAGATAAACAAGGTAGTGTTGCTAAGCCATTTGCTGTGTTGACTGGATCACAATACAAAGCAGCTTTTTCAGTTTAGTTAGATATCAAGAGTTGGCATGAGTGTCATGAGAGGAAAGATATTTAAAAAATGTCAAGAAAATTAACTTCTCCATTACGCATGTTTTCCTGCTTCTTCTTTTTTAGGACTATTTGTCTTACATAAATGTTTCATCTGGCTTGCACAACAAAGATGGAATCAAACACATTCCAATTATGATAGACTGTGTTTGACTTTTGAGCACAGCCAGGACAGATAAACATCGCTTTCGGTGCAAGGCCCACCTGCAACCCCCTCTCAGCCTGGAGGATAGATTAGAGATGCTGACTGGTTTAAAGCAGCTTAAGGCTGGACAGCTGCTTGTGCTCTGTACTCTTTCAAACAGCCTCAGCGCAAACAAATAGCCAGTGCTTGATCGGAACCTTTCATGTGAGAAACGAGTGCTGACACACTATATGAGGGCGTCAACTTTATTGGCTAACCCTAGCCACAGGCCAGATACAAACCATACAATTTTTTTTTTCAAATTAATTCTAAACTTTTAAATTGCCTTAATTTGCCTGCACAGTTAAGCCCTAAAGTGCTTAACTGAATCTCTCTCTCCCTTTGACAAGTTCTGATAAATCTGCTATGGTCCATCTGGTAGCCTATTCACACCACTTCTCTAGTTTTTAACTTACCAGTAGACATAGTAAGCCATTGCCATGACCACCAACGCCCCACAGATCCCAGTGAAGATCATCACCGCACTCTGGTTCAGCATTTTGGCTCAGTATCTCACAAAATCAAAACCAGAATAAAATCTGCAAAGAATAGCCCTGTGGAGCGCAGTGGTCAGTCACAGGCTGTTCTGTTTCACAGCCATGATAATCTCACCGAATGAAAGGGAGATTATGATGATGACAGCAAAAAGACAGTCTGATATGTCAGATGGACTGTCTAGTCAAAACAAGAGTTAAATAACGAACAAAGAGCTTCCTATCACCAGAAAAATTACCAAAAAGAATGGAAAAACAAGACAAACAAATTCCAAAGGCCGCTGAAAATTCTTACTAGTCCACCCAGGAATGGTCGGTATACTGAGGGATGGATCACTTCTGGAAGGAGGGACGCACACATGTACTGTAAGCAGTGTCTTACATGCACCCTATAATCCAGTGAATCAGATTATGGTCGATTAGCAGGCTATGGGCACCCTGGATATGTCATGTTTCATTATCAGTAAACAAGCAGGAAACCTCTCATATGAAGGTAGAGTTAGCTAAATGTCATCTGTTATATGTAAGGAACCAATGATTATTTAAAATTTCTTGTGTCACTTTGTTATTGACCATTTATAAGATTGCTAATCACTTTGCCATGTGATCTACCAAGACATGCCTTGCTTCTCTTTAATAAAGTGAAATTAAAGAATGAATGGACCCAGTCTGCAATTTACTGGTATTTAACATCCATAGGTGTCCTGCTTTTTTTCTTTTTTTTTTGAAGAGTACTTTGGCTAATGAATGTTTAATAGATTTACTACTCTTACTCAAAACCCCCAGCCCAAAAAAGGACAACTGCCAATATATGTATTTAAAACGGGTACAGAGGGTGAGGACTTTTTTCCTTGCTATGGTCTACGGAAACATCTACAATAGGTACAAAAAATTGGTATAAAAATCCCATTGTTAAAGGAGTTATGGGTGGACTACAGCTGGATTAACATAACACTCAATTATTTCTGCATTTCATGATGTTCCACTGTTTAGGAAATGTGGGAGTCTTACCGGAACGCTTGATTCCTCAGGTGGAAATTGCTTAATGTCAAGTGTATTTCTTGTATTAGTTTCAAAATCCAGTAACCAAACTTTTGAAATTGGTTTTGCCAAGAGTTAAAGTTACCATGACTTCCGACTGTGAGCAAACAGAATCATGTTTGTGGTTCAGTGTTGTAACAAAGTTAGCGGTTACTGCAGCCGTTGATGCATAGTATTTATGGAGACTAGCAGACAGAAGCTTTTAATCAATGCTCAGTGTTACTGATAACTCACAGATATACATGCATTTCCTTCTTTTTTTTTTTAAGACAAACATTGGTAAAGTATGCACCACTGTGTTGTAAGTATGCACTTGTTCTGCTATTTCCATTCTTCAAGGATGGAGCTCACCAGTAACTAACATGTTTATATATTAAAACTAAATAAAGTGCAGGAAAAAGGTTACTTTCTCTGGAGTCTCACAGTTTTTTGACTTGATGAGAACATTTATCGGGTTGACAGACAGTTCCTAAACTGAGAGGCTCTGAGTGAGCAGCACAGAAGACTACGTTTCCCAGACAGCACTGATGAATGAGCAGGTAGTTATGTTGCAACTTTTTTTTTTATGTCAGGGCTATCCAGCAGTCAGCGGCTACAGCTAGTTTATTTTCCTTGGATAGTTTGAAGTTTAGCTCATCTTTCTCAGTGTATTTTCGTCACAGTACTTAACATCCTCTTGGGTCAAACATGCTTTTCGAAGCGCTTGTCCTTGGACACAACAAATGGCTTCACATCATTTCATACTGGTGCACAGAATACTTCCTGTTCCTAGCTAGTAGCAATGTGAGCCATACTCAGAATGGAAACTGGTGCTTGTTATTATTATATTGTAGTACAGAGTAGTCATGGTGGTCAACATGTCTAGTCAAAGAAATAAAAACAAACATTTACTAAGTTAGATGGAAACAATTCTGGCCATACAAAAGTCACAACTTTTGGCCTTAAAAACTGCACCAACTGTTTTCCAGACTAATCAATCAGTTGTGAAAAAATGGAAGATTAATGAATAAAGAAAAATCCTATAATCAACACTAATGCTTAGATGTTTTTTTTTTTAAAAATAAGTTGAAGATGACACTACTCAGATAAAGACTTATCTTCAACAGCTGATGTGTTCAAACACATGATTTTACAATAGTCACTGGACTTTAAACCCGCAATTGATTCCATTAAGTGTGACCTATGTAAAATATATATATAATACATAACCTGAGAAGTTTTGAGGACAATTTAACTATCATTCACATGTATGTGTTACAGTTGATCTTAACACTGACCTGTTTTAACTTTCTCAATTATAAAATAAACAAGCAGCTTAGTTTCACAATACCTAGTTATTTGTCAGTTTTATCAGATAAAATAAAGACACACTAAAGACTTTAGTGTAAATTAATAACTTAAACCTTTAGCAATAACTAGTACCGTAATACCAAGGAGTCGAAGTCTCCCTGTGAAAGAAGGCTGAAAGTAGTGACATCTTCAAAGTGGTATTGAAATATTAGAGCGGAAGTAATCAATACATATATCCCTGAACTTTCTGATAAAGCTCTGGCACATTAAAACAACGCTTTGTCAACGGACGACTGATGAAAGACTCTAAATACAACATAAACGTGGACAATCGTACATCTACGTCTTTCTAAAGCATCTGTAAGCAGTCGCCAGAAATAAGAGATGTCTGTTCGGAGAAAAAGCTCGAGAATAATCTCAGGGGTATGACTTGCCTGTTACGTTGTGTTCACCTTATTGGTAGAAATCTGGTTTCAAACCCAAATCTCTGGCTCAGAACAACCGCAGTCTTCAATCTCCTGCCCTACAGTAACCTCGCTGATGTGTGGTACGACATCGTACGTCAATTTGGAACCACTTGACGTGACGTTATAGTGCGGCGCTGACACCTTGCAGTGTTTTTTTTTTTTCGAATTAATGAATGTATATACTCTATCTACTTCGTTTTTTCATATTGTATGATACTTAAACTTACTACCCGACTTAGCCCATGAATATAAATGCAACAAAATTACACTTACAAGTGCGTTGTGGCTATCTTAAAGAAGCTAACCAACTACCCAGCATGCACCTTGTATCCAACCAGTGACTGGTTTTATCGGTTTAACACATGTCCAACAGCGATAATTAAGATAATTATACTGTGCTGTTCCGCAAATTGACACATAGGGGCCGTACTAAATTATGTCATGCATGGGAGAATTATGCCTAATGTGTAATACACATCTTAGAAATTAACGGCAGATGACGGGAGCCTCAACCTGACGCTGTTGTTCAACTCAAATGAGCCGGACAAGGACAGTGGAGCTAACGGTGCACGCTAGCATGCTAAAATTCTTTTTTTGAAAAGCCGTGTAAAGTTACGTCAATAAACGTATTTGAGAAAAATCATGGAATGTGGTATTACAGTCGTCTAAGTGCTAATGTGTGACGACTTTCCCACGCACATGTAAACAATGAACTGACCTGTAACACATTTACGGCGTGCTATGCTAGCCTGCCAGCTAAAGCTATCAGTTACACCGTAACGGTTAACGGTAATCCGGGGTTACCTGGAAATTATTAACTTGGAGAGTCGGTTGATGTTCTGCTTTTTCCTTGGTTACCAGCCTTCTGAAGCGTGAAACAACTATTCTAAACAACCCTTTATACTTCGGCTGTTAATTAAAACGCAGTAAAACTGAACATAGCATTTGCTTTGCGTGACCGCTATTGTTGGTCGGTTAAAGCCCCACATTTACTCAAAGCACATCTGAAGGTAGCCTGTCCCACATCCGGTCTGATCTCCTCATTCATACTAAGGGAATTTAGTAAATGCAATACAATACCTCTCAAATGGCCTGCATAGCTCCACACGTCTCAACAAATGTACAAGTTAAAGTACAGGAAAAGCAGAGGAACATTTATTTAAATAACATTAATTTTGCCATATAATTCTGATTCCCTATGACCCGTATCGGTACATAAGGCTGGTTGAATGAATGCATATGTCGAATCTGGGTTAAAAAAAAATTTTTCCATCAGGAATATTATATCTCCAGTATTTAAATCAGGTAAAATGCAAATTACTTTTTTACAATATTGAAATAATTATAGCATGAAATGGATAACCCTTAATTTTCAGTCATCAACTACGGCTGTTATGGTGTATTACAGCGTTGAAAATCAAATTAGTATTAATCATTTACCTTGTAATTGCACTATTTATTAAACACAATATTTTGAATAAAATGTCCTGGTCTTTAGCAGCGATGATGTACAAGTGATGGTTTTATTTTTACTTTGCATTTCATTCTTTTAAATGTCAGTTTTCCACAGCCAGTGTCGTTGTTAACATTGGTTGTACAGTACTGTATATTTTTTAAAACCTATGTCTTCTTTAGCCCTCTGCTGGTGTTTTTGTACAACTGCAGCATGAATTGGAACAGGTGTGTGATCTCGTGTGTCAAATCTCCACACCTACTGTGTATACCCACAGTATATTTGAATAAGCTCACTTGAAAACCTCACGCTTTTTAACTCCACCCACTTCCTGTCAATCACGACGCCCAATCAATCACGGCGCATCTGCCATAAGGAACCACGTGAACAACATGGCGTAAGGTGTCTGTGTAGGTTCTCAGTCATCCAGGTCATGGTTATCCAAAAGCTGTTTAAGTCAATCCACTGGACATTAAGAAAGTTCTTGAAGACGTTTCGTCTCTCATCCAAAACTCTTCTTCAGTTCAGAGGGTGGCTGATCATGTCCCAGCTTATAAACCCTGTGGGGTGTGGTCAGTGCTATTCACATTCCAACGACCGTCGTTGAAACCCGTCTAGCTCCTCAACAATTGTTGGTGGGGGACGTCAAAGGGGGTCGCTGAGATGTGAGTTTCACCTTTCACCCCACAGGGTTTATAAGCTGGGACATGATCAGCAACCCTCTGAATTGAAGAAGTCTCTTGGATGAGAGACTAAACGTCTTCAAGAACTTTCTTAACATCCAGTGGATTGACTTAAACAGCTTTTGGATTACATGGGGTAAGGCAGCGAGGTTTTTTGTTGTGGTTACGCCTTTCGTCTACACAACAATGTAGATATATACGGGACAAATACGCTGGCGAAAGTGAAGTTTTTTTTAAAAACACTGGGTATGTGTTGTCATGTGGACGCTGTAACCGAAACTTTTTCTATCCGGGGGGAGTCTCCCTGTGACGAAAACCGCTGTGACGTTAGTGTGTGTGACCCGTGTCTACATTGTCTACATGTACACACAGAATGGACAGAGTTAAAACTGGCTACTTTCTGACGTATAACAGCTCCACATCAAGGACACATTGATAAACACGCTCAACAGTTGGGTATTTGTTCATCTGTTTTTTTCTTTATGAGTCATAAAGTGAACGGCATGAATTTCCACATGTCCCATTTTCGGAGTTGTTATGCTTATAAACGTGTTGATCAACGCACTTATGCGGCTACGTCTGGTCTGATTCAGGTAGTGGTTCGGTTTGACAGAGATATATGGAGGGAAATATTGTCAAAAAACAAATCACCTAAGACCTGCCATTGTGGACAACAATGTTTTAAAACATTAAAAAAAACAAAAAAACATAAAAACCAATGATATGACCCAAGCATATTCATTGGCTAGGCCTCAACGTTGGGGTGGTTGGGGTTGGGGTTGTCCATACCCCAACCCCAGCCACCCTTCCCTCACTGTACATGGTTACTGTATTTTCATTTTCGTCAAGTCCAAATGATCATTTTTCATACTGCCAGTATGTGTGTGTGTGTGTGTGTGTGCATGGCCTATCTGCCACTCTCTCTCTTTTGCTTGCCCTGTCTCTGTCACCAGTATATTTCCTTTTCCCACCCAACCGGTCAAGGCGGATGACCGCTCTCCAGAGTTCGGGTTCTGCCCAGAGTTTCTTCCTCAATGAGGGAGTTTTTCCCCGTCGCTTATGCTTGCTCTGGAGGGTTCTGTTGGGTTTCACCGTGACAAACCTATTTGGGATAGGATAGGATGGCGGCGAGTGCACTCGCAGTGGCTCCTCTCTCTCCCGTCTGTGGGTCTGAGAGAACTGTAATTTCATCTGTGCTGTATGTCGTGCATATGTGGTACATTTGACATTAAACTTGACAATGACTATACTGTATAACTGTGCAAGCATTTTGAGTTCATCCAAAATAATTTCCCTAAGGGAATTATTAATAGATTTATTTTTTATACACACACACACACACACACACACACACACACACACACACACACACACACACACACACACACACACACACACACACACACACACACACAGGCTATCACTAAAATATACATGTTTTGCATACGTCCTTATTTTGCTGACATTGTTATCCACAGGCTTTCTGTAAAATGCCACACACTTCAAACTCATGCCAACTGATATTTTAGCATCCAGTAGATGTCGTTCTAGAGCAAATGAAGCCTCATGAAGCTTTGAACCGCAGTGAACCGATTGGGATGAAAAGCTTCAATGCTTCATCTGCCCATCACTAACTATACATGGACTTCCCAGTCAACATAATTTTAGAGTGTCATAACTGTTCCAACAATTTTCATGTTT
Source organism: Antennarius maculatus (assembly GCA_013358685.1). Classification (NCBI taxonomy): domain Eukaryota; kingdom Metazoa; phylum Chordata; class Actinopteri; order Lophiiformes; family Antennariidae; genus Antennarius; species Antennarius maculatus. The sequence continues at coordinate 12,505,370 of CM023618.1, forward strand.
TGAGCAGACAGTCCAAACAGCAGGAACAACACAGAAAACGGCAATGATTTCTGAGTGAAACTACCTGGCTAGTGCGAACAGACTGTCCTGCTACGGTTTACATTTGGAATGGAACAAACGATGGAGTATCCAAAATGCACTTTGGGCATCTGACAAAAATGGTCTTTAAGTAACTACATACAGTTCTTTTCATGTAGTCAGCTAACAGAACTATCACTTCTCTAAAATTTCTTTTACACTTGCTCTTTTGACAGGTGCCTTTTCCTTTAACGTTAGCTCCTTTCCAAATCTCACCATTAGTTGGCTTTCTTTCTCCAATTAGCCGGCTAAAATTCATCTATTGCTTCACAATACCCTCCCAGCGCAATCCATAATTTGCTAACACAAAGTCGTTACGTCGCCACGTTGATTTTTGACTATGTTGGGTGCGCTTAGTTTATAATACCAATACATTTATTTTCATGTTTGTTATGAAGTCTGGTATTATTGTTTTATTGTGGAATTTCCACAGGTTCCTGCTAGTCTTTATATCTGTAGATAACATCTAACTTCAAGGAGAAATAACAACCAGTAAAAATTTCAGATGCATTTTTTTTCTTTCAACAAAATGTATTCCTAATTTTGTGACCCTATTCAGGTTACACTTAGGCAGATATCTTTGTCTACCTGGTTATCTGGGGTAATGCTGGCTATTCATACTGTGGATTAGTGTTGAAGGACCAGCACTGTCACCTGGCCTTAATCCACCATGTAGAACACACTTCATAGTGACCATATCTACCCTCTATTCTTTATTTCATACCTTATTTTTAACATTTTGTTTCAAAACAAATTCAACTCGTGTTTCTCAATCTGTATTATAAAGATCTAGGTTTTACATTTATTTTTGTATTTAATATGCAAATTTATTTTATATTGCTTTTTGCAACATTTATCCTTAACTCTTATTTGACATAAACTTAGTCTTGTGATGAGATTCGTATGGCCCCGCAATGATATGGTGTCTTGTTTAGGGTGTATCCCACCTCTCACCTGCTGCCAGGTGATGTCCACAAAGCTGATAAGTGGCTGTAGACCAGAGGATCGCAAAAAATAAAAGAATGAATGAATGTTCCACATTCACAGTTTGAGACAAAAGATAAAAGAAGCCATATTTGAGCTGTGCAGACAAATATGCATGGCAATTTGATCAAAGTTGAATACCATCTTCTCCAAATACTGTGAAATCAGTAAAAATAAATATTACACCCTCATAGTTGCAGTAAAATACTTAGAATTTATTAGTTCAGTTCTTACATTGCTCTATAATAGAGCAGCAGCTTGAGGTTTGGCACTATTACCCTATGTGTAACAATCACCCATTACTGTACATTAGTAAAGAAAAACAATCCATGGTGTTCCTCCTAATCCTGTTAAGGCTATGGTCTCTCATACTGACTCTTCAGATATGACAAGAGTATGACAACATGATCATTAGTAAATATTTTAAAGATCATCTGTGCAAGTACCTCAATTTGAGATGTTAAAAACAGGAATCTAACATGTTATATGTTTCTGCTAGGTCAAGAAAGCAATGCATAATTTTTTAAAAAGTAGAAAGAAATGTAAGACAATTGATTAAAAGAACAGTTCACATCAGGATTAACAGTTGATATACAATAAATTCTAAGCAAATCTAAGAGGACAATCTGGGTTACTGACTATATAGGCTACATACATAAGGCATTTGTCATTTTGTGGTATTAAAAATACCCACTTCAGTACTTACATCCAATATGCAAGTTAAGGTGCACAATGAAATAGCACATTATAAGCACACTGCATTCATTCATACTTTTAAGTATAGATATTTCAGTACTATATACTGAAAAAAAGAAGCCCGCCAGTAAACTGAAATACCGACAACACAGGTTGTCAATTTGACAACTTAGAGAAATTCATATATATCTATATATATATATGAATTTCCCTAAACTGTTAGATTGACAATCTCTTATTATAGTCTGTTAGCATATAGTTATATACTTATAATGTGCTGTAACACACTTTACTCGTTTGCTTTACTTAGCAATACTTGTGACTAATCCTTACTTTACAAACAAAATTTCAGAAGTAAAGGACTGATCATGCATGCATTATTGGCTTGTGTTGTCAATATAGGGGTACTGAAATTAGTCTTTTTATATGAATAGTTCATTTTAACTGTGATAAGTAGGATTCAAGTACACTTAATATGTCTTATAACATGAACATCATCGGCTAAAATCCTTTTTCTGTTGAGGGACAGATGATGTCTACTCAGGCCATAGTACAAACATACAATATATGGCAGTGATTTTGGTCAGGGAGTAGAATCTACATGAAACAAATTCTGCTGACTCCTCTGTGAGGCAGAGACAGTCACATGAAATTCCAACGAGTGTGTGTGGTTTGTATGTTTTTACCAGCATTGTGTCAATGTTCCCAAAATGTTACCGTCTTCATTGTGAAAAATTTTATAAAACATTTGCTTCAACCACAATGGCAGGATTCTCTATGTCAGCTTTGCTCTGAACCATCCTCAGCTCCAGTTGTGCAGGGCTTGGCCTTTTCCCTGGGCCAGACATTTCTGACAGAGAGAAAAACAGTGATGAAGACAAAAATCAGGTCATTAAGTGTATTATTAAGACACATTTTAACTATTAATTTATACACTAAATAGTTTGCAATCTCAAAGTTTCACTATTTTTAATTGTTGAGTCAATTATATGTCAAAAGTGCCACATGACGTCAGGTTTCTATTTCAAATGGATGTAAACAGTTTCTTAATTGCCAAAGTGACAACACTTTTGTATTAATTTTAAGATTTGTCTTCACTGTTCAGTATTTCAAAGCAATGCCTGTGGCTTTCACGCAATAGCCATTAAATATTACCATTTATATAGATATAATCAGAATCCTTTATAATTTGTTAATATAGAAACAATGACAGACCAAATTGATTATGAATGTCCAACACTTCAAGAGAAAGTTGAGAGTACTTTACAGAGGTCAATAAACACAAACCATACCATTCGCGTAAGTAAAGGTCCTTTTAATGACATGGTGCATGACAGAAAGAGTCTTTTCACAGGCAGTCTGTGGAAAACAAAAAGAGGTTTACATGGTAAATGGAGCCAGGCTGCTTAGGATTTGTCTAGAAACTAGACTAGTTCATGTCAGATCATGTCTCTGATCACATAATTTTGAGAGTCAACCGGGAGAGATCCAAGACCCCATGCCTGGATGGAATTGTCTGCCACTCTGAACATTGTGATGTAATGCAATCCTCAGCCCACCAAACTGTAAACCCTCCTCACCATGACTACGCCTCAATATTGTGTCCGTGATAATCACGAACAGAATTGGTGACATGGCGCAACCCTGGCAAAGGCCAACAGCCACTCTGAACAAGTCCGACTCAGCTCTCAATTTGGGAATACAGGGATTGGATGGCCCTGAGGAGAAGCACCCCTCACATCATACTCCCAGGATAGCATTGCTGCTTTTTGCAGATGATGTTGTCCTGTTTGCATCATTGGCCTGTGACCTGCAGCACTCACTGGTCCGGTTTGCAGTGTGAAGCAGTGGGGATGAGGATCAGTACCTCCAAATCTGAGGCAATGGTCAACCAGTGAACTGCTTTCTCCGAGTGGGGAATGAGGTCCTTCCACAAGTGAAGGAGTTTAAGTATGTTGGGGTCCTGGTCACGAGTGAGGGAACAATGGAACTTAAGATTGGACGAAGAATTGGAGCAGCAGGAGCGGTATTGCAGTAGCTTTACCGCACTGTTGACACTAAAAAGGAGCTGAGCAGAGAGGCAAAGCTCTTTATCCACTTTTCAATTGTTCCTACCCTCACCTATGGTCATGAGTGATGGGTCATGACCGAAAGAACAAGATCGTGGATACAAGCGGCGAAAATGGGCTTTCTCAGGCGGATAGCTGGTGTCTCCCTTAGAGATAAGGTGAGAAACACTGCTATTCATGACGGGCTCAGAGTAGAGTCGCTGCTCCTTCGCATCGAAAGGAGTCAGCTGAGGTGGTTTGGGATGCCTCCAGGGTGCCTCCCTAAGGAGGTGTTCCTGGCACGTCCAGCTGCGATGAGACCTCGGGGCAGACCCAGGACCAGGTGGAGGGATTATATCTCAACACTGGCCTGGGAACACCTTGGGATACCCCAGTCAGAGCCGGTGGATGAGAAGTTTGGAGCTCCCTGTTGAAGCTGCTCCCCCTGTGACCGACTATGGATAATCAGTAGATGGATGGATTTGAACATTGTTGTTTACCAAATAAAGTAAAGCAAAGTCATGCTTAAAATCTGAAAAGCTCTGATTTGGTCTGAGACAGAACTTCTACCCTGGTTATGGTATCAAAGTGTCTCTTCCCCAAAGAACCCAATCAGTATTACTAAAGGAATATGATGTGGTATTATATGATATTTCTGTATTGATGACCACTGTGTGAACTAGTCAGTGCAAAGATGGTTAAATGTGATCTCATACATTTACAGTGTTGTTTTGAGCTTGCCAAGTATTTGCTAGAAGGCTATTCTGTAGCATTCAATTGCTCCGGTAAGACCACTAAACAAGAGGAAAATTGAGTGATAGAACAGTAAGTCTGAGGCACCATTGGTAAGATAATTACAAGGACATTACATGATAGTCTTGTAGGAGATTCCACACTGATGAGTGTGCTGTGCTGTGTTACAAATCATAATCAATGGCCTCAGAATCAACAGATACTAGCACATTTTAGTCCAGAAAGGACTAACCATGAAACCTATTAACCCCGTCTTAAATATCAGACCTTCTAAGAATATACCACACCAGAGGATAGGCTTTGGTTATGGGAACCTCTGAGTTAGAGTCTCTAATGCCTATAATCACAGCTAAAGTTAAACTGGAAGAGGCTCCTTTACTGAGATCCAAAGGATACGTTTCACTGCACCACAACAAGGCTATCAGCATCATCTGAGGGTGTTTTGTTGAGCTTTAATTTACTGACAAACAACTTGGATTTGCGCCAACAACTTAATTCCAAATAGATAGAATTTGTTGCCTTTAATTTATGAAAAAACAGCCCAAGATGAGAAAAGAAATGGGGCAACAAGGGGGGAAGACATGTGGCAAACAACCACAGACAGAATGTAACCCCCACTGGTTGCTGGAGGACTGTTGTTTTGATATGTTGGATGCACACGTACACATGCCACAAAATGCAAACTTTTGAAAATGGGTTCAATCCAGGAAAAAAACGCAACATTTCAAATGCAGCACTTCTTAAAAACACAAATAAGATTGTAACATTATAACCGATTCTAAGCTTTGAGGTTGAAAACATGTGATCCTGACCTTCAGGTCTTTAGGGTGATTGTGAGTCCAGGCGAGCAGCATAGCAGCAAACAGATCCCCTGTTCCTACAAATACAGCATCCACTTTGGGGATGTCCATGCAGATTTTCTGACTGACGATGGTCCCATCTGGTTGCACTGCAGTGAGGATGAACAGGAAACTTGTATGAAAACCACCAAAGAACACCTGGTAAATGAGAAGCAAAGACTCACAGAGAAATAAGAGTTGAATTAAAAACTTTAAGGACATATTCTGTCTGGGAAAAGCATGTCTAATACTTTACTTATTTTTTGACTCCCAAGGGCCACCAGGAAGTCATCCCCATGTTCTGAAGGCAGTTCTGTACTAGTGAGGACCACGGTGTCTGGACCCATATCATGAAGCAAGTCCATCACCTGGAGAAATAAGAGTGGCCAAATTTCCTCAAGCTTTGAGGTTGGATACAGGTCCATGAGAAATGCATACTCACCTCGATAGCATCCTCCTTTGTTTTGATTTTCTTCCCAGTTAACACCCTGTGTGAAAACAAGCAGGAGTGACATTTGCTTGAATTAGGACAAGTTAAACACTTTCCTTCCCTCACCCCATCAATGCAGTTATTAAATCAGACTTTTGTAATGAGTAGCAGCTACAGTGGTCAAAATAGTATTACCCCACAAGTCACATTCATACATTTGGTTTAGCCTTTAGACTTTCCAAGCTCTATTATGTTGTACAATGATCTGGTACACTCACTCTGCTTCAAACTGGTTGGGGGTGAGAATGTGGGCCAAAGGCACTACTTTCTCCCTGTAGACAGGCACCAGGTCCTCTGGAACATACTGGAATAAGAAACCCCAAAAAATCTTTTTTTTTTTAACTCTGGTTTCCTTTTAGGTTTAAACCTAAAAAATGTATATCTCACAAAAATAAAATGAATGAAAAATAAGACTATTTTGCTGAAGATAGTTAAATAGATGTTAATATGCTGTAAAAGTTAACTTTTTGAATATGTTTACCATAGCACCTTGGTCTCCCATCACAGGATCACAGACTAGAAAAAGAGAACTCAAATTAATCTTTGAGGTCACATTCAAGAAAAATGTTTCACTCACTTATGGCAGCAACCAAAAACTACAGCAAAGCTGGTTTTCCTTCTGGATAAACATTATATTTCCGGGAGCTAGCTAGTCTATTGTGTCTGAAACATGTGACAAGTGCCCATAATTATTAATTGAAGTCTATGGTGACATCAGTTTTTTGCTCCAACAGTTGAAACCTGAAATATGTGTAGTTAACTTAATATTTAGAAAAGCAGCAAAGAAGTCAGGAATCTTTGGCAATTTTGCTTGGCTAATGGTTGCCAACTTAAAATAATACTGAGTAATCCAATTTGAAATATCAACAAAGGACACTCACCATACACCAGACTGGGATTAGTCTTCTTCAGTTCCTGAATGATATCAACTACCATTTCCAGGAAGGACCTGTCCCTGCTGTAGCCTTGGGAATGTAAGTGTAAAGAAAATAAAGACAAGAGCAGTACATTTTATTTATTTTTATTTCGCTGTTTCTCCAAGTTCCCATGAAACTGTACAAGGTCTGTGCTGCCATTTTTCGGTCCACATTTCTTTAATTTGGAAAGATGTGCTGTTTAAATAAACTCACCTGTGAGGATATAGTCATAGTGGGTCACATTATTGAGTTTAATGCCTTCATATAGAACATTCAGCTCCTCTGCTGTCAGGACTTGGCCTTTCCAGTGGGCATAGCCTAGGATTCATTTGTGAGAGCAGAGATTCAAAATGACATGACATTTTTATTTCATGGACTCTGGAGTTTTTAAGGATGTGGGTAAACATCTTAAACCAACTAAAAAATCCACTGTATTATTATAATCTGCTGTGAATCAATCCAAAGGATAGACATGGAGGTGTTTTTCTCTTCCTTACTTCATTTTCCTCCTCCCTAAACATTCTCTGGTGTGGTTCCCCTCATATTTGGTGCCAACAGCCAAATAGGGCCTCCACATACTGAATGGGAGCCCTGTAATCTTCCGGCCCCTTTCTTTGCACTCCTTTCATAATTAACCTGGAAAAAACCCTCAAAAGCTGTTCTGACTACAAATGTTTGGAAACTCACAAGAATACTTTGATATTTTCATTAAACTGAAGCCAAGGTCACACAGAGCTGAAATCTGACTCAAAACTAGCAAGTGTGCCTGCCATAGGGAAGACTTAAGAGACAGTTTCAAGCATGAGATGTGTTAGAGGGAAATGTGAGTGTTAATTTTAAGAATTGCATGAATATGAATGCTATATTTACAAAAACTATTTGGAAAAGTATGTAGAATTACTTTTACTTACAGTTGAGTCTCACAGAAGAGCAGATGTCTATATATTTGAGTGGGCTCTGTGCAAATGTCTCCAACCCCCACAGTGAAAGCACATGCTTTACATAATCTGGCACTCCAGCCCCTGCTTTTTAATCCAATCCTCTCTACGGGTGTTTCAGAAAACAAGTTTCATGTAGAGAAGCTCTTGTTTTTCCTTTAATGGAGCGATGTACAGTTCCAATACCCCATTGCACAAAATAATTTTAATGAAGCCTGTCAATGGGATAGCACATGATTGTTAATATTTCAAAACAGTTTTTTTAAATTTGAAGATTACAGAGTGGGGAAGTGAGAGATAATTGACACCGTTTTTAGAAATCAGTAATTTAGTGTGTTATTTATCCCCTCAGAAACAGTGAGCCAGCAAAAGATAGCAGGGTATGGTGAAAGACTTGATGGCAAAGTACTAGACCTTTGGATTGTAATCGAAAAGTGAAACAATGGAGAGAGCGCCTTTTGTTCAACCTCTGTCAGACAAATTGTATTCTTATCAAATATGCTGAAAACAAAAGCTAATGTTTAAACAAAACCTGCTTTTTCTTTGTGAAATATAGTCAGCTATTTTAAGTGTCCTTTTTATGTACACCTGTACAGCAAATGATGGAAATAAAACAGCAGTTCATGACTCAATCCACTCTGAGAAACAAAATAATAACAATAAAAAAGCTTAACATTTGAATCTAACTGGAAAGCATCCAGCTAACCTGTGTGATTAGAGAACTGCACCGAGTTGATGGAGTCCACTTCAAAACCAAGTACCTGAGAAAAGAGTAGAAACAGACGGCAATGACATCTGTTGTACAGCAGCATGGGAAAAAAAAACTATAAAAACTTTGCAATGTGAACATTTTTAATACTTTTTCGCCTATGCTGTATGTTTTCTATTTGCCTAAAGGATACACATCTCTTATTTGCAACCCAATGGTATATGTAGCACCTTGACATTATTGTACAGCATCTACTCTAGAAAATGGAAATCATTTAACTTCTTGCAGCTAATTATTTACGTAAAAAAATACAACTACTGCCATGCAGAACATTTTTTCGAGGAAATATTTTTTCAAGTTGCTACCTGTGGCTGCAGCATGCTTCCTAATGAATGAAAACAAAAGGCAAGCATACGCTAAACCTCTCAAATGTAGTTTTTAAAAGTATTGTCAGAAAATATTTTGAGAGGGTATCATTATTTAAGCATTGATATTTTTACCCATTTTCTTTGAAGCTGTGGATCATGTGTACACAATGAGTCAGTCAACGATTTTTCGAAAAGGCAGGAAGCAATATTTCTACTAAGACTCCTACAAGAAATAAAGACGTGGCGCTCTACACTAAATCCAGTTTCATGTACGTTCTTTGTGTGTTTTAGCTTTGTCGTTTGTTTCGCTAAAACTACGACGTTTACAGAATATACTTGCAAGAAAAGACAGTCCTTACCTGCAGAGGGAATATTGCCGACTTATTCCCAACGTAACCCCTGACAACATGACTCTGAACAGATAACACTCGACAATCCATTCTTACAATTAATAAAACTTGTTGGAAAGCGCTACGCAGACACAATGGACTGTTAACTCCTAGAGATGCATTAAAGATGTGTGAAGAATATGATCCTTAGCATGTGAAAATTACTGAAGGGCAGAAGAGGCGGCGCTGACAGGAGTGACATTTAGGGTTTTTCTTCAGGCAGCTTTTAGGACACCTATACTGGTGCGTTCACAAACCAGAGACGAATGTGGGACACATTCGACGTCAAGCCAGACAAAAATGTTAATATTGTATACAATTAAAGTACTTCCATTTTCTGTTCAAAGAAAAGACGGATAGTTGTATGAGCCACTGATTTCTTATTCTGTAATTTGCCGCTGTGCTCATACAGGACAGTAAATCAATTATCTTAAATAATACTGATGACGATGAGCGCATGAAAGAAGATAAGGAAAGTTGGGTTACCAACTAAAATTCTTTTGAGCTCTGATTGACTAATACTAGAGCAAAATAGTGAAAAATAATGCCCTTACCAGATATCAGGGCACTTTACGCCTCATATTTCATTTTTTTATTCATTCATATAAACTTTGGAGCACGTTTTTAACTTATTTTAAGGAAAATATATTCATGAAAGCTGATGGACTTTTTTTTTTTATAGAAAAGATTGATTGACAGAAGTTACTTTAAAGACATCCGCTCATGTCGGAACACACCAACCACTGACCGTAGTACAGGTAACAGCGCCATGACTCAAATTCAGAAAAATAATAAAGTAGGACTTTTTGTTACCACTAGAGGGCACGCGAAAACAGATATTTTTGATGTGTCTGACAAACATGAGATGAAAAAGATCACTGCTTGCAATTTGGCTTAATAAGATAAGCATCACTGCCTTTAATGGGAAATAGGGGCTAATGATTTTTTTAAAGGTGAAAAAGCTTAATGAATTAAGCTATGGAAAGCACAATCAAAATATTCAGAGACAGGAAACAATTTAGTTAACATATCAGAGAGGGAGATAAATGTTGAATTGTACTGAAAAGAAAAAAATTAAGTCAGACAAGTGAGGCATGTCAGACTAACTTTCAGCAGATGAGAGGACTTGTTCTGTTATGTCTATCAATATGCTATATGTGCATATCTGATGACACATCAAACTGACAGCAAACAAGGAAAAGTATATCAGTCTCTCTTCCAGTATTTAGAATTATACAGCAGTGAACTAATCCAGACATTCCATAGTGTTAAAATTCTAAACACAAACATTTTGTTCACTCATCCAGATACTAAAAATGTTCAGTTGAAGGATCAACTGTGCAGACCGCAAAGAAAACCTCACCTGACATCTGTTTGCTGAAGAAAAAAGCCATGAGAACAGCGAGGGGCAGGATGATGAGCTGAAAGTACCCCTAAAAACCATGCACATGGAACTTCAGCAGTGAGAACAGTATTTTTGAGGATAGATAATAATCGTATGATGAACGTCACTGCACTTTTTTAAACTAAATTTAAAACCCTTGGTAACTAAGGAATAAGACTGACCACAATATGTATTTGAACTACAAATCAATAAACACAAACACTTTAATTAAGACTAGAACACGATTGTTTCTTTCAGAGAGATAGATGACCTTTATTAGTATCCAAATTAAATTCAAGTGTCACGGTATAAAAGGTTTAAAGCAATACCAAAAAGTTTTGGCATTGAATCTAACTGAATTTAAACCCAAATGCAAATCATAACACCCACATGTGCAATAACATGTACTGTAGTTCATTCATTCATTTTCTCAACCCGCTTAATCCGCTTACGCAGGTCGCAGGGGAGCCGGTACCTATCCCGGCAGTCTCAGGGCGTGAGGCGGGGGACACTCCGGGCACGATGCCAGTGTACCGCGGAGATAACATATAGTATAAAAATAAATGATAAAACACAAGAACTTTTTAAGGAAGTAAAAGAAATGATTCAACTCATTCATCCATCCATCCATCTATCCATTTTCTTCCACTGTATCTGCCGCAGTAGGTCACAGGGAACTGTAGCCTATCCCAGCTGGCATAGGGCGTGAGGCGGGGACACTCGGGGCACAATGCCAATGCGCCGCAGAACCACACACAAAGACAGACAACCACACACACACACACACACACACACACACACACACACACACACACACACACACACCACACACACACACACACACACACACACACACACACACACACACACACACACACACACACACACACACACTCACTCCTACAGGCAATTTTGAAACATGAAGGGTAATGGGTGAATATCCATTCATTCATTCATTCATTCATTCATTCATTCATTCATTCATTCATTCATTCATTCATTCATTCATTCATTCATTCATTCATTCATTCATTCATCTTCACGTAGTCTACCATCACCAAGTATGAATGAGGAGTGAATGAATAATGGATCCAATGTAAAGCGTCTTTGAGTGTCCAGAAAAGCACTATATAAATCTAATCCATTATTATAATTATTATTAAAGGGAAATTACATGTACTGTATAACGGGACGTGATGGGAGTCAGCTTTCTGCATGATTTGCAATGTCATGCTGAGCAACTCTAGTCTCGCACTGCCAAAAATAAAGGAACACTTCCTTAAGCTGCATGGAAAACAAAAGAAACAGACTTTGCTGTAAAAATGACAGATGAGTAGCACTTGCCAAGGTGAAGCCACACTTATCTGAACTGGTTTGCAGGTAGGTAATTTCATGGGAGTTCATGCACTGTCTTCGATTTGTTCTTTGAAAAAGGTGACATTAATGCACAATTCAATAACTACAACAGTAAAACATATACTTTTGCGTCAAATTTAAAAAAAAAATTTTTTTTTTACTAAAGAAGGGTTCGGTGAGTGAGCATATGAAACCGGCAGGGTTCGGTACCTCCAACAAAGTTAAGAACCACTGGTCTAGGGTGTACCCCACCTCTCACCCGAAGCCAGTTGAGATAGGCTTCAGCAGACCTGCAAAACATACAAGAAAATGGATGAATGGATGGGATATGCCATACTTAATAGCAAAATTACATGAGGGAAACATTTAATTTCAAATAGAAATCATGTCTTACGGTTGTTAGTGAGCCAGAACAAACTTAAGAACTTCTTAATGAATGGGTGGTAAACAGTTGTTTTTTTTTTACACTAATTATGAAAAGATGTTGATCTTTTATGCCTCACATAGAATATTGTAGTTTAAGTGGATGAAGTCTGGTTGTGTTTCAAGCCGTTATGCCTTAGTTAGTTTCCTGGTGGATATCCCTCCGCGCTGTGCGACCCAAGTCCCAACGGAGAAGCGCAGTCTGAAAGTAGGCCGGCCTCTGATGCTGGCTTCTGTTCGGGGCGGAGCCAGGTCCCAACAATGCTGACACGTAGAGTCCTGCGTAAATTTGAAGGTAGAGGTTACATCTATTCCTAAAGTTAGATGTCGATGTCGTTGCGTCGCTCAAGACTCGATGAGTAGGTGACCGCGGACTAGAGGCCTGTTCGGACCGCTTTTTGAAGCGACGCGGGACTGAAATCACAGAAGACAAGATGAGATTTTCAGCGTTTATTTCTGTCCTGCGGTCGTTCGGCCCGGTTATAATCGGTGTTTCTTTAGGTTTCACGTTGAGTTTATTAAGTCTGAGCTGGACAGAAGAAGCGTGTCATCTAGACAGCAGTGAGGTTGTGAGTTTCGGTCAGGATGGACAACTCAAAGGAGCCCGAAAGCCCAACTCTATTTCTATCATCAACGATGTGGAGTCCGAAGAGGACTTCGAGCCAAGAATAGTCCCATATATGCAAGTCCAACAGAATCCTCCTAAGAAAGTTTTCAGGTGAGCATTTAATGAACAATTATTTGAGACATCTCTATACTCCAATTGCAGTGCAGCAGGTCTTGATGTAACTTTATGTCTTCATGATAACGACATGTCTGTATGGTGTCACTTGTTGCCAAATAGACGAGGGATTTTATTCTGACGCGTTAATGACAATTAAATCCAGTTGAAGAGACAGCCACGATTAAGTATCATTTAGTTTCCTCTAAATGACTTTATTCTTCATCAGAATTTGGTAAAGGTCCCTGGGGCTATCTTTCTCTGCTGGCGTCTCGTCTAACATTAATTACATATTTCCAAGCTGATGGAAAGCTGCCCCGCATTTTCTTTGTAAACATGCTGACATTTCCAAATTTTCATGGATAGAGACCTTGTTTCAGTGTTAGCCCTCACACCCACAGTTGGTTGCATTGCATCACACTTCTGAGAAAGAGGCTTTTCTCCCATGAAGAAGTTCTTCTGAGGTCAGAGCTGTAAGCAAGTCAGGGATCCAGCTTTCACGGGCAAAGGACTGACTATGTTCAGTCTGGATGAATAACTGCTGATTAACTTTTTTGTTTAATCCATGTTCAAGATAGAGAAAAGTGTCAGTCATTTTATTTAGTTTTAAGAAGATTTTCTGATGAAACCTGGTAATTTTTCCACTGTGTTTAATCTACAAGTGATTGCCTCTTCAATGATAAGGATAAATTACAACCTCTTGTCCAAACACAATTCAGACACTCTGTAAACTGTAAAAAGAATCGGATTATGATGATTTACGAAACCACAAAAGACAACAATTAAAAATGCTTAGTGTGACAAGCCTTTCTTTTGTCTGTTGCGTAACAGACAAATCTTTTAATGATTTGTCTGTTACACTCGGCTTCTCTTGGATGCTTTTTTTTTGGGAGGGATCCCAAATCATGTTACTAACTTGTTGCCAGCTGTCTTCATTAATTTCCAGATGTTCCACCAGATGTTTTCTTTTAGCCTTTCACAGCCTTTCCAGTCTTTTGTTGCCACAGTCTCAACTGAAATGTATTGCTGTCATCAATTTCTAAATTCTGCAATAAATTTCAAAAGCTATTAAATCCTTGTTCTAATTTCAATTTAAATATAAGTTTTCCCAAGCCCGTGTACACTTTTTTTTTATGTAGACAGTGTAGAAATGGGCTAGGACAAGGAATAAGGAAATAAAAGGAGGACTGGTTTATGAGTGTACAAACAACTTTCAAGTACCTGCATGCTTAATCAAAGAGGTTGTGGTTTTTCTTGTTTGCTTACATTCTTGATGTTGAAGATATAAAATGAATGTACACAATTTGTAGCAAGACCCACAGTCTTGATGACATTTTCCTGCCTATTGGGTTTTAAGTCTAGTATTTCCTTAATTTTCCAGGTAAATCAGAATTTTGTCATTTTCAATTTGTTTTTTTAATTTTTCCATTGTTGTAAAGTTTACTTGTTGCATCAATATCCAAAGTAATATTTATTCAGTAGCTGCTTACTGTCTTTCTCCTAGGTCTAAATACGTGAGCTCAGAATTGGGGATGCGAGAGCGTCTGGTTGTTGGAGTCCTAACATCGAAAAACACCATAAATACCCTGGGCGTAGCTGTCAATCGCACCATTAGCCATCACCTGGATAATGTGATTTTCTTCACTGGCCTACGTAACCGCAAAGTCCTGCATGGCATGTTTGTTGTTTCTCATGGAGATGAGAGACTGATATGGAACATGTTCCAGAATATCAAATACATTTTAGACCACTACGTCAACGACTATGACTGGTTTTATCTTGTCCAAGATGACACCTACATAGAAGCGGACAGGATCAGATCCCTGGTGGATCACCTTAGTATGGATCGAGAGCTTTACATGGGAAGCCCTGAGCAGTTTATAGGTGGAGAGACGGAGGGGAGGTATTGCTTTGGAGGGTTCGGATACCTCTTGTCAAGGTCATTGCTCCTCCGTCTCGAGCCATTCATGGAAAACTGTAGGAACGACATTGTGAGCGCAAGGCCAGACGAATGGCTGGGAAGATGTCTCATTGATTACACAAACACCAGCTGTGTCAGTGAACATGAGGTAGGTTAAGTCATTCTTGAAACAGCATGATCTCACAGAACACCACACCTCTTTTCTATAACAATATGTCACCTTTTTTTTTCACCTTTTAAATGCCTGTTTAAATATAGCAGGATGAGTGAGTAAGCAAAGAAATTACATGAAAGGACTGCCATTCAATGCTGTTGTGAGGCAGGTTAAAAAGAATGACTTTTCCGTCTTGACAGGAAAACTAAACTGTCACAGCAGACATCACGCTCTTGCCTCTGGGACAGCACTTAAAACCGAGAGACAGCTCTATAAAACTGTAATTACCATGCCAGCACCAAGGTGGTATTTATACTACAGAGTGGTTTACTAATACCCTTTAGCCTTTTTTTTTTCCACAGCTCCAGCACACAAGTAGGTAAACTGACAAGCACAACACAACTTGACGAATTCACGCTTGCTTGGGTTCAATGTTGTGAAAATCCCATGTGGGTCAACATGCTCTGCTCCTGTAATGTCATTAGAATTTAAGGTCAAGCATGCTTGGTGGAGCCTTGATCTGTCCCAGTGCCCTCTCTCTTGATTATTTGTTGTCCTCAGCACAGTTGGCATAGTCGGGGCCAAAGTTGTGGTTTTTGTTGACACATTAAAATGCATGCTACAAGGTTATTAATGGAAACCTACATAATTCCTTTTACTATATAAATTTGAAACACATGAATAACGTGAAGGCTAGTGGGCGCAGGGAGCCATCTTGCCACACAGTTGAAGCAAGTTGCATGGCTTACTAAAGTCCTTGAGCCAGAAAAGCTAGAGCAGAGGTCCAATTGATAAGAGAAGAAGAGCAAGAGGGGAGGAAAAACACAGAGCCAGACATCAGTGTGTAAAGAGAGAGCATTGGTGACAATTAGGCAGGACATTGCTTCAGTAAGTGCTCCACTACACCCTGGAAACTGTTGTGTGAGTGTCTTCGCTGCTCAGTTAGGCAGTGTCTCCTGTCGTTGGAGTTTTAAGAGCTTTATCAGATTGGATTCACTTTCTTAATCACACAAGCTCCTTAGGTGGTTACTCTGTTTTCAGCTTAAATGACTGTGACTTAAAGTGAGGTCCAGGTAACAGGTACGACAGATTTTATCTCTAACTTCACAACTGTTTCTCTTAAATCATGTCACATTGGTCCTAATTTATTTTATAAGATGTAATAAAACAAATCAAGATAACAGGAAATGGAAAAAAAACAACAACTGTCTTTAAATTTGAACACGGATGCTGCACCTCCTCACTTTCTCCAGAATAAGTATAGTAACTGGAAATGGCAAAAACTTTCTCAACTTTAATAGGGATGCTGCACCCTTTTACTTTTCCATAATGCAGATTTGACCTTAAATTCTATTTGCCTTTACTCATTTACTCTTTCACTTGCTGTGCATATATCAGCATTGCCTCTGAAAATGGCTGTTCTTACAAATAGACCTTCTGAAGGCTTCGGATCAGAGGTCCTGCTGTTGTTCATCGCTCCACATTTCCATCTATTTATGTGTCACATGCTCGCTTGAGATTTCATAAAGCTTATTACATACAGGGTCAACTGACTTAGAATAAAAGTGTCTTGTTCTGGTGACCTTTCACCTATGGCACAAAGAAGAGAAAAGCCAAGACCTGTCCAGGACAGAAGAAGATTAAGTTTTTCTGTTGCCACAAAGTAGATGAAGAGGTCACTGAAAGATGAGCACCACTGATGAATTGATTGAGCAAGAACAAAAAAACAAATAAAAACTCCACGCCCTGAATAGTTTCAAAGCACTCCATTTTCACTTCCTTCACTCCCTTATTTAATATGTCAATTTAAAAATTCCTGGAATCGTTTTCTATTCGCAAATGTGGCCTAAGCCCACGTGTGGAGTGTGGAGAAGGGTGAGAGTGAAGATACGGCCTGAATTGCATGTGATGTGTTTAAATGGGCAAACGCAGCGTAATAACTAAGCTAGGGATTAGCATTAGGCATGTTCCTGTCATGTGGGATCAAAAACACCTCATGAAAAGACCTCTATGTTTCTTCTCAGGGGCTTCAGTACCACCATTATAAGTTGAAAAAAAATTCTGATCCCAGTAAAGAACGGAACGAACAGTTCAACAAAGCTCTGACTGTCCATCCAGTATCTGACCCTGAGCAGATGTACCAGCTGCACAGATACTTCACTGAGCTAGAGCTCCAAAAGACCTATGATGAGATTGCTAAGTTGCAGGTAAGTTTTTTTTTTTTTTTTCAAAGTTCTATTAAAAACCCATGGGCGAGAAAAAAATAAATACATAGGTCCTCTGCATTTACCTGTTTATTGTTGGTTCAGTCTTATCTGTATGGTAGATTCAGATTTATTTCTGTAAGAGATGGGTCTACAGCTGATGATATCAGAATAATTGTGTTTCCACAGGCTGAAATAAAGAATGTGAGTCTGGTTGCTTTTGAAGGAAACCGAAGCGCCCAGTGGCCCATTGGCATAGCTCCACCATTTGAGCCAAAATCTCGGTTTGAAGTTCTAAAATGGGAATATTTTACGGAGGAGGAAATTTATTCATGTGCCGATGGCTCTCCAAAGTGTGAGCTGATTGGCGTTGATCGTTTGGATGTGGCTGATGTCATTGAAGTAGCCGTGAGAGAGCTGAACAAGAAGTACGAGCCTGTCCTCCAGCTGAGAAAGCAGCAGCTGATTAATGGCTACAGGCGTTTTGACCCCACCAGGGGGATGGAGTACACTTTGGATCTTAAACTTGAGGTAGTTAACCAAAAAGGTTACAGCCATTCCATCACCAAACGGGTTCATCTGGTGCGACCTTTAAGTCGGATTGAAATCATTCCAATGCCCTATGTCACTGAAGCTACAAGGGTACACATTATTATTCCTCTTACTCTCCAGGACCGCAGCTATGTCAACCATTTTTTGGAAGTCTTTGCCTCACATGCATTTGAGACCAATGATAATGTAGTTCTAACATTCTTGTTTATTTATGACCCAGTGGAAGCACAGCAAGTTAACCAAAATGATATATTTGCCAGTGTGAAGACGCAGATAAATGCTTATGAACACAAATACCCTAAAGTAAAAATCCCATGGATAAGCGTCAAGACGGAAGCACCATCCCAGATCAAGTTCATGGACATAATCTCTAAAAAGCACCCTGTTGACACACTATTCTTCTTGGCTAATGTCAACACAAACACCAATACAGAATTTCTGAACCGCTGTCGGATGAATTCCATCAACAACTGGCAGGTATTCTTTCCCATCCATTTCCAGGACTACAAACCCGATGTTGCTTACCACAACCAGCAGCTTCCAGTCACAGTTGATCTAATAAAGGACGCAGGCCATTTTGACCGCAGATCATATGAAGAAGCATGTTTTTACAACTCGGACTACATGACAACACGCACACGAATGGTGGCAGATGTCCAAGAGAATGAAGATCTTCTGGAGACCCTGGACATCTTCGAAATGTTTGTTAAATATTCAGATCTGCATGTGTTCCGCGCAGTGGAGCCAGCTCTGCACCAGAAGTACATCTACCAAACCTGCAACCCGCGTCTCAGTGAAGACATCTACCATAGATGTGTCCAGAGCAATTTGGAAGGTCTCGGTTCTCGCTCCCAGCTCGCCATGCTACTGTTTGAGCAGGAACAAGGAAACAGGACTTGATAATAAAGTGAACTTTGTTTCCAGCATTAGTTGAAATGGACTTTGAAAGCTGGCTGGTTTTTACAAGCTAGAATTTGGGATCAATGGGAGCAACACATGCACAGCTCTGATTACATAGATGACCCTACAGTCTTTCAGATAGTTTACCCCAAATCTAGCCCCATATATTTTTTGTTCTTAGGTTAAACATTACATTTCAGAGGATGGAAATATGTTGCTGCACGTTTCGGCTCAATGTTTGCTCTTGTGTCGTTTTTGCTGCTTTGCGTGCGTCTTCTTTTTTTTAGTGGCTGAATTTATCTTGATCAAGAGGTGACTGAACATTTAGGGTTTTTTTTAAAGGACATTTCACCAGGAAACAAATCGGGGGAAAGAATCAGTCAAATTAACCAGATTTGATTGCCCAGCCGCAGCTCTTGAATATATTTGTGTCTCTTCCAACAAGGGCATTGAAACATTGAATTTTGGAAATGTATTTGCATATTTACATAAGCCATCTTTGTTCATGTGCCTTACACTGACTTTAGACATGAGTACTGTTTCCAAATCTTAAGGCTTTTGCAGTTCATCCCTTCAGGTAATGCGTACCTGATGTTTTCATTAGACTGCTGGCATTGTAACAACATGAATGACAGTTTTTAGAGAGGTGGAAAATTTTATCCCTCGCTCTGGATAAGTTTTTACAGGGCTGTGACGGTTAAAAGGGGTGGGCAGTTAATCGTATAGGTTGTATTGATGCCTCTGTACCTTCTGTTGGGCAATTGTTTTAATCGGTGAAATGAATTTGCCTGCTAGAGGTAGAGGACAAATATTCCTGATGCATGAATGAATCAGCTTGTTAAATGTCTGAATTGAGTGCATGAGTGTGTCATTTTCATCCACATGGAAATAAATGGTGCTTTAAAATTAGAAATTAGTCATTAAAATTAAGAATGTATGGTTTTTTTTTATATCATCGAATAAAGCAGTTTTGTTTCACTAAAGTAAGATTTGTAACTGTTACAAAATATTTTGGACTGTAGAATTACATATTTTTATAACTTATGGACTCCTTAATGGCACTGTTTTCTCTTAGAAATAGCTGCCTTTTCTCCCAGTTGCAGTGCAGTCTGATGGGAGGCCTTTTCCATGTTACTGAGTGGTGTTGGAGGTTGAGGTACTGGACACTAGAGAGTCATTTAGTACGATGTGCAATATTACAGATAACACAGCTGTATACATGGCCACCAAGAAGTTTTTTATGTGCAACTACAGCTGTGTGTGTATTATGTTGCTGTTCAAGACATTACATAGAGTTAGGACTCGTGCTGTGTTCATTGTTGGGTAAATACACTGTAATTTGTTTTAGACAAGACACTAGACACTTTTCACCATAAAATTTACTTTTGTAATACATAAAAGTAATACATTTTATTTAACTTTAATAGGATTTTATGTATATGTTGGGAGAACCCCATTCAGAGTGGTGCTCCTCAGTGTTTTTCCTTGTTTTCTGCCACATGAACACAGACTATGGAGGTCAGTTATAGCTGAGTATTTTTCACATTTATTTTTAAACGCATCTCTTTCTTTATGAGAGCAGCAACAATCCTTCAGCTGATGTAATATGAATGTTCTCCTTGCTTGACACTAATAATGTGCAAAATTGGTAAATGAAACTTCCAAAAACCACTGTGAAAAATGGAGGGCTGAGATTATGTTATGAAGTTATTGTGGTAATATGCGTCGTGTTTGCCTTCTGAAGATGTAAGAAGCTTGAAATTGATTTATGCAAAATACTTCTGCACTAACAGAGGCTTTCTTGACATTCTCTGTACATGTATAAATATTTTATAGACTCTATTGTAAGCCTTTTTCAGTCTGATTTATACAATAATTTTATTTTTGATGACCAAATCAAACATATACTGTATTTCACTTGGTATGTCTGTTGTTATAGTAATTTGAAAATTAAATAATTGCATTCCAGTTTGACTCGAACAGTTAATTTGGGGAAAAAAATAGGGATTCTCATTTTTAAAATTGAATTTGATGTTTGGATATATACTGTATGTCTCACTTGGCTTTTTTTTTAAGTATTCAGGTACTAATGTAACCAAAGCAAAGAACTTTTTTTATTTTTAACTGTTTCTCACATTTTAATGTCTGATTAAAATTTCCAATGAACTGTGAATTATAATTTTTAAATAAAGAGTATTTGAATATAAACATTTACCTTTCCTTTTGTCTTTATATTTGATGAAGATAATATTTGAATTGAAGAGAGATATTCGTATGTCCGTCATATTCTGCTTACAAATTTCTATTTGTCCTTTAGGTGTCAGCAGAAGATCATGTTTACTATCTGCAACTCAGGCCCGAGTCTTCTTACTGCTTAAAACTTGTCTGACTGCTGTTGACGAACATTTAAAAATCATATTTCTAATATAAAATGAATTTCTTACTCCTTTTTAGTGTGGGATTGCAGTTAAAATTCCTGTTCCTGACCTGAGATATTCTGTGTCTGGGTTGGGTAAAAAGAGGGAAAATGTCGGAACCTTAATTATAGTTTTAGTTATTTCAAGGGTCCATGTGCACTACCAAGAGGCATGCTGTAAAACCACAAAACTATAGAGTAGCTGAAAGTTAATTGTAAGTCATTATTTTGTACTTCGGTTTACGTTCAATCTCAGGACTTTCTCCACCCACACGGTGACAGTTGTTCCAAGTCCACCCAGAGACTGGCACTACTTTTATTTTTCACAGCAATGCGAGTCCACCTGGAAGACATTTTAAGAGGCAGAATTACACAATTTGCAAGACATTAAGAATGGCTACAAAATCACTTACTCTTACAAGATAACTTTTCAAAGACCCTCTGAATCATCAGACAGTTCCTAAAACTTACCTTCAAATTCTTGCAGTCTCCATGTAACCTTCTTAGCCTTTGTCATGGACAGGGTCAGTTTTAAACCACCACAGAAATAAACCACAGAATTTCAAAGTGAATTAGACTGTATTTAGGAGGCACTTGTTTTATCAATCTAGACTTTAATAGTTAATGTATTTAACATATTTAACACTTATAAAATGTGTTCTAACAGAAGAAATCACAAGGTCACACTTTTGTACAAAATGTAAGCTTTCCACGTTACTGAAGTGATGGCTCCGTCAGACATGGGATGAGTGTAATGCTTGTGATTGATTGATCACTCCTTTTCAGTCATAATTTGCCCCTCTGAGATGCCTCTCCTAGGCCTAAATTGAAAAATAAGGAGCTGGAGATAACAGCATATACTCAAATCTAAACAGTAGATTGTTGGATTAAATGTTGTCATGTAATAAATCCATACAGTTTGAATGTCATGGAACTGTAAAAGGTTGGCTCAATGAGCTGTGCAGGTGTGGAGCTCGGAGTGGAGGCTTAAGGAATCCCAGGAATGTGAGCTACATGTTGTGAACCCGGGATGTTGTCCCATCTGCTACGGTACAGACCTGCTGCTCGTCTTAGCCCTGTGGCACCTTGCACAGACTACATACTGTTGTAAGATCAACTGTTTGTAATTGACTCTCCCATCTTTAAATGCTCTTGTATGCAGAAATAATCAGGCTGTGTTTTACAGTGCAGCTAAACGCAACATCTGGAGGATAAAAAGCTTTTCTACATTGACTCCAGGCTCCAGTGTTCAAATAGAAATGCAGCCTTGTATTCATCTCAACACACCAGGCCCTGTGTGGCTTGTCTGAGCATAGCTACAATTATTGATGACAGTGGAGAAGATTGTTATGCATAGCATGTACAGGATGCCATCACAGACTGTGATTGGGAACCTTTTGAAAATGTCAAAGTGACACATGATTATGAATATTTAACAGCCATGTACAGCCTATGATTACTTGACAGGAGGAGGGGATCTGACAGATGAGGGCTGTGGAATATCATTGTAAACTAGAATGATATATAGTGATATTGTAGCCACCTATCAAATTAACAGAGGGACTGCATTCCATTTGCAAACACGGGATCCAGTCATTTAAAATATTTTGTAAATTTCTCAGACAAATATGAATTATATACAGAGCGGATTGTCAAAGGCCTGGTAAAACTTCAATTTTGTGCAGGTTAAAGTTAAAATTTAGTGCTATTTGTTCTCAGTTATCAATAAAATCAGGATCTTACGTTTTAGAACATGATGAACTCAGTCCTATATGGGAAAGCAAGGGATGTACTGTAGGATCAGCACCTTCGCCAAAATAAAAACATTAATCTTGCACATGCAGTTGCAGCCCGGAATGTTCTTCTCCCAAAGGAATTTGTTGAACATTTTCCAGGTCAGAGTTAATTAACAGAGGACACACTTCATGCATTACCTGATTTCCATGGTTCAGTGGAGATGATGCGTAAGAAAGACGAGTTCATAAGAAGCAAAACTGACATTGGTTTTTTGTGATGCTCAATTATCTAACCTGTCCTTCGTGACACTAGAATGTACCTGTTATTTTGATCTCTAGCTGTTTTCCACTACACTGATAGTCAAATTGTGACTCGAAATGTAAGTCCCATGTACATTCAGCATTTACTCATTGTGAAAGATTAAGCAAATGTTATTGTGTTTGTTGTTACTTCACAACAAATAAATAATTTTACTGTTACCGGACAACCGATATTTTAAAAAAATTAAAAACCGTGGGAAAATGTATACAAGAACTGGCCAAATGAAAGGTAAACAAACATAAAAACAAATAGTATATACAATTTCTCAGCATCAGTCAACACAAAGGAAAACAGTGTGGGTGATAAAAATGTATTTTTGGGGAGCACAGTCCTGATATAAACACAAAAGAATCTATATTGTATTTCAGTAAGCGTGTGATAGCCTGTCCTGACATAAACATCATGTATAATAGTAAATCATTATTATGTTTTAAAGAACAGTATATTGTACTTGGTATCTCTGTCATCTTAGATCAGGTTACATGGCCAGATGTCCTAAGTTATTCATTTTACACAAGGAAAAGTGAGGAAAATTGATCTTTGAAGCTACTGAGCAACAAATTGTGAATTAATTAATTTTAAACTTCTGTTAGCTATCTTGTGCTTCGAAAACTATGTCTTTGTCCTGGCCGCTGAGGATGAATCTAACAAATAAGACTTTCTAAGCTTTCAGGGCACTTCTAAAGTTAGAGTTTATGGGTGCTACGTACTGTAAAAGCTTCTCTAATTCTACATTTTAAAGATAAAACCGTACTACAAGAAAACTCTGAACTTCCCTGCTAACTGTTCTTATTTTCAAACTTTCCATTTTTCATGTACCAGCTCAGGCGAGCCACATCAGCTTAATGTGCTCAGTGATGTGTGCACAGTGTTAAAGTGCACATGCAAACACACACACACACACACACACACACACACACACACACGTACTGATGCCAGGTCAAAACTGTAAATAGCTGTAACACTTTTACAGTAATACCGGCCCACAAGCTGAAGGAGATGACTTGGCAAAAAAATAAATAAAATTGAGTTTCATATTGCTTATGCCAGCTTAAAGTTGTGACCACAGTTAAGAGTGAATGGTGGGCAGAAATGAACTGAATAAGAGGAATAATGAAAATACAACCATGTCATAACTGCAAACATCATTCTGGTAGAGGGCTTGTCTGCTGTCTTCAAAAACGCAGAACAGAAAAGAAGAAATTATGTAGATAATAATCACAATCCATATAGTTCATTTTAGTTACCTTGACAAATGTATTGATGTTTTTTTTTTCAGTCTAACATATCAGCAGATTGTAAGTGTACAGTAAAATGCTACAATTGTGATCAATATTGTTTTATAAAAGTATTGGCTCAAATATATAAATTACTAAAATTAATGTTACATTAGTTATATATTAACTGAATATAAACAACAACAATTGAAACAGAAGATTCTCATTTTAAAGTTGGACATTATGTACAAGTACAATGCTACTCTCTAACACCTTAACCACAAACCAGACAAAGTGTTTCATGTGGAAAGATGCTGATAGGTCCAGGGTCACAGAGTTCATCACAAACAACTGCCCTCATTGGATCGATGTAACAGCTTTGTTTACAGAACTATTCTCATCTTGTATACAATATAGAACATTGATAATGCTATGTTCTTAAATAATTATATAATTTATCATATGAGTTGGCTTGATGTGGTCTAAGGTGTTTTCCATGAAGTAGGACACATTTTGCTGGGAGATAAATGTAGGGATACAGACAGAAAGAAATGAAAGATATTCTCTGAATAAATAAATTAATAATACATTTTGGAGTATAGACTGAATCAAGTTGACATACAGTCTTCCTCTTGTTGCCTCATGATGATGATCATGTAGCAAAAGTTGGTCCTTAAATTAAAAAAAAGTGCCTTACTGCTCTTGTGCAGCTGGACAAAGTGGAGAAGGGTCCCATCCTGGGAGAAAAACAAAAGAGTAAAAGCGGTGTCTGATTTGTGCCTATATACTGTACGTACAGGTGCTTTGTTAGCAGCACAAGTTTGGTATTCGACTTTGGCTGTAGCTTTTCACTCGTGACTGAAAGAATCAACGGAAACACCGAGGGTCTGTTATTGATCTCAACACAGAAAGCTTTTATCTCCTGGTGTCATGACAACCGGTCAGCTCTAGCAGGCGAAGTCTTCAAATACGCCATGGCGCCCAGCGTGATGGTGGTGAGGATGAGAGTGAGGGTGGTGGTGGTGGTTGGGGAGAATTGTGTTGGAGTACGCCCCCTCTGGGTGACTCCTTGTTGTGTCGTTGGGCTCCTGTTGAAGGATTCACAACAAAACAACTTAATTTATTTTATTTGACCTTTGTTGGGTAAAATCAGTTGAGAACAACTAATTTACAGTGATGAATATCCAATGTAAAACAGATGATGACCCAGAAGGAAAAGAATCAGAATAATGTCTTGACAGGGTCATTTAAAGTTACATGATTGTGTTTTAGTTGGTTATTTACTTCCCATAAGTTAAATACTTTGGAGATACACTTTCACTTTTATTTCTGTGTTTGTGAATCTGTGCCAAAAAAGCTGCATTTAAGAAGGATCAGGATCAGGAAAATCTTTATGTGTTGGTTTATTTGGACTTAAAGACTGGAAGTGAGGGGGAAAAAACCTAGCCTGGCTGTGCCCCCCCCCCAAAAAAAAACATGTCTCTAAAGATTTTTAATCTATATGTAAATTGAAGATTTGTCTCTGTCTATGGCACAGCTTGCTAGATGTGGTCAGTGAGTACAGTTTGGTATTGATTTCTCAACAAGCACAATGGTGCCAAGCAACCTCACTGTGATGGCTGCACCTGGATGTTTGTTAACAGTAACAGCATGTAATTTCCATCGAAACTATTGAGCAAGAGAAGCAAATACAATGTCATTAGCAAATTTAACACGTACACATCCAAGGTTGTCCGGTGCTATCATTTCATCACACACAGAATCCCATCCAGATGGACTGTGTACCATTTAGCAAGTGTGTGACATGCATTTCCTTCCTGCCATAAAGCCTTCATACCATGTGGCTAACATTAAATTCCTCATAGTTAAAATTAAAGCCTGCTCAGTTTTAAAGTTTCGTAACTTTTTGTATGTCTGAATGGATCAAATCTCAAGTGCCTTATAAAGAGGACTGCAAGACCAAGAACAAAATATAGTGAAGTGAAAACAGTTATAAACCCAAAACTGTAAAATTCTTTAATAAAGTAAAATTTTGAAAGGTAGTTTTAAATATTGTTTTTATCTGCAACACATTTTGCAACATGCCTACGAAATTTGAAGTTACTTGATGTTGCTCTTGGCTTAATGAAATACTTCTATGATATTGTTCTTTTCATCTGACTCTCTAAAGTGTATTTCCTAGTTTCCCTTTTTATATTGAACTGAACATTTTCTGTCAAAATGTAGCCAGTGAAGGAATTCTATGTGTTTTATGGCATTTTCTCAGATGTAGCTGTTGTAAACTCAGGGTGATGGGCAGATTACAAATGAAACCCTTGTCAGCAGAGGACTGTGTAAACAGATGCTACATCACATTTTTGTTCAGGGTTTCTGGGAGAAAGAAACGCCGGGTAAACACTAGCTGGATGTCAATTATTTAAAGTGTGGTAGATGTACACCGTATATTAAGTAAATAGGAAGCTGAGCTCCAGATTAGTTTGACTGAATTTTCTGTGAATTGTTATTGGATTTTTGTATATACTGTGGTTTTCTGCATGAATTGTAAACTAATTTGGTGTCTACATCAGAACTGGAATGTAGAATTAGATTTTAGCCAATCACGTCAGCCAAACCCATTCACAGCTGCAAATATTGAGCAGTAAAGAAATCAATCTTTTCAATTTCTCTTGCTGGCTTGTTTAAAATGAAAAAAAAACTGTTCTAGATTTAGTATGTGGTGTGGAGAAATGTTCAGTCGGAGCTCAGCAATTTCAGATGTGAGTTGAGCCACGCTGAATCTAAGGAGGAAATCGCATTTCAAAGAGTGGTTAAAACTAATTAGGGACATTATAGTATTCATGATTATAGAAGTAGGAAAAATGAAGTTGTTTCTCCTTATATTATTCTTTAGTAGTTTCCCAGCAGCATTCAAATGCTGCAGGGAAACTTGTATATTCTGCATGAAAGCAATGCAGCTGTTCCAGTTTGGTCCGTACCTTTGTTTTCATTTCTTCTAGACCGACTGTTGCGACCGTGCTGGTCTGCGGCTTGTTCTTCTTCTCTTTCTGTGGCCTCAGCATACGCTGTAGCCGACGCTTGATCACCTGGTTTCACCCAAAGTAGCAGCAGCAGGGACAGGTGAAAGAGCAGAAATGATTGGAGGAGACAAGAAATGCAGCAAAGTGAAGAATTCATTCTCTGTGATGATTACATTACAGTTCCTCCCTCTGATTTTACTTTAGTCACACATGTTTGGCAGTCAGCAGGTAGCTAGCGAGAGAGATTAAAGAGGATGCAGCTGAGACAGGATTTCATTTTATGATCAAAGTTAGAAGCATGTCCTCTGCACAGACCTGAGTGATTATTAGTTTCTTCAAATAAATCAAATAAAATGCCTTTCACGCATGCTAAACAAATGCACTGCCTGTGCCTAGATTTTGTGATGATCGCAAAATGAGAAGAGCGTGGATATGTACCAACATGCACAAGATAAAATGTTTTTATAAGACAGCAAACTAGACGATAAAGGCACCAAGATGTTTTTTATTTAAATATATTGTTAATATTAGCAGATATTTTGTTTAAATCTCAGTGTTAATTCAGTAATTATGACATAAATCATTGTGATGTCACACTGCGACTGTATGACCTATGCATGTGTGTGCAGAGACCGTACCTCATAGATATAATCCAGTATTTCTAAGACTGTCAGGATACTAGCACCGATGAATAAACCCATCTGTCCACCGATGTCACCTGAAAAGGAAGAATTATTCAAGAACAGCAAAAAAATGTTAGAGCACCTTCTGTAGTTTATTCTAATGAGGACTATATGCTGCTAACACAACACATCTCACTGTGTACAAACAAGTCTATTTAAATACTCAAAAAAAGAGTGGAAAGAGTGACATAAATCTCACCCAGTAAACCTGCAACATCGTAGGCTTTCTTCTGCTCAATTGTTTCATAGTTCAGAGCCTCAAAGAAAATATCTAAGACCAGGAAGTTGTCTCTGTAGATAAACAAGTAGAGCATGAATATCAAAATAAACTGAAAAATATACTATTTTTATAATGCACAAAATTTAAATAATACGTAAAAAAACAGTCAGATTTATACTCATTGTGAATTATCTTGTCAGACTTATCTGACGACTCATTACACACATCAAAGACATTTTTGAGATAATGAGGTGCTTCAGGTCTGACTGAGGTGAACAGAACAAGCGCTGACATGGCAGTAGCTGTTCAGGTGCTGTCACAGAGGGCATGTTTCACGTTAAAAGGACAAGTGATAAAATACTGACAGACTATTAAAGTCGAGCACAAGACGCACTTTCTGGAACTCATAAGCACATCGTGTTTATTATTTCTTGATTGCATGGTGTGCAAACAAATTCTACCAAGTGAAATGAAAATCCATTGAGTGGAACAGATTCATAGAACAAATAATCAGTCAGAGGCAAAGAGCTAAAACATCAAAATACAGAAGTAAAATAATTATCTGAGTGAAGATGATTCAAAAAGTCAGACAACAGTGTGTTTTTGAATTAATTATCAAAAATAACATCCGTTTTGCAATAAAACGAAAAATCCTCTCCAATATTTGAACTGTTTTCATTCTGTGTAGACCTTGAAATTCAAACCAAGATTAAATTCAGTTGGCATCTGGCATCTTGTCATCAATTGGTTATTGAGAGTAGAACTGACTTCATGATAGTGCCAGGTCAGAGAGTAATCAAAACTGCATTTTATAATCCTCTGGATTACATCAATTTAAAAAAGGAGCATTTTTGTCAGACCATCTGACAGGATGACCGCATGATCAACAGAAGAAGTATCAGAATCTCATGATACAGTATAATAAGGCTATCAAATGTTCAGATTAAAAATGATTAATAGATTAGGCCGTCGTATTCATAATGACCTCATGGTATATTGATCCCTCGTTACTCGCGGTTAATGAGCACGCTAGCTGCTCATATGTGTCCTGCTGAAGGTTCCTGTCATACCTGATGTAGTCTTCTGACCTGTCGTATTTTCTGGACAGATACCGAGCAGAGCCTTTACTGGGGATTTTGACCATGGAGAGCTCTTTACCGTATCGAGTAAGATTACAAGGCGTCTCACATGGACAGGTATCCCCACTGTTCTTCTGTTGCTGTGCTGCAACACAATAAAAACAGCAGTTCAGCAGATGTAGACCGGGATGGTTTCAAAACTGATTTAGTGGGTCTAGCAGAAAAACTTTCAGGATACTGCACAGGATCTGGAGACTAAAGCTAAAACAAACAAAATCCAAATAATATTTCCTAGAATTTTTTTTGACTAATTTTATGGTAGAACAAGCTGTAAGAACATTCATCCGTCTATTTTCTCATAGACAAGACGATCATAATCTTCTTGTAGGTGAGACGATCACAGTCATTTCATCTACAGCCGCTTATCTAATTTGTGGGTCACAGGTCTGCTGGAGACTATCCCAGCTTAATACAAAAGGTGGGCTGCACCCCAGATAAAATGCCAGCTCATCACAGGGCCACACGATAGACCACTGACATTCATACCTATAAACAATTTGATGTGATGTGACCAATTCACCTAAGCTGCATCTTTTCAGAGGAGGAAGGAAGGTGGAGAACCTGCAGAGAATCCATGCAGACATGGGGAAAACATAAATCTGCACAGAAAGGAACTGAACTCAGAACCTTCTTGCGGTGAGGTGACAGCACCACCCACCACTGTACCACCCACTGTAAAGACAACACTGACTTGTCATGGATAACTAGTTAAGAAACTTCTCAATAAAAACTAGCATATATGAACCAGTTTTAGCATTAATTTTGAGTTAGATTTACTAATAAATGTTCATAAGCACGTCTGACTGTGTGCGACTGCTGACAGTGATGCCTGGCGGGTAGTCTGCAGTGAATTTATCAAAATTCTTTCAGAGTAAACAGCTGCAAAAGTTGATGAAATCAGTGAAAATGAACCAAAACAGCAAATACAAACAAGTAGTTAAGACTGCTCTGTGATGCTGAGAGGAACTGCAGTGATTATTTTCTTTGTCATTATTTGACTAACCCATTCCACATTCCACATAATCATTTCATCTTGAGTTACAATACCATTACTGATTGGTGCAGATATGAATATACTCCATAAAAAAAAAACAAAAAACCCCAAAACAAAACAGATCTGGCATTTACTTGATATCTATTCAACTTCCTCGCCTGAAGGCCCATCCCTCTATGTTGTACAGAGACAGATGACAGAAATAGGTGAGCACATAAGATAATGAGGTTTTAATGTAATCACCCAATTTAATAAACTATAACTTTAGCAATATTGATTAAAATAATTATAAAAAACATTATCAAATTTATTTTGGGAATAAATAATCCAGTCAAGTAAGTGCTGCTATAGTCTATGAAAAACATGCTTAGATTTTTACCCATGTAACTTTGTGTGTTCTCTTGTCAGAGAGGAAAGCAACACTAATCATACTGACATCATTTATGTCTTTTATTACCAGGAAGGACATTTTTCATGCAGTGGCAGTTTTGCACATATTTTCTGTCAAAATTGGAACAAAACACCTTTGAGTT
Organism: Antennarius maculatus; assembly: GCA_013358685.1. Classification (NCBI taxonomy): domain Eukaryota; kingdom Metazoa; phylum Chordata; class Actinopteri; order Lophiiformes; family Antennariidae; genus Antennarius; species Antennarius maculatus. The sequence continues at coordinate 12,536,471 of CM023618.1, forward strand.
TATCTATTAGTGTATAATATATACATATTTTCTTCTTATCCATGCACTAATTTATTAGCCTATGGAGGTCAAATTCATTCAAATTTTTTTTTCATTCAGGGATATGACATGAATTATGCGTATTATTATTGCAAGAGATAACTAAGATTTCATTCATTTTCTTTCAATAGTGTTTGAATTAAGAGCAATATAATTACATTTTTGACTTATTTGCCAGAGAAATGATGACTATTCCATGACTATAAAAAATTATTACCTTTTTTTTTTCTGAAAACCTTTGAAATCAAGGCACCTTTGTTCAGTTGTAATGTCTGGTGGTGGAAAATGAGAGCTGAGTAAAAGTTAAGGATGGGGGGTTGCATGTGTAGATATGCAGGACTGGCACGCTGGTTTAATATCACAGTTCAACAATGGAGACGGCACAGCCATCAAGCTCTAAAGAGACTAAATCACAATGAGGAAAAGTCATTTCAAAATATCAAAGTCTACCTCCAGGTATTTGTATTGTGGAGAAAAAAAAAATCCTTATCATATTTACTGATTGTGTTTCCATTTCCCTTTGGGGGGAACCTATTGTAATGAGAAAAGAAATGAAGGACAATTGTTTCTTACCAAGTGCTTTGTCAACACAGTTGATTTTACTGGGAGGACAGATATCTGCGGTTCCTGAAATGGAAAACAGAAAATGAGTCTGATCAATCAGAAACAAAATGATCAGTGACCCGTGTCTGCTGCAAACAACACTTCACAGCTTATTATTCATCTCCAAATTAAGGCAGGCACACAGAGGATGACTTCTCTCCTTAGCGTCTGGGCCATCTTGGACGTTTATCCTTGATTGCACTAAGAAATGGAATGTAGCAGCTTCAGCAGTGAGACACATTTAGAGTCTTAATAAACAATCAATACACTACTTCCTGGTAAAAAAAACACATATTGCAGACTTTAATCAGCAGTGCAATTACATGGCAAACATATACAAATATACAAAAGCTAACAACAAAAATAAATGAACAAATTGACAACACATATGAAGCAAGAAAATGTTGGCATGTCAGAAGTCAACCCTGGTGGAGGTTTGTGTTTTCTGAGTGATGGCCAAGATTTGGTAAGGCAAAACAAATCCCATTATAATGTCCCCTGGACAACAGCTTTCCATTGTTCTTTGTATTCTACACATGTCTTTAATAAGTCTTGCTTGTTTTTCTGTGTTTGACAGTGAGAGAGGACTGATGAGGTATCTTTATTGTGAATATACACTGAAAATCATTGTGAGTAAAATTGTGTGTTATCAGTACTGTCAGTATATACCATACCAAAGTAAAAGCATTCATTCTGTGGAATGACTGTCAGTGTTTTAGTGGGACCTGCTTTAGGATCAATATCACCGCTACATTAATGTTTCATTTGAAAGGTCTGCAGATGTTTAAGGCTGAGCTCATTTTAACTGCTTTATGTATTGTTCCAATGTAAGCAATTTACCCATATTCTACAAAAAAGTAAACTCATTATGTGACAAAAAAAAAAGGAAAAAAAGCCATACATTTGTAGATTTGTGTGTTTGGCTAATCAGTGTATTTTGTATGTAATGCAATCCAGAGTTTTGTAAAAAGAGAATCAAGTTTGAAGAAGTCCAATTTTGAATTCAAATGCATTGTTTGAGGCTGGTAAACTGTAAAAAATAAAAATACAGTCTCAATTTGTTTGACTATTTGATTTGAATGTTTCACACATTGATTATGGCAGTGGTTCTGAATAAAGGGAATATTTATTATTGATTGAAAAAAACCCTCATTTTGAATAAATCACATAAGTTTACTTTTATAAATGTTGAGGTTAGAGACAAAAGCACATTTTCTTTTGTGTGATGTATTAAGAACAAGAACAGCGTAAAAGCTTTATTTTTGTGGTCAACCAAAATAAAAATAGACCAGAACGCTAAAAAATGCATCTCAAACCAGGCATTTCTAGAAAACACACTTTTGCTTCTAGGCCTCGAAGGTCACGAGTCATGAGCAAAGATATAAAATGCTCTATAAATAGTCACCTCGTATATGAGTCACGGACCCTGTGAAGCCTCTACTTAGGATCCCGCTGATAACCAGACTGATAAAGACACCACCAAAATTTACTCAGTGTAGGTTAATACAAGAAAACTGTATAATATACATTAATCTGGTGCATTAAATGATATGAAAAAAATATACAAACGATACACATTAACTTTCAAGATATTGAAGCACCCAAAGCAAGACACTTTAAACAAAGGTGGCATTGTGCAACACATGCTGAAGACATTTTCCTGGCATGGTAGATGGACAGTAAACAGCTGCACAATGGCTGGAAACACATGTGCTGTTCTCTCCCAAAACTGTGGTAACAGACTGCAGATGGAATACAATAAATACACTGTAAATTGTATGATGTGTGCTCATGTACTTAATTGTTACTAAATTATTAAGTGTAATGTTTGCATTGTTATTATTAAACTACTTCTAAAGATCAACTTATGCAACAATGATTTTTATTCATTACTGATGAGTGCAAAGATACTATATGAGCTCCCTACAACCAAGAAGCGCTTTTGTAAAGTCAGACTGGGTAACAGGCCTCGGAAAAGTTCCACATTCATTTTATCTGATATAATAAATATCATATCATATGTGATACATCATTGCAAAGAGCAAGTGTCTCTGCTGTTCTCTTTACACCTCTGGCCTGTAAACAGCACTCACTTTCTATTTACTAAAAGGTTCTAACACTCATTGCTCATTGCTCCTCCTACTTACTGTACCTGTATGTGTCTCCTTCATTGAAAAATTGTTGGGGCAAACTTTTTGTTTCTGCAGTAACCACTTTGATAAGTAAGCAACCATCATGAATAGTTTCCCAACTTAATGAGCTCATACATTATTGTAATGCAGAAAACTATGCACTGATGCAGGTACTGCCACCCTACAGAGCACACAAACTGATTAGAGACAGGTAACCAAATTATTTTTATATATAAGGCAGGATGGAATTATTAATCATAATTACCGGGTCTGATTAGAAAATAAGAGAGAAATAAGAGAATATAAATAAAAGTATATGATTCATGAATCACACATGAAACGCGTGTACAACCGATACCAATCAGTACATAAATGATTATAAAAAGCCATTCTTACAGCTGTCATCCAACTTCTTAAGCAAGCATAAGAACAACGAGAACCAGTAATGTTATTGATCACTGTCATTACAAAGGCCCCAGGAGCACCAGGTAACATTTCTCAAATATATGCACAAATGGTTCCAAAGTTCATTCATTTACATAAGAGTCACTGACCAGAAAGCTACTGGCACTGTTGACAAGGATCTCACATCTGATTTCAAGTATCAGGGTCAAGCACATGGGGGCTCAAAATTATATCTATGCTTGAATTATTGAAGTGGGTAGAAAATGACAGCCCACAGTATTCAAATAGGTTCATGTGTTTTGTGATCGTGCTGGACAAACATTTAAAAAGATGAGGAATAGCTTAGTTCTAATTCTTTTGGAACATTTTATATATATTTATATATATATTATATATATTTTTGATGACTTTGAAGTTATCACAATACACAAAACACCCTGTATTTGGTCTTATTTAGTGATCAGTTTTCTTTAGCCTGTGCTCCCCCAGTAACTCAATGTCAGTCTGAAAGCTTAAATGACCAATGTGTTTGCCTGCAGTTTAACTTTAATGATATCTGCTTCATCCTATGTAAATGTGACAGAAGGCTAATCTTACCAGGCATGTGCACCATTCTGCAGTTACAGACTCGTAGGACCTCATTGGTCTCGCAGAGCAAGCGACAGGCACTGATGCTGTATGTGTCGTATCCAGGAAACTTCTCTTTGCTGGTGGAGCGGCAGTTCCCCCAGGGCTGGGGCAGGTAGGTCAGCTAAGTATACAGAGATTTATTAGAGCCCTGTCTGAACCATCCGGGGAAGGTGGTCGGTGGGAAGAACAGTGATCTGGTAACTGTGATGAAGAAGACCTACCCTCTGCTCCTGACATGAAACAAAGGTCTGGAAGCCCGGAGAGACACCAAATCCCAGCTGGTGGATATAGGGAGGTTCGTCTTGACTGTGGATCTGAACTCGGATGCCGGCCTCCAGGGACGTTTCATCTTTAGGATGAAACAGAGCACGAGCACAAAGCATTGTTAAGCGGGATATCACATGGACTCATACTTTGAAAAATAAACTAACGAGTAAATATAATTCTAAACACAAATCAGATTTTTCAGGAATTTTGGCTTTACCAGACATGGAAATGCAATCACAAAATGCACTATTTCCTGTAAATGACCCAGAGTTGTTGTTGCAGGTTGTTTTTATAAAGTACAGAGCCCAGTAGAGGTATCACATACTGTTACGTGGAATGGGATTTCATTGGACAAATAGTTATGAAGCTTACTTGTCTCTCTCCAGATGGGTAGATACTCATCCTGCTGGATATCCAACATGATCTCTAGCCCATTTCCCATGCCACCTTGCTTGGTTTTCCTGGATGTGGTCTTGTTACCATTAAAGGTGTAGCATTTCCCATATCTGGTGTAAACCTGGAGGAGAATAGATTCTTATCAAGGACATCATCATAAACATGACAGTCCACATACTGGCTGTGGAACTGTTGCAGTGCATCAAAATGGCAAGCAGAGATATAGAGCAAAAAAAATAAAATAACGGTGTCTGTTTTGGAAAGTAAGCGAATATTTCCCAGAAACCTCTGAATGCAGTCTGCTGGTTTGGTCCCTCGTGGACTTTGATAAACTGTATTTGAATGAATTCCCAACATTCACCACGCAAATCCAGTACATTGCAGCTCAATACTACTACCATCCCGCTGAAATATCAAATGGCATAAAAGATTCTTTTATCTTCCTTCAAAAGAAAACAAGAAACAATGAGAGCGAGTCTACTTTGAATGAACTGTCATGCCACCACCTATCAGAGCAGCTGTCTCTGTGGGGGACACATCACCTCTTTGTTTATGCTTCTCATATAAACTGCTGCACTGCAGAAAATATCCGTCATCTCATGTGAGTTGTAAGGGGAGAATCCGTGACTGACATGTAAACCGAAGAATACCACAGGCCCGCTGCCAGAATCAAAGACCAAAGATGGAAACTTGATAGCTCACACAGATTGGCTGACAAATACTCTGACAAACAGATTTAAAACCTCAACATTATTTTTGGATTATGTTTTAAAATGTTAATTTTGTGGTGGAATAAATGGTAATAATACCAAAACAAAAACAAAATCGGTGATCCACTTAGTGATGAAAAAAGAGTAGGGCTAGAATTTAAGTAATATACTGTTCTTTCAGATTAAATCAGTTAGAAATTGTCGACTGTTTTCTTTACACTTCACTTCCCTATTTGGGATTTTGCCAGAACTCTCTATTCACATCACTTTGGACTCACAGTTCAGGTCAAGATTGATAGGAATTGACTGAGAATCCCATTCTGATTGGTCAGCATGAATCCTATTTAAAGGGATATCTACTGCTATGGCTAAAATGGAAAGATTACTCTCCTACTTCCATTGACTGATTTGATGGTTCTTCAAACTCATTTACATCTAAGTCCCATTTCACAAGATTTTACGATCTGAACCCACCTTCTGGTTATGAGGTGACAGATGTAAACAGAATACCATAATGACACCCTGAAAAGCTTAATTACAGGTGAAAATCCAATAAAAGGCTAAACTATTGTTTTGTTTAGAGTTGATTAACACATGCTTCTGAGAATAAAATAGTAATGACCAACTAGAAGCAGTGTTATATGAGATTCCACATGCCGATTACTTGGATAACTACTTGTATAAGCGCATTTCATTCCTCTAAATGACAGCCATTTATAACTCAATATTACACATCTTTTCGCAGTGAAGAAAATAGTAATCAATTGGACTCACTTTGACCAAATATCAAATGAAAGGGGGCATTGATGGAGGCAAAGAAGTCATACAGGAGTCCATTGGCAACTTGTCGGAGAAACAGCAAGAGAAACAAACATTGGCGCCGCATACAGTAGATACAGACATCATTATAGAGACACTGTGACAGTTCAAGCATTCTCCGGAACACTGATGTCTCTCTTCTTTCTTTGATATCAGTTTGATTCTCTTAATGAGTGCTATGATGTCTAAATAAAGGTACTGGTCGAACAAAATAAGCCCTCATTTACAGACCACAGGGTGTATTCACATCTGAGATGGCTGAACAGCAAATCAAAGACTGTGTTTGGGTTTGGTCTAGTCATTCCTGGAACAGTGGGCAATTTTACAATATCCACAACAGTGATTAGACTGAGAAATGAGTGCTACCGACTAAAACCTCATGTTTGGAAAGACACCTATATTTTGTGCAATAATAGACCATGAGGCTTTTGATCTATGTGTTTGTGTATGCGTGTTTGAACTAAATGTGAGAGTGTGTTTCAATCCGTACAAGTACAAACCCAATGGGAGAATTAGTCAAGGATCCAGACGAATGGCTGATTACAGTACAAGTTGTAATTTAAATGGAGCATCATGTTATGTACTATGTACTTTGGTAGCACTACTTGTCACTTTATTAAATTACAGCACCTTTCAACCCAAGGAAAAATGATGGTGGTGCCCCATTGACAAGGCCTCATGTATTCATGTGTGACTTTTGACTGACATGCTATTAGGTTGAAACGATTTAATCTCTTTTTTGCTGGTGCGGAGCAGTTGCACTTATCGTTGTTCCTCCCCACCGTTCATTGACACACTTCAGCGTCAGCAGGCAGACCTTATCTGACAAAGCAAGTCACAGAGGCAAAAGAGGATTTCACTTTCATGAAGCTCAAAACACCCCACTTTCATTTCCAGTTCCATTTTCAAACTTTGTGTTCTTGAGGACGCTGATGTGCTCAAATGATGTCCCTGGAGAGTATGGCAAAGTTTTCCCATCATCTCACCCAAGAAATGGTCGTTGGCAGAGCTTCCACCTGTTTATTTCTGTTCCTCTGAACCTCCAATGTCTTTTTGCATCTGCAATTTGATTGATGGAGCATTTTTCTCTTGTTACATGTTGCAACAAATTTAGCAGAGTTAACAGGGCTGACTTGGATAATTCCCAAGAGGTGACTTGGCACTGTTGTTGACAAGTAGAAAAAGAGCAGCAGCATGGTGGTTATAATCCAAATGAAAAGAGCTTTTGTACTCCTCTGAGGAGCTCAGTTGTTTGCAAGAGCTAAGTCTTACAGTACTGTACTTAATGTTGCATTGTTCAGTCTTTTTTCATTTAGAGGTCTAAAGCAATTAGACAGATTTTAGCAATTTTCATTGTGGCATTGGCTCAAATCATGTATGAGGGTTTCCCAATTGGTATTTTTGGCTGCATCTGGTCCAACCATGCTGTGACTCTCATTCCCACTGCCAAATACAGGTACTTTTTGGAGACTCAACTCATGACTGTTCAGGATAGTAGACAGAAAGTGACGTTAAATCTCTCTGTGAGTTTAACTCTAATTATCTTTGTAGATTCAGACTATATTCACACTGCAGAAAAAAGTGGCCCTCGTCATTGTTGTTGTTGTTTTTCCTGCTTAATTCTCTTGATGTGCTTTTTTAATGTAAAAAAAGCATAAATCACAAGGAATGTGATCATTTTAACTCTGACTTGAGCCACATTCGCTCCTTAATCAGACAAGTATCTGATTCATGCTGATGTGACAGAAGCAACAAACAAATTAATTTTCATGTGGCCTTTCTCCAAATGCACATGCACACTTCAAATTTCTGACATAAACAATGGACGAAGTCAAAAGGGAGGATTGTGGCAATGACAAAAGGGAGACATCAGGCGGTAAATTTAATAGATAAATGTGAAAACGCTTCAAACAAATCCTGTTTTTGCTCTCTTGTCCTCAGTTTAAAAAACTGCCTACTGCCACCACTGAATCTTACCAGTAAGTTTAGCTCATGTGCTTTAGTTTGTGCCCTCAGATATCTTCTTTTTACGGTGTTCTTGTGTTCCCTGGAGTTGTGTTTAGTTACAGCTGTAAAATTGAACATTTGCTGATTTGTTGTTTCAGACAAAACCCCTTGAGTAATAAATTATGTTAAATTTTACTTTGAAATATTTATAGGAATCTGTTTAACACCAAATTAGAAGAGCTTTGTCAGTAAGTATTTTCTAGCTGTCTAGGAAGGAAGGGCAAAGTACAAGCAGCAGTTAGATGTTAACTGTCAGAAGAGGATTTGCAGAGTGGTTCAATTAGTGCATCTCTGTAAGCTGCTCTCGCCTCCAACAGGTTAACAACTACCTTTCCCTTCTGTGTTGTGTTATGGAGAAAAAGCTAACAGGGTAAATTAAATGTGTGTCCACTGTTTCGTAGACATGCTTGTGAATAGTAGTCACAGACTAACTCAGCCTGCTGCTTTTAAATGTAATTGATTCACGACAAGCACATCATCACTTAAAGTCACAACAGGTCCCCTTACAACAGGGGAGGCCCTGTTGTAAGGGGAAAGCAACCCCCACTGTACTGGACTGACATGCTGATTACAGCCTGGGGACATTTAAACAACAACGATTTTAACTGTAAAACAGTAAACTTTTGATGTGGCGGGGCTGTTCGTTTACACAACAATGACCTTTGGGGCCCTGAAAAAGAAACTCTTTAAAACATTTGTTACAGTGTGTTATCACTTGGAAACACCATTATTATATTAGTCGTGTAAATTGGCAAAATGCAACTACTCTGAAAATAATGATGAGACATCCCAACTTTGTGCATGATTATTAGTAAAAAAAAATCATACACAAAGTCCATAACAAAAGCATCCAAAAAAGATTTCAAGCTGGTTTACAGTTTAAGTAAACATGTTAATGTGTTATTATTATTAATAAGATTATAATAATAATTATTATTAATAATCATAATAATTATTATTATTTTTGTACCATGCATATGCCTAAATTAAAAACTCACAAAACATCTAGAGAAGAACAGAGTTTCACAAAGAGAAGTGAGGGTTGTACCTGGGCCTGTAGGAAAAATATAATGAAGCTGCTGGGTACATTCTGCCGTGTGCACTGCAAATGATACCAACTTAATGGAATACACACAGAGTGCAATGACAGTGGGAAGAATGAGGGGTTGTATTTCACCCCGTGGCGGTTACCCTTGTTAATCAGAGATGACTGCTGCTACTTCACTCTATACATCACAAGTATAGTACGTCTGTACAAACAGGGAGACACTGTTTCTTTTCTAGCACTTTCTCTCACTTTGTATATGTTGGGGGGTTTTGTGTTTTCAAATTAATGGCCCAACATTCATCCTGTAAATCTGTGATTTAACAAAGTTGAGTTAGCTTGAAAGTACAAATATATTTGTACATACATCATCTTATCAATTATGATACAGCAGTCTTCAAACATATTTAAAACTCTTCAGTATGTACATGTTATGTTTTTTTTTCTTCTAAAGCACCTCTCCAACCTCTCCATGCTGAATGCATTAGCTCATTACCATGTAATTCCAAGCCCTAGTGTGATAAATCCTTAAACACCCTCTATATGACTGCAATCTGACAATCACATGGCACTTTTCCTTTTAAATAACCAGCAGAATCACTTCAATTTTTCTCTAGAGGACCTCCGTTTCCCAAAAGGCTGTGTGGCGTTGGTGAGAGCTCTGCGTATAAGGCAAGAGGATTTGAATTCATTTACGAGAGGTGGAAGAATATCCCATAGCAGTGATTGGCAGATGAAAACTATTAAGGCTGGCTCATGCAGGGTAAAGGTTGGGAGAGAACGATCCTTGATTTAATGTGTTCATTACAACCTCCGAGCAGAAGCCAGAGAATCACAGTGGGACATGGACTGAATATTTACATGATACAAGCAAATGCCTTCTGAGGACCAGCTGTGTTTGTATCATGCCTGTCAAACACTGACGGTAAGAATTGCTCAGACTGATCTATTGGTTGATCACACCATTCATTGTAAAAAAAACTTCCAATTATTTCTGGAATTCTTTCTGTTGTTTCAAGATTTCCTTTTTTAACTTATTTCCATGGGTATGTATGCTGTCTTCCTCTAAGCAAGACAAAATGAGTAGCAGACACGGGGAAGAAAATGTCAAACTGTAAACTGTACACAAGCTATTTTCACAAGGGATGTAAATGACACAAAAAGTTTATTTTAAAGGCAACTCTAAAGTCTAAACATTTGACTACATTCTAATCAGGAATCAAAAAAGTGTTTATACTGTGATTCATTACTTCAGTCAAAACAGTGAGGAGGCAGGAGATTGATAAAAAAGAAATGTCATGACTTATTCAAAGGTGTCCTTCTAAACAGTGGAAATGAAAGGATGTTATAAATTCCACATTTACAGATTAATCATAGTCTATATATGCAGGGTAAAAAGGCAGAATTCGCTGCTCGCCTTGTTTTTTGAACTCAGTCACACTAACTGGAGAAAAGCAAGAAGGATAGCTTGGCAAGGCAATGTTAATACACTCAAATGAAATGGTGGCAATTTTTTGTTGTTACAAGTTTTTATGGACACAGATCAGTTTTATTGAGAACAAAAGAGTTGAGGGGAACAAAAGCAATAATCATTTGGATTCCCTCACTGGATTTCTACCATAAATGTTGTCACAAAAATAAAAATCAAATTATCATGGAAGTCACAAAAAGAACCTGCTTACTCTCATTTGGGGTTGGTCAAAACATTAACAACACCTTTCATTACAGTACAAAAGTATGTGAGCCATGTTTGAACACAGAACTGAATTAAATAGAATGATTAAAAAAAAAATTGGCAAGGTTCATTAAAAAGCACTATTTAATTTATGTAATGAACCACACTCAACCGCACAACTTGATCTTTCACTGTGTGCCTCTGGAACCAATCACTGGACTGAACATCCCTCTTCAAAACCTCCACAAACCTTCAAAAACCACAAAGCATGGCAAAAAGGCTGCAGAAATTCTTATAAATCTCAATCTCAAGATTAGGAGAAATGCTTGTAATGTGGTAACTCAGCACACGTCTGCAAAACTGTCAAGAGACAATAAGAACTCTCGGCCAAATCCGCTGTCTTCTCATGCACACAGTTAAGCTGCATAATTCATGCCTAATCCTCAATCAAATGTCAGACAGATTGCCTTTCATCGTGGGTCAGTGCTTTGAGATCTTTATATACATAAATAGAGGGGTAAATACCAATCTAGCAAAGATCATAACTTCCCTGTCTGATATACTCAGAGCATAACAACTTTGAACAGGGAAAGAAGCTCATCCGTGAAGCCTAAACAGCACAGACTGGAATGCGAAGCACACTGGTTTTACACCATTAACCTCCATCTCAATGTCGGCCTCTAAACATGGAACCAGGGACACATGGTTCTTTGACTGTAATTCAGTACATTACAGTTATTGTACATCAGTTCCAGCCTTCATTAGATAAGTGAGTGCTGACTTATAGATAGCAATTTAATGAAGACATTCCTGAGAAATAAATAGAGCATATCCCAATGACAGAATAATGTTTAATAAGTGCTGTTATTTCCAAATATGATACATGCACACAGGTTATAACGAGTCTTCCTTTCTGATAAACATGAAAAAAACATCCCTAATATTCATAATTATAAAAAAAAAAAGAAGCTAGACATAAGCAAGAAGGTGGTGAACTAATTCTAGCACATTAAGCAATATGTCTATATTTTGCTCACCCAATGCCATTTCTCATTATGATGAACTATCACATGAATCTGCAAGGCTCGTTCAATTCTTTATTGGAGGAGTTCTGACTCATCCTTTCACCCCTTTTACAGCCTTCTCTCTGGTTTCTTCTAACAAAGCATCACAAATAAGTGGAGCACCGGAGTCAGAGCAGTGCACTCAGCAAACCTCTCTCTTCAAATGTTAGTATTCCCATTTTTTCCCCCCATCCTCACCCCCCTTTCATTCTCAACCCTACCCCATTGCTGTTATTTTCCACATATCCAAGCATACTCAGCTAATGGAGCTTTGAGAAATGCTTTTGAAAAAGAGGTCTGAAAATGGTCTGGCTCTCCAGCCCGCTACAGCAACTCACAAATAGAGCAGTCCGCTACATTCAGTGCTCTCAGAGATATAAAAGCTTCCTTTGAGCATAGCATGTGCTAAAATTAGGGCCATGGGCTTATGAAACTGCTGTTTCAAAAATGTGATGAGAAATACTGTCATAAAGGGGGTAATTCATTTGGATGACCACAGTGAGACAGGTCCCTGATCAGCCTTTATGGGTAATTGTGATGAATTATTTCTCGCAGCAAGACTTTGTGCTTTCATCCAACCAAACTGGGAAGTAACTCCCGACCTTTAAAGCTGAAAGGAGCGGAACATATTAATTGCTCTCCATATGGAACAACAGTTGTCATTAACCATTTATATCTGCTGAAATGAATCGATCTGGGTGGTGATTTTCGTGTCAAAGTATCCAACCCTACAGGAAATTTACCAGCTCTGACAACATAAAAATGTATAATCCTCGGTATGTTGAGGGGCCCTGTCACACTCTGGATCATCTGAGTCATTCAGGATCCTCTCCGTCAAACCTGAACAGTGCTTCTGGGAAAGCAATGCTTTTTTTGCCCTATGGTGGTTAAGGAGCAATTTCAGGCTATTTATTCCACTTCTGAGCTTGAGGTCATGTCTCACTAGTGAGAGGTAAAGTATAGTCATGCTGAATGCATGAGTTAATGGGGCTCACAAGATAGCAAAGAAACACATTGCCACTACACATGAGCCAAGTATGCTTCACTTTTCTATTTCAACTCATTTTGCCCACAGCTCTAATCAGAAATTCTGTGCGGTGGACACACATACCACAAAAGAGAAGTTTGCCCTGGGTGTCGTACTGGCAAACAATCCCACCATACGCATTTGTCTAACTGTCCACTTTGTCTTTCTGTAGTCATTTAGATATTTCAGGTTTAATTAAAGTCTCTCTATCATTAGCACAGGATTTCATTTCCTAAGCTCTCAATCTTGCAAAGCTCTCTGTTTCCTGTCAGACTCTGGCGGGCACCCACTCCAAATCACAAGCACTCCCACCCAACTGCCACGGAAGAAATGGCGTCACAGTTCTGTGGCCACACTTTTATTTAGTATTCATCATAACCAAGGTACCTTCTTGGTTGTTTTCCTTTTTCTTAAAGCTCTGGGGAAATTATATCTGCTGGATTGGAAGCCCTTGATGGGGTTGATGAAACTACCTTAAATGAGAAACAGCATCTCCTATCTCTTGACATTAATCATCTATATAAAATATAGTGTCCCTTCAGGGATATGAGAGAGATAGAGATGCAAATAAATATCAGCTGCTGGCACATGCCATTTAGTGACGAGTTATTCATGACTGGATTTATCAATATATTCAAATACTTCAGACTGAGAGGGTTTTATGAAAAAGTGACTGGTGAATGAGATAATAAATAAATGTTTTTTTTTCCTTTCCTGTGTTATGTGACACATGTGCTGAGTCTCTTAATGACATGCAACACTTGATTTATTCACAAGATGGTGCAATAAGTGCATTTACTGACCCGCTTGCTGACCTTCCTCCCCTCTGGTGAGTGCAATACTGAGTAACATTGATGAGGAAGGTGACTGGGGGTTTTGCTCTATATAAATCATCCAAGTAAACAGGTGTGATTAGTGTTTTTGCTCACTTGAAATAGCTCACTCTGAGTGAGAAGCAGATCTTACAGTCCATTACACTAAACTCGATCCAAAACCAGGGCCAAAGGAAGTCTGTTAGACACAGAGGTTTAAATTACACACTTAAACACACCCATTTAAATCTGGCTTCTAATCACATTGTTTAAATTGTGCGAGTTAAAGAAGGAAATAATGTAGAAATGGAAGAAAGAACTAGCTCATTGTGAAGGAACAGCAAGCCTCAGATCTCTCATAATGTCCTTGACCGAGTCATCTGAGTCACAGTAAGAACATTTAGACAAAGTGACCACATATCCACAGGAGACTGGTGGATTTAGAGATTAATTTCTCTGATTCCATTCCAGGTGCTGACATTCATGGGATTAAAAACTCTTTGCTACTATTTTTATTCTAGGAAAAAATCCTCCACAAACTCTTGCAATCACCTACCCCCAAAACACACACACACACACACACACACACACACACACACACACACACACACACACACACACACACACACACACACACACACACACACAGATTAGAATTTTGTAGTACAAATGACTGATCGGCACCAGATACAGTCTTTCTAAAATTTAGCTTATAGTGTATCATCTTTTCACTAGTTTGAGTTCAGATGTCTGTCTGCGTGCCTGTGGCTCATCTTCCATAATGTTTGCAATTCCTACTGTTCATCAGCAGAGGCCAATAAAGATTGAATTTGACTTGATGCTCCTACAGTTCCAGGTTATTGAGTTTGAGAGCAGAGGACCACAGTAATCCCTGTTTGCACTTCAAAGACGAGCCAGATATCTGGCCTGCTATTAGCTGAGTGGCTGGGTGCCACCTGCCCAGATGTTTGGCATGCAGACCCCTTTTCTGCCAAACGAGGATCATGTGATTGAAGAAAGCGCTCCAGGAAGCATCTGAAGCTCTCACACTTCAAGGACATACAAGCTTAAAAAAAGAAAGACACATTTTCTACAATAATCCATAAATTCTTTCATATTTGCCATTCATGTCTGACGTTCAGTGTCCATTTAGAGGTTTTATTAAGCATTTTTTTTCAAATGGAAGTTTTTATTACATTCAGTCCAGGAACCTTTAGAAGTTAATGACTCAGCTAGCTTTTTAATTTACTATGAACATAACAAACACGTTTGATATTCTGTATCACAGGCAACACAGCTCTATGTGAATTAGAGAGAGCTGACACTGGGCTCTGTACATCCCACAGCATTGGCAACACTTATTCTACTGCCTGGGCTATGTGTGTCATTTAAAGAACCTGCTTGTGATTGTACCTCAAAATATGGGAAGACATTGCGTGGTTACAGCCCCTGCTGTCAAGGTGTGTTTGATCTGTTTGGACTTTAAACTCAAAATTTTTCTTGTTATTTACAACTAAAAGCCTTGGAGCCTGATGATCATTATAATCAGGTTCCCTATTACTGAAGCACATCACTCCCTGCAATGACAAAAATGTATAATACGATACATACCAATACTATACAATCTAAACTAAAAATGCTGCTATGATTTTCAAGCGAAAATTCAAATTACTCTCCACACAAATATCTATTGTTTGGTCTGCTGGCGGACTACTTTGATGCAAACTACATCACTACTAATTTTGTTCAGGAGGTGAATTGCTTTAACAAACATGAACCCCCGACATTCAAGTTGGAGGCAACAGCTAACGTATTTTCATCCTTCATGTGATCAGACATCAGGACAAGTCAAAATTGACTCCCTCTTTATGCGACACCTTGTGTCAAACCCTTTCTAAAAGATTTGACTCTTAATCATTTACCACCTCACATGATGATATAAAATTTCCTCATTTGCTCAGCATGATCTGCTTCTTCTGCACATTGTTTCAGGCTCTCACACTAAAAATATGATAATCATTAATTTCCACATTTAACAGTTTATAGTTTATTTAAACCACACCACTGACTGCAGATAGTTGTTATTAATTATAAAATAAAAAGTGGTATTATTTTATTAACGCATTATTAAATTGATTTGGTTAGCCCGTCATTTTTTAAGCACGTTCTTAATCAAGAAAAATCTAGCAAAAGCAAAACTACCTATTTGAACAATAAATCAGATACTTTGAAGTTAATAATAATGCATTTAAAAATGAAATCCTTGAAGGCTAAGAATCATCAGTTTCCCTAAAAAGTATAATTTACTCAGTCAAAGAAAAGATAAACCAGACCACTTTCGGATTGTATGAAAACTCAGACTCAACAGTTATAGATTTTTCACATGCACATTTCTGTCAGAATAAATAATCCCATCGGTCATCTTTAATGCAGAAGGAGGTATTTAGGCTGTAGTTCTGTCTACAAGATAAGGCATCTGTACATTTATTTCTCCCCCGTGGATCACAGGTGAATAGCTTCAACATTTATGATATGAAAATATCAGGTGAGATGAATTTTTAACACACAGATGAATCTGTGTCAAATCAATTTCAATAGGCGTAGCCTTGACTTTGACCTTGTCCTTAGCTGCTGGGATTGTGGCTGGGTTCCATTAAAATGTCTCAGAGCAATTTTGTTGCATTTAACAGACACAAAGCCACCCCGGATATTTGGCAGGGTAGAATAATATAATGCATAGGCTTTACATATCAATCACAGGCACAAATCAGTACTTTGCAAATAATTATCATGCAGCAATTGAAAAATCAAGATTTTAGGCTTACGTGTGAAGAACTATTTTTTCGTTTACATTAGATCCTGAGGTATGCATGACTATTTCTCTTGCCACAAGGTCATATGAGCCCTTCTGCCACACACACAAACACACACACACACACACACACACACACACACACACACACACACACACACACACACACACACACACACACACACACAAACAACTCCATCACCTGAAGGTGGGAAGCAGCTGCAGTGTGTTTCTCGTTGTGGCGATGCCTCTAGAGCATGTGTTGTATCAGTCAGATTCCAATCAGACACTAAAATGCATGACTTATTATAACAAACAACACAGCTGTAAACCAAGAAGATGGAGTGTGACTTCTGCAACTCTTTTGCAGACCTGTAATCCACTTTGACAGATGTCAGGAATGGAAAATGTTTTTTTCAGCCCTGCTGTGACAACAGGCTGCACAATATACCTTAACAAATACCTTAACACACTGCAGCCTGTGATTTCCGTGCTGTGCATGGCTTTGCTATTATAGAGCCATGAAACCACTGAGATGACTTAAGTAATGACTGTAAAGCCCCATGCACAAGACACTGATACTGTGACACAAAATGGAAGGTGAAGTTTACTCTCTATGTAATTTCTATGTATTTTTACCATTCTAGACCAACAATGAAATGAGATGAGATGAGCAGGCCTTATTATTTACACAGAGAAGGACCCCAGCATTATCCCATTGGCTGTCATCATGGCTTAAACAGCAAGTTATGATATCTACTATGAACTCTGATAACATTACAGTGATGTAAACGGTCAAGTTAAGAGGCTTTCTGGAAAGAAATTAAAACATTAAAACTGCAAGTATTGCAAGGAAATGAAAAGGCCTTGACACCATAGCTTAGTCTGATAAAACTACGTTCTGTGCATCTCTGCCCTACCAAACAGCGTCAAACATAATGTCTTTAACTGATCGGCGCAGCAGTCGATACATCAGCGTGTGCATTGGGATGAAGAAATCAATGTCGGTACATTTCTATACCTCCTCCATCTCTGCCAGCAAACCCTCATAGAGGCATGGAAAACCATCAACTGAACCTACCCAAAGGGAATAACACACACCCGATATTGATATTTGAAGGGTTGCCTTGGTGCCAAAAAAAGGACCTTGTAAAAGCCGTGGTAAAGGATTACCCAAGCAAGCATGTCCTCCGTCACTGCAGCCGAGAACACTACTTTCACCCTTGGTACCATTTTGAAGGGTCATTTTTAAACACAGCATGGAATGAAACAAACAATAAGAGAAGCTAGGAGGGACCATCCATCACTCCTACTTGACTTTAGCCTGCTGTGACTCGAGTCAGAGATAAAGTTGGCCGTATCTTTGATTAAGATTGATAAAACTTGGAAAGAGACCATCCTGTAATCTTAGACAAAACAAATACAAAAGGCTCAACGGGGGATAGAGGGATACTTTAGCAGACTGACTGATAAATCGTGATTTAATTATGTTGCGATGATAGGTACGATGATGCATTGTCTGCTGCACCATATCGTTATACTGATGAGTTATGTACTGAAATCTGTAAGGCTGTGGAACTACGAATATTTAGTATCAGTATTAGCTGTTGTGTCTGGAGTCCGGTTTGACACACAGATCACAATATTTTGATCTCTTGTGCCTTAATGACAAAAATAAAATGATGATGATAGCAACAAGAATAACATTAAAATTAAGAATAAGAATGAAATAGAGTAATCTTTATGAATCTCCAAGAAACTTTATGGGCAAAAATCCCGCACAAGGGTCAAACCCACCATAGCAACCCAAAAGATCATTAAAAAGAATTGTTAAAAAAATTAAGAAAACAACTAAAAAAGAATAAATTTTATGAATTTGATTTCACTAAAGACAGCTGGGATATTTTCTACACTTCTGATATTAAAGGAGTATGGATAATTCATATTAGACCAAGACTGTCATGGTTCCAGGTTTAGTTTTCCCACCTGTCCTCTGTGTCCTGAGTTCACTCCCACTCAGTCCACTCATTGCTGTCACCTGTTTTTCTGCAGCAACTTACTTCCAATCAGGCTCCACCCTACTTATGCTCTTCTAAAACCTGAGTTGGCTGCCAGATTGTCATTTACTAATCCTAATCTTCAGTTTTCTTTGACTTCCATGTGGTTTTGCTTTTTGTCTGGATTTTGCCTGTTTGTGCATTCCTTGCCTGATCTTCTGACAACTTGACATACCTCTGCTTTGCCAAACAGAAAGTGTAATTAAAAAGCACATACACAAAGTCATTCAACCACGACCCACATCATATAGTAACTTATACAAGTGTAACCACATCTATCTTCTCAGGTTGCTCTGTTGAGACATCCTGGGACTATGTATCTATTTTATCATTTAAAACCAAAAATCTCCAAACCTTAACATACACGACACTTGTGATTGGTGCTCATGTCTTTTAGTTGTTTAGCAATTTTACTAATTTAAAGAAAAGAGTCAAGGGAATTTTGAATCAGTTGGAATTTTTTTTTTCTTTGCACTTTCATGCAGTGATTCAGAAAATCTACACGACACAATAAAACCCACGGGTTAACACTGTGCTACTTTGCGAAAACATGGTAACGCAGGAAATTACTGATTGGGATCACTACTTGTAATTGTAATGAAAAACAATGCTCAGATCAAATCCTTCTGCCTGAAACACCGCCAGCAAATGCTTTTCATCCAGGAAATTACAAACAGGCCCAACATGAAACACACACACAAATGAGGAGCCTTATCTTTGGCATTTTTTACATTTCTTTTGTCATTTACTATAGCTGTCATGAGAAATGTTGTTTAAGTAAACATGATATATGATCACACATCAGTGAGCATCGCATAAATGGTTTATACAGTATATACGTGCAAAAACATTCTGCACTCAGTTGGCTGCCACAACATGGCAGCATTGAATGTGAAGTAATCCTATGGGACAATTTTTCAAAGTTACATCCTCTAAAAGGGCTTTTCTTCCCCAACATACAAGCTGAGATTGATTCTCAGATAGGCAGAGAGGGAGGTGCGTTACGTGTAACAGGAAACCCAAACTTCATTCAAGTAGAAGTCTTTCTCCGAAACACTGCAGGAGATGAGGTCATGAGTAGACGCTGGAAGTGAGTCAGAGACAGTAGTTTGGGAATCATTTAGAAAAACTGCTAGCATGAATTGATTTTCACAGTTATTTGTAATTATTTAGCTGAATTCAGATACTTGTAAAGTCTTCAATTTGGCCCGTGTCAAAACTGCAATCATGTACTTGGATTAAAAATAAATTCATACCAGTGTGACATTTTTGGTAATTTACTGGTGCTTTTAGTTTTGTGAAACACAGGTAGCAGTGGGTGATAATTTCATGGTCGATTTAATGACAGACCCACACTGGTGCAGGTTACTTTATTGAGTAAGAAAAGCTTTGATAAAACCATCATAATGTTGAATATTTTTGCCATTCAAAGGCCCCTCAATAACATTTGGAAGAAGAGAAATAACAAAAGTAAACTTTGATTGAACTCCTCTGCACTGCAGCATTATTACCTCATGATTTTAATTTATTGTAACACATATATCATCTCTATATCGTACTTCAGAACATTCACATGTTTGTTTTACCCATGAGCTGTGACCTCAATACACCAAGCAGCCCTTCCAAAGGACCAAACCCTGGGTATAAACAGATAAATACAAGAAGTTGACCCTACTGTAATCCCCAGTTTAATTAATGCCAGGTCCCCTCTCTATAATTTGCCGTCTCTTTTATTAGAAATTTTTAAAGTGTTGTCCCCTGGGACGCTTTGAGTCACAGGGAAATTGTGGCACAATATGTTTTTAATTTCCCAGGAGGTCCTTGCACAGCAACTATTTAACAATGGAGCAGCTTTGCTGGATGAAACTAAAAGGTATGCTTGTTTTTTTTTGTCATCATGACTGGCTCTATGAAATATTCTTCCTCTTTGCATGGCCCTCTTACATTCAAAGCTGTGTACTACTTATTTGCTCTCCATCGGGACACGCACTGTACCATAGCCTCAACTGAATTGAATAACATATCTGGAGGTTGAGTTTGTGTAATTTCAGATAGTTTTATAACTATTTTTTTTAGCTCTTTGCCATTTTTCTCTCTATAATTATGTTTTGTAATTTAAAACAAAGGAACTGTATTTCACCAAGCTTAAATGACTTCCATCACAAGAGAAAAAATATTAAACTAAAATAAAAGTTTGTTGGAGCAGATAATCTGTCATAACTGTCCGGAAATCTACTAACACTTCTGACATTATGACATTGCTGAAGCATTGTTACTTGGTTTCTGGTACCTATATCAGGAAATGCATATAGAATCTGACAACTGCCAGGAATGGTCCCCCTTGGAGGGCCATCTTTGATGCTCAGGGGTGCTGGGCACTCACATGCATTTATATTACCCTTAAAGGTTGGTCAATTACCTCGACTCTGATCGTTTATATTGCCAGGCTCAAGTGACTTGATTCAGATTTTTACTTGTAATATGACGTAAACCAGATTTTTCAAGTCCAAATCAACAAAAAAGTAAACTTTTCAAATCAGATTTCAGTTACTTTGACATGTTGTCAATCAGGCACATACCAGATTCATAACCAGGCAAATTGAATGAGAAAAGTCACGTTGGAATTTATGTGGCTTTTGTCATATTAGCATTCTCTGAGGGCTTTAGCATGACAAAACATACTTTGCAGAGGAGAAATGACAGCAAGCTATTAAGAATCTGCTAAAGGAGTGTTTGCTGTCTGCCTGAGCAAAATGCCATGCATACATTCGCTATTGGGTCACACATTTCAGATTGAATACCATGGGTTGTCTCAAAAATATGTTGTTGTTGTTGATGATGGTGACTCAGATGACTTGTGTTAAATTGGATTGATGTTTGTCTGCCATTCCCAAGACACATTCACATTAAGGTCAGACACAGGTCAATATACTGTGTATATATATATATATATATATATAATGTGGGATTGAACAATGAGGCTTGTAATGCGAGTGCAGCCTTCCTGTTATTCTGTTACATGCCTCTCCTTCTTGCTGATCAGCCTGATCGGATCAGGCTGATCCTTCTGCCTACTTCCCAACAGGTGTGGCTGCTCAGCCATCAGTAACGAGAGGGAAGAGATGGTTGTTCTCTGTCTCCTCTCATTCTGACGTGCAGTAGCAGAGACGGTGATGATATTGTGGAACCTCATGTGTTTTTGTTTTCCTCCTCTTTTGTATTTCTGGTGGGTCCAGTCATCCTTGCTTTATTTCTGTTGTTTGGGGTTTAGTTGGCCTCTGCTAGGGTAGAGGGGAGACCCCAGTACTGCTGGACAGTGTTCTGGACAGTGGTGGCTCCCGCATTTGTTCATTTTAGCTGGCCCACCAGAATTAATTCAGTTCAGGAGGAAGTACATCTTAGATCGATTTTCTCAATCTCTTAAAGTTTTAGGTTGACTCATGTTTTGACTCAGTAAAGGAATATGTTCTTTTTTGCAATTTGTGGTTTGCCTTGATTGTGTACAAGCTGAGTTAAGGGATCATTACAATTTCCAAACCTTTAAACTGTCAACTGTGGTGTGTTCAGAGCAACTCAAAGAACTGGCATGTACATTTTACATAACAGTTAAATCTATGGGTGAATGAGGTTTAGGTAATTCAAAGGCCATTTCCTTAACAGCATAGTTACTTTCTACAAGATGTAATGTCCAAGCGTACTAACCATTAGTGCATTTACAACAAGAATGTAGTTTCATTCTAAACTGATATCTAAAGAGAGGTAAACAAACAACATAAAGATTTATCTTACTATATTCCAAGAACATATTTCATCTCTGGGCATTGTTGACAGTGTTGATTGTATATGTCTCATCTTTAGCCTAAAGTCTAAGGGCACATCCATCAACTGCTTCCGCAATCTAAAAAGCCTGCTGCTGCTGCACTCAGTCCATCTGACAGGATTTATCACCTGGTCAGGTTAACAGATGTCCTGTCAATATCAATCAAATTTGAGCTCTACCCATAGAGACACACGTCTGAACCATTGTCTTTATATGAGTCTGAATCCCCAGGCAGCAAGCAAGAAGAGTTCACATTTCCATGCTGACATCTACTCTCCCGCAGACTGAGTTTGGACATGAAACTATTAACCTTGCACAGATTCTGTTTCTTTACCTCGTAAAAGTCAAGGCTGTTTACTCCGGATGATTCAGGTGCTCATTTAAAGCGTCACATACATCCAGCATGAGTTTAAAAAAAACTTCTAACTGTCGCAACTAGGCGGACACTGGATGGAACAGATTAGGAGCCGCTCTGATCCACCGTTTTGAAAAACCGGTCTGTGATTCACAGCCTTGAACTGATATCTTTTCATTGAACAGTTCACAATGCGGTGTCATGATAAAGGTGAATGATACAGTGAGTCCTTTCTACATTTTCTAGAAATGCCACAGAAGGCTGGGCACATTTCTCATATGCTGCAGTGCAGTCAGTATGTGTATGGCTGCATGATTTTAATTCGAGATAGGTGGTCAGCCTTTTGAAACACATTGTAATGTTTGGAAGGCTCTTTTTTAATATCAAATAAAAATTAAAAATACATAATGAATAAAATGTGACAATATTCCAACAATATATCATTCATGTAATACATATTGAACTATATAACAGACAATAATAAATACTAAAGATAACAAGAAAATGTGTGTGTATTTGTTTTTTTTTTTAATAAGAACATAAATAATGTTATCTACTCGTATTTTCTGTTTATTAACATGCAGTGCACAATCTGCAAGTATGTGCTGTGCTGTGATCTTGCCCATTTAAACCTTTCAAGCCATAGAAAATGCTGGGTTAGGGATATAAATTATTTAGCTTTGCTGGACATTGACTGTGCTATGCTTGGCTATTTTTCCTCCAGTTCAGTATCTGTGCAGGTGTGACATACAACAGTGTCAACACATTGCAGAGTCAACACACTGTCAGGCCTTGCGGTTTTTGCTCCCCGGTGGGAGGCATTAAGCAGACAAAGTACTGAAGACTGCTCCAAGTGGCTCACTGGTCAATAAGATGTTGGTTTCTTTATCTCACATGCTGTTTGCGAAGTCCTTTTGCAATTTAGCAAAGACCTTAGCACTAGCTAGTAGAAACAGAAGGGTTTTTTTTATTTCTTTTCCCTTTTTTCTTCAGCTTTGATGTTTGAACACTAATGAGAATATCTGAGTACCTGTTGGGGAAAATAAAAAAATAAAAAAATAAAACTCACTCAGCAAATCAGTAAGCTGCGAAGGAACTGTTTGCCCTTGCCAGTTTCGTTGCCTCACATTTTAATGTGGACAGATACAGTGTTCTAATGTGCTTGTAATATACTGCATGTTCCTTGTGATGACACGAATCAATAGATAGACTAATCCTTGTGTATCCAGTGGGGCATTCTTTTATCCTGCTGGATTTTCACTCACCAACTTAAAAATCCGTTGAGTGGTCTTTGGGGCAAATTTCTCATTCCTGTCAGTAGCAAGAGGGATTATGCACGATACTTAAAGCTTCACCCACTTAGAGTTTAACTTTTTGCCACATAAGGTAAAAAGGGAGCCATAAGAAAGAAAAAAGAACAGTTTTTGAAATTGTTAGACGTGATGAACAAATCATAAAAATAAGAGATCCTGCAAAGATTGCACCATCAAACTGGGGGAAAAAACTCCCCCTTTTTTTTTTTTTTTAGCTGTTGACAATTTTCAAACCAAGCATTGAAGAAGGAAGTCTTTCAACATGAAACTGAATGTAAAACAGTCTGTGCCAAAGATAAAAAAATGGGCTGAGTGGATTGGTGTTGAATGGAGAGTAGGGCAATTTGTGTAGCTGCAACCATACAGCTGCACATAATTTGTTGTACGAATGGGTCAGACTGTCATTTCCAGTGCTAATAGTGGCGGACTGCTGTGCACTGTTGGAAAAAGTATGTTTCAAATGTTCAATAGCCGGAAGTCTCTTTCGGGCAGAGCACACTGCAGCCAATTGCTGAGCTTAAATCAGTTTTAAAGACTGTATCTGCTGCTAGTTGAATTACAGAGACAACAGTAATGTGTCAATCAATGAACGGGTGAGTTCTTCAAATGACGGATGTTCCTGTCTGTGGCATCATGAGTACCTAGTGTTCTAGACTATTTTTGACTTTAATCAACAGCTGTGTTTGCTTCAGTGATCCTCTTACCACAACTTATTAGACTTTAAGGGTGTTTAGAGAACAACTTCCTGCCTGATCCCTCCTTCTATCAATCTACAACTCCAACACTGTTGTTTGTTGCTATTTTTAGAGCATCCAAGGAGGATAAAATAAGGCATCTGACTTATGGTAGATTATTCCCTCAATCCTTGAACTGTTCACCAAAGTTTAGATTTATGACTCACATCCAAGAGAGCCTGATATCCGACATTGTCCCCAAGTAAAGACTCGGCATGTAATTGAATTGAAAAGCACAAAGCCGGGGGTGGATCACACCGGAAATCCAAAGCCTGAAAATTTGAAACCAAGTCACGACCCTTGTGCCCATAAGTGCAATCTAAGTCAAATCCCAGTTGCTTGAATGTGTCTCTGGCTGTCGAGTGGAATCCAAACTCCCCCATCAATCGAGGCGGTGGTCAACACGATCCCTGACAACTTTTCACATCAGTCTAGGGATTAGAGGTTTAAGCTAGCCTTGCGAGAATCCAGGATAACATTTTTTGATTCAGCAATTTAAACTAATTTCAAGGCTGGCTCTGCAGCAATTTTCTGGATCAATGAAACGTCATAGCTCACTTGGTCACCAGTCGTCTTATGACAGGTACCTAACACAGGGGGATTCTATGCTAATTGGCTGGTTTGGAGAGTCGAGGATCTTCCTGTATCGCAACATGGAGTCAGACGATCAAACTCAAACATTTGACTTTGCGTGTTCAGTTTTTCTTTTCATATCAGTGAACAGTCAGGACTTGCTAATAGATGATCTAGGATGTCTGATCTGTCAAAAAAAATACTTGACACAGAGATTAGAAAATATTTCAGTAAAATATAAATCAACTGTTTATCTTGAGAAAACTGAGTTAAGCTGTGGGGAAATAATACTGAAATTAATGTCATAATGGACACTGAGGTAGTGTTGTTCAGTTTATGTAATAAATGCACAGGCATTTTTCATTGTATCTTAGCAGACTCATTATCAAACCTGACTTTGATAGCCACAAAATAAGCATTGGTCTGGAGAACTGGATGGACATTGTTGCAAGGGTGGTTCATACATGAATAAACTGAAGTACACAATAATAAATTCTGCAAATCATTTCCGCAGTAGGTTTTCAAAGGGGCACAGCTGAGAACATTATCTGTTGGAATGTTTATTGGAGTCTGTGGCTCCCTTTGTTCTACGGAACATGAATAACTCAAACATTGCAACTGAATCCTGTAGTTATCAAATCTGGCAAGCACAGTAAAAAGTAGAAAAACCTGGCAAATTCACCAAAATTGCTGTCATCTGTCACATATTAATAAGTTTGTCCTTTTCTCCTTCTTTTTTGCAGACACACCCTTTCAAGTATAATCTGACCTGGGATGAGACCAGAAAGTATGTCCTTTTTCACCAGACTGGGTCTGCTCCATTTTCCTATATTTCAATTGCCTGGGACAGAGCTAAGCCTCATAGGGTTAAAAAGCAATTTCCCACATCATGACAACTGTACAAATATATGGTGGCAAATGTTGGAGGAAAAAAGAGGAAGGAGGGGGTAGATAAGGGGTGAAAGACACGATGGTGGCAGTGCTGGAGTAGAGAGGTTAATCCTGCTCTTTAATCTGTGGAGGTATGGGGGGCCTTATCTCTGCCGCCTGCTGCCGTTGTACTCTCCTTCAGCATCCAACATCCCCAACTGTCTGACATCAGTCAGTGCTGGGTGATGGTAGCATTGGCAGTGGGGGCATTGGCTGGGGTGAAGGGGGAAAGGAAAGGCAAGCTAGCTGCTGGGATACTGTGTGCCAATGCTACCACAGAAACATACAACACAAGTAACCTGTCGTGGCTTTGTGTCGGCCACAGAGAGTCGGCGGACTCTGTTCAACATCCAGTGGGATTGAAAACCGCCACACTTCATTTGCATATTTGCTTTTGGTGAAACTGTGATGAGTGAAGAAACCGGCGATGCAATGCTGGAGCTCACTGGCCTGCTATTAGACAAGACTACTGGGAAAAAAGACAGCTGCCAACGACACCCTCAGGCAACAGAGTCACAGAAAAAATCCACATGAGCTCACTGTTTAGAAAGCATGCTCATTTGGAAAAAACAGAAACATGGATATTCATATGCACAAAGACGCCTCGTCTCATTGCAACTTAGCTCATGGCTTTTATTAGTAGATGACAGTGTAATATGCACAGGGGCAGTCGACATTGTTGACCGGTAGTGGGTTCAACTTAACGTTATTAACATCGCACAACAACTGATCCCCTCCAGGAAGAATGGAAAGAACACACATCTCGAAATCTTTTTGATGCTGACTTCCACTTGACCTTACAATCACCATTAAGGTTTCAGCCTTGGATCCGACAAGCTATTCCTGAGGGCTCTTTGTAACAACAGGGGCTTTGATGACTGCACAGGGAGAGAGGCATTACTGTAATCACCAATTCAGAGAGGCAGTAATCATAAAAATCAGCAAAATAAGGGAGTGGGTGTCTCATTAATTCAATTTTACTCTTGTTCCCATACATCTTTCTCCTAGAAATAATAAAAGTACTCGATGAAAAAAAAAGGGAATTTTTCCTCTACTTTGTCATTGTACAAGCTCCTCAATTATTACATCACTTTTTGTTATCTTTCAAATTCCTTGTTATGAAGATTTAAAGACTTAGATAAATACCATAATACTACATGTAAAGGGTTCATACATTCATGTTATATTAAGATCTAAATAAAACAAATAGCACTGCAACAAGTTATTAGAGCATGGTATCTCGTAGACTAATACCCGTGATAAATTGAAAGACATTAGATGAGCACATTCAAACCCTATTGCAGACATTTCTGATACAATAGCAGAAAGACCTACAAACATCAGCAGGGAAAGCTTCCTGCTGTGAAGTTTTCGACCAAAAATTACCTGACAACACTGGCATACACTGTTTCACCCCCAACAAAACAAATCTGCATTCGGAGCCTCAGGCTGCAAAAACAATTACAAGAAAATCAATTTGTACATATACTGTTTCCTATTCTTCTAATAACTATTAATGATAGAATCCCTTGTTCCACACTCTGTTGCTTTTTTTATTTTATTTATGTTAGTCCGGAATGAGACAAAACATTTTGGCAGAACATAGCACATATGTGATAAAAGCAGAAGTTAGAATTAAGAATGAAGCAGATTTGTAATGAGTCAGTCAAACTTGAACCAAATACCAGAGTCACAAAAACAGACAGATGACGGATGAGAGCATTCTTCAAAAAATTGTGCATCCTTCCATGGAAAACTTCAAAAATAGGATTTAAAGGAAAATGAGAAAATGAAAAGGTACAACTACCTATCATGTTTATTAATAATAAAGGTTGGCGGAGATAGAATGTAAGATGTGTTTCAAGTTGGATGACAATCTTTCAGAGTAACCTTGAAAAAAATTCAATGGAAAAAAATAAAATCGTAATAAAATTCCAAATATAAAAAGGCACAACATCCATTCGTTGTTCACACAGTATATGTATGAAGTTTGATTTTTAATATGTATAGTTTGCAAGATACTCTTTTTATGTGGTAGGGATAGATTGAATCTCTTTCTCAATGTGATTTACTAATAATGTGATAGTGTCCTATGAGATCTGCGGTTATGATAATAATTTCCAGTCCTTTGAAGTACTTTCATTGTCAACAAATAACCCCCAGGAACAAATATGGGGACTTTGGGGCAATAGTTTTGGTTTCAATTATATCCAGGCAAAGATTGGGCAGATTAGACTACTGTCAAGCTAAAAAGCAGCCAGATGCAATCATTTACAACAAACAACATGACAAAGTGATCAACATGTTCTTTGAATAGGATATACAAAGAGAGAATGGGAGATTAAATATAGCATGATGACATTGTCTGCGGTGATGAAGCATCAGATGTTTGTCTAATTTGTCTTTCTTGTAGCCACAAACATGACCTTTCTTCGATCTTCACAAGCACCACAGTGCCATCTTTACCATTAATTTGAAGCTAGGTTTAATTGCAAAAGGTAGGAATCATTAATTTTTTTGCATTCTGAAAGACAATCCTTAATTTATATTTTAAATATCACTGGTCCTGATGCTGATCCTGAAAACAAACATTGGTAAAATCTGATTGCAGTGTCAAGTTTCATTTCATTTCATTTTCATGTACCGCCGCTGTATCCGCCGTAGTGGGTCACGGGGAGCTGGAGCCTACATAGGGCGTGAGGCAGGGGACACGCCGGGCACGATGCCAGTGCACCGAGGAGCCACATACAAAGACATAGAAACACACACACACACTCACTCCTATGGGCAATTTGGGACCGGCCAGTCAACCTGAAGCGCATGCTTTTGGAGGTGGGAGGAAGCCGGACAACCCGGAGAGAACCCACGCGGACACGTGGAGAGCATGCGAACTCCGCACATAGCGGGACTCGAATCCGGACCCACCGTGTTGTGAGGCAACAGCGCTAACTACTGCACCACCGTGCCGCCCAGTGTCAAGTTTGTGTGTTTTAAATGTTTTCCTTTATTGATTTTTCCAACTTTTTGAACTTTGACAACAAAATATTTCATGTTAATGAAATATTTTCAAACTTAATGAGTGGTGACTTTGTGTCTCTTTATTTCTTGTCAAACTTTCCTTAATTGAACACAAAAATGTTGGCAAATGTTGGCAAAAATGTTGTCCGATGACACTTTAGTGTTTCTAAACGAGTCAATACTGCATTTCTTCTCTGTGGTAAGCCTAAACTCAGTCTTAATGCACCCTTGATGGCTAATGGCAGGTGCAATGAGTGATTATGGGATTTTAATGGCAAATTATCCTTGGCTGTAAAATGTATTCTACAGAAAACTACTGGGAGCAGCTACGGCAGCTGTTTGTCTGCTAAATGGGCAGCTCTCTGCTCATTGCCTCTCGTTTCTACCAAGTCTCTTCTGATTTTATTGTTTTCTTCCAACTGAACAAAATGCTCATTTACAACTACAGAACATTAGTGCCATTGTCCATGAGGGCCCATTTTCATCACAAATGTGTCGTTATTTTTTTCAAGTATTCTGGACATCTTCTGATCAGTTGTTTTCTGAATAAGAGCTTGTATCCTACCTCTTCTTCTCCTTTCAGGTTTTCCCTTCAGGGGTTGCCACAGTGAATCAGTTGCCTCCATCTAACTCTGTGGTCTGCAAGTCCTCAGACATGTCCAACACCGCTCTAACATGAAACCATAGTGCTGCTCACAAATGCTCACTTCCGCCCTTAGTCTAGCTTCAACTACTCTTTCCCATAACTTCATTGCATGGATCATCAGCTTTATTCCTCTGTAGTTGCCACAACTCTACACATCTCACTTGTTCTTAAAAATGGGAACCAGCACACTTCCCCTCCATTCCTCAGACATCTTCTCACTATCTAAGATCCTGTTGAACAATCCAGTCAGAAACTCTACTGCCACCTCTCCTAGACACTTTCATACTTCCACTAGTATATCATCAGGACCGAGTGCCTTTCCACTATTCATCCTCTTCAATGCCCTCCTCACTTCATCCTGACTAATCTTCGCTACTTTCTGATCCACAACAGTCACCTTTTCTAGTCTTTGTTCTCTCTCATTTTCCTCGTTCATCAACTCTTCAACGTACTCTTTCCATCTTCCCATCACACAACTGGCAACTGTCAATACACTTCCATCTCTATCCTTAATCACTCTAACCTGCTACACGTCCTTCCCATCTGTCTCTCTGTATTGCCAACCTGTATAGATCAGTCTCTCCCTCCTTACTGTCCAACCTGGCATACAAGTCATCATAAGCCCCTTGTTTGGCCTTTGCTACCTCTACTTTCACTTTACGCTGCATCTCCCTGTACTCCTGTCTACTCTCCTCAGTCCTCTAAGTATCCCACTTCTTCTTAGCTAACCTCTTTCTCAGTATATACTCCTGTACCTCCTCATTCCACCACCAAGTCTCTTTATCTACTTTCCCTACAGATGACACACCAAATACTCTCCTACATGTCTCCCTGATCACATTAGCTGTAGTTGTCCAGTCATCTGGAAGCACCTCCTGACCACCTAGAGCCTGTCTTAACTCCTTCCTAAAAGTCATGCAACACTCTTCCTTTTTCAGCTTCCACCATTTCGTCCTCTGCTCTACTTTTGCCTTCATCTTCTTCACCACCAGTCATCCTACACACCACCATCCTCTCGCCTATCACTACTTTGCAGTCACTGATCTCCTTCATATTACACCATCTACAAAAGATGTAGTCTACCTGTGTGCTCCTACCACCAAACCTGCCCATCACCTCCTCCTGACCTCTGTTTCCTGCACCAACATGTCCATTTGAGTCTGCACCAATGACAACTCTCTCACTTCTAGGTGTGCTCTGCATCACTTCATCAAAATCCAACCAGAATTTTTCCTTCTCCTCCAGCTCACATCCTACCCCTGGAGCATACCAACTAACAACATTGAACATCACACCTTCGATTTCTAGCTACAGACTCATCACTCTGACACTCCTTTTACCTCCAGGACATTCCTAACAAACTCCTCCTTCAAGATAACTCCAACTCCATTTATCTTCCTATCTACACCATGATAGAACAACTTGAACCCTGGTCCTAAAATTCTAGCCTTGCTACCTTTCCACCTGGTCTCCTGGACACACAGTATATCTACCTTCCTCCTCTGCAGCATGTCAATCAACTCTATACCTTTTCCTGTCATAGTTCCAACATTCAATGCCCCTACTCTCAGTCCTATACTCTTGGCGTTCCTCTTCTCTCTTCCTAGGAACACACTTTCCTCCTCTCCTTCTTTGACCAACAGTAGTCCAATTTCCATCGGCACCCTGTAGGTGAACAGTACCAATAGTGGTCGTTGTTAACCCAGGCCTCGACCGATCTGGTATGGAAGTCATAAATTTTGTTTGCATTTGATTTGCCAAAAGTTTTAGGTTGGATGCCCTTCCTGACACAACCCTCTGTATTTATCCGGGCTTTGGACCGGCACAATATGACACTGGGTTGTGCCCTCTTGTGGCTACATTACCTTGTATCCTACCAATAGTAGTATTAGTTCAAACATTGGAAGAAAAATTAAGTATCTCTGGCACTTCTTACCTCTCTGCAACGAAGAGAGGTAAGAAGTGTTTTATCTTCTCCTTTCCTTTGGCAACGAACATTTCTCATTGCAATTCTCGTGGGGAACCTTCTAAAACACATCCAACTCCCACGTAGCTTCGACTTAAGATCCGTACCTGGCAAAATCACAGACTAATATTTCACAGTATCCTGTTCCCAGACTTTGTCTTCTGCTACCAGTTTGCAGTGATTACCTTTGGGGCATCAGTCCTCCATAGCGTAGTTTACACTCTTGGCTGGAATCCTCTCCCAGCACATTTTAGCGTAAGGTCCTTCTAATGTAATTGTGGTGGGACAATGCTAAGCTACAGGTTATTCAGTTCATGATCAGCTCATCTGCTTTATCTGAGAAACATTAAACATCACCAGCAAGTTCAGCCTGCATCAATTTGTTCTTTGGATCAATCTGTTCCCTTCTGTCTTGGCAAATTCAAACATCTCATCAAGCCACATTACGATGCCATTGGTTTAATTGATTTCCAATAGCACTGTTCACATCTCTGGAGAGACTGCAATCATGTTGGTCAAGAAACCTGAGTGTTTGAACTGCTTAAAACCCTTCAATGCCTTTAGATATCGGTGACCGCCTTTGTCTGACAATGCAATTCACTGTTCATTTTGTCAATGGAGCAGTGGTCTAAAGTATGTAGATCTAATTAGATGAAGTAATAAAATTCTTCTTTTGTTTATCCATCAGTGACATTTGATAAAATATCTACCTACTAAACTACTGGTACCTAAGGAGTAGCTCAATGGTGGTGCTGTTGCTGCCTCAATACAGAACCTAGTCCATTTGCAAAACAAGAGCTGATCGTCTTATTCCCTGAAGCATAGAATACGGAACCAGACAACTGGGCCTCCTCACACAGCACTAAGAGGCCTTTGGTGGTCCAGGGGAGACACTTGCATGTCATGTTAAATCACATCACACTTGCTGGGAATAAGGTCAACATCGGAGAGCATAGAAGACGTCAATGGCTAAAAGGATGAAGCTGGGTAAAGTTGGAGAGTGTTATGGGACAGCCACAGCTGCTTCTGAAGGATATATAGTTGCATTTAAAAAGAAAATCCTGGTTTTCTTCTTGTGGAGTGAATAGGGTCACAGCTACAACCAAAAAGACTATGGATATCTTGTAATTACCATTAGAGGTCAGGCCTACAGTCAAATTTCTCACTTGTTGCAGATCATGGATCATGCACAGATTTAACAATTAAATCACTGTAGTCAATGGATGAAGATGGTTTTCATTTCAAGGGAAAAAAGATCAGTATTGAATAATAATGTAGCTGGGTGAATTCAAAAATAAAGAAAATGCGAAGAGGCAGAAAACACCTATATGTGGGTCTTTTGACAATGTCTTCTTGCTTGGTGAATATTCTTGTATCACAGAGTGACGTACTTGCAACTGATAAAGAAAAGTAATGAGCAAGAATGTCATGACACTTCATTTGCCAACTTACTTGTTTTTTGTACTCATTGTAATGAAAAATGCCACTAAGCTATTTACATAACACCTGACTGTCATTGTGCAATGTTGATCAAAATGGAATGTTTCGATCTAGATAATAAGATTTAGACAATACAATACGTCATGTGATAGAATCCCTTGGCTTTTGAATGCTAAATAAACCAACGAGTTTAACATATGAACCAAACTATATAAATACTAATAAGAATTGTTCATTTCAGTTGTCAGGCAGGGCTTTAATCATTTCTGAAGTGGGCAACACTGATGCTCAATTATTGCCTAGGAACATACTGTATAACATTCAGTTTGATTTGCATTGTGCAGTTTTTTTGCTCAGCTTTAACACGAATCTAAATATAAAACAATCAAGACTCTTTGCAGCTTTGCCCATCCTGGCAAGACCATTAAAGTCCTCCATAAAATTACAAAGTCAACATAAAAACCCAGTTTCACTTTCTACTGGTTTGCTATTTCGGAAGCCACAGAGCTAAATGTGCCTCTCTGAGCAAGGGCATCGGGAATGTGTTTGCTTGTGTACGCCTTCACTTCAATGCAGTATGATCTCCTTGGCCTCAAGCTGTATCATTCAGTAGATGTAAGCAACATTTTGTCTGGGAGAAAGTCAATGAAGTGATGATGAAAATGAGCCTCCCCGCTGCAGCTGATTGATTTTTTCAGTGAAAAATAGCAGGTGTGTACAAAGCACTTGTTGGCACTACACAAATTGTAGGCAAAGGGAACAGGCAACCGTTTTGCACTACTAGAATTATTCTGTGTGTGAAGAGAGAAAGGGCATTACCTTTAAAGTCAAAGTACTTTGACCTTGACTGAAAAACATGAATGAGTTATATATTAAAAGACTCAGAAGCCTGATTTATTTTTGCAGGTATTATCCTTGTCTGCCATTAAGAACAAGAAAATAAGGAAATCATTTTTGATCTTTTACAGATCAGAGGAGTCCTTATCAGCTAAAACAATCACGAAAAAAATGAATTCCTCAGCTGGCAGCATCAGTGCCAAGCAAATATTTAAACATATAATGGATATTTATACTGCAACATGCCTTAAGGTTGACAGAAGGCTGAGTAAATACAGTGCCACCTTGGTGCTGAGATGACACATGCTTCTATGATATCAGGATGTAAAGCTTAGCATTGTCAAGAAATCAACAGCTGAATCACTTGCCTCTCAGATCAAGGACAATGTTCAGTGATTTTCAGACTTTACTGGAATGAAAATACTGGCATTTGACTACTCCTATGTCTTTTTTTACATGCAAAACCCACACTGGATTGCAAGGATTTACTGGTTGTTTGAATTGTAACATTCTGTAGTTCCCCAGCAACATCTACAAATATAGTTGTTGTGCAGTGGCTCATCTTTGCTGAAAAATAGCCAAATAGTTTACTTTCAATCCATAATAACATGTCAAGACATGAAATAGCCATGATAATTATGACAGCACTGAAATACTTTCATGTAAAAATTAGTACATTTTTGTACCATGTAAACATAAATTCATTTGTAAAATCAATACAAAGAATGATAGAGTGTCCAGGCATTGGATATGCGGGCAATGGGTATTCAAGTGCCCTGATACTTGGAAAGGTGGTGTATCCTGTTTTGTGATGAGCTGCAGGTGCTAAAATATTCTAACTACTTTCCATTATGACAAGAAACTTTGCATTACAATACTCAGTCATGATGTAAGGGCTACCAACATTCTCCATCACCTGAAATTTGATTCCATTCCATCAAAAACCCATAAGAAGTGAATTATACCCTACGTGTCTTCAAGTGCAAAAATTTCTGAAGACCATAATGGCTGGTGTTTTATTCAGAATATTTTGTTTACATTCATAAAGATATAAGCAACAAGACAGGATGTGGGAGGATGACAGAAAAATATCAGCTGAAGGTAAAGAAACTGGTAGGAAGACATTAAAGTGTACAAAACCTTAAGAAAAAGTGATGCATCTTAGAACAAAGACAGTGTTCTCTTTAATAACTTTAACCTTGACTCCGGCTTTCAGGTGTGAAAAGCTGCTAAATGTATAACATATTCATTGACGGCATCCATGTCTGTTTCCTGCTATTTCTTTTTTGTTAGAGTGGAATATGGTGATGAGGAGGAGGTGGGGGTGGTGGAACTGTTGGCCTTTTGCTGTGTTTTACAGGACTGCAGCCTTACCCAGGATTGTTCTGCTTCCCACAAGACAGCAGTCAGCTGCTGGAGGGTAATGTTAATTAGTGCCTGTCAGCTGAGCAGCCTTTAAAAAAGGGTCAGAGAAAAGGTCAGTGTGCTATATTCTAATTATTTTACATGGTGAGACCAGAACCAATGACTCTCTTCCAGAAATCTGACACCAAAATGATCTAATGATCTTTATTCCATGACGGTCATCTGTCTACATTACAAAAAAAAGAAGCTTAACTCACAATTAATGTTGATAAATCTGTTATTTATTGTCTACATCCGAGGTGTAGTTAAACCACTGTTAATTTACCACTGCCTCCATCATCACCATTACATGAACTGATAATTATGGAGATGAAACCAATTATTTCTTACAAGACCATCTTGTAACTAAGTCCAATGCAATTATTGTGTTTAATACAAATAACATTCATTCATTCATTCATTCATCCATTCATCTTCTAAATCCGCTTCATTTTCTATACATTTTCTATTTTCTCTGCTAAAGTTAGTTGTATAACATCATAGTCATGCAGACAAGAAGAAGGAATTCTTGTTTCAGAGATGTCTCTGTCATAGGCTGAGTAGACAACATCATCCGGAGGCTGTTATCCCACAGTACATCAGGTGACACCTGTCTCTCCTGTGCTGACCTTCTCATTTTGCTCTCAGCCTGCTCCTCTGCATCCACCCTGCGGCAGCGTAAAGCAGAAATCTCCCAGGGCCAAACTGTGCCATGTCCATTCACTGCTTCCACCCTGTTAACCAGCAAACATTTTCAAATTGGATTGCCAAACCCAACCCCCAACCCTCCGGGCTAAATAGCCACCCACTCAACAAACAGGTGGAGACAGGTAGGCATGTGTGTCTGTCTGCTGAACACTTATCAAGCCTTTGTCATTTGTATCCACTGAAAGAAAATAGAGAGTTGATTTCCCTCCGTCATCACAATGACATTCTTTATACATCGACAAATCCAGAACATGTTTCTCTGTCACGCCTTTGATCTGGTCAAACAAGTCAAAGGCCATTATGTGTTTGGAGAGTGGAGAAACATTACTCACACCAAAGCACATGAGGAGACAAAATGGTCATGTCTTGTCTCTCTCTCTCTCGTGTGTGTGTATGTGTGTGTGTGTTTGTGTGTCCACACTTGAATGTCACTCTTGCAGGTGTTTTCTCTGTGACGAATAGATTTTCCTTAAAATTCCAGCACATTCTCAAACTCAAGATGTATATCATAGCAACCTGTGATGTTTGATGTTTGTATGTACACATGTATCTGAAAAAATGATCTTAAAATATTAATATTATTATTTACTGTATAATTTGTGTCATATGTGTCATAACAGTTCATTTTAAACAATCCATTATCTTTGTGGGGTAAATACAAAACGTTGTTTACACGTCAAGTTTAATACGCAAAATAGATATGAAACCTTCAGTTACGCATTCAAACAAGAAAGCTTTAACTGGGTGAAAAAAAAACATATTCTGCTAAAAGAAGAATCAGGAAAATAGTCTTGAACACATTGCTCCCATCCTTGCCTCTAAAGTCTGTTGCCACTGAACATTTGTCTTTTATGACTAATGGCTTGGTTGTTGATAACAGGCATCATAACAAGCTGTGATGCATGTGGACTATTATGATGTATTATTAGGCCAATGTTTGGTCTTCTGGCAGCTGTTTTTTGTGATGCAAAGCATTAGAGTACTTCACAAGATAATAAAGATTTTCTCAAGTCTGAAGTCAATGTAAGATTATCTACAAAACCAATCAAGCATCGTGAGGCATTTCACTGTTAGGTTTATTTTAAATGTCTCTTACAGGTCCAATATGTCAGACGGTAGAGCAATGTATACGTATCAATCATTTTGCATTGCCATTGTAGAGCAATGTGTATGTATCAATCACTTTGTATTGCCAATGTGTGATCAAACTATTTGTATATTGCAGAAAGAGATGAGTTTTAATGCAGACACCATACACAGCGGTATGTTTGGTTTCATTTTATAATTTGGATGGGATTAAACAGTCATTGTGACTAGATGCTATATCTGTGGGCTTTGAATGTTGCACAAGCTGGGCTTGCGCTAGCCATTTACCACTTCGCCATAGGCGACGTAAATTCCAGAGTGGCTACAAGGTTTTTAGCCTGTGTAGCCACAGTGGCGTTCTTATTTTTAGGGAAAAAAAGGCTACAACTTACAACTTTTTTTGGACTCGCGAAAATCCCCGAGCGGTAACATAAGAAAACAAACTTTTTCTCTCGCACATCTTTTTCATCTTCTTCTTCCTTTCTGTTCCCTTCGTGAGACAGTCTTTCATGCTTTTAGTGAGTGTAACAGTCTTGCAGTGCTCTTCACTCTTTTAACGAATGTTTTTGATCTGTTCAGTGAAAATTTTAATATCAAGAAATGTATTTATGGTGCTGAGTACAAGAAATTGAATTAAAGAAAGTGGCAGCTTTTAAATTTTATTTCTGGAGAGGCAAAACTAGCAATTTATGTGACCAGAAAGAGAAGAATTGAAAACAATACTGTTCAAGAAGCAGCTACTGTTTTTTGCTGTAACATCAGATGTCACTTAAAACTAGAATTTGTTTTTTATAAAATGACAAAAGACCTAAATAACTTTAGGAACATCTGGTGTCACAAAAATGTCCTATGCACTTTAGTTGATGATCAGCTCACTTTTGCAAGTGATATAATGCACTGATTTTTAAATTGTATTTCTTTTTATTTATTGGTTTTTAGTATTTTTGAAGCACTTTCATCCAATGTAAAATTGTAAAATGTTTGAGTGTGATTAAAGTGTTTTTGCAAAAAAAAAAAAAAAATCTTGTTCTTCTTCTTCTTCGTCGTCGGTGCGCATGCTGACAGAAATAGACGAAGTGACCCGAACGCTCCCGATCATTAAATATGCACTCGAGTCATGACCTCCTCTCGTCCAATGAAAAAACAAGGATTCTATTTTTACAAGCTAAACCCATGAATTGGTGTACGACAAGGTGAGGACGATCGATCGAAAGAAAATGAGAATAGAGTGTTTTATAGTAGATTTTGCGTTAAAACTCTAATTGAACCACAAATGGTGAATGCTGAGAGGGGGTAGGAGTGGTGACAGACTGATCAGAAGGTAAATGAAAGATATTATCAATACTTTTTTGTAGTCCTAGACTTTTCATCCCTATGACCGTCAGGAATAACCAGCGATGCATGTAAATGTGTATTCACCTCGCTTGCTATAATAGCAAGTAAAACTTACAAGTAAACATTGAGTAATACCAAGAATCAAATTTATTAAAATCAAAGTGTCTCAGTCAAAGTTAAAATGTCTTCTAGTCTAAGTAAAGCTTACAAGTAAACAACAGTAATATTTTGTATGACTGTATATTCACATAGTGAATGCAAGTTTTCAATTGTTGAATCTCACATTCATACCTGTATAAAGTAGGATAGAAATAAACATAGTTAAGATTGAACTATTGACTTTAGTGTATTTTTGTAGGTAAACTGAA
The DNA here is from genome assembly GCA_013358685.1 of Antennarius maculatus. NCBI lineage: Eukaryota > Metazoa > Chordata > Actinopteri > Lophiiformes > Antennariidae > Antennarius > Antennarius maculatus. Next base: position 12,575,504 of record CM023618.1, read on the forward strand.
CAGAAGATTTTGCCCTCAGAATGCACCAGAATGCAGGAAAACAACCCCATTTTCTAAAATATTTCCTGGGGGAGGACCCCTCCCCACGCCCCATCGCAACGAGCGTTGGACGTCTGCGCACTACACCACTGTCTTGGACACAGAGTGTGGCTTTTTGTGGCTTACTCAATTCGTTTACACTGAGCCACAGTGGCTTAGTCATACTAGCTCCTGGTGCAAGCCCAGACAAGTAGTTAGCATGTTAATGGGCTGAGTCAAAACAAGTCATTTGATCGTAGTGAAGATTAAAAACAAAATATTACATTATGATACAATTATTTTTTATTCTCATAAGTGAATTATTTCCCCCCATGACATTGTTATCCAACACATGCAGTAGGTCCATTGTTTTTGTGAAGTGGTGTTTTACCCAGGACAAACAGGCTGAATCATCATCAACAGTTTTAGTAATGAATTATTAGTGGGTAGGAATAAAATAGATCAGTCAACCACTCAAAACGCACTAAAAAAACCCTGACTTTCTAAGGATGTGACGTTCATGAACATATCTGTCTACAGCAGTGTGAAACATCAGATGTATGATAATTATCTTAAAAATGGAGTCTGCTCAGTCTGAGTTATTGGTAATATATTTGCAAACCTGGTTTATTACATAAGAATAAAATAGATTTTGCAGGTTTTGCTCACTATCACAGATGAAAATCAAGTCTAGTTTACTTATGACATCATCTAACTCATCCTACTGGTAACTCTGTCCAGGACATTGACCGGTTTGCCACTGGTGAACTACTTCATCAGCAGAATTGATAAAGCAATGATGCAAAATCTAAATCAACACTATCCTGCTAACTTCAGCTTGCTTGTTGGACATCACAGATACGATGTTCTAAATCTCATCAAAACTTAATTTTCATAATTCAGTGTTCATTTAAATATTTACTGTTGGTGTGTCATGTCTGATTCCCAAGATACAGAGTGTGATTGTGAGCATGAGTATGAGATGGTGATGATTGCAGCTCACTTGACACCGCCAGTGTGATTAATAAGAAGCATAATTTGATTATCCTATGTTATTCATTTGTCACATTTGGTAATGTTGCTGTGTTTTCACAGACACACTCTGTTCATATTAGACTAGATGTACTGTACAACATGTTGCTCTCACCAGCACAGGGAATAAGAGGTTAAAAGAATCATAAAATCACTCACACGTCAGTATGAAAGCCTCCGGCTCTGCCAGATAAACATAGGGTCTGCTGAGATTTACAATTCATACAAGTTGGCATATATACCCAAAAGCACACCACAATTTTTCACTGACCTGAGATTGAGAGTGCCTCTCCCATTGAGCAGTGTGGTATGATGAGAACATCAATCAGAACATGGTTATCTAAAGCTGTCACTTTGTACAGAGTAAATAACAAGCTCACACTACATGTTCCCCCATTTAAAGCCCTGCATTTCAACACAAACCTGATCCTCCCTCATACTGAACATAAAGCAAAGCAAAAGCATATACGGTGTTAGTAACTTGTTCCTCCACTGTGAGACAGAAAACATTTCTTTGCAAATATGTAATAGAGTTTAACCTGACTCATACCATTTGTATGGATTTCATTCTGATCCTGAAGACTGCATTAAGTCACTAAAATACATTGTACATTCTGACCTGCACCTCTAGCACAAGATTTAAATACCATATATTGTATGGTAAACATGTCACAAAATATAATAATAATAATAATAATAATAATAATAATAATAATAATAAATTAAATATTTTATATTATTATTATTATTATTAAGTGTGTGACTTCTCGAAATGCTGAAAATGTTTAAATGAACATTTTTTTACTTTCATTTGCCCATACAGTTTGAAAAGGGTTGATCTTGGCCTCCAGCTGTGCTGCAGCTTCCTAGAAAATGGTTAATCAAAAGTACCTCACATTCTATTATCAAATCATTATCATTAAAACTTGAGTTAGTTGATTGCTCATTTTAAGAGCGATAATTAACCCAACTCGTTACATGACTGGGGGCACCATGTAATGTACAGCTCCATAATGATTATATATACTGTATGGATCTACCTTTCCATCCGTCTGTCTATCTATCCATATATATATATATTTACATACAGTATATATGTATACATATATACTTTATGTATATATATACACACTGTATATATATATATATATATATATATACACACATACTGTGTATATATATATATATATATATATATATATATATATATATATATATATATATATATATATATATATATTGAAGGTACTTGGTACTTGACAACTCAACTTCGGTATTTGTCGGAGGCTCCAGGTTTCCAGTTGGGTCACAATCTTCCTTCTGACGTCAGCAGCTCTTGCATTGAGGCTGTCCATGTCTCTTGGGGCTTGGTACCCAGTCTTGGATTGTGGGGGTGATGGTGAAATCCCCCCGCTGACCTGGCATCCTGGCTCCTCCTTGCCGTAGCATTGTTGTAGTATTTCATTGATCTTTATTTGTTCAACTATCAGCTGAACCCTCCTTTCCAGCACCTTGGAGTAAACTTTCCCAGGGAGGCTGAGGAGTGTGATGCCCCTGTAGTTGGCACACACCCTCTGGTCCCCCTTTTTAAAAAGAGGAACCACCACCCTAGTCTGCCACTCTTTCGACACTGTCCCAGACTTCCACGCAATGTTAAAGAGGCGTGTCATTTATTGTACTCGCTCATAGCTGAGATATAGCATTAAGGGTCTTGCCTAAGGACCCTCACTGGATAGTGTTCGCCATGACCGGGGTTCGAGACCACGCCCTCCTCCTTCCAAACCATGCCCCTCTTGCATTTGAGTAAGTTGACTGGATAGTACTTGACCTGACCGGGATTCAAACCCACAACGTCCTACATTCAACTCAGTTGACTTTACCACTGTACTATCCAGCCCCTGAATTACATGTTTTTGGAGGTGGGAGGAAGCCATAGAACCCGGAGAGAATCTATGCTGACACGGAGAGAACATGTAAACTCCGCACAGAGCGGGACTCGAACCAGGAACCGGCGGTTTTCACTGTGTCGCCGCACCACCCATTTGTATATGTGTGTGTGTGTGTGTGTGTGTGTGTGTGTGTGTGTGTGCGTGTGTGTGTGTGTGTGTGTGTGTATGACTATTAACATTCTAAACACAGTTTGTTATCATTTAACTTATTTGCACCAAAAATGAAAGTTTTTTTAACAGGCATTCCTTAATTAATCAAATCATTGCCTAATTACCACACTGCTGTGTTGTGATATTAATAAAAACAGCTGCAGGCAACATATTTGCAAGTGCTAGTCATTACAGTAAAAAACTGTAAAGTAAAAAACCGTGAGAATTTCAGCTCATCTGGATTAATGCTATTCATCACCATAACATTTGGAAAATTCTGCTAGAATTATGAATGACTGATTAAAATTCAAACACTCAAACAGCACAAAAGTAATGTAGATTTCTGGGAAGGATATAATGATTTGATTAATGTAAATGTACATATTTACATTAAGGTGGAAAAAAAGGACAGAAGTGAAAAGTGTATGGGAACTTAATCACTTGATGTGACATATTAACCTCAGAGCATGAACATCAAGCCAGAGCATGACAGTTTTATGCTTTGTTAGTAAAGGTCAGGCCGGCACATTGATGATGTGCCTATTATCCGTCTCAGCGGCAATCTGTTTCAAATTACCTAATTATGTTGATGACCAAATCAAGTGCACCCCTGGGTCCCATGCGCTCCATCTTAGATACTGCTTATGCCAAGTCACGCACTTCAGTGCCGTCATGTTAGACCTGATGAGAGCTGTGGGGCATCTAATACTACATATATGTCAGCCAAGCCATGACATTATTAATTAACTTAAAGTCGTTCTTGTCAGGCGGACTGACCTCCTTACTAGGATTAAAAACAGGTAAGGCTTCGTTTGATGACTCTGGCTATGATGAGTGTGCAATAATCTAATGCCTTTTTGAAGCACATTTCCTGCATGCATACACTGAAAGCAAACTTAGAGGATGATGAATAAGAATGCAACTTCAAGCAGCACTAAATAGAATTGCAGTTCTGGCAGGAATTTGGATTTAACAGTTAAAACATCCAAAACAGATGATAAAACTACATCTAAATTCATGAACTTATGTTCAAAGTGTCTCAGAAGAGAAAAATAGTTCTGTGAGATTTTACGTAGAATTTAGTTAGAATTGTTGTGATGGTTTTGTTTTCAAAAATACACTGGATCTTCGTCATTTAGGTGTGTGCCTTTAGCTCAGGCAGGCAAGTAATATTTATATGCATAAGAAATTTTTTTTTTAAATTGACATGTCTGGCAATACGTTTTTCAGCACCCAGCAGAGAGAAAATGGAAAGAGTTTTTACCTACAGTGCACCTCCCCATCATTTATAAATGTACTCAATTTCTTTGGTGCTTTTTTGTGAGGAAATATACCTACATTTCATGCAGAACACCTAAGTGGCCCCCCAAGGGTTTATTGATCAGGCAACAGCACAGTGAAATTGAGGAAGAAAAACATTCAAACCATGGCATGTACCCTACTGTGATCTCCACAAATAAAAAACCCAGTGTGATACTATTATAATTTATGTTCTTTGTCAAATATAAAAAATGTCAGTGGATTATGCAGTATCAGTGGAATGGTTTCATATATGCGGATAAAAAACAAGAGCTCTAGAAGGTGGGCAAAATCAAGTGCAAAAGCTATAATCACATAGTTAGTGCATTAAATGCAGGTTTTTGAAGTGTTCTGAGAACATCGAGATAATTCTGACCATCATTAACCTCTAAGTGACCCTAATTCAGTTTTACAATCCCCTGGATTCTTAGGATTAATGTGACATTTAAATAATTAGGGTCAGCAGTGGACAAACACCACATATATAAAACCCGAGCTGACACTGCCACCAATGAATTTTATAAGACTGTGTCACTGTAATGAGATGTCATCCCATATGGAACTGGTGGATAAAAATGTGGCTGAAAATAACATGTTGATTTGTCTTTTTTATGCAGCAAGCTGTTCTGTTTTACTTGGCTCCGTGTGTACTAAATGCCATTCATTTGCATGTCAAAAAGACAAGGACTAATACTCAGTGGTTCCTGCGAATTGTGGAAGTAATTCTCCATGTCGTAGTTATCATTTATTAGACAGCCTTTGAGAAGCAAAGGCCACAGTGAAGCCTTTGTAGCTGGTGATGTATTGTGCGAGATAAGGATGGATGATGTGACAGTATACCACATGACATTAGAAATGTGGCCATTGGTAAAGATTTGGCAAGACTGCTTCCATCTCAGGAGACATCCCATAGTTCCAAGTTATAGAGCAAATCAGAGCTGCATTATAATATGATCTCATCATTCTAGTATGACTTCCTCACAAGGTCACTTGATTTAGTCAGCAGCATAGAGGACAAGGTTATCTTATGTGTGCTTAAAAGCCACAAATGCTCACGATAGCAGTGAATGGAGTAAGACTATCATTTACTGTATTATTACGTTCTTTGGCATGTACGTGTGCTTGGCAATAAAAAACAATAAAACGCTACAACATGGCAGAAGAATAAGAACTCCCTGCGTGCGTTTGGTTAATCACAGTTAACATTGGCACATTTCATGTACAGTAGATGTGATAATGCTACTGCTACCTCCTGTAGCAGATGTGCAATTACACTTTATTCTGTTTAGTCAATGAAAAGCAAATTGTAGTTATTTCTTCCCACAACTTTCAAATAAAAAATCAAAACTAGACTTCTAAAGATCACATTGGCCAACTCTAACTCCTTAAATGACTGACAATGACCAACGTGTCTCCAGTGTGTGCCTGAAAGTACGCAGTTAGACCTGAATATAAACTAACCACATAATCAGACAAGGCGTTATGTCTGCCCTCATCAATCCAGTAGTGCTGAATCTCATTTAACAATGGCTGTTGATGTTTTGGATCAACATCATGTACAAAATCAAATGACATTTAAATCTAATGTGATTTACTGTTAATCTACATTCGATGGTGCCAAATGTGTGTTTTATGGGCTAAGACATGTTTCTGGATGATGTAAATTTAGTGTAAAATGCCTCTTTATAAGACTGATCATCCAGGTCCCAAGAAAGCATAGGTGCCTTTTTTAACTTTAAGGTAATAATTGCTACAGCAGCCTTACCTGCTAATTGATCCACACACTGAAAAATACACTATGGAAGTCACACAAAAATACTTATTCGGAATATTGATCCGGTTTCATAATGTTTTAAAAAAGTAACCCCTTCTCTTACCATGTAACTGACAGTAAGACCAACCAACCCCTTTGCCACTATTTGAGGTTAAAATCAATGTTGCTTATGTCTCTAATGGCCAAATGAGTGACAGGTCAGTGACAGGAGACAAATGTGATCCTTCATCATGCTGGACATCCATATAACACCCAGAAATCCTGGGTCCATGGTCTGAATTACGAATTTATTTTGTCTGAAGATGGCAGGAAATGTATTTTAAGATGGGGAAAACCTAATTGTGTATTCCAGTTTCCATTTCCAGTCATCAATTTAGTGTGTTTTAACTTTCACTTTTTCACTCCCCATCGCTCCAGGAAAGAATAGATAATTTTCTGTTTTCAACAATATTGATCTGGGCATATTAGAGGGAAAAAAATCAGCTGGGACTGAAGAAATGGTTTGCTGCTGGGGGGTTTGATTGACTTCCCTTTAGGGAAGATCTAGTTCGAGTGATAAACTAGTACAGTGTAAAGGATGGCAAGTACTGTATGTTATGTGTATTATAACAGGAGAAACTCAGCAGTCTGGAGAATGTCTGGCCCACTCCGCGTGAGATGTAAACCACTCGTATCAGTTCTATTTTAGGCATGGAAAGCTGTTTTCTCTTTCAGGCCATGAGTCAAATGTGTAACATCAAAAGCAGTAAAGAAGTGAAGACAGGAGAATGTTTCGGGCAAAGCAATGGCGCATTCATACGTTTTCATGTGGTGCGATTACATAATGATAAAAGAATAATCCTGCAGTTGATGTGAACAACACAAAATGGTGGGAAGATGCAAAATTAGCATTATTAGCGGCTTAGAAGAAAATCGAACGATGCTGTATCAGGAAAGATTTCTCCAGATGTCGCCCATTCAGACACCGGTACGAGGGTTTTTTTCCACAACAAATAAAAGGTAGCAATTGTTTTCTTCTCGTCATATTTGATTACAGAAGGAAATGGTGAAAATGTGCTCTGTTGTTATTGTTCATCTTTGATTTGTTTTCATTGTTTCCAGGTCATCAAAATGGGAAGGTTTGAGTCATGAGGGAGACACATGTTGACTCGAACAATCTTGTTGTGCCATGTACTGTGAACATTTTGTTCTCCTTTGTTTTATAGCCCAGTGTTTTGTTTTTTTAAGGTCCATTTTTTGTGTAAACTGTTGTATATGCGTGTCTTCTTTTTAGGTGTTACTCTGTGTGCTGCCACCTGTCTTTGCCAGGGCGCACTTGGAAAAAGATTTTTAACCTTAAAGACTTTCCTCATAAAATAAAAGTTAAGTAAACAAACAAATAAGTTGTAGTTTGATCTATTGACTTTGAATCCTCTTTAATACAGTCAGCAGCAGTAATTGCATCAGTGACTGTGACAAGACGCTCATGGAGGCAAGGAACTCTAATCATGTTAAGACTGACTGCAGCAATTAACATCAAAACTTTGGACTCCCTCATATCTCCACAAAACTTTAAGTGAAATCCTAACAACTGACATGATAGATGGAAAGTTGTCTTCAGAACTGACGTAATCCAGTGACTAGTTTTCTGCACACCCATGGATACATTTCAAATGAGAACTGCTAATAGTTAGTATGTCATAGTATTCATTTGGGTTGGAGGGGTGTCTCCATTTGTCTAAGAGGTCCACAGTGACTGATTTTGAAAGCCCTTGTTATAATGCAAAGTGGTCTTGGTCCTTTGCGTGTGAAATTAAAGGCTCTTAACATAATCACTGCATCACCATTGAAATCAATTAGCATAAGGAGAGAAAAAGGGGTCTACTTAATATGATAATCTGCTACTGTATTGTAAAAAAAAACTACTCTTTTTTTTCTCCTTTCCATCTTTGACAGTAAAATAAAATGTATATCAGAGAACAGGCCTGCTTCAACTCATCTACAACAGGAATGTGTTTATTTTAGATAACCATTATCACATGCTACCTTGGTGTTAGTATATTAGTTAGTACATAGTATATAAATGTCTATGCCTTTAAAATTCGTAATTACAATCCTCAATACGATTCAGATAAATCTCTGCCGAGTCAGAGCAGCATACACACACACACGCACACACACAGACACACACACACGGACACACACACACACACACACACACACACACACACACACACACACACACAAGTGTGACAAATAGTAACATAACATCTACAGTGGAAAAATAATTTCCCCTACGGAAAATCAATAAAGTTGATTCGTCTTCTTAATTAGCTTCTGCATACTGGCCTCAGCACTTGACAAGTGAACTCTGGGAAATGCATTGGAAAAACCCCAGAGCACCATGAGCTCACAGTGCAACAAACACTTTTGATATTGAATTGATATTTATAACAGTTGACTCTATACATGATTCCTTACATTTACAGACCAGAACCAAGTAGGAGTAGGACAGGTGAAGGGAATAAATGAGGACGGCATATAATATGTTTATTGACAGATCAAGCTTACCAAGCATGCCTCTGTATTTGCTTTCAAAGATGCTGTTTAGTGCAGAGAATTTACTGATGTACAGGCAGGCAATGTCCATAGGCTGCCTATGCCTCAAGACCTCCACTGTTTTTTGTACTTCCTAACATTTATTCAAGAATGTGTGATATTTCAAAGCATTCAAATTCCCTTGTAATGTGCATGAACACATGAAGTTCTAACTTCAAAAACTTGTCTAGACATGTTAATTTTCTTGGTTGTTATTTGGGTAAATATGGATCAACAGAGGTATTATTAAAATAAATATGATGCTTCTAACATGTATCATCATCAAACAAGACATTTAATATATACCTGGATGTTTTTTCTTTCAAAGAAAACAAAAACCATATATCTTCATTGGAAACAATCAAAATAAATCTCCTTCTACAAACTGTTGCATCTAAAAGTTTATTACCTTCTTGAAAAAACTATTGCTAGCTAAATTGATCAGACTCTAACATATTTTCCAGTTCCAGGAAAACAAGCACGAAGTGATTGTACGTCCTAACCTGGAATCTCTATCACAGAATGTACCAAGATTCAACTTAAAATGTAAAAAATGTTAAAATGATGGAAGTACCTAGGAAAATGTCTACAGAAAGTTTAATTGGATGATATAACACTGTTTATGAGTCACAATGAAAAAGATAGATGTAGGGATACTTGTTTAACTATGTTTGTAGCTTCTCAAAGTTACATGAAAATATCTGACGATTCATGGCTTCTACACCTCTAATAAGGATACAATGGTACAACAAGCTGCCTGCTAGTGTTTTACTGATGGGATTTGTTGACCACTGAGGGATCAAAAGTGAACTGACATGACACAAGCTTCCTCAATCAACCTCAGCACTACAATCACACATCTGAATAGACCTGGCTTGTGCTGCTAAGACAGCTGCGAACGGCTGAAGTGTAGACACAAAACCTCCGAGATGTTTTGTGATGTTGGGCACTGAGACACAGCGGCGGTTGCTCGGGGTCCTATGGGTTGTGTGTCATTATTAATGTTCTGCAACAACATTTGAATGGATTGTGCATGCCGGGGTGCAGTCTTTGGATGGCAACTCCCAACAGATCATGACACTAAGAAAAGATGATCAATGCTTTTCAGTTCAGTCAGCAGATTTAATGACCTTGCTGATCTACATATGGTTTTGCATAATCTCTCAATATACTGACAAAAATAAATATTCAACACAACAAGATCCAAACCACAAACCCTTAATGTCAGCAAATCAGTCTGCAACCATTCTCGGTCTGCTATTCTAGACTAATGGCAAGAGATCCCTTGTGATGCATCATCTTTTTTTTAATCTCACTGCCAATTGCTGAGGATATCTTTCACCTTCTGTCTCTTCTTTGACATTGTCATGTTTAGGTTGTCAAACCAAGTAATTAATAGACAATTTGTTGATGCATCTTTGAGCTAATATCTGAAAAATCGAGCAACATCATGACAAAGGTGGACAGTAGGGTGGTGACCCGAATTTGAATCAGTAGAGAAAATGCAGCTCCCTAAAAATTTAATATGTCATTTCAACAGATTCCAGAGGGCATTTTGAGTATATTCGTGTATCTGCTGGCATCGATGTGGGGGGAAGCAAACAGAATGCAAAATAATCAAACATCCGCCCCCTCTCACTCTAATCTCCATGACTTTCTGCGCTATGCCTGATAAAGTCCATTAGAGTGAAGTTAATATATTGAGACTTGACACATTTGGCCTCTAAAGTTAAAGCAACGCATGTCACCCCACACACCATCGTCAAGTTGACGGCAAGAATAATGTGTGGTGCAGTCGAGTACACGAAACAGTAAACAGGCTTACTGTATGATTCTGAACAGGAAATATCTAAGACAGCTGGAGCCTGAGTCTCATGTGAATAACTGAAATATGTTGTAGTTATTTAACCAGTTTTACAGCATCAACAGGATGTGGACACAACTATTCTGCTCTGTGAAACAAGCAGAGGAAGATAATCTTTAATGAAGGCTCAACTAAAAGCATCAGAAGACAGCACCTTGCATCCAGAGAAGCACTGCTTAAAATTCAAATCAGGATCTTCTTGACTAGTTTTAAAAAAGAAATGTCAGGTCATTATAGATCGCAATTTTCGCCGACCTAAAACGAATACATGAAAACTTTATTACCCACAAGGCAGCGCAGCAACAGAAGACAGACACCTTCAGAATAATTCCTTTCTTCTCCTGGTTTACTGGTCAGATCAAGACGCTTTCACCCACCAACCCCCTCCCCTGAGCTTCTTTTACAAGTTCCTGGGCCAGTCATGTCAGGGTCACTGACTAATCACATTAGGGCTTGATCAAAGCTGTGAGAGCAATAGGGAGAGCAGGAGAACCCTATTTCTCACAGTGTGGGGATTAAACTTCCCAACAACATCTCATCTCGGGATCACTGGCACCAAGCTACATCCCACAGGCCCTGCAAAAGGCTTCAGTTGAGTCGTGGGCGGTAGACAGGCTGCTGGAGCCTGTCTTATAGACAGGCTCCAGCAGCCTGTTTAATCTCCAAGACAGAATACAGAGAGCAAAACCTGGCCCTATGCGCTGAGGCCAGGATAGATGATCGGCTGGATAAAATACTAAATAAAATACAGGGAGTAAATCATTGCTGCAGGTGCCTGTGAGGTGGGTGAGCAAATGATCTTTCATTTCCAGCATGGGACTGTTGGAGTAGATGCACTGACTGGCTTATCACAGGAGTAGTCACCACCTTTGAGATTAGTTGAATAGCACTTTACACTGTGTGAAATCCGCATTTTCCAATGATGCACATGTGCGAAATACATGCATATGCATTTGCATATTGAAAACAGAAGAAATGCGGTGTAAAATGTAAAAGGTGAGAAAGCTGTGTAGGATGCTTTCAGGGAACAACAAGGTGTTGTTTAATAATATATCTTTAAATGATAAGGAATGTTATTTTTACTTGCATTTAGGTACTGGTTTATAAACTGCATTTACTAAATGTGTTGTTAATATCTCTCCTGATTTATGACAGACAAGCACAAGTTAATTCAATTTAAAAAGTAAAAATGTGAGCAGTACCATTTATTTTATTGTAGCAAGTTTCCCACTCACAGGAAACTTAAAAAACAAGATAGTTTGACCCACATGATGGCACTACCTGACCTGGAAAACCTACGCTTAGAATTTGAAATCACATTGGTATCTTCATTAACTCAAGAATTAGTCAAGACGAACAGTATTTCACCAACGGTGGGAGTCTTCAAGATATGGCTTTTAAGATCTTTGAAGCTACTACAAGTTTGAATTATTTGTATGCTGTGTCTGAAATATGCATCTCACTTGTAGTGAATCTTAATCATCAATTAAGTAATTATAAAATTACATTGTGTAACATTATAACTGCCCAATCCCAAAATAAAAAGATTTAAGTTTGAATACAAATTTGGATTCAAAGCGAAATTGAGTCCTTGTTCCTTGGGTCATATCAAACCTCTCAAAATGATTCATAATTTCCTAATCCTGCCAACAGATCAACAAACAAACCAGACAACTTTGCTTCTGTGGTTTTATTTATTTTATTTTATGCATTTATTTATTATTTTTTCAGCCATGTTAATATAACAGACTTCACACCTTCATAACATTTACCACATCAACAACAACATCCAAAAAATTAAAGGGAAAAGATGTTGTCAACCAACTCAGACATTAAATATTTTCAACCAGTTCAAACATTGAATGTTGATAGACATTTACACCCTTATCCACTTCCACTGAGCAGTGATGTCAGCGCCATGCTCAGTTCCTTCTCCTCTGCCCACAGCATGTGTGTAATTCCTCAGCTTGATTTTGATGCCGGTGATGATCACATCATTTACAAAAATGCTTTTTTCCAATTCATCCATTTTTTGTTGTCCTTGTTCTAGGACAACCATTCTTTGTTCTTTTCCATCTGTGTCTTTCTACATTTTCTTCATGTCTTCCTTCATTTTTCCACAGACGAGACCACCCGGTTGAGAACTTCTTTCATATTTGGTCAGAGATAGCGAGGAATAGCGACAACGAGAGACAGAAGAAAGATGTCTGCTCTCGTTGAAAGCCAGAAGCAACATTCACGATTTATGTGCATAAATTGATCAGCTTTGGTTTGCAGAAGTGGAAAAACTATATTTAATATTCAAGATCTATTACTTGAATCATTTCATTTCATTTAAATTAATCAAAATCTGCAACATACCTGAACGTACATGGAGACTGCAATGTGGTAGAAGTAGTAGTAAAATAAAAAATGATTGGTGGTTGATAAAAAGATAATACATGGTTAAAAATGTCATTTTCAAAATTTAAAAGAAAGAGGCGGGAATGGCTGATTATGGCCCTGGAAATTCTGATTAAATTCCATATGTCTGGTAGTAAAAATTTTAATACTGTCCCACACTCCTTTCCTAGTGGTCTTCACAAACATTGCAACAATGGCTTTCACAGGCTTTTAAAAATTTACTCTGCATTACACTTCCGTTTTTGCACTGGATAGCGGTGCTGAGCAACTGTAGCGTTTTCGTTTCAGTTCTGCTGTGTTTGATCATTTTGCTTTGTGTCTCTGAATCAAAAAGAGAAATTACACAACTGACCTCAAGAGAGACGGATACAGCCTCCCACTATTTTTCCATCATACGGTCATGCCCTTGTTCCTTCTTTTGAAATTTGAACAATGATATATTTCTCTGTTAACATGCTCTTTACTATGGTGCACACAGCATTAACAAACAAGGACTCAATTAGTTTTTCCAAAAATCTAATGACAATTTTCCCCTTTTAATTGTCGTTACCCAGTTTGACACATGAATACATTGTTGTCTTATGAGAATTCCTATTACAAATGCAAAAAACATCCAGTCTGATTCTGGTGACCAAAATAAGATTTCACATATATTATCACATTCATTAAGTGTCAAAAGGGTTAATCAGCATTCTATGAACTAATTTTGGGAAGGCTTGTATGTAACACACATTCATAATATATAAAAGGCTGGCCCTGCATGTTTGATTAAAAAGCAAAAAACCTCTACAACCAGAACCATCAAAAAAATTCTTAGATATGATGTAAAAAAGAAAATCGCATTACAACTGCACCTGATTCCATGATCCTGGAGAATTGCTTCTAGCATTCAGAATTTTGTTCATTATCAGTATATTAAGAATTATCAACAAAAATTTTCCAAAATCTTCTTCTCCTTTCGGCTTTTCCCTTCAGGGGTCGCCACAGCGAATCAGTTGCCTCCATCTAATCCTGTCTTCTGCATCCTCTTCTCTCACACCAACTACTTATATGTCCTCTTTCACTGCATCCATAAACCTCCTCTTTGGTCTTCCCCTAGGCCTCCTGCCTGGCAGTTCAAAACTCAGCATCCTTCTACCAATATATTCACTATTTCTCCAATATATCTCAGTCTGGCCTCTTTGACTTTATCTCCAAAACCTTCTGGTATGGAAGTCATAGATTTAATTTGCATGTTTGATTTGGCAAAAGTTTTACGTCGGATGCCCTTCTTGACACAACCCTCTGTATTTATCCGGGCTTGGGACTGGCTCAATACGACACTGGCTTGTGCCGTGTTGCGGTTACATTAAAACATTTTCCACAGTGATGTACAGACTTTTCTTCAATGTCTTACATTTGACAGATTCATTGAATAAACGTCAAGACTGTATTATGATCTGTATCAAAATATATATTTTAATTCAGCAGATCCGCATCCATACACAGATTTGTCATATAATTTAGACAACACTCCCATGACCCACAAGACCGATAAACAGACAGATGCCAGTGATCATGTAACTTCCAACTGTAATTGAAGTAATAATGCCCTAAACTTTAAAGGATTGGTTTTTCCAGCACATTTTTAAAACTACATGACACATTATGATGTGTCTTTAAAGATGTTTTTGCACAACAGTCAGTATTCAGTTTAAAAATGGAATTAAAAATGGAGTTAAAGCACTGACTCAAACACTGACTCAAAACACATAGATAAACTAGTCATTATACCTAGTTATGGTCCAATGATAGTTTCACCTTAATAATATGAGCTTCACTTAGAGACAATAATTTCCATAAATTTGTTAATAAGAATATATTAAAATTTATTATGTTTTTACTGTGATAATCACCTGAATACTGGTTTCCGTTTCCAGGCAATATTAGGTTACCTGTGATATACATTCACTGTGATGCTATATAAGGTGAATAATTCTACAGTACACCTGTAGCACAAACGTCTATCATTCAACCAAGTAAAGCCTGCTCTGATCTTCTCCTGCAGCTTCATGCAGGGTCAATGACAGTAAAACCCTCCCATTAGTGAGCCATCTACAAGTCTGTGTAATCTCATGGCCCTCAAGTTCAGTTGGTTCCTAATAAGACACAGTGACCCTGAAATGCACTAAACCTAAAGCACAAACATGTTTTTTTCTTGTACTAGACTGAAGGAAACTAACAAGTGTGACTCACAACTGACATTCCCTGTACTTTGCACAAAGTACTTAATGAGGTGTTCATGCTGTCTTAGCAACAGGTGCACCTGCCTTCCATTCATTCATTCATTTTCTACCTGCTTATTCTGCAGGAGCCTAACCCAGGTGGCTTGCGGGGTGAGAGGCAGGGAACACTCCTTGTACGATGCCAGTACACCACGGAGCCACATAAATGACTAACAACCATGTGGGGGGAACGAAAAAAATATGGCTATGTACACTGCTGTTGTGTGTGTGTGTGTGTGTGTGTGTGTGTGTGTGTGTGTGTGTGTGTGTGTGTGTGTGTGTGTGTGTGTGTGTGTGTGTGTGTGTGTGTGTGTGTGTATGTTTTGCTTGCATCTATGTAACAGCAGTTGGTATCAGCATCAAAACGTCTAATGGACTTGGTAACTATGTGATAGAAAAAAAAAATTCTTCCCCATCAACAAGAACATGGGTTCAAGGAAAGAAGTGCATATGTGAATATTGTATTGCACAGTTTAAAAAGGACTGAAATAAGTGGTGTGACGTATTTCTAGGAATTATTTTAGATAATGAGATAGATATATTTGGTAGGTAATTCTTGATTTTACAATCCTTGGCAGTGAGCTAAAAGTTAATTTCAGACACTGTCTGCTAAGCAGTTTAACTTAAAACAGAATTCACATGTTTTCTCACCTGCGGCATGAAGATCTTTAAGATAAGTTGCAGACTAACGAGGAACAGTCCTTACAGCTGGAAAGAGATTATGGTGCTAAAAGCCATTTCAATCAAAAGCAGCACTCCAGCCTCCGTTTAGAGCATATGCTAGGCATATCATTTCACCTAAGATATGGAAATTTACTGTATGTTTCATGATTCAATTCAAAAAGAAAGAGAAAAATCTGTCTGTTTTGGCTCATTACACACATTTGAATTCCACTGACATACTAATAAGTTATAACCTTTCTTGTAAACTGTTTATCCACGTGTGACACCAGCTTTAACATATACAGTACACCAAATTATTTTTTTGTATCAGCACTTGATTTTTCAAAATGCTTGCAAAATTACCAAACAGTAGAAGCACCTCACATAGACTTTTCAGCTGAGCACCTTTATCCTGAAGCCCTGACATGGTCATTATGGTCTGTCACATACTATGGTGTCCAAGTTGTCTGCTCTGTCAACTGTTGCATATCATCTCCCCACCTATATATTTGAATAAGCTAACTTGAGAAAGTCTCACACTGTCATGCTGTCACCAACTCCACCTACTACCTGTCAATCAAGCGCCCAACCAATCACGGCGCCCAACCAATCACGGCACATCTGCCAGAAGAAATCACGTGAACAATATGGCATGAGGCATTTGCTATGTTAGGAGAAGAAATAAATATACATGGACTTCCCAGCTAACATAACTGTTCCAACAACTTTCCTGTTTTTGAAAATAGAGTCCAAACAGCAGGAACGAGACAGAAAACGGCAATTCTGAATACTGAGTGAAACTCCGACTGAAAGAGAGGAAAGGATTGCTTCACAAAAAGAGAAGTACTACTTAGCCAGAGCCAATGAATACCAAGCACAAAAGGAAAATCGCCAAGAAAAAGAAAGGTGGGGTATACAAAAAGTATGCTATACATTCAGTGGGTTAAATCCTATAAACCAATAAGCACTTTACTATTTTTATTCACTATCTATCCATGCTCCATAGAACAAGGTAGCTATTTATTCTTTTCATGCTTGGTATGAAATCTGATATTGGCGGAGTCTCATCGCCACACCTGTCCCTCGACTCAACACCTGGACTTTATCAGGCTGATTGGCCCGAGGCTTTTTAAGCCTGGTTCTCTTCTGGTTCTTCTGTGTCCGATTGTTTTTGCACCCTTGCCTGCGCGTCTAGTTTGCTGGACTTCGAGAGTTTTCTTGTTTGTCCTTGATTTTTGCTTTTGTTAATTAAAAATGAATGAAAGCTCTCCAAAAGTGTTCTGCATTTGGGTCCTAACCCTGCTCACCTTGACAATGTACAGTATGTTCAAGAATAGTATAAAACCATGTTGATCTTTTTTTCTCTCTCGCTTGTGGTAATACATGTATTTCACCTTCAACCACATTTAATAAAAATAACAATGTTCTTTTTTCCAGTCTTTATTTTTATTAATCTTGAATGGTGTTTTTTCCATCATACCATGCAAGTCTGTAAAATGAACGTTGGCATCCTTGACAGTCAAGTGCTGTTGGTGTGACTTCCTTGAGGTGATGATGTAGTATTCAGGCATTTCATATTCGAGTCAAATCTGCCAGTTGTACCACATCCCCAAGAAACATTTCAGAAATTATTTTGCATTGAGATTTATTTTGCTTCGTGTTTTAAGGATATGCACTAAAGGCATATTGATGCACAAGTTTTATCTTAATAATCTCATATTCTAAAAAGAGACCACATGATTACTGTGTGCTGACAATCTGAGCATCTGAAATATTTAGAAACTCTGTGGATTTTGGATTTGAACATGTCTGTTCAAACAGATTAGTACTACTGTGTTTGGGGCTCTTGTCTTTTGTAGTTCACGACTGCTGAATGTGTTTACTTATCCGTGGGGAGTACAATCAAGAGGAAATTGCATGTTCATAGCACAGATTACACAGACTGGCCACCAGCAGGAGACACTTTCACTGAGGCCAATTTATCTCAGAAGCAAACTGTCACCAAGTTTTCTAGAGCAAAGCTCTTTCTAATTTACACCATCTCCCTCAGCGCACAGATTTAAGCACTGATCTCTCGCTCTGAACAATAAAAAATGCCTGACTTTTGCATACATGCGTGAGTGTATCACAGATCAACATCTTTGCAACACCACAGTATTGTGCAGTGACGCAGTTGGTAATAGAGCAGGTGATTATGCCTCACAAGAAGCTCACAGTATGCATAAAAAAACAGGATTTTGTTTCGATTTAAAATAAGTTTACACTAACTATACTTGTGAAAAAGAGTCCCCACAGAAATCCAGAGCCAGAATCCCTTCCAGATGCAAGAAATGGACCCCAAAAAATCTCTCTTTTGTTAGATTTCTAGCTTCTTTGTCCTCAAACCACCAGCGCAAGTATCTAATGAGATGCTAATCCTGGCATCTTACACTGTGTGTTTGAAGGGGAGAGGGTTTTATTTATTCAGTGGCATCTACTCTGTATACAGGCGATGTCTGGAGAGATCAGGCCAAAACTCTGCATAACCTGCATCTGAAAGCAGCCCTGTTAAAGGTGACATCATCTGGGTATTATTATAAGCTATGAGAGGATCAGGCCTGATTTACTTTTTAAATCTTAGCAGAATTATTTGCCTGGTAAGTTCAATTATTTACAGGAGCAGAAACAAAAGTTGGCATTGTTGGGATCATGTTTGAAAAGATATTTGCTGAGTAAAATTGGTGTTGGAACAAGTTGTGCTACAGGGGAGTGCAGCTGACTTGCTTGCAAGCTGAGTCAGTCAGAAAGGAAATGAAGCAAATAATGGCTTGCTTTGGAACACTTGAGCAGCTTAGTGCAGGTGGAAACAAGGGGGGAGGCTCTAATTCTGCTCTCAAGCCAGCTGGTCCTTGAGCAGAGGCTGCAGCCAATCTCACTGACTGCTCTGTTTCCCACTGAGCTTTTTCAGATGAGGGAAGGATGCCAAGAGGTGTGGCAGCTCTCTTCAAATCACCTTTCTCAGGGCTTTACAATACTCTCTCCGGTGTATAATCATAACATAATCATGCCCACTACATCTATTGATCTGTTCATATTGCACTTCCACTGGAGCAGCCAAATGGTGTCCTTAGGTGAAGCTATTGCCAAGATAGATACCATGACACCAATTACATTACACTGATATCGTAAATACACAGTGGAATTACAATTTATCGACCAGATTCTTATAAGTATTTTGCTTACAATACTTGGTTATTTATCCGGTTGTCACACTGTCCCACAAGTGCTTCACTGTCAAGCTAATTAAATTATTGTTACTTAAGTGCAATAATTAATTGTCAGTTTCAGAGCATGTTATTATTGAAAAGATTAATTTCATCTCTGGAGATTGCTCTCATCATTCTATACATACCGATTATTAATAGTCTACTAATTCTTTTGTAGAGTTTACATACTGAAGGTCAGAGGAGAAGAAAAATACACAAAGATTTGTGAGTGAAGCTCACTGACATTCATCCCTTCCTGTGGACTTTAAAGATCTGTTTAGAGGGATGCCTTTACCCCCCGCCCCCCTTTATTCTCAAAGTGAATGTCAAGGTTGCACGTAAACAGCAACGCCATACCTCATTACTGATCATATTCATTCTAAGGAGATGCCCTTATCACCGTGTTTATAATTAAACGGATGAGACCGCAGTTTTGAAGAAATCTGTCATTTTCTCCCCCCAACTTCCTCGGGGGGTTGTTTAATGGATGAGTTATTTGTCAGCTCTGGCCATGATGCATGTTATAAGCTTTTCATCGTATTTAAGATCAAACCATCATGTCTTGAGTGGGTATAATTATAGCAGCCTCCCATGAGTTGGCATTAAACGACTGCAGCATGCAAACATCTGTTATTGAAATTATTGGCATACTTAGAGAAGGTCTGTGGCATTTTACAGATGTTCTTGTGCACTATTTAAAAAGTGTCACAACATCCATTAGCTAGTTCTGGGATGACATCCAACATGCAAGAAGCTGTAACTAAGAGTTTAGACCTCCTAGAATTAAATGCTAACTCTGGTGTTAAGACCACTTAAAAAACATTCAAGACAATTTGGAACAGATATAAATGTCAATGCTTCTCTCTTCCAACTTGTTAGCTGTGTTTAGGGTAAATGTCATAATAAACAGCAAAATAAATGTCAGAAATGCACACTGGATGTGTTGAAACTTGTTTAAAGTTGGTAATTTTCACTCTTGCATTAAAACACTACTTCCTAAAAGTCTGTTCAAGGTTAAGGCCTATTTACTCACCGCCGTTATTCTGTATGTCCTTTACGTTAACGTTGATACATCCACAGGAGGGCAGTGCCGTGTCATTAAGTCCACTGACAACAAACCTGGCGACAGACTGAGGAACTTGTGATAATGTACATAGTAAAGACAAAGTTGCAAAAACAGAGGCATCAGTCTACTCAGCAGCAATCTGAAGCCATTTGGTAGGGAGATTTCCTTTACTCTTTCACTTCACTTTTTTTCTTCTTTGTTGTATACTGTATATCCTATTGTCTATCCTTGCCAGAATTACAGCTACACTGCCCCTAAACATGTTTGTCATTATTGTTTTGCTTTAGCTATCTTCTCCATGTTCATTTGCCCTCTGAAATTGCACCCAAAAAAGTAAGATATGAATGCATACCTGCCCTAACCCAAAACCGACAATATCTGTCTTTTGCATATTGTAGGAATGAGCCATTAGACCAAAAAACAAACTTGGTTTTCTTGTGAAATATGTAATTTTTTTCTTTCATTTTTGCTTTAAGCATTAGCATTTCATATCAAGGAGAGTGTCAATTGTATTTCTCTCAAAACGTATTAACTTTTGCAAGTAATGTGGGTTGGAGGTGTGCCAGTTAGTACAGTACTGTTATCTCAGAACCAGACAGTTCATATCCAGACTTGGGGCCTCTGGACCATGTTAATTTGTCATGTCTGTCAGTGACTCTTTGCCCATAGGTGCGATAGGAAGTGATTATTATGCTCAATATTATCTGGGATACATCTGAATTCTGCCTCCTCCCTTCAAAGAATAATCTGATGAATCAATGGACAGTCATAATATATGTATGTTTAACACTAGCATTACTGTGACAGTGATTCAATACAATCAAAATTGTATTGGAGATATTTACAGTGTCACAAATTCCAAACTTACATTCACACAACATTCATCTTCACAACAGTTTCCTTAGCTGTTGGATTTGCAAGAACATTATGACTATAAGAATATATTTCTCACCATAAATTCACAGTTCTTACCGCAACAATGGATGCTGCTGAATAATAAGTGAATGGGAGAATATTGCGAGGAATAGAAATGCACTATGATCATCAACACAACTCTCAGATGAGAAGGTTTAGCATTATTCAATGACCATGCTTTTCTTCTTGTCTATCCCGTAAATAAAATTATTTTATATGTTCCAGGTGAAATCTAGGACAGTGGGCTATTAATGGCTAAGGGACTCCTCTCCTGGGGCAAATGTGTTAATCGGAGCAATAGGTCTCCTTCCTGCTGGATCAATGTCAGCACAAATTTCAGATTGCTTTCCTGATGTGAGCCAAGTTATCTGTGATTCAACTTTAATAGGTTATTGAACGGAGACAGCATTTAGGGAGCAGGGCCGTATTTCATGTTATCGACAATCAAATGCACACAACTTTCTCATTAGCATGCATTAGGAAAACACAGAATTAATCATGACAACACCATTGGGAACATGACTACATTTACACGGTTGTTTAAACAAACATGGCTAGCAGTGGCTCCCTGTTGTGGGATGAGTGGACATAAAGGATATTGGTAAACACAGGTTGACAGATGTTAGTTGGACACACGGGGAAAAGAAGTAGAGCCCATATTTTCTAAATATAAAACTTGGATTGCATTATGCATAAATAGAAGAAATCTGACATTATTGTTTCAAAACATATGTCACTGTAGGATTCTGGGTGAAATCAGCATGAGAGCCACATCAAGGCTGCATGTACAAAGCTTACACAAACACACACACACACACAGACACACACACACACACACACACACACACACACACACACACACACACACACACACACACACACACACATACAGCTATGCATGCAGCAGAATCTCTCTGCAGATAATAGGACTCTTGTGATGGTTTGCGATTCTCCTGCTTTAAGCAAGGTCATCATACCATTAGCATATACAGTTCCTAAATAAAATGCCATGCACCGATACCAAATGAGTGGCAGCAGTCCAGAGTGACTGGATCCTAAATCACATGACATTTCCTTGGGCCTGAAGGTCGAGTATTTTGTCAACATGGACAGAGTCTGACAACCAAGCTGCCACCATGAGGTGAAAGATTTTAAAACCACATGATGCCCAATAAAGACATGGAAATAATGTACCTGAAAGACGAATAGGAGGGATTAGACTACATTTACACTGTATGTATATTAATGTCTGCATGTTGTGATGCATTATCCATATTTCTGGAAAGTAAGAGAACATTTAAAACACACAAAAACATTCATTATCACAAGGATACATGGTAAGAACATTTTTTTTTAAATGTAATTTTTATATTACAGTTTACTTAATTTTACTCTTTTGTTTGTGTAATTATGTGTACATTCAGGCAGATGACCACCTTGCCCTAGACTTCTGTGAGTAAGCAAAATAAAACATTAAAACTTTTGGCTATGGTGGATAAACACTCCTTTAATGTCAAGGTCTGCTGTAGTAACACTCAACGGGTTTCCAGAACACATTTGAATTAATCTGAGCAGGTTCTTTCTTTTTGCTGCACAAGAAAAATGTAGGTATGAACAGCAGCACCTGATAGGTTATGTAAGACATAAAATTACAACAGACAGCTAGTCACAATGTTAAATTTTGACTTTTAAAAATGTGACAATGTTACTATTAAAAGACCTGTGGGATTTACATGCGATGGTAGGGGGAAGCTAACAGAGTTAGATCAGATGACTACAGCACAAAGCTCAGTCACACTGGCAGTTATGACTTACCAGCTGTTTGTAACCTGCAGATCGTAATATTATGTGAATGACTTCGTATATTAGATTCATTTTCAAAATGTGATATTATGAAAAAATGTGTTTTTAAGTAACAGTTTTCTAAAGAATTAGTTCATTTCTTTTTAAAATATGAGGCAGACCCCATAGACAAAACTGCTTTAAAAGAAATTGGAATTTTAAATCACAGTTTTTTTAATCACCATTCCATCTAAAAAAATCATCCAGTTCTTACAAATACTGAATTCTGCTGAACAAGAAAAAAAGAAGAGGACAAAGTGTTCTTATTCTTTGAATTATTGTTATAAAATAAATGGTCTACACAATTCACAAACAACAATAGTAAAACCCACTTAATATTTTAAGTGTTATTGAGTCATGAACAGGGTAGCTTCACAGCAAATTGACTAATAAATCTAGTCAGAGGTACAAACATTGGGAAGACATTAGCTTGAATTATTTAACTTTGTTCCATAAGCTTGGTGTACATAATTAAGTCATAGAGAATCTTTGGAATTTCCAGTCGGTGTGAACATTACAAGGGGGGTAATAACTACAATTGGTGGACTTGCTGCTGGCCAGTCGTAGACGCCATTTGACAAATCAGTGCCTGCAACTCCCAAGAGGATGCCATGAGGTAGGCTATGCCAAATGGCATCATACAGAAATGCATGTTGATGTGGTTTACACTACACTAAGCCATATAGACTCGGAAAAAATATCACACCTGTCAAGACAGCTTAGTGCTTATGGACTATAGTACAAACCTTGTTTGCATAATTGCGGCCAACAGTAATGTACTCAGATTTGGAAAAATAGGCTATGGAGAGTAGGGTAGTTGTAAGGCGTGTTTGCTGGGTCAGTGTTATGTGAATTGTGTGTGATAAACTCGAAAAAGCAGCAAGGGTCACAGACAAGTGTGTGACATTATCCATAATTCAGAATAAGGGCCAAACGTCTATCCAAGTGGACAGATGAGGCCCTCATGTTCACAGTATGCCAGAGGTAAATTCACTGTGACATTTGTGCTGTACCCTATTTCCATCAGCTAAATCACAGCCGACTGACATTTTCATATAAGTCACACTGGACATGGTTGCTATGTTTCAAACTTGTTTAAAACATCAAATGCAAAGGGTGTAGCAGTGAGTGTGAACACCCAAGCACAGTGAGTGTGAACACAGTACAATAGCTCGCACGGCGTTCGAGATACAACTACAGTTGCAGAAATGCCCTCAGAGGTTAATTAACAGTCTCACACTCAGAGTTGGAGTTTTGTTTTCCGAGCTGCAGAACATATTGAAGTTCACAATATATTTTAATTTTAGTTTAAGGGCTTTTAGTGTAGAAAGGGGTTGTTTAGCTGGTTTGGAAATAAACAACAATGAGCTCGCACCACTGGGCATTACAAACTCAAGCTCAAGCATGGCTCAGTACTTTGAAGTCAAGTGTGTCACATAATCTGGTAGACTTCCCTGATCCCTCACTCTCATTTTGGAGAGTGAGAAAAAGTGCTCCACACTGTTGGAGAGTCACTTTTTCTCTCATTCATTCCAGCTCTTATACTGTCAGGTATCATTTCAGCTTTTCATGGCTAAAAACATTTCAAGACGAGCATATGGTTTGGAGATGCTTCAGGTTTCCACTTTTACTTCACGTTGTACCAGAAGATATTGAGTTTGACACTCTCTGGTGTGTAACTACAATGATCCCCCACACTGCTGTCTCATTTTGTTGCAACTTCTATTTGGATGGCTCAAGTCCATCATCTCAAGTGTGCACTCCTTCTGTGTGAGTCCATGGTCAACGCAAAATGCTAAATGTGGGATGTAGATTTGGCATTTCTACCATTCAAATGGAGCAGAAAGTAAGTAGACATTTTGTTGCTAGGTAATAAATGAGTCCATTTATTAACTAGCAATTGAGCTTTCAACAAAATATTGAAAAAAAAAAAAACTTAACTACTGTTTATATTTGGATGTTTAATAACATAAGTTTGGGTTTCGTTTACTAAAATAAAGCCATTGCGCAAACCAAATTAAATTGTAAGGTGTCTATTTTTTGTCCACTGCCTGCCTGCGCTATCTCTCGAAAAGTAATTAAACTGTACGAGACGGGGAAATGAAGAAGCACAAACCCATTATGTGGCGGTGGCCCAAATGCAAGCTTGGTTAATTTTTCAGAGGAATTTTCACTAATGTATTCAGAGACTCTGAGACATGACAAAATAAAAAGCTCACAGTGGCAGCTGAGAAGAAAAGTGTGCATTTAAAGAGCGCTTGGTCAAAGGCTTTCATAATCATAATCATCTGCAGTGAATACTTTTCATCATCACTGTAAAATGCAAAAAAATAAAAGCCTTATTATGACAGATGTGCAGGAGTGGTGGAGTAGTCCATTAGACAAAATCGAGTTTAAACTCACATCATTTCTACTGTGTCTCTCAGTCTCAACCATGAAAACAAATATGGCGTAATGAGCTGCTGTAGATTGGGATCATGGGAGTTGGTGTCTTAATTAAACACTCACAATTACAGATGAAAACCTATCTGTTGTGACTTGTGAGGAGAAGGCTTATAACTGCCAAAAAGGTTGTGTTGGCTGGTTTATTTGATTGTCAGCAGGATTACACAAAGTCAAGTGGGAAAACCTTGCAGAAGAAATGAGCGCATATGAGAAAAACCTATAAAGATTTTTTGGGTACAAATTATGGAAAAACTTCTGAACTAATTTCCACAAAAGTTTGTGGAAATGTGACTTAGGTAAGACAAGTATTTGTATCAAATTTGTGAAACTCCTTTTGATGGGAGGGTTCGGCATGTGACACAGATGTCTCCACCAATTATTGTCAAATCATGGAACTTTTCCTTTATTGCAAATCTGGGCTTTACTTCTATTACAAATAAAGTACCTTAGGAATTTTGATGACGCTCAATGGTGACGCATGTTTCAAAAAGAACTTAATTGTTTTTGAAGTGGATCCAGAAAAATGGGTACACCAAGGGTTTATTTTCTACTTTTTTTAATTTTGTGAATTCTGCATAAACTATTTTTTTGCTTTGTTTTGTTTTCACTTTCTTTAACATAACCCTTTAGACGACCACTTCAATGGCTCATATATCCTAGCGGAATTCAAATTAGGGTTTAATTTAATTAAAAAGGACTGTTGTCCATTGATAGTTGAAAATTTGATTTGAGAACATCCGCAATGTAGCAATTAAGAAGAATTAAAGTATGCCATTACTTCCCACAATATGTAGACACATGCTATTAATTTGGAAAAACTAATTCAGAATTAGTAATCTTCGAACTAAATTTCTGATTAATTGTGCCCAAGGGTGAAATCTCCATTGGCATTCTCTCTTGCCCTTTATTAGGTGGATGCTAATTCAGGCGGAGTAGCTTTTTCAATCAATTACTTCGATTTGGACTTTTGGATTTGACTTTAAATTCTATTTCACTTTATCGAGACACTCATTCCTACTCATCTTGTGTAGTCCATGCTTGATCATCTCAGCAGCCTTTGGGAAAAAGATGGACCTTGTATATTGATTGATTTGGACTGGACATACGCTAAAACAAACAGATATCCTGTTCTAAAGATCAAATTCTTCCTCAACTCTTTAACAAATACAGCAGAGACTGGGCCCAAAACACAGGCGCAGGATAATTAGTCACACCAGGCTCGGAGTAGGCAGGGCAGGGAAGCAATCTGACTGAAGGATGTATTGATCCTCAAGAGAGGGAGGGGCACCCAGTAAGGAGTCATGATCAATCTTGCAAGGCAACTCTCTCAATCTGAGATGAAACCAGTGTGTGTTTGTGTGAGGAAGTGTTCTATCTTTACACTCTAAACACACATGTATGTGTGTGTGCGGTCACATTACCACTGCCAAAGGCTTTGCTGTATGACTTGTCAGAAAGAGACTAATGTCTGTGAGAGTAAAAGACTCCCAAGGGTTAGAGAAGGGGGGTTTAGCGGCACCACAACATCGGGAGCCTTTATCGGTGAGTTAAAAGCCGTCCCTGAGCCGCGGATTCTCCTGATCAAACCGAGCGCTCCTAACCGTGGCACGGTGAGAGGTTTTAAAAATGGCTCAGGGAGTGATAGAAAAAGTAAATCTTCTCAAATATAAACTGTTTGCATATTGGTGTTATCCACTGGCTGGTCACAGGTGGGCTCATCTGATTAGACAGTGGTGATGCATATCAGGAGGAGCAGCCAACCAATTGCAGTGTAATTCATCTTGCTCTCATATGCTGGAGAAAGAGAAGGAGGAGGATGAGAAAGTGGGGAAGGAGTGCAATGGGACAAAAGTGTCTTGCCCAACAAGCAATTTTCCCTTTATCCATTGAAGATTTGGGAACAGTGTTATTCATTTTTCAGAAAAGAAAGAAAAAGAAAACAGATTTTAATTGTATTTCTTTACAGGTTTTTTGTTTAGGAGTTGGTGGAAATGTACAGCGCCGGTCTCCGGGGTGAGATGTGTGTGTGGATCAGATATCACGCAGCATGCTATGCTGCAGGGACACCCACAGCAGTAGAACTGTAGACGGCTAATTGACAGGCTGTTGGAAACGAAAGCCAGTCCAGATAGCCAGTCACTTTCACGCTCCCACACTCCTCGCTCTCCACCAGGGGGAAGGTAGGTGTCTCGGTGAGATGGGTTTGTGGGTGGGCATGCTGTTAAAGGGTTGCAGACATCACAGGCACTTGGGAAGAGGATGTCACTCACACAGTTATCTGCACATGGAGACAGTACAACTTCACATACAAAAACATAAAGAAATAATAATGAATTAAAACTTGTGTGTGTGTGTGTGTGTGTGTGTGTGTGTGTGTGTGTGTGTGTGTGTGTGTGTGTGTGTGTGTGTGTGTGTGTGTGTATGGTGTGGGTGTGTGTGCTTGGTAATTTTTTGACAGGGTTCACAAATACCAAGCAAACAATTTGTGTCTTTCTACAGATGTCTCAACTACAAAAGTACATCTTACACATCGTATCAGGCCAGAGTGAAGCAATCTTGCAGCTAAAAATTATTAAATCTATACATGGCTTTAATACCAGAAAAACATAAAACTTCATGTTACTAAAGCAGCAAAGTTGCTGCACGTGTTGTGTTGATGCCTCACACCTCTATACTCAGTGTAACACACACACACACACACACACACACACACACACACACACACACACACTCTCACATGTTAAGCATCTAAATACATTATCTTCTCTCACAATATTTGTTTTTCCTGGTGCTATATGCATTTTTGAGCTTAATTTACCAAAACCCAAGCATTCCTTTACCTTACAATGGTTTTCCTTGTGCTATTAAGGAGAGGGTGAGGGTGGGAAGGTTATCATTATATGTGGATTACACCATTAAACATTCAATTATCTATAAAGCACACAACAGGAGCATAAGTCACAGTGATGACAGATTGCAGGTGGAGAGCTTTTGAGCGTCGTCCCCGTTGAACCAGGTTTTTATAGATCACCTCCCATGCCACCCTATAGCTATTTAGTTATCCCCATGAATATATGCAGAAGGGATCTGTCCTTGCTGAGAGCAAAATCTGATAATGCAGCAGCAAACACAGCTGAGAGTCAGAGCGAACCAACTCAGAGCTCTGTTTAAAAAAAGCCAAAGGGCTCACTGCTCATCTCTGCGACGACAGTAACACACAAAAGATGTACAATTATTCAGACTCAGACTGGAGGAAAAATAATCTATTTATTCATGGCTTGTTGAATCAGCTTTATCTTCAGCGATTAATCCGAGTCAATAATGTAATCTTTAATTATAAAGAATGGCCTTATTACCTACGTCAAATAATCACGCCAGTGCACAATGCTGGGTAGAGGAAAACAAATTTCTCTGCTACGTGATTATGTATTTTCCTGCTATGATTTAGAGTGTACAGCTATTTTACTTATTAAACTAGTACAACTGACTGGAGACCAAATTAATGATTTTTTTTCTCAAGACTGCCTTTCATCAGAAAGAAAAAAATTATTTGCATCCCTGATTTTTGTATGATTTCACTTCATAAAGCAAAACAGAAATTAAGTAAATAAGCTCTGAAATGCATTAATAAACTTAATCAATACATTTTTAAATGCAAAAATAATCAATACTTTTATTCTACTATAACTAGAGTTTTTTGCAGAGTGCATCATCTGTTTACAATACAACCAAAGCATCTGAAAATATTGCAATTATATTTCAACAGGCATTTTTCCAGGAGCTGCACATCCATGCAGCTACCACAAAATAAAACATGTGGAGCTCCCAGAGTGATCAATCGAAAGAAAATACATTACAAGAAACCAATCCTGAAGGAGGGCCCCACGAGGGGAAGAATAATAGCTGTTGTGTGCAGATGTATTATGTGTGTATGCATGTGGGTTTGCACATGCTTGTACGTATGTGATTAATCGCAAATCACCTGAGCGTTGTGGTTACAAAACACTTTTGCATTCAGGGACAGAGGAGTACATACATGTTTCATTTGCACATTGTTACTTTTATTCTGCTCCTGCCTGCATGGTCCCACAACTCCCACTCATTCCTCCTTATGCACTCTCAGTTTTGTTCCCCACCAGGACTTGGAGTAAGAGATTTGTCATGCGTGGAGGCAGCAAGTAGCCTGTAACAAATCTAACTGACAGCCCAGGAAAATGCAGATCTCATAGCTGACAGAGAGGAAACAGCAGCTAAGGGAACTTCCAACAGGATCGTAATCTGCAATGAAGTCACCAAATCTATGGGACTGACAAGAGACGGCACTTTTATGATGTCAGAATTGTCTGCTCATTAATGTAGGAGGGAACGGATAGAGTGTCAACGTGTCAATGGACAAGGCACTGAAACATACTAGATTCATGATAATGTTCTCGCCTTAGGCTGAGAATTCATCAAAACTTTTCAGTGCCTCTGAGAAGCACAACACTGACATTTGCTTGTTTCTTTTCTCAGACTCCATGTGATAACCTCTCAACAAACAACAAATTAATTTTGGAAAAAATACCTCAATATACTGTTAGAAAAAACAAAGACGGGCACTGAAATGTCATCATTTCTTTGATGTAATTTGGCGTATCACAGGTAATGTAGAGCCATCAGTGT
Organism: Antennarius maculatus; assembly: GCA_013358685.1. Taxonomy (NCBI): domain Eukaryota; kingdom Metazoa; phylum Chordata; class Actinopteri; order Lophiiformes; family Antennariidae; genus Antennarius; species Antennarius maculatus. The sequence goes on from CM023618.1 coordinate 12,605,672, forward strand.
CATAAGACAGAATATTTAGGTCTCAGGAAGGTGAGCATATCAATGTTCAACATACCCTATTTAAGACTTGACACCTGCACTTTATCATCACTAAAGCAATTGCATATTCTTACTCCTGCAAGCGAGATGAAGAAATCCATCTCCTGCAAGGACAGTCCCTTTAATAAATAGTGCACAGAACACAGGCTCAAAGTCTCCCTATTTCACCTGTTCCCCATCCCTCTCTCTCTCTCTCTCTTTCTCTCTCTCTCACTCTCTCTCCTTTCTCTCTCTCATGCATGCACTATCCCTCTCATTGAAATTGTTTCATTCCTTCATTCCTTTTAGTCAATCTGGCTAATGCAAAAATCATGTATATCTGTCTTTAAATATTTAATCTTAACAGCAGCAAGACTGAAATACAACGATGAAGAAGGATTACTTCTCCCCCTCCTGAAAGGTACAAAAGCTGAGAGAGAGAGGGAGAGATGGAGAGAGGGGAGAGGGAGGGGGCAGCCGCTGTGCACTGCCAGAAAGAGATGGGGAGCGACTGGGAGAGTTGGGAAAAGAGAGGAAGAAGAAACTCAGCTATTTCTGATGACACTTGTGTTTTGCCATGCGCTTTCAGCTACTGGAGTTTGAGGCAGTATAAAAGCACAGTTTGCCTTCGCACAAATCTTCAACTGCACAGGACAGATGTCTGTTTTCCTTCTTTGGAAGCAGCATTTGTTCTTTGGCATAATAGATTCTGGTACAGGCTGGAGAGAAACACTGTTGTTCCTCTGAACTTAGTGGGAAGAGATAAAGCTTGATAACTGAGCCAAAGCCACATGAATCTTCCATGCAGAAATTCACCGTGGGAACCACCTGCGCCCCGGAGATGCACACCAGCACAAAGAGGATTTAAACTCCTCTTATGTTAAAATGCTTTCATGCTCATTGATAGGTTTGTATGACTAAGGCAAGTGCTGGAGTATTATGAGATTCCTCACTGCGGAGTGAAAGTTTTTCTAAACTTGCTTTGTGCACAAGTTTTTCTAAAGCCAATAAATCATAATGAAGTGATGTAATGTTATTGCAACAGGCTGAGAAACTTTTCAACTCACCACAGAGAAGTCTTCAGCCGAACAGTTCTGTCCACTGAAATTGCAGCTTTTGAGCATCTCTTCTAACTGATGTCCCGTCCTGTTGAAGATGTCTTGCATATCAGGGGCGGGATACATTAAATCAGTGGGCTTGTGCCCATCCTTGTTTTTGGGGGGCAAACCTGTCAAGTTTGCCAGGTGATAGATGTCAGCATCTGTTAGAGCGGAGAATCGAAAGCGGTTGATGTTACAGATGGTCACAGCGGGGAAAACCATCTCTGGGGTCGCCTCCTCATTCAGAGCAGTGACATGAGGGTGTTCCAGGTAAGAGATGGCACATTTTGCCGCCTGGTACAGAAAGAGCGCCAGTGATGTCAAAAAGGCAAGAGCCCAGAGAGTCTGACGGATGCCCAGGCGACCGGAGACAAAGATGTGGTTTATCCCATGAAGCGAGCAGGAGTTCGCAAAACCGGCAAAGTCCTTAGCCGGAGGTGCGCAGCTTTCCTCAATCAGGCTCTCCTTGTCCCCATCCTGCTTGCTTTTCTGCTTCTCATCCTCCTCTGCAAATTTAATTTTGCAAACAAATTCGATAGGCATGGAGGCAGCCAGGTCTGCGTTTTTGTTTCTGTTTCTGATGGCAGCTATCAGAGCCCTGGATCACTTCTCTCCCACTTCTCCTAGGCTGCGGTTCTCTCAGCGGGAAACAACTCCAAAAAAGAAGAGAGGGAAGAGGGGGGGAAAAAAGAGACAGGAGAGAGTTTGCTGCTGCTGCGGCTGACGCTGCCTGTGCTGTGACTGATGGTGCTGCTGCTCTTGCTGCTTCTGCCACCGCGGCTCCTGGCGACTGGAGCGCTGCTGCTGCTGTGATGTTTCTGCTCGGAGCGCTTGTCTCAGTGCTTGATCAGCTCACACAGCCTCACTTATCAGCAGTCTAAAGAAAAGCCCAACCTCACACACTGCCCCAGACCTCACTGATTTTATAATAATGCAGCATTTTTTTATTTATTTTTTTTTGGAGTTGGACTAAAATAGGCACGGGCTACTTAATAATTCATGAGAAGGTAACATTGTGATTATTTCCTCCTCACTGACGCGCGGAGTCGCAACTTTCACGCGGTCACTGCTTTCTCATCCCGCATCTGTTTTAATCCACTTGTTTGAACTGTGCTTCCACTTCTTGACCTGAATAAAGTTACGCGCACACACACACACACACACACACACACAAACATCCGGTTTACAAAGAAGGGGGTGGGGGGGTACTGGCTTTTAATGCTATACCCCCCGACGAGGATGCTTAATTAAAACAATAATGAGAAGTGAAAAAGAGCGAAATTGAGCATGAGCAACTCCTGATAATCAATCTTGTCTTAGCAACAAAAAGTAAGAGAGTATTGATTGCGCAAACGTGGCTGCCAGAGATTAAGAGAAGCGGTGCAACAGTGTTTTCTTATCAGGAAGTAATGGTAGAATCGCAAGAGTCCCGCACGAATTTGAATTAGTGAATGTCTCCAGATCTGCAATCCGATGTTGCTAAAGATGTTGAAATGAAGTATCGATCCGCCTCCGTCCCTCCACTTTACAGTGCGTGTCTTAGAGCTGTTAATGGCCCTTTTCCAAGCTGACAAACAAAATTAGGCAAATGCAGCGCAGAAAAGTGTGAGCCCTAATGCGTGTTATTCCCCTTTAAATGGAATTAGTCATGCGGGTCACATCACAAGGGGCTGAGACCTCCGGAGAAAAGGCGTATTTAAAAGTGGATTCAGCCGCTTCTAAACGCAGACGCCAAAGTAAATATGTGGATGTATTAGATTAGTCAAAACTTTATAAGGTGCATGTGCAAAAAAATTCGTTATACCCTTCCATACATCTTTCTTCATGGTTATTATTTAGGTAAAAGTATGTGTACCATTTAACATATATAATTGTCAGACTCCTTTTAGGAAGAAACGGGAAACAAAACTCCCATCTCAGTCACACAGAAAGAATGGCTTCAAAGTTGTTGTTGTTGCTGCTATTTGTTCATTTATTTTTGTAGTAAGATTGTCTTTTGATGGTGTTTTCTTCTGCTAGATGAGAGAGAGAGACGGAGCTCACTCGATAGAAGTGAGGTATCCGTGCTTCAGTGATGCCTGGCAGGCAGCGGTGTCTGCTAACCGGAGTGTTTTATGTAGTCCTCTGTCACACGATCCTGGGCTTATTTACAGCCTCATAGAGGAAATGAAAGCTCACAGTCCACGCCACGACTAAATACCAAATGTGAGGGGAAAACACGCAGACACATCTGGCACATGAAACCCGGTAGCAAAGTGGAATTACGTTTGTTGTCTGAGCCAATGACGCTCCAAAGGCGACCGGATTTGTGTTTGATGACCTTAAAACGGCAATAACTTAGCGGTTGCTGACCTTCTAAAAAAGTGTCATTTTGCAGGAACATTTAAATACATTTCCAGAGGCTATTCTGCGGCCTTTGTCTATTTTAATACGAATAAATAGCATAAATTAAATTTTCATACGGTTTGCCAATGCAATGCGCTGAGTGCTTTTTCTCCATTTTCAATGCAAGGCTCAGCTGTGAATGGAAACAGGAGGTTTTTTTTTGTTTTTTCAAAATCGGTCCGATTGTTCTTTCTAACAGCAAAACTGCGAGTGGAGCTAGAACTGGAGAGTGCATGTTAACCTCCCAGAGAGAACAGGCTTGTCTGATCATTTCAATGAAAAGCTCCATCTATTGAGCGTCTTTGTTGATCTGTTAATGTTATGTAAACTGTTTAATTGAGATTCAGATCGGAAGGCTAAAAGAATCTGGTTTTGATGATCAAAAGCAATGAAATATCAATATTTGTTTAGTGCCACCTTATTGTTTGCTGCTCCATCTTGCTCCATCTTGCTGATCCATTGTTGGATCATGCATGGATGGTATCCTGTCACAAGTGAATCCCTATGAGGTCAAATATTTCTTATGTTTGGAAAAAGAAACAAACTTAAAAAATTATTTTGAGGAGAATCCACTATATATATATACACATATATACAGTATATACTATATATATATATATATAGTATATACTGTATATATATGTGTGTATGTATATATTTATACAGTATATACTGTATATAAAACTGACTAAGTAGCGGGAACATTAAAAAGCCCCGACATGACTGGGAGATTGTTTCAAAAATTAAAAGATGTTATTCTTTCCAAACCTGGAAAAAGAAAAGTCTGTTTTGGTTACAATGAATCTGGAATTTGTGAAGTTCCTGACTTGCTGTTCAATTGCTACTCTCCCAACATTTTTTCACCTCTCTGGGGAACTCAGTTTTTTCTGATCAAGCCAGGTTTAGTGATTGTTGGAAATTGGTGGGAAAGTAAAGGAAGATTTGGTGAGATTATATTTTGTGGTTGTCAGGTTTGGATGACTGAATGAATTTTGACAGTAAAATCACTGTTTCGTCTGAGTTTGTCAATTTTGAAAGAGCAACGTAACAGTTTTCTGGGTAAACAGAAACAAGATTTTCTAATGATTTTTTTTTTTTTATGGTTTGGTCGCTAAAGTTGCTGACAGGGATTTCATTGCAGTGTCGCAGAACTTTACCGTTCTGAAACCATGATTCATTTACATGCCACTCCAGAATTCCCCTTTAAGGACTACAACATTGTGTAAAGCAGGATAGATTTTGCCATTAAACATCCCCATAATTAAAAGAAAAAAGAAAAAAATACTGGATACCAATTACACTTGTTTCAGGCACAACAGCCTCACCTTTTACTGTCCAAAAAAAAAAAAAAAAAACGTCTGAGAATGAAGATCTAGCAGCTAGCTGCTCAAGAATCTACAGAGCACAGTCACATTGCTGTGAGACTGGCCGATGTTTTCATTTACCAGTCCGTTTTGAGAGTCAACAATGGCTGAATCCATTTTTTTGTTGTTGTTGTTCTTAGATGTTGTTGGATACCAAATTAAACACAGTTTAGACACAGAAAACCTTCACAGACATCTTAAACAGAGATTAAATCTTTTTCTGAGAAAAATGTTTACTGAGTAAACACCACAGAATGCAGCAGGGAAAAGATGAAGAGATTTTCAGACAATAAACAGCTACTGAGTCATCCTCTGATAGTGGTATTTGAAAGTACTTCCCTGAGACATCTTTTTGTCCAGGAAGTACGGAAAAGAAACTCAATTTAGAGCCTGGGTTCTCCTGACGGAAGGCAGTTAATGATCCTGAGTTCCGGTAAATGATGCTATCACCTTAATGCTTGGCACTGGCAAATATGTTTTTGTTTTGAATGTGGATATGCAGTGCATGTATTATTCAAATCAATACAGCATTTTTCCTCTGGTGAGCAAAAGTAATTTATAGTAGTCAACAAGAAAATGAAACAGAAATCATGTGTTATTGGTACATTTTACTGTACTGTATATACTGAAAGCTAAAAATCTAGATTCAACCAGTTTATAGTTTCCCAATGAGGCGTAGTGTTCTCATCTTTGTCAACGCTCAGGTATTATTTATCTGTAGCAAAAAAGTTATATGAGCTGGAAAATCACTTTAAGATTTCTACACTGTGAATCACAGTAGAGGGAAACCTACAAGATGCACATGAAATATCAGGCCTTCATTTTCATTGACAATAAATGACAGCCTGACAATGCTCTATACATCAATTTAAAGTCAAAGTTTCCCACAAGTTAGATTTTTAAAGTTCAAGAGAAAGGATAATATGTGCAACAGTGTGCTTGTGTTTATGTAAACTGAGAGTGTTAGTATTGTTGTAGACATTTAAAAAGCCGCAGATTCTCAACCATCAAGCAAACCGATTCCAGTCAAAGAGTAATTTTTCTTCAAGTAAAGGCTAAGCCCTCCCCAGAAGCCCCTGGAGGCTACACTGTTCATTAAAATCATGCATAGCTTGTTACTAAAGCAAAGGTTTCTTTGAAATGAAATGGGTTTGCGCCCTTGAATGAAAGGATGTCAGTAATCTCGGACACATTGCAACATTCTTCTTGTACACATATAAAAAAACATTACCGGTAACAGTCAAGAAATAAAGTCGCTGCTGCATGTGTTCAAGTACTTCATTGTTGAAGTACTTCCATTTACAGTGAAGTATTCTTTGGCAGTGGCATCCTTAGATCTCAGGTGTCCTCAAATAAAAGGCTTAAGGGTCCGTTTTCATACTTGGGCCTGCTGTTTGCTGTTGTTGTTGTTTTTTTCTGCACAAATTGTTGAATAATGGACCAAAATATTCTGTGTCTTAGTAGTACAGGTTCATTGTCTGTTCTTTATGACATATTGTGAGGGAACATATTGTAAATGTTTAATGTCAAAAACAGGAAAATGACTTTTCAGCCTAGTTCTATAGCGCATTATGCTGAATCTGTCCTAGTATTAGATGTAGCTGAACACTCTGAGAAGAGCATGCCACTGGATCCTCCATACCTAAATCAATCCTGAATTGATTTGACAGTCCAATTGATTAGATCTTTGTCCAACACGCTTCATTAACAAATATAGATTAATCATTAGAAACTATAAACACAAATGTAGACGTAAATTAATCTGAATATGAACAGGCTAGATGAAAAAGTGCAGCTCTAAAGTCAATGATATTGATGGCTGCACATTCTCCCTAAGGGTGGTTTGTATATGAAGGAATACAAGACATATATTAGGAACATTTAATTAATTTAACAAATTATTTTATGATGGTTCTACTGGTTGTGTGTGTGCTTATGTTACTGCATTGTGGTAAACTCTGCTGCCCTTCAAAAAGCTACTTGTCATCAATTAATCACAGACTTGACTTTTAATATTAAATGAAACAATCGGCCTTAATCCGGAATTCATGATTAATTTCATCAATTAGTATCAGTTCATAAGGAATGAGCAGAAGAAAATGTATGGCTGACATCTTGTACAAAGGTGCAATATTAAAATACATTAGTATTGTTGTTTTGAATATTACAACAGTGTGTATCTTTGCTTCTATCTTTCTTCAGTAAAATTGAATATAAAATGCCAGCTATGCACGGCAGGTGCAGCCGCAAGATAGGCCTGTACTATGATAGATTTGACGTACAGCACACTAACTGTAGATTTGATACACAAGAAGCTCAACTTTTTGACTTTATTGCTTGTTGATAACAAATAATAAAGGGTCAATGCAGCAGAAGCTGCTGCTGCCTCAGCACCAACACAGGCAGGTATCTATGGTCAACAGAGAACCTAGCTCTGAGGTACCAGCAGAGGAAATGTCATATTTGCATAATAGCCACAAAATATTGGATTTCTTGTTTTTCTTGATTTTTTTCATTATTTGAAGGTGTGCAGTTGCAGAGGTGGAAGACAATGTGTTGATATTTGCTCTTTCTTCCCTAAAACAAAGCCCAGAGAGCTTAAATTTAGACTGAACTGTTATAATCTAAGGAGGAAATGTGCAGACAGTTACTTGATGTCTCTGGTGTTTCCTTTTATTGTCTGAATATTTAACTGACATCTTATGAACAGCTTTAAAAAGTTTAAAAACCCATTTCAACAGAGACTTCTCCTTAATGCCACATTTTTCATCCCTAACCTTTAAATCAACAACAGTTATTTTTGTTTGGATTTACCTGCTTTGTCTATTTCCTGAATATCAACCTTGTACATTAAGGTCAAGGGAAATTTCTTTAGGTCCTAAGGGCTAAATTGGAACTAACGTCTCCTGCATCTCGTGCATTTCATGCATGACCAGATGTGCATAAATGATCTGTGACAAAGAGAGTTGCTCATGCAAAAGATCCATCTTCATCACCTTGTAAATTACGCAAATTCAGCAAAGATGGGTTCCTCCCTCCTTCACATTCATTTATGGTATTAGACTTCTCTGACCTACAATAAGCCTTCCTAAAAAACCTAGTACCAATGCATTTTATAGGTCATATTTTACCCATGTAAGATTATAATAATACCCATCCTGTCATTGACAGGCTCACAGGTCATGCTCATCTCCTCTCCTGATTTCCCAAGGGTTAAACATTTCTCCTATATGCTGCCCATCTAATGCAAAAAGCAGGGATACAACCAGACTGTCTCACCTCAATGTTTTTTCATGTTCCATCCATCCATCCATCCATCCATCCATCCATCCATCCATCCATACATCTTCTTGAAGAAAAGACAACAGTAGTTGTCTCATCTTCAGCTTCTTTTTCTGCTTTACGGGTCATGTGACAGCTATAGCCTATTCCAGCTGACTATAGGAGGCAGGTTACACACTGGATGCATTGCCAGCGCATTGCAGGACACGTTTCTTCCTTTCAGATAAAAATACAACACAGTCAAGGCGCAAAGGAATTCACATGATTTAGTATTAGCCAATAACTTTACACGACAATAAATTAACATGCTACATGTTATAGTGTGTCTTTGTGGGGTTTAGTGTTAATGTGGCCACCAGCGGACATGTGATTTTGTTAAAAAATGATGAATGGGGCTTTACTGTCTTAATTGTTTACACTCTGATAAAAATTACACAAATGGAGCAGAACTAGTGCATAAATGAAATATTAATCAAAACATTCTTTGTAGAAGATAATATTTATACTAATTTATTTAGTCTGACTTGTGTTTTCATGTTTTCATGTCTCGTATGCACCATTCAACCATAACACTATAACCAGAAACAATTGAGGACAACAGGAGTTGTCTTTTTAACACTAAGGAGCAAGGGAACATTTTGTCATGGGTGAGCATAAGAGTGTGAATGAATTTGACGAGAGACGATTGTGATAGCACCTCCAAAACTGCAGTTCATGTTGGGTGTTCACATCTGTGGTGGTTAGTGCCTGCCAAAAGTGGTGTCAAAAAGGTCAACCAGTGAACCGGCCATTGCGGCACAGGCACCCGTTGGTAATGGAAGGTTAGACTGTGCTAACTCTTTCCACAGAAGAACCACACATGCAGAGATTGCTCAAAAAAAAAACTGGTTCTGATACAAAGGAGTCAGAACATCTATTTTTATATTGGTAGTCAGCTATCAAAACAGTACCAATATACCCTTGTATATCAGAATCTATCTATTATCAGAACTAAACCACAGAGCAATGTGTGGAACAAACAAATGTGCTAACTTTGCCTCAAAATTGCATAGATCCCAACTGAGCATCAGTGGGATGTGCTGCACACACAAATTGAATCTATAGAGCTCCCATTGTACAACTTGTAGGACTTAAAGAATCTGCTGTTGATGTCATTGTGTCAGATATCACACCACACCTTCAGTGGTCTGGTGGAAACTATGACTCGATGGGTCAGAGCTCCTTTGACGGTAATAGACCTACAGAGTATCAGGCCAGACTGAGATGGTTTCGACATGTCCAGAGGAGAGATTGTGAATATATTGGTTGAAGGATGCTAAGTTTTAAACTGCCAGGCAGGAGGCCTAGAGGAAGACCAAAGAGGAGGTTTATGGATGTAGTGAAAGAGGACATGAAGGTAGTTGGTGTGAGAGAAGAGGATGCAGAAGACAGGGTTAGATGGAGGCAGTTGATTTGCTGTGCTGACACCTGAAGGGAAAAGCTGAAAGGAAAAGAAGAAGAGAGTATCAGGCATCATGGCTGATCAGCATATACTCCAATGAGTCTGGGTTTTAGAATTCTGCTTTTTGTTTATATTATTTGCTTCAAATCAAGTTTGTAACACCAGGGATAGTATTATCCATCCATCCATCATCAACCGCTTATCCGGGGCCAGGTCGCATGGGCAACAGTCTCAGCAGGGATGCCCATACTTTCCTCTCCCCAGACACCTCCTCCAGCTCCTCCAGGGGGAGCCCGAGGCGTTCCCAGGCCAGCCGAGAGACATAGTCTCTCCAGCGTATCCTAGGTCTTCCTCGAGGTCTCCTCCCGGTAGGACATGCCCGGAACACCTCCCCAGGGAAGCGACGTCAGCTGGCTCCGCTCGAGGCGGAGGAGCAGCGGCTCTACTCCGAGCTCCTCCCTGGTGACTGAGCTCTGGATAGTATTATAAGAAGCTTTATTTTTTTTCATCCTACAAATTAAGCAATAGTAATACTTCAATGGGCACTAGTTTGCTACCGTTGACAATGTATTCAGTAGTGCGTAAAGCACCAAAGGCCACCAGTAAAAGCTGAGTCAAATAAGCAAGTAGAATAAAAATACTAAGCAGTTCCTAAGCTAACAGAAAGTGCAAAAGGAAAGCTCGAAATTGTGTTTGCATGCAATGGGTAGGGCCGATAAGCAGCATGACTATAGAGGAGACAGAATGATCAAAGTAATTTATAGCTGGGCTCATGTGAACTCACAGTCTTAATATCTGTTCATTTGTGACTTTGGCTTAGCCTGCCTCTGCTGTGAAACTGCAGTGGGGTAATTTGGAGGCATTCACTCACCACTTCATTACAGATTCAGAACACTTGAGTTTTACTGTAGCTTTCATCACTATGAAAATTCTAAACTGAGTGGGGCAGCTAGCGAGGTAACATATCAGCTCACATTAATGCTTAGATTGGACATGGCGTGGTTCAGTAGCTCAGTTCAGCCTTTTCACGCACAAATTCTGCTAAGATGTTATAACAGAACATGAAAGTCAGAGGTTCTGCCGCCCAATGAGAGCTCTCATCATTAAGGTTGCATTATCTTCTGAGGGACCATATGGATACTCTTTTTCTTTTGTATGTGTAAGAACAAAATGCTCAAAGGAAAGATGAAAATATGGGAGCTTGTGCAGTGGACTGAGGAATTGCTGTGCTTTGCACATGGCAAAGAGCAGGGTTCAGTGATTTTTTTTATAGCCCTGAGGATCATTTCTCTTCAAGTCCATACAGAGTACTCTGATGTCTAAAATTCTGGATGTTACTCATGCACAGTCTCAATAGTCATATGCAAAACAGAGAAAAAAGTTAAACGCTGAACATGACACTGTCATTTGCTGGAGGTAAAATAATTGTGCCGATATCTTCTAAATATTTGTCCGAGAAGTTGGATAAATCCTTCTCCTAACATGACGAATGCAGTGATTTCTTCAAAACGACCAGCAACTACACTCAAACCAAATCAAAAGAAATGGAAACAAATGTGAAAATATTGATCTAAATGCTGGATTGGAAAACAAAGGCTGTTGACAAAGGACAGCCAATAATCAATTTGCAAAATAGCAGGACTCTGCCTTTGTAGCTGAAGGTCGCAGCAGCAAAATATGTGGCAGAGCAGAACGTTTGTTACCTCCCTCTAAAGTGCATGTTTTAGTCTTCTAAGCTGACCCCAGCATGGGAAGAAAAAAAGACCCTTTCTGGTAAATGAGTGCAACAAAAGCCAAATGTCACCTGTTGAATCTTAAACACACAAAAAAAGCATTCATGTGTACCCTAGCACACAGATATGAGCTAACTTTTTAGTCTTGTTGCAAGCAAGGTGATAGTCTCCAATCAGCTGACTGTTTTTTTTCTGTTTTGGAGAAACTGATATTAATGACATTTTTTAGCAAATATAACATTTTAGTGGGCCAGCTTCAAATTGCCTGTAGGTTTGAATGTGTGCGTGTGGTTGTCTGTCTACATATGGCTCCATGTTGCACTGGCATCGCACTTGGAGTGTCCCCTGCCTCACGCCTGCAGTCAGCTGGGATAGGCTCCAACACCCCGCGACCCACGACAGCGGATGCAGCGGTATTGAAAATGTATGAAGGAATGAATGACTGAATGAAAATTTTAGTGAGCTGTTATTTCCTTGAGTGTGAGGAGACTGATATTGAATCATATGTACGATGGCAAAAAGCCTCTTAAATTTATTAATGGATGTTCTATCTGGGGTTTACTGACTAGGATTTAACGACTTAAAAATTATGTGTTGTAAACATCCTGACATCATACATGATGTGTAATCACAGTGAGGTTACTGGGTTTGGTTATAATGTGCTTGTTCACACTGATCACTGTCTATATTTTTGCTAAGCTAGGCTAACCAATGCTTTATCAAGCCCTGGTATGCTGCTTCATTTGTCAGACTGCAGTTTCTGAAGAACCTTCATCTTGTATTTGGTGAAGTGAAAAAAATCGAATTCAGACAGAAGGATAAGGTTAAAAGATAAAGACAGAGGCTCAGCTTACATACCGTGGGGAATAAATGATCCACCGCATCACCTGGCTATCAAGACAGAAGGCAATGGAATAAAAGAAAATACTGACTTTGTTTTTCTTCTCAGCAATCTCCAACTCTAGTTTGGTTGAAATAAATCCTTAATTCACTGTGATAAGTCAAAACATTTTGGTAGAATCAATTGATTTTCCCTGCTGGTTGTCTGATTTATGACTTCCCTCTCACTCAGCTTCTGATATTCCCAAACATACCCGCGGGAATTTCCACCATGCCAGTCATAGTACAAAGTTTTGTTTTTACAAGACGTATTTCATTTAAGTCGGGTTTTGATGATTATAATACTCTGTGTGTGTTTTCCAACTTAATCAAATTATAGGTTTAAATTGGTTTGGTTGAATCGGTTGGAGCAATAGAGCATCCGATTTTAGTCAAACAAAAAAGGATTTTATTCTCCAAGAACAAACACTCAACTTTTCTTGTGAATTACATAAATATTAATTTTTCCACTGAATATTTTTGACATTGGTGCGTACAGATCTGCTTCTACCTTCTTGATATTATTAAAAACATGAAAAACAGCAGCTTATCCATGCCTTGTTGCTGACCTTCAAGGAACTTAATGCAGAACTCCATAGTAGTTATTGGTAATTTATCATCCTGTTATCGTCATTTACCTCTTAACATTTGATGCTGAGCGGGGATCTCATAACTGGACAGATGCTTAGACTTATCATTCCGCTCATAGCTCAGTCAATCAGTGTGGGACAGATGGGATGGGGAGAGACGATGGGAAGCCTGGGAGGTGTCACTGACCACCCTCCCTTCCTCATCAGCTAGACTAACAACATGGACCCATCATGGGGCTAAACCATCCTCAGCTCTGACAGGAGCTACTGTAACTTGCCCTTGAGCCCCCCAAAACAACCAGGTGCACTCCTCGGCCAGCTGTGTCGAACAGTCTGCAACACTGGCCTGCTGAGGGTTGAACAAATTCTTCACTAGCCAAAGGGGGAATTAATGTTCATTAGGCATTTGACATTTTATAAACAGTAACACAAATAACTATTGCAGGGGGGGAGGGGATGCTTAGAATGATGTAAAAATTTGAGCATCAAAGCTGTGAAATGAGAAATATTGTAAGGAAATAGAAAAAATGTGTCTCTTTCTATTCTGTTTAAATGCCTCAATTTGCTCAATTTAATTCTTGAACTGCTCGTTTAGGAAAATAAGATAATGCTGAGCAATCACTGCAGACACCCAAAATAAAACAGATTCAAAATTTGAATAAAATGTTTTCAACATTTCAGATTCAAAATATTGTGCTGCCGTCTGTTCCTTTGGCCTTTTATTTGTTTGTTTCTTTTTTTATGTAAGACACATGTCATGTGAAATTAGTTTGTACCACTATATTTTGACAGTAATCATCATACTGATTGGATGAAATAAATAAGCATATACTGTAGTTCTAAATTACCAATAAGCTTTCACTACATTATACAGATAATTTAAAAGAAGTCTGAAAAAAGTCTATGTTTTTCATTTTATTTTTTTACTAAAGGTAAAAATGTCCCACACTGAAACAACCAGTGTTAAGTCCTGAGTTTTTCAGTCCTCCAGCATCTGAAAACCACCAAAGCATACATTTATAGATTTATGCCGAGAATTAATAAATTCACTTTTCTTATGATACATCTAATTTCTTGGAAAAGTAAAATGTCACATTGTTGTTCTTTACTGGGGCACTTGAATAGAAAAGAACCATTAATCCTATTAGTTACTCCTGGACTCTTACTACCTTTAAATAGTCTAAACATCTGCTGTGGAAATGGTCTATGACAGATTTTTTATTTCTTGTTGAACTTGATTATAGGGCCTCTGTTTAGGTTTAAATGTGGATTTACTGCACAGATTAGCCTGCTTCACTGCCAAGGTGAAGTCTGAACAAATGTTTTGCTTTCAACTGGGATGCAGATAGATTTTTTCTGTGGTCGATTGGAAAACAGGCATATGCAGAACATTACGTGGCATGTATAATACATTATATTATTTATTTCAATGGATGAATACTAAAGTTTTATTCTGGATGGAAATGTCTGACTTGAAGAATGGATGAATGTATTTACTGTTACATTGTTTATTTACTGTTGAAATATTTCATTGCTCAATTGCTAATCATGTAGCTGTTTAATCGAGTGATACTGAGAAAAAAAAACAGTTGACAACATAATACATAAAAAGTGCCAATTTACATAACCGTGCTATAATTTGATTAGTTAGTCTTACGACTAGGAGGAGACTGTCACCGTCAATTGCTTTTAGAGAAACTTAAATCGTAATCTGTGAAGAGAGGCCGACTCTCTGCTGGATGATGAAAGTACACAGAGCTTAGACAACCAAGTCCCAGAGGACAGTCCTGACACAAGATAATAAACCCTGAATAAATTATGTAATGTTGCTGCATCATTCTTGCCTATATTGATCTCACCTGATCAATATATCAGTTGCCAGGCATGATATCTGAGGCACACTAGAGCTGGCACCAGGTCATTAGCATCAGGTGAATGATTGACTGACAAGAAGTTGGGTTAGGGAGAGGAGGGCGATCATAGTGGGGGAAGATGCAGGGTGAGAAGCATAAATAATCCAAAATCGTCATTCACTGATGGAATTCTTGAAATACAAACAGAGAAATCAATTTCACAGTGTTTGATAAGCTTTGACATCAGTGATCTGCACTGTGCAAACATTGAAGATTGGTACTGCTTTATTTTTTCTACTACTCTGGGTCAGTTCATAACAAAAGCGGGGTATTCAAAGCATCATGCTCTGCAATCTGACATGATTACATCCTGGTTCAAAGCAGTCATGTATTGTTATTGTCAGCGTTTGTGTGTTCGTCCCTTTGTCGGTTAGTCCATTCGTCTGTCTGTCCGTCCATCTGTCCATCCATCCATCCATCATCCATCCATCATCCATCCATCCATCCATCCATCCATCCATCCATCCATCCATCATCCATCCATCATCCATCCATCCATCCATCCATCCATCCATCCATCCATCCATCCATCCATCCATCCATCCATCCATCCATCCATCTATTAGTCCACCAAATATCTTTGCAGCCGTTGCAGATAGAAAGATGAAACAAAAAGCACATTACTCAGGCGAAGGCGATGAAAATGAGATGACGACCTTGACCTTGAGCAAACTAGGTCAAGGTTAAATTTTAACTTTTGTACACTCAGGAACTGGTTAAGATAGAAAGACGAGGGAGAAGGCCAATGTGAGTAAGACCATAGATCAAAGCTAGTGCTTTGATCAAATCACCGGTTGCTTACTAAATCATGTTGCAATTACAGCAGGAAAAAAAAGATTCACTCCCAAATCTGACAGGAGATTGTTTCCTTTATTTACACACTTCAATATGCATTAATTTATATATTTTTTTGTCTTTACAACATACCATCACCTCTGTAGTTATGCTTTCTACCACACCCCATGCCAAGCAGCATAACTTTAACACCCCATAGATTAAGATTTCACGTCATGTCAAAATAAGTTAGCAACTACAAGCCTAAGTGAAGAGTTTGCTCTGATGTCAGACTTCATGTGGCCTTTATGGCTTTCTTGTTGGCACAACATCTGCAACCTTTCATCCTTCTCTTTCTTGTTGGCGCAACATCTGCAACCTTTCATCCTTCTTTCAACCACGTCTCCACAAACTTCTGAGGAATGAATGAACGCACAATGTATTTATGTGCATGGGGACATTTGTGAACATCGAGACTGAGAAAACTGTCACAACCTGCCTGTTATTCCACATTTTTTTAAAATTATTGACAGAGTTGTCCCCCTGTTGGAGCTCAATGATGCAGGAGCCAATGCTGGCTGGGTTCGTTTTCTGCCCGGAAGCATTAAGCGCTGAATGCTGAATGTTATTTGATTGTCAATTTGATGTTAATTATTAGTTGAGTTAACTAAGAAACTTAATGGAAACAGAGTGATCAAACAAAGTGGCGTCTTGGATTTTTGATTACCAAGAAGTACATCAGCGCGTCATTCACATAAAAGCAGTGGAATACCTCATTGGATTAAAGCTCGGTTTAACCTCTACACCCCCAAGATAAAATTATTTCAGCAGAGGTAGAGATGAAAAAGTTACATTACGGTACTACAGTATTTTATTTCATTTATGTGTTGTTTTTATGTCCTGTAATAGTTTCTGTAAGTCTCGTGGAATAGTACTGTCATATTTAGAGTAATAATGGCATTTAAATTACCTCAAATGGTAATTATAAATTGAAATTAAATAAATACCAATTTGAGAGCTTGGAAACAACCTCTCAGAAGCAATCGCGTTTGTAGCTTGAGGGCGCCATATATATATATATATACATATATATATATACACACACACGCACGCAAGCACGCACAGACACACACACACACACACACACAGAGTATTTCCGCACTATAAGGCGCACTGGACTATAAGGCGCACATTCAATGAATTGCCAATTTTAAACCTTTGTTTATATATAAGGTGCACTGGAATATAAAGTGCATCTGATTATAAGTAGCACCATCAATGAATGGCCTATTTTAAAACTGTTTTCACAAATAAGGCGCACTGGATTAAAAGGCGTCCTGTCGGTTTCTGAGAAAATTAAAGGCTTTTAGGTGCGCCTTATACTGTGGTAAATACTGTATACAAGCAAACCTTGTTTTTCGAACACTTTAGACATTGAACAAATCGGAAGTCAACCAAAAAATTTGGAAATTTTTCGTCTTAGAAGTCGAACAAAATTTGGAAGTCAAACGCAAAACAAACGCAGTAACATCCATCTTCCTCCTACTCTCCCTCTCCAACATTCACGTATGCCAACTGCTCACCACCACAAAGGTAAAAATTCTTATCATTATTGTTCCTATGCTTTAATGCTTTAACTTTAATGTGCTTTTTATTTTAGTTTACTGTATTCAATAATTTTCCACTTAATTTGTGTTCCTTTGCCTATGGTACGAGTTATGGTACCATAAACTTCTGTCCAAAAGATGACGGTAACTCGTACCTTGGGCTAACCTGATTACGTCAATGTTTTTTTTCTTTCTTTCTTTCTCGTGTTTGCTTCTTTCTTTTACATTTCTTTGATATGTTTAATCACTATACAATTTAATATATAAATGACATTATGAAATAACATATAGTGGCATAAAATGGATGGATATTATGTTGAAAAAAGGTAGTTTTGTAGCGTCTTGGAACGGATTAAGACCATTTACATTATTTTTAATGGGAAAAATGTATTTGGAATTTGAACAAATTAGGATTCAAACAGCCTTCCGGAACGAATTGTGGTCGGAAACCGAGGTTTGCCTGTATATATATACTGTATATATCTTGTGTGGCCCCCATGAGCTTGTGTGCATGCTTGACAATGTCGTGGCATGCCGCTAATGAGACGACGGATGGTGTCTTGTGGAATTTCCTCCCAGATCTGTATGAGGGCATCCCTGAGCTGTTGTACAGTCTGAGGAGCAACCTGACGACGCCTGATGGACCTAAACATAATGTCCCACAGATGTTCTATTGGGTTCAAGGCCATTCAATTGTTTCAATTCCTTCATCGTCCAGGTACTGCCTGCATACTCTTGCCACATGAGGCTGGGCATTGTCGTGCATTAGGAGGAAACCAGGACCTACTGCACCAGCGTAGGGTCTGACAATGGGTTCAGGATTTCATCTCGACACCTAATGGCAGTCAGAGCACCATTTCCTAGGTAGTAGAGGTCTGTGCGTCCCTCCATGGATATGCCTCCCCAGACCATCACTGACCCACCACCAAACCTGTCATGTTGAACTACGTTGCAGGCAGCATAACCTTCCCCTTGTCTTCTCCAGACTCTTTCACGTCCATCACAGGTACTCAGGGTGAATCTGCTCTCGTCTGTGAAAAGTACAGGGTGCCAGTGGCAGACTTGCCAATTTTGGTGTTCTTGAGCAAATGCCAGTCAAGCTCCACAGTGCTGGGCAGTGAGCACAGGGCCCACTACGGGACATCGGGCCGTCAGGCCACCTTCATGAAGTCTGTTCCTGATTGTTTGGGGAGAGACATTCATACCAGTGGCCCTCTGGAGGTCATTCTGTATGGCACGAGCAGTGCTCAGCCTATTCCGCCTTGCACAAAGGAGCAAGTATCGGTCCTGCTGATGGGTTGAAGACCTTCTACGGCCCTGTCCAGTTCTCCGAGAATAACCACCAGTCTCCTGAAATCTCCTCCATGCTCTGGAGATTGTGCTAGGAGACACATTAAATCTTCTCGCTGCAGCACATGCGGATGTGCCATCCTGGAGAAGTTAGACAACCTGTTCAACTTCTGGAGGGTTAAGGAATTGCCTCATACTGCCTGTAGAGATAATCACTCAAGCCAAAACCAGCACGAGTGGAAAAACAACCAAAAAAGATCAAGAGTGAGAAACTTGAGATGACCTCCACATGTGAAACCAGTCCTGTTTTGAGGCTTTTGTAGCCATTGTAGTGCACCTGTTTTTAATTCCATGAACACCAATACAGCTGAAAGTGATTAATGATGCCCTCAGCTGCTTAACCAACCAGAAACTTATAAGACAGGTTTAATTGATTTCATGCCAGGCCCAGTTAAAAAAGTGTTCCTTTAATTTTTGTGAGCAGTATATTAGCAGGAATTCGTGAAAATTCCATGATAAAACAATAATATCATACTTTGCTTGTTTTCTTCTTTTTCCTTGCCGTCATAAGAAAACAAACCGCAGTGTCCAATGAAGCCGTAACGGCTCTGTGTGTGTGGAATGGACGAAGACGAAGGCTGCTTCGGCGTTACTGTCCGGCCATCCGGGTAGACGCCGGCTTTGTGAGTTCGGTCCTGGTAAATAAAGCATTGGGGTTCCCCACACGACAACATGAGGTCCATCACAATCAAAGAATATGAACCGCTATGCTTGATGAAGCTAAAACGGCTCTGTAAGTGAGAGACATCGACAAATGTGAAAACCAGAGCTAACTCAGCTAACTCTCTGCTCAAAAACATGAAAATTGTTGGAACAGTTATGACACTCTAAAATTATTTTAACTGGGATGTCCATGTATAGTTATTGTTTCTCCTAACATAGCAGATGCCTTACGCCATATTGTTCACGTGATTCCTTCTGGCATATGCGCCATGATTGGTTGCACGCTTGATTAACAGGTAGTGGATGGAGTTGGTGACAAAGTGACAGTGTGAGACTTTTTCAAGTGAGCTTATTCAAATATATACAGTAGGTGGGGAGATTTTTGAGTCTTCATATGTATGTATCACATACAGTATAAAGTCAGTGCTGAGTTTTAATTTTACAATGATGTGAGTTGGAGAAAAAAATTTGACAGAAAAAAATAATAATTCTGGGTCATCATGACTGTATTTGTGGCACAAAGGTAGACAGTGAGGTGCCAACATTTCTATAAAATATATTGATGAAAGATGAGGTTTTGAAACAGTACGTTGTAAAAGGGGGTCAAAGTAAAAGGTATTTGTCATATCTTACATGAACTGAGGCGACACTGGCTCCGATGATGCCCAGTGATACAGCTCCATTTTGTCTGTACTAATGCTTACAAGACATAATGTGAATGAATGTGGAAGCCTGTTGGACACTAAACATATTCACTGCTCAGTTTGACAAATTGACCTGTAACATCTGAAAATGGTGAGTATTTTTTTTTTACTGGAACTTGTTTCATATTCATTGAATGTAAATAGAATAATCATGAATCCACATTAGTATTTATATGTTATTTTCAGCAATATTTTGCACAACTTCGAACATTTTGTTACTTATGTGGAACAGGTTCATGTTTATCCAACATTAATCTGAATTACTGAGATGAGCACCACTGGAAAAATATTACAGTTGAACTATAAACAGTCATTCTAGCATGAAAACCAAGAAAAATAAACCACTGCAGGCTTTAAAATGAAGCCATATGCAATGGTAACTTGAGAAGCTTTGTAATTCTGTATTCCTGTATTGATAATGTATTCCTTTTTGTTCTTCACTCTTAAATTATAGAGGAGGAAGAGTATTAGACAATACATCAAGAAAGCTATGGAAAACAGTACTTGATTTAAATGACAGTGATTTTTGTTGCTTTTGCCTGAACAAGGCTTAGGCTAACCAAACTAGATTTATCTCCTCATGTAGATAAATTTATTTCTGTGAAGTGGAATTGGAAACTTGCAAAGTTTTGCTTTCAGAGTAGCTTTCCCAATGCTATTCATTGATGTGACAAATGGAATTTACTTGTATAATCACAGGCAATATTATAAAAAAAAACTTTACTTCCAGTGACTTCCTCATTGATAAATTCATGTTCAATGATATCCTGTATTTTTATTACAGAAATCACGTCTGCTTTAGACACATGCTTGTGTATAATAGTGCTATGCTATGCTATGCTATGTTATGCTATGCTATGCTCTCTCACTGGATTCTTCTGGAGCTACTAAAATAAGGCCAGCCTGATGGGACAGGCTTAATAATGAAGGGTCAGACTCTGAGGATACACTTATGAAATTCTGATTGTCATCTTTTAAACAAACCTCTCACTATGTAAACACAATGTTTCTAGCCACTCTTTACCAGATCATACAGAGACCAGCACTCTGTGTGCTGATCATCAATATATTTCTACCACAGTGTCCATCCATCCATCCATCCATCCATCCATCCATCCATCCATCCATCCATCCATCATCAACCGCTTATCCGGGGCCGGGTCGCGGGGGCAACAGTCTCAGCAGGGATGCCCATACTTTCCTCTCCCCAGACACCTCCTCCAGCTCCCCCGGGGGGAGCCAAGGCCTGCCGAGAGATATAGTCCCTCCAGCATATCCTAGGTCTTCCTCGAGGTCTCCTCCCGGGAGGACATGCCCGGAACACCTCCCCAGGGAGGCATCCAGGAGGCATCCAGAACAGATGCCCAAGCCACCTCAGCTGGCTCCGCTCGAGGCGGAGGAGCAGCGGCTCTACTCCGAGCTCCTCCCTGGTGACTGAGATCCTCACCCTATCTTTAAGGGTGAAGTCCAATAACAGAACACCACTCGTGTTCAGTTCGGGGAGGCCGTTCATCCCAATCACCCCTTTCCAGGTCTCATGTCATTGCCCATGTGAGCGTTGAAGTCCCCAAGGAGAACAATGGAGTCCCCAGTCGGAGCACTATTCAGTACTCCTCCCAGGGACTCCAAGAAGGCCGGGTATTCCGCACTGCCATTTAACCAGTAGGTCGAAACGACAATAAGACACCTGTCCCCAACCCGAAGGCGCAGGGACGTGACCCTCTCGTTCACCGGGGTGAACTCCAGCATATGACGGCTGAGCTGTGGGGCCACAAGCAAGCCCACACCAGTCTGCCGACTCTCACCTTGGACAACACCAGAAAAGTGGAGAGTCCAGCCTCTCTCAAGGGTTTGGGTTCCAGAGCCCAAGCTGTGGGTGGAGGTGAGCCCGACTATATCTAGTCGGTACCTCTCAACCTCCCTCACAAGCTCTGGCTCCTTTCCCCCCAGCGAGGTGACATTCCATGTCCCTAGAGCTAGACTCTTTGCTTGGGGATTGGGTCGTTGAGCCCCATGCTGACAACTGCCACCCAATCCACACTACACCCGTCCCCTACGGTTTCCTCGGTGGGTGGTGAATCCACCGGAGGTTGGGCTCACGTCGTCCTTTCGGGCTGAGCCCGGCTGGGCCCCGTGGGCAGAGGCCCGGCCACTAGGCGCTCGCATACGAGCCCCAACCCCGGGCCTGGCTCCAGGGTGGGGCGCCGGTTGCGTTATACCGGGCGATGTCACGGTCCTTGATTTTATACTCATCATAGGGGTTTTTATGCTGCTCTTCATCTGGCCCATCACCCAGGACCTGTTTGCCAAGGGAGACCCTAGCAGGAGTGTAAAGCCCCTGGCAACATAGCTCCTGGGATCATTTGGGTACTCAAACTACCCCACCACAATATGGTGGCAGCTCTCGGAGGAGAACCACAGTGTAAAAAAGCAAAAATTGTAAGGGCTGTTCCTCTAATGAATAGGTCAGAAATTTCACACACATGAAACATGATTGATTTAAATCAAGTGATGGGGAATATTTTTAACATAGGAAGTGTTTTGTCTGTGAATTAATGATAGGTCTTTTGACAGCCTCTGGCACTAAAAAGACCAGCAAAATTCATAATGGCATATGACATTTTATCATGTTTTTGGCTTCACCTTCAGATTGGAACATTTAGCTGTCACTTTGGCCAATTTTCTCAGATACCTCCTGTTGTGCAGGATAATAACACTTAATTAGCCAGAGAATGAATGAATGAATGGTTTCCCCTTTTTTTCCAGTAATTTCTCTCCATTTCCCTTTTCTTTCATCTCATTGTCTTTTTGTTTTGGAATGTGGCTGTCTGACAGGGTTAACAGTGAGTGAATCATGTCTTCTGCTCCCTGAACATTCACCTGCACAGTGAGGGGTCAGAACACTGCGCAGCCTGGTCTGGCCATAATCAGAGTCTTCACAAGTATCAAACTTTCAAGAGACATGGAGGTCAGAGCAGCAGCTGGGAGGTGGGAGGATGAGGGCCCATCTGTCTCCAGTCCGATGCTACTCTTGTCACCATTGTTCAGCATGGCTGAAATGTCTGCCATTAGCCTCTAAGATGCTTTATAGTTTGTGTCTATTAACCAAGTAAGTTAGATCAAAGTCCTCAGTGTGGGTCAAATAAAAAGCAAGTAATGGGAGTCGGAATAAAGACAAACTAATCGCTCTGTTAGCCTACAGCCCTCTAGCTAAATGCTTGTCAAAATGTTAGCATTCTAAACAAAAGACAATGTTCAGATACAAAACACAAAATGTGTATCATTTAATGTATTCATGTTTTTAAAGATAGTGTTTCTTTAATACACGGAAGTGCGCTGCGTTCCATGAGCCTCGGAACGTAGAGCACACACGAATGCTCTCAGTCAATAGCACACGTATACAGTAACACGTGACTACCAACTAAAAATCTGTGATGTAGTGAAGCCATGCATCTTGAAGCGCGAATAAGCAAGGGATTATTGTATATATTTTATCAGCAAATGTGATTACAGTACATCCTTGAACTTAAATGGCGACACATTCAATAGAGGTTGAGATATATCCTTTTAAAGCCAAGGCACTCCTGAAACTATTTCAACCACAGGCTCCACCTCTCTCTCTCTCTCTGTCTCTCTCTCTCTCTCTCTCTCTCTCTCTCTCTCTCTCTCTCTCTCTCTCTCTCTCTCTCTCTCTCTCTCTCTCTCTCTCTCTCTCTCTCTCTCTCTCTCTCTATTTTATGTAGTCTAATCGGGAGTTATGGCTGTGATGTTCATTATTTTCTAAAGCATACCAGTGTGTTCACTTCCTTACTTTTACCCGAGAAACTGTCTGTGTTTGAAATGTAATTTTAATTTTATCAACTTCAAATAAAAACTGTCTTAGACGTCACAACACAATAGATACACTTCCTGCTCTCTGATAGCTCAGTGTCAGCACAGTACAGCCATTGTGCTGCTTTGAACAGTCATGTGGTATGCTAATATAGCATAATAGACAACTAGCTTCAGAAGACCGTCTTCCACTAAGTGGCATAAACATGAACACTTAAATAATCACTCACATAGAATGTAAGCAAATGTAAGTTAGCAAAAACAAATCTGCTATACTGCACTTATTTTGAGAAGTTCAATTCAAGCACATATATAATACTAGCATAAATGCCCACCATTCACCCAAAGACATAGTCTTCATAACCCTTGACATTGATAAAAATAACAGTCTCCCCTAAATACTGTATTAGGGAAATCCCAGACTTCGACACAAAATTTGATCTTCTAAAGCCCTCAGGTTTAAATGCTCTTTACTGTTCTCTGCATCTCACAGCCTAGCTTAGCTTTGAATCATGTATTGTAGGTTGACTCTAAATAAATAAATATATTTAAAAATTTAATTTTTTTTTGTTGTTGTTTTTTTGTAATGGGAAAAAAAGGCCTAGGCTGTTAGCCTTATTGATCTGGGTGTAAACAAAAAACTGATGGAGGCATGATCTTTTTGTTACAATAAGTCTTTTCCACACTCATCTTGACTTCATAGCTATAAAACGAGAAGAAGGTGCTCTTGTGAGAATTTTATAAAATAAGGCTGGCAGTACTTCGGATTGCCAAAGGAATCCTTTAATCACAAATGTTTTTCACTAATGTCAAACACCGTCAAAGTGTGGTCTATTGTAGGGTTGAGCCAGCTACTCAGTTCAGACGAGTATCCGGTACAGATAACGCATTTTTGACGAGTACGAGCACAATACGAGTAAAACTTGCCAATACTCGTGCTCGTTCATTCATTCATTTTCCTGACCGCTTCATCCACTTGCGCGGGTCAGGGGGAGCCTAATCCAGCTGGCATAGCTGAAGGAAAATCCTCAGAACTGACTGTCTTCACGCACTGTGATTGGCCAGTCACACACAGCACCCATCCCTCCCTACAGACACACATCACCGAAGCCAGAGTGTCGCTGGCCCACTCTCGCACACACACTCAGACATTGACTGATCTCTCTGTGCATGGCTTCACGGTAGCTCATGTTGTTCTTCTTACGTTTTCTTCAGCTTGCCTCTGTTTCGGTCTATTTAAGGAAACCCCAAATTCTACTTCATGGATCAGAGCTCTCAACCGATTACCACCTGGTGGTGAGCTGGATCCGCTGGCAGGGCCTGAGCCCGGACAGCCCAAATGTATTTTGAGGGTTTGTTGGGAATATCAGGTGGAACCCTCTGTCAGCGAAGTCTTTTAACTCACACTTTTGAGTCAGAGTGGACAATGTTCTCCACTTCCAATTGTCAAAGCAGCTATTTTGAGGTGTGGTCACAAGGTCTCTGGTGCCTGTCATGGTGACAACCCCCGAACCTGGTTGTGGAAGTACGTGATATTGTCAAGATGAAGAAGTCATATCGACTCATGTTGAATCGTGGGACTCTGGAGGCAACTGACAGGTAAAAGTAGGCCAGGTGTGCCGCGGCACAAGTGGCGGGGAGCTGCTGACCTTGACAGAGAATATTGTTGGGCGGCGAGGGGAACACTTTGAGGATCTCCTCAATCCCACTACCATGTCTTCCATGGGGGGACCACCACTGAGGCTGAGGTCTCAGAGGTCCATCATCCGAGCTGAGGTGGTTACCAAGCACATCAGTGGTAGGGCACCAGGGGTGGATGAAATTTGCCCTGAGTAACTCAAGTCTCTAGATGTGCAGTGATTGTCTTGGTTGACGTGTATCTGTCACATCACATGGATGTCCGGTAAAGTACCTCCTGCTCCCTTTTGAAACGGGACAGGGGGGTGTGCTCCAAGGAGCATTGTACGGGAGGATCACACTCTTCAGCCTCCCAGGGAAAGTCTATTCCAGGGTACTGGAGAGTATGATTAAATCGATAGTCCAACCTCGAATTCAAGACGAACAACTTGGTTTTCGTCCTGTTTGCGGAACACTGCACCAGCTCTACACTCTTCACCGAGTGCTCAACGGTTTGTGGGAATTTGCCCAACCAGGCCATATGCACTTTGTGGAACTGGAAAAGGCATTTGACTGCGACTTTCCTGGTATCTTGTGGGGAGTGCTCCGGGAGTATGGGGTTCAAGGCCTCGTATGACCAAAGCCAGAGCTTGGTTCGCATTACTGGCAGTAAGTCCAGGTGCATGTTTGACTTTGGCAGGGCTGCCCTTTATCACCTGTTCTATTCATAATCTTTATGGACAGACCTGGACCTAGGGCAGTTTGCAGTGAGTGGGAAGAGGATGAGTGCCTCCAAATCCGTGGCCATGGTTCTCAACCGGAAAAAAGTGGCCTGCCCTCCCCAGGTCAGAGGGGAGTCTTTGCCCCAAGTGGAGGAGTTCTTGAAGTATCTTGGGGTCTTGTTCATAAATGAGGGAAGGATAGAACATGAGATTGACAGACGGATTGGTGCAGTGGCCTCAGTGATGCAGTTGTTTTATAATTCTGTCGTGGTAAAGAAGGAGCTCAGTTGAAAGATGAAGCTCTATATATTTCAGTCAATCTATGTTCCTACTCTAACCTATGGTCATGAGCTTTGGGTCACGACCGAAAGGACAAGATCCAAGATACAAGTGATTGAAATGAGCTTACACCGTAGAGTGGCTGAGCACACCCCTAGAGATAAGTTGAGGAGCTCAATCACCAGGGAGGAACTCGGAGTGGAGCCGCTGCTCCTCCAAATCTTGCAGAGCCTTCATACATGTTAAACATTGCAAGGTGATAAAATGTAATTGTTAATTATTTTTGCTGCACCTCTTTTACTGAAATTATTTCCATCCTTCTAATTTGGAAATTATTCTAATTTATTGTAATTATTCTAATTCTAATTTAGCCATTAACTCCGTGAAGCAGTTTTTACTGATTTGATAAAACTGCAGTGCAGACCTTTTTATTTTTGTAATACAAACAAAAAACAACATCCTGCCACAGTAAATGTATCAGGTGAAAAGGCCACCAGAATCAAGTCCATCAATTACATTTTAAAGGTCATACAAACCCATGCATAGACTAAAGCACCCAAATGTTTTGCTCCACTTTTATTTGTGTGTCTTTAATGATTTACCCCAGTAGAGAAAAATTCAAGATTGATGACTTCTTTTCAGCAAACCTTGGGTTAGAAATAGGGCAGAGGTTCCATAAATTGCTAAATGAGACAAGTTGTATCCCTTTTGATTTGCCCACAGTGGAAATCATAGTAATAGCAAACTAACTGATGTCTGGAGTCTTGGTCAAACATTATGAAACTGGCAGACAGCGGGACTGAGATGAGAACAATGATGCAGATAGTCAGTAAATGACTTCAGTCAGTCATCAATTACCCCAAAGACTGTGTGGGAAGTACAAAAACCACCAAATTACATTTAATTTCGACTCTAGATGTTAAACAGCAGGTTAACATAATATCACTTAACCATCTTCATGGTTCAGTGAAGCCAAATGACTAGGCTAATGAAAGCCAGTCTGCCTCACTAACACCCTCTGACTGGTCATTTTTTGTGAGACAAGGCGCTCTTGAAAATCCAATTTTCTGTGCGCTTGGTTTTTTTATGCCTATTCACTTGTCATGTCTTACGTCAAAGAGATTATTTTTTGCCGTTTTCCTGCCTCTCTCTTAATCAATCATTTACAGCAGGTACAATGCCTGCGTAGGGCAAATCCTTTCTGCATGAGCTCTCCACCTGTAGCAAAGACTTGTGAATGGATGGGAACTGTTGAACAGACGGAATGAGTTCAGGGGTTTTGAATGTGACATTGGTGGTATAAACTCACTTGTAAGACTGCACTACAGTTGAAGACGTGGACATTGACAATTTAAGGTATCCGAAGTACAAGCAGGGAACTCTTCAAAGTGCTCTTGTTAAAGGAACACACTTCAAATCATGTTGAAGTATAAGGTTATACCCAAAACCTGGACGTTATACACGTGTCTCACCAGTCGCCACATCACAATCATAGATCATGAGGAGTTATTGAAGTCACAGCTTGTAATGGGTCTGTAGAGGTAATGGCAGAGTGGCACTAACTGTGACAGACAAATGGCCAATTTCCTCTGCAACCTCATAGCTCTCATTTTAAATGGCATATTTCTAAAAGGGAGAGCATGAAAAGAGATCTATAAGAAAAAAATAGACATCAATGCAGGCTTTGTGATTGAGAAAATAATAAGATTTTTTAAAATTAATGTCAAATTCTGTGGTGAGCCTCATATTTGGACAGTTTCAACAATTCGGACCTTTGTGGATGCCACAATAACCCATGGACATTCAAAACTGAACTGTGGAACAAAAAAAAAACACATGCCACACGTTCACATGTTTGTGAATAAATTACTTCCTCCAGTGCTTACATTGACAGATATCTGTGCTCAGATCAGAATAAATCTCAATTAGCTTTTCATAGCAGTATAAAGCTTGTTTTGACAGATTCAAGCACACCACTTTGTAATTAAAGAGAGCATTGCCATCATCAGCAATCAAATGACATCATAACCCCCTTATTTTTCTGTTATCTTGAACATCTTAAAGTGGTTTGTATGTGAAAGGGTAGGCTTTGTTGCTGTAAATGCTGATTGACAGCCATTATAAATCAGCTTTAAAGGAAAAATTTGATGAATGATCTCTCTTTGAAATGAGAAAATTGTAAACTCTCTTGGGTCTTTTTGTCAGCTTGGTTCACATTAAGCATTTCATAACTCTTTGTCGCTGTTGTGCAAAAAAAAATTTTTTTTTACTTGACATGGTGTTATATCCTTAATTATTCTGTTTTTCCTCATAAGATATATAATAAACAGTCACGCCATGGCTTCTTATTTGTGAAGCTCTCCTTTTCTTGAATAAATGGAAAGTACGACACTCCTTTTTCTGCTCTAGAACAGTACATTCTGGTACTAGTAATCCTACCACTACAGAAGAAAGATACACTAACATGCTAAATAGACATCCAGTGTCAATACAGGCTTCTGTAAGAAATGTACTACATGAATCTGAGTATTGTTAAAGGGGTTTACACTTATGCTTGAAAAAAGGGCTTCTCTTGCCACAATATAGTTTCTTCAAAGAGTAATTCCCACAAGTCCAAGTATCTTATTTGTATGTGCATATTCAGCTGTGATCATACCCTAATGGATAAAGGCATTGCTTAGTTTTCACCTTGATGACAGGGGGCAAATGCTCCACCACCCGCATCTTTTAATATCACCTCCGTCTCTTAAAGAGCATGCTACAGAGTTGTGGTACAAAATGTAAAATCATTTGTGAACACTGTGTGCCACTAAATAAAATCTACCATTAGTACGGACTTGGCTAGATTTATTAATCATTATAATGGAAAACAGTGTCTGTTAGACAGAGAGAAAATATCAGCAGCCTGTAATCTAGAACATATTATATGTTTACCATTTCCTCTCTCCCTCATCATTAGTTGTGCCACATTATCGACTGACAATAAAAGATTAATGTGTTCTTTGGCCATACCTTCAGCATAACTATCTCCCCTAATTCATTGTCCATTTCATACAGGCTATTGTGCATAGTGATCAGAATACTGATATCACTCCAAGGACCGCTTGGCTTTGAAGAGAGATGAGGACCTGAGAAACATGCAAAAGACTTTATTATTGATGAATGTGATGCAAATATTTTTTATTGTAAAAAATAAATAAACACTTCTTTTCATGATGCATGCAAAATTTAACATTACACTTACACTGTCCATCACTATGAAGAAACCACTGTGGACTAATCAATGAGTCAATTTTCTGTTCCCCTTATAAAAGGCAATAAATGTAACTGCTTTGAAGACCTTCTACATGACCGTTCTGTGTGGAGTTTGCATGTTCTCCCCGTGTCTGCATGGGTTCCCTTTGGGTTGTCTAGCTTTCTCCCACTTCTAAAAACATGCGCTTCAGGTTAATTGGCCGTTCCAAATTGCCCGTAGAAGTAAGTGTGTGCGTGGTTGTCTGTCTCTGTGTGGCTCCGCGGCACCTTGGCGTCATGCTCCAAGACAGCTGGGATAGGCTCCAGCTCGTCGCGACCCCCGCAAGCGGATGAATGGGTTGGGAAAATGAATGAATGTATGGCTCCAATTCGAACAAATATCTCAACCATGCTTTCAAAATCTAGGCCGCAAAATCAAGTATCAAAACATGAAAAAAAAATTAAATTGACTTTTTCATAGTCACTGCCTTGCACCTTGACCTATATTAAAAGCCATTGTCCTGCTTGACTTGCACTGACCTTTGATCTTTAGGAATCATTCTCTTATTACCTCTCGCTGTAGTTTTATATTAGCTGCTCCTTAGATGAGATGGTGGCCTGTCACATGGAACTGTGGTATCAAGAGCTTGCCACCTTCAATGATAATAGCCAGGGGCTATGTTGGCAGAGGGCTGTCTTAGATTTTTATGATGCGTTCCAGTGTCACTGGTTTAAATAACTACAATTCCATGTCACATAAAAGGCGGCGGGGTGAACAACATGCTGCAGGATGTTTGAAATAAAATATTTGTTCTGCCAGTGACAAATAATAGATCATAAAGATGTAGCTATTTTCTGCCGTTCTATATCTGCTCCTGTGTTCACTGATGTCTTCACAGTTCAACCTGCAAACAGAGACAGAATTCACAAATGTGTTTGGGGCTGAGTTTCTTGATTAGA
Source organism: Antennarius maculatus (assembly GCA_013358685.1). NCBI lineage: Eukaryota > Metazoa > Chordata > Actinopteri > Lophiiformes > Antennariidae > Antennarius > Antennarius maculatus. The sequence goes on from CM023618.1 coordinate 12,636,118, forward strand.
GGAAAGTAATTCTGGAGGTAGGAAGAGCATTAATCACTGTCACCTTTCTGATAATTTGCTTTCACTCAAACTAGGTTTGAGTAAAAAAAATAAAAACCTAAACCCATCTCCTACAAAACATTTTTGTATGAATTTAATCTGAAGGCCACATAATCACATTTGATTATGTTTAATGGTATATTTGTCAAATGATTCTGTTTTTATGCTAACTTTATTGAATATATTTTCAAAAAGAAAGACTTTGATTTGTCCAGAGTGATTGATGGTGCTTGATGAGATTGCTTTAGGATAAATTGGTTTTGGTTCAATGTTAATAGAATGAACCCTTTGCAACTTGTTGCATTTTGTGCAACAAGGGCACGCATGATTAAGATTAAATCCACTTTATTGATCTCCAGTGGGGAACTTCTCTTTAAATTCATCATGTTCATATATATATATATATAAAGTGTGTTGATCACAGCACACAACGTTGTGTACAGGCCCGTGAAACAAACACAACACACTAGAGCCTGTAGGCATGCAATTAGTAACAGCAGTACAGGTGAGACAGAGTGACTTCAGGGTGTGACCCAAATGAGCTTGTAGGGGGGACGGCGCCTTGCTCAAGGCACCTCGGCAGTGGCTGAGAGGATTAGCCGACACCTCCCACAGTCAGCTCAAGGATGGCTGGCGGGAGTGGGAATCGAACTGCCGATGTCTGGTCATAAGGCATCCTCTCTACCACTGAGCCACTGCCGCCCCCGGCAAAAAAGTGGAAAGCTTCACGAATTTGCGTGTCATCCTTGCGCAAGGGCTATGCGAATCTTCTCCGAAGTAATACGCATACTGTATTATTTCAGTATTACTGTATTACTATTATCTTTACATATCTGATAAAGACAATAATTCCTTTTTAATTAAAACACAGCTCGAATTTCCAAGCTGTGGTGGAATCACGATCTTGTTTGTTTAAAAGTTTCCTCGTGCTTTAGTTCTCTTTTAGCTTTCTTTTCTCCAGTCACAAAGTAGTGGACCTTTTCTTTAACCTTGTGCAGTTGCCCTGATTTTCAGCATGTTTGCTTTGCAATCGCCTGACCTCAAAAAATGGCTGAAAACAAAAAAAGTACTTATCCATTGCCTTATTCTTCCTTCTTCTGTGCTTTAAAGCTTTACATGAGTGGAGTAACATAGGAATGGCACATAAATCCCTCTGCATTCGCATTAGCACACAAAAGGCATCCAGTAAAAGGTTGACCTTCACACCATGATTTTGAGGGAACCTGCAGTTTTAAAGTCAAAATCTTTATGCCAGATAAGCAGTAGTGCATTTTAATCCCCTCTCTGCTGAGTGGGGCGTCTAGTTAAATTACAGCCTTTTCACCTCTTCTCTTTGTAGTCGGACTGTGCTTCCCTCCACAGAAACCTGAAGACCTCAGATCCAAACATGGTATGGACATATTGTGTCAAGTCTAAGCTCCCACTCCAAATAGTCTCCACAAGCTAAAGCAGAATATTCACCTCCATTGCGTGAACCGACCCTTATTCCAATTCCCCAGAAACTGCTGTTGGTCAGTTATGGTTGACTCAAAGCCATGTAGCATTTTCTTTCTCTCCTTCTTCCAACATTTTCTTTTCCACTGGTTCTTCTAATTCCATGTTTCCAAGGCAACAAGCTGAAGATGTGTCAAGTTTGCCATTTCAGCTCTAGCATTTGAGCCAGGTTAATTACTTATTAAAGATTTAGAAAGTGTGCACACTCATGGTCAAGACATGTAGTGGGTGGATCCTTCTAATGAACCTCATTATTCTTACACTGAACTCTATGCCCTGATACACAGCGAGCGAAGATGCAACTGTTCCGTATGCTCTGAATGCTTCAATGTACTAACTGGTCAGCAATACTTCTAATCAAAGCTGAATCTATCCAGGAAAGATCACAGGATCTAGTGACAATTTCTGTTGCTGATTTCGATGATGCTGTGGGAATCTCCCTCAGGCAAGAAATCTTCACTTATTTCATTCAGAGTGGACTTATGCTGCTGCTGATGATGATGCAGACTGGCATCATCAAGTGGCAGAAAAACAACTACCCTTATCAGCAACCAACTATTCATCTGCTGCTACTGCTCTACTCTACTGTTCTCCACAGGCATCATCAGCTTCAGGCTTCCATGAATGTTTTTTTCTTGACTCTCCTCTTTTCCCCACGGCTGAAAGCTAAAATCTATAATCATCACAGAAAATAAATAATGAATTTCCTCAGCAACTGAAACTTTGTTGTGGTTTGTGTGTTTATTGTGATGGATGTATTGTGCCGAGTTCATCCAGGTCAACATGAATGTTGAGGGTAAGAGATGTCATGTATGAGTGTCTTCTTTCAAATGGTATGAAGATTGGCAGGATTAACTAACAGCCTATTCTTCAGGGTTTGTCCTAACATAAAACTCAAAGTGAAGCATCTGAGAATCTCTGTTGTAAAAACAAGCCAAACCAAGCTATCTAAAATATATTTATTGAGTTCATTTTTCAATGCCTCATGTTTTATCTTGTGTTCTCTGTTGTCAAGTTTAAACCTACAACTTTTGGTGAATACCTTAATGTAATGGCTGCACTGACATTATTGTGCACAATGAAACAAACAAACAAAAAAAACCACATTAACTACACATTAAAGGGATTTTCATTTGGGCCACAAATTGTAATATCATCCATCCATCCATCCATCCATCCATCCATCCATCCATCCATCCATCCATCCATCCATCCATCCATCCATCCATTCTCTTGTACAATCATTTATCTGACACCCTGGACAAGATGCCCGCTCATCCATGGCTAATATAGAATAGAATAGAATAGAATAGAATAGAATAGAATAGAATATAGAAGAGTAGAATCCATCTTTGCTCTTTATAAATGTAGTGTTTTTGTTGATTCTCCTATTTTGCGCAGCAGAAGTAGTAAAAGAGGTGACTTTTACATATGTGTAAAAGTCAAGATGTGCCACTTTGACCATGCATTACGTGTGTGTGTGTTTGTGTGTGTGTGTGTGTGTGTGTGTGTGTGTCCCACAATCTGAATAGTTCAAAAGCAGCTACAGAGTATATGAGATAAAGAGAATGAATTAGTATATATGTAAAACAGTTGAATAAAAATGCTAAAATATGAAGAATCAATACATACAAAAAGACAACAGGAAGCGCTTAATTTCCAAATTATCTTGAAAAAAGCTAATTGTTTTTAGTACCCATGCTGAAATGCTCTCCTTAGTTTCCTTCTGTCTGTGTAGGTTCTCAGTCATCTTAGTTTCCTTCATTAACCATTATTCAAATGCTTGAATAATGGTTTCACCATTATTCAAGCATCATATATTGTATCTGAATGGAAATTTAGTATCTGACCTCCTAATGCATTACAAAAGTTATATTACTATCAGTAATGCTGACTTACTGCATCTTATCATTGTGTGGTCAGATAATTATATTGTTGTTGAACAAAGTCAATGCAGTATATCCTATGAAAACACAATAGTGAGTTTCAGTGTCAACTAACAACATACTTGAAATTCTCCTCACTCAGGCTTACCCAATCATAGCATAAAAGACAGATTTTGCTCGAAAATAGATGTTCTAGAAAGTTCTTCTTTTAAAAAAAATCTAAAGTCCAAGGTCTTCATTCCAACAGCCCATTTCTTTTAGGTCTATTCGTCTTCCTTATGCCATTTAAACAGGATACATTCTGGGTACACAGTACAGCTCTAGGTTCAATGGCATTTTCCTGAGTCCCTTAATTTTTCATAGGTGTGTTTTGGGCATAAAATGAACGTCAGCAGTCAGAAGGACATCTCCTACTTTCTTAAAAAGCTAGTGCTTTAATGAGGGACATGTGTGGATCATAACCATTGGACTGTCTGCAAGCACTGTCTCAATATCTGATGTCCCATTAAAAAAATAAAATAAAACTGAGGACGAGGAGGAGTGCTGATGCCATCCAGTGTGTTAGAGATGATGTACAGCAGTTCAAGTTTAAACCTCTCCACACACCAACAGAATCCATCAGGATCAAATGTTAATTACAGTTCAGTGTTATTACACCCTTCCAAAAGGTCACAGAGATGGTCAAAATTTATTTAGTCAAATTTTTTTGTAGTAAAGCAGCTGCCTTACTCATAAATCCTGAGGAACAGGGAGAGGTCAAGTGAAATACTTAAGCAGGCATAAGTCTCTATATTTCAGAAAATAGTTCATTCGGATGGGTGACTGGTAGATAAAAACCGCAAATGATGTCAGATCTCATCATTACATCACTAGTGTGTAACAGGCAGAGATGCATGGCTCATGCAGACACATCCGACCATCTGAATAGGCCATTCAAATAGCAAAAAATACTGCAGTCTTGACTTTTGGCCAGATTTTCTTCATCTAGGGGTAAAATTGCAAAATTGAGCACATTGATGTCTTTATGACCAGTAGAGTAAGGAGCATGAAACACTTAACCATTGACACTTAAAGTAGCTGAGGCATATTCAGCCTGTATCATCATTACTTCTTGACAAATTTACAAAACTGTTGACTCCGTTGACTTGATCTAGCAGCGAAGGCCAAATTGAGTTGGTGGTTCCAACAGTAATCTCTTCATACCCAGCAGCAAAGATAACTGCTCATTTATTCTCCACATTTTAGAGATTCATTTATGTATAAAAACAGATGTGTTAATATCAAATTCAAAACAAAAGAGGTGATTAAGCTGCTAATACACACACACACACACACACACACACACACACACACACACATATATATATGTACAGTACTGTATATATATACAGTATATATTCCTACTAAACTCTTAATTTCCCTTCGGGGATTATAACAGTGTATAAAAACTTTTTAAAAATTAAAAACTCTGTTCAGTGCAACGTAAACGAAACCTAAAGTAGCTTCAAGTTATTCATTGTGTTCTATTATTCATGGCATTATGAATACTTTTGTGGAATGAATTATAGTTAAACTGCATATGTTTATACTTACATTTGTGTGTAATGTAATCAAATATTATGCATGATAAGCTACAAATGAGGTATATACTGCATTTGCAAACTTGAATTTGTCAACACTTACCTCAATTAATGCACTTCATTATGTGGAGTAAAAACTTGATTCAGATAATTTTTTTACCTACTGAATAAATCCTGTTTTACTTCATTGAGCAGAAGGTACAGTAAATGAAAGAAGTATAACTCTGTGGATCTCTAAAACCATTCCGACAATAAATTGAAACACTTGCAGCAGAGCTCATGGCACATCATTTTGAAACAGTGTAATGAGAAAGTGTGAAAAATGGCAATTAACATTTAAAAGAAGAACCGTCCTCATTGGTAATGGCCATGATGTCCTGGCTCACTATGACTTGGCACAGTGCAAGAATTTAACAAGGTCCTCATTGAAATAGATGGATGTAAAAAATATGATTTTATGTCTGGAAGGCAATAACTGCTTGTTTGTTGTTATATGCCTAGACATACAAAAAAATATTAAGATGCATGATGTTGCACTGCAGATTATGAATTTATTCCAGGAATTTGTAGAAAATAAAATAATTAATAGTCGAATGACCGTGCTGGCAAAAAAAAAAAAAAAAAAAACAAAACACAGATCAATAAATGACTGTAAAAACTGAATTATATATGTTTCTAAATGAAATAGAGAATTTTATCAATACAATGAAAATAGCCAGACAGAACTTTGCATGCCCATTTCTTGTTCACATGTAATACTTGCCATGCAGCTTCTGCTGCTTCATGCTGACTCAAAAATTGCCAAATGCAAGGCCACAGAGTATTTCCAAAAATACACTCTGTGGCCTTGCATTTTGGCAGTTTTTGAGTCAGCATGAAAAAAGAGCTCTGTCAAAAGCAGAAGGCACAACTTTATTTATCTTAACCACTTGAATCCATCTCGTCTGACAGAAGCATTTCCAGCAGAGCTCATTCCCACGTCAGCTGTGGTTCTTTTATGTCAAAGCTGAGGATTGGTTTAGCAAAATACAGTTCTTGTAGGAGTGTGAGCTTCCTAAGTCCGATGTCCTTACCTGCCCATTGTAAAGGACATTTCCCTCTTCCTGACTGCCCAATCAATCAGCCTCCTGCAGGGAGAGGGAGCTTCCTTGTCCCTGTCACAAGTGATTGCATTGGCTGTGATACTAGCAAAACGTCAAGCTCTTGGCTGAGTGCTTATCTGACTCAACTTTCACGGCAGATGCAGGTGCTGCATAAATGAAAAATACGCTGTGTATTATTACCAGACATTTGTCTAGATTTTATGAGTTTATTTGTGTGATTTGCCATATTAGCCTGTTCGTCACTAAAACAACTGACATATAGTATCTACATACTTTACATTATACAGAACATATATACACGTAGGTACATTCATGTTTACACATAATGATATGGTGCTGTCTCAGGTGTCTGTGAATATGGCTGGTGCAAAACAGGATGTCAAATAACACATGAGAAGTGACAAAGTGTACATAGGAAGGAGATAGAGGATGTGGATGTATCAGATGGGATTATTATTATTTTGAACAGTGGTCCAATGCATGGCAATGGGGTCCTGGGTTCATATCCATCTGAGGACCAGGGACTATTTAACAAATAACTATGCTTGTTATTGTAACTAAACCAAAAGTATTTGACAGCATCAGTCACATTGTTTGCTATTATACCCATTATGACCAAACTACGATTGTTTCACAATGTTAGACAGGCATTTATTTGGTAAAGCTATTTGCTGTTTCTCTCCAGCAGTTACGTATTGAATGTTGTCTTTTTGGCTTCTGCAAGCTTTTCACTGTGACAAAGTTTTCTATGATCATTGGTGTGCTGTTGGCTAGAATTAACAGTAGAATCCTTGTTTTCATTTTCGAAAGTTTTGCAGTGGATCTTATATCTGGATGTCTTGACTTTTACTGTGGCTTATTTCATTGTCACGCGAGGCAGGATACGGACCCAAATGCAGGACATCAAAAGCGAATCTTCCATCCATGATTTATTAACCAACTCAAAAATTCTCCAGACAGACAAGAATCTCCTAAACCAAACAGACTTCCAGGAACCAAACATGAGAAATGCACCAGCACCCAGCTCTCATAGAGCTAGGCTTAAAAAGCCTCAGGGTCATTAGCCCAAAACAAGTTCAGGTGTGGAGAAGACCAACAGGTGTGGAGCCGTGGCTCCACCCACCAGCCTGGCCCCTCCCTGCCACACATCAGAACTGCCACGCCAAACCGTGCCATTCATATTTTAATTGAAAAATGACTCAAACTTCTGTCTATTTCAGTCAAAGCTTTCTTTATGTCCATGTTTTTTTAAAAAAAATCTATGTGAAATTTGAATGCCAATACCTATTTAAAATTTAAAAATGTAAAACACATCTGTGCCCTGTGTGTGGGTGCATAATTACAGACAAACTCCAGATTATTTCAATATAGAAGATAAACACATCATCTTATCAATGTTTACTTATTATATACACTCATTTCATTGGAGACACAGCTGAAGGTTTATAATATTTAAATCATGCTATAATGGGGCGGCACAGTGGGTAGCACACAAGACGGTTCCGGGTTCGAGTCTTGCTCTGTCCGGAGTTCGGACGTTGTCCCCTTGTGAACCTTAATCTTTTAGATATGTAGAAAAAAAAAACCAACAGTAATTCTAGAGATGTCTCTCAGACAAAAATATCTACCTGGATTTTTCTCTAGTGTCTTCCCCTCTCCAAAAATTTGCGGTCCCAAATTGTTCATATTTGTGATGTATGAGTGAGAGGTTGTTCATCTTTCGTGTGGTTCCATGATGCGCTGGCACCGTGTCCAGAGCATATGCCCATAAATCCGCTATTCGAAATGTATGTATTTGTGTTACTTAAAGGCTGTGCTCACGTAACTGTTTTAGAACAAATATATTTTTGATATTTTCCATTATCTTCTGCTTGCTCATTTTTTTTTAATCAATCAATCAGTAATTAAACAATTAAATAATTAATAATAATAAATAAATAAATAAATAATGAAAAAATGAAACAATGAAATGAAACAACATTGTAATCACTGCTGACATTTAATGTTGGAACACAATATAAAAAAAGAAAGCATGTCCAGTTCTGCTACTTTTACAGTCAGTGGTTTCAGTGGACTTGAATGCCAAATATGTATTGTGCTGTGAAAAAGTGTTCTATATTATGTTGAAAATGAGTTTCTGGTTGTAAAAAAAAAAATCATTTCATAAAATTTCTTTTAGTTCATGTTCAAAATGGGTCCTACACATTAATCCTTTTTCGTTCACTGTTAAAATGACCTCTGGCTGAATTGTAATGCTGAGTAGCCTTTTGGAAATGAGGCATAGGGTATTTGGGCTGCCAGGAAGATAGCCTAATGTGAGAGCCACGGAAACAAAGCAATGGTTACAAAGTGAGAATGGTTGCTTTTAGAACTATTTCTGTCCTTTTTGAATCCAGGTGAGTGATGTGAAGCCGTTGCTTGCCTGTTCTAGTCACCCTCAGGCACCATTTTCTCCTTCCTCTTTTGTTACGTGGAATTGTAAGATGAGGCCTGATGTCAGAGGCGAAAGCTTTTTCTTGAGAAACTGCATCTTTTTTTTCTAGATATATGAGTGCAAAGCCACATTGATGTGTTGCAAAACATACAACCAGTTTGTAGAGTGAAACATTATCCTATTAGTTGTGTTTTTTTATTTATTCTGTTCCACTCACACCTTGGTAGATCTATAAAAGTACTCTGACATGAGAGGCCAATAATCTGAAGGTTTCTGCTGGCTTACCATTAGCATTTTCCCCTGCTAATGCTCTTCTATACAGCACTACAAGAGTGCCCGAAAGGTTTCTTGGAATCACCAAGAGATTTGGGTTTCATTTCAGACCTAAAGGAAGTTGTGTTGTGCTCACTGAAAAGAGAATTACGATCACATAAGTGTGTGGTGTGTTTGTGGTGGTCATAATGAATAGCAAAGCTGAAATGAGTTTTGGGGGAGTGTTGAGGAAAATGTTTTACTGTTTTTACTTGGCAATGCATGTTATACAGAGGCATGACTGCGATCCAGATAACCTTTACTGCATATCAGACAGAAAATCCTCTTTCATCATGGGTGCAGCAATGGAGGGTGCATGTCCCCATAGATGCCTCCATATCCCTATAATGATGGGTGGACAGAGAGATCAGGGATAAAACAAGCCAGCTGGAGAAATAATATTTCCTCTGAGGCGGTAATATAATGGCTTGGATCTTAGCTGTGATAAATTTTGCTTTGACACTGTGTAAAGAAAATTTCCACACTATCCTGTTTCCATCTGTAAGCGCAAACAACACTGCAATGGGCTGACGGCTAGTTTATTTGTTTCACGTTTGTTCTCTGCTCCCTCTGGGTAATGGTTTGCAGAGAGGTGTCATTGAATAAAATAGACAAACATTTAAGCTGAGGGCTGCCCTGACTGTAAAACAGTCTCTGAAAACAGCTGTATCGATTTCTTGTCCAGGGCACACAAACACAGGGCAGGGCAGAGTACCATCTTTATCTCGACTTTCCATCTCTGTCTTGACTGATAGGAAAGGCCCTGTGCTAAGAGGTCTGTCCTCTACATGGACAGTCCAGAGCAGGTGAAGATTGTCCTCCACACACCCTGTCAGCCTTCTCAGCCAATAGTTACAATGTTTGACAAATGGACTGATGCTATCTTGCTCAACAATACCTTCACTTTAACAAAAAGCAATTCACTGGGACATTTTGGTATTTATAAATGTCAAGTTAAGTAAAATCTAAGGTCTTGCGCTGCAAATGTTTTGTAATTAAAGGTCAGCGTTCATGATAAAGCTGTTTTTTTTTTTACTTTTTATTTTTCCATTTTCTTTTCTCACACTGAGGGAGAGGACAAAACAATCTAAGATTAAAGGTAAAGGTCTGCATTCTAGCAACACTCGAGCATGTGCATGTGCATGTGGAAGTTCAACAGATGCTAGTTTTAGGATTGGATATATGCAATGTTCTTCAGGGCTAGAACATAGCAGAACACACTCATAATAATGGCAATAGCGCTAAAATAAAAAAATAAAAAAAAAATTCTAAGGTGTATTATGTATATTTAAAAATAGAAAGCCACATACAGCAATAGTATTCCTTCAAAGTTTCAAATATCAATGGTAAAAACTTGGATGCAAACTATCTGAACAGTGAACTGGTGGCTGGAATGGACTAATTCTATTTTCAATACACACATATGTCCGTCACCCATCAAGTTTTTCCCTCATCTTCCCAGGAGCTGTCAGCTGCCTAGCAGAGAGTGGCGGGAGAAGGAACGGCTCAATTTGGGAAAACCATGTGCAGAATTGAAGCAATAAATAAATAAATAAATAAATAAATAAATAAAGGAGAAAATGTCAGTAAAGGCCCGGTGAACATAAAATGAGATATCTATTTCAACGCCAGGAACACGGTGACAGATAAAGAGAGATGGCCTCCTTCTGCAGGTGGCAGCATCGTGACGGGAACAGTGATGGGTTCGCTCCAAGAGGAGAGAGATACACCCACATGATTAGGCACAACTGGTTTCACAGGTTGCAACAAAGAATACGATTATTCTATGTGAGATTCTTATATGCAGATTAAAAGTGCCTCACCGCTTCTGATTTCCAGCTTTAATTAACTGGGAGATGATGTGACCATTTGGTGCATTAACACATCAATGCACAAAATATTCCAGGGTTGAGCTGCTGTACTTGATATAATTCAACTCTCTGAGGCAAAGCATGAAGTGACTCTATCTTCAGCAGACTAGTTAAAACGTGACGTTATCAAATGTTTAGCGCACATTAGTTTATTTACCAAATGATGTCATATTTGATTTACATTTATTCACAGGTCATATGAACCTGCATAATCAACCCTAGTCTCAGCAAATTCTGAATTCCCAGTGCATCCATGTGGATGTCGGTTTTCAAACAATCATGTATTGTTGGTGCACTGGTAGTGAGTTATTGGACCATTTATCAATAAAACCTCTCACCTGGCTTTTGTTTTAATTTTGATATTAGTATATTAGATATACCACTAGGTTTCTCATGTGTACGCTAACGACTGGCAACTGATGGCATTGGGCATCTTCTGTATCCACAAGTCCACTAAACCGCAACCCTCCTGCAGTATTTAGATTCTCCAATCTAGAGATTCACTCCAGCATGGACATTTCAATATCTCTATTGATGCCTGACAATTTATCATAGTTACCTTCCCCCAGACACTGATTCTTGTGAACCTTAATCTGTTAGATACAGTATGTAGAAAAAGAAAAAAAAACTAATTCTAGAGATTTCTTTCAGACAAAAATACCACAGAGAACTGATACTTGCTATATAGTTTCTGCTCGTGGAGGATCTCTGCAGGTAATGTAATTAATATTTCTCCTCTTTAATGTTGTGATACTCTAGCCCACCCGAATCCCATCCACTATCAATGATCTTTTTCGTCAGACGGTTGCATCTGTAGGCCTGTTACACGCCCATCAATCAAATGTCAATTCATTTACTCACATGCACCAGTCTGGGGATTGGGAGATGATGGAGGTGGAGGGTCCTCCATATTACTGTTCCTTAGTGAAATGAGTAGTGCTGTTTAAGTATTAATGTGCAAGGTGCTGGCTCACATGACTTTGAAAGAGAATATCCCATAAAACATGGACTGATTTGGTTTCTATCAGTCATAAAACAGACTGACTAAAAAACTAAATACAATAAATGTGCATTTTTGAGCTGTAGTCTTCAACAAGTTTATAGAGCATTAAATAAGCTTATGCCATGAGCTTTACACAATTTGCTCCAGGCCCTTTTTCGGATGTGCTTCATATTTCATATTTGAAGTGCTCCTGATTTAACTCAAAATAAATTGACTAAAATCTATGATTTTTGAAATTAGCATGAGCTCATAGTTGGTTGATTTGACATTAAGTTTGAAGCCATTCACTTTTTGATGAAGCTTGAAGAGCTGATAAATCTCACCATTTGCCTTGTTTCATTAAACATCATTTTTTGCCAGTGGCTACTGATACAGTTTGTGGTTTTGTTTTGAGTAAGAAGTGTCATTAGGGAGTGTTGGGTGGGTGGATGGGTAAAAAAAAAAATGAAGAATGGGTGTGTGTTGAGGAGAGCAGCACAAACAGTCCCTCAAAAGCTAAAACCTTGAACCTGTGTGCTGCACACAACAAACCTGGGTTTGTTTTTCTATTCTAGCCAAAAGACTGATTAATCACAATATTTATGAGGCTCCAGCGACAGAGTGGGAGTGACCTTGACTTCTTGTTCAGTGTGCTTATGCCAGCCCCGGAGTCAAGGAATATCAAAGGGGACAGAGTCCTGCAGATCTAGGGCAGAAACATCGCCCACATCCGTCACAGACCTTCAAGCTAAACCCAACATGCTGAACCCCATTTTGGGTAAAATCTAGGACTTAAGACAGCTTCCTGACTTGAGGCACTGGTCAGATCGTTTGACGCTATAAAGCAAGAAGTGCCAGCAGAGTAACATGGATATAATTACAGCTGAACAATAAAAATAACTGTAAAGCCCTTAAAATGTCACAATGACAATTCCCTGATAACAAGAGCTGTAATTAATCACAATCTTCTAATTAATGTTGTTTTGGTGTGTATATTTTACAATTCAGCCAATCTAGATGAAGCACATCAAGATGTCGTTTTTTCAGTGCATGTAACCAGGCTGTGGTTTGCTTTGTACGTTGTTACAGTTGCTGTGTAAAAATAGAAGCCATCAACTGGCGAAGAACATAGGAGGAGAAGGAACAATACATCAGCAGTATAGCAGCAAGTACAAAAGAGCAGCACATCTCTAAACATCAGGACGTTATTATTGAAAAAAATATGCACCTCTGTTTGTATAGAATGGAAGATACTGTTTGTGCGACAATGTCCATTTTCAGATAAACATGCACAAGACAGAAGGCAATTTTGTGTTCTACCTTTTCATTCAACACATTGTCACCATCTGCATGAAATTAGTCTCTGATTAAGTAAGGAAGCAGGTAATTATGTAATCAGAGACTGTCAGTTTGTCTGCTGAGTTTGTGAGTGAAGGTTTCACAGACATATTCAGGTGGATGAAAACCCTAAAGCATTTTTAAATAGTAGTGAAGATGTGTAGTTGTAATCCTTTTGTTTATACACCTTGATATATAATTGTAGTGTATTTATAAAATATATACAAAAATTAAGCGTGTTTTGAGGTTTTTATTGTCTTTTTTTGTCTCTTTTTTGTGTGGCATCTAACTTTTGTTGATGAAAAAAGTAATGAATAATGTTTACGTTGTATCTTTTTCTCAGTGGACACAAAAAAATTGAATGAGACTATACAAAAGATCTTTACAGAAATTATTTGTAAATTCACAAACTTTCATAAAATATTTTTCAACAAGCGTTGTAAAAATGGGCTGTTAGATTTGTTTTACTGTGAATGATGCATCAAAGAAACTGCTTCTGTTTTTTTGTCATGTGTTGTCAGTCCTAGATATTCAGTACTTAACATCATCGACCGTGGAAGCATCGGTAAATGCAAGGATCAATAATTGATTACTTGTTTTTCAATACACCTGAACTGGAGAAAAAAAAGTATAAATTAAACTGCCACTGTACATGTTTTGTGATGAGCACATTTTGTCTCCAAATTAGGTAGAATGTCCTTTTCAGAATGTTATTAATACAGAGTGCAACTCATTTGAAGATTTTTTTTTCTGCACTGTCTCCCATTTTTGTCAATTTACAGCACTCAGAGGGAGGCACCTGATGACCAGACAGACCAGCTCAGCCCTTCCTGAAGTTCACATTCTGCAGAGCCAGCATTGGCTGTCAGGGACGTTTAGCACAGAATTTGCATTATTTATGAGGCTACCTTTGAAATCCTTTCCCTAATTATGTTCTGCATTTGCATACAGAACTGATGCAGTCTGCTTAAAATGTCTGAAAACATATGCCTGACATGGCATTCGCAGAAACAGAGCTCAGTGCCTAAACAAATTGAGTTCTGACACCACTGCTGATTGATCATGTTTATCTCACACAGCTCGCAACTCACATTACGGATAAATGAGTTTTAAACAATTTACAACACTTAAAGCAGTATGGTTTCCTTGGTTACTTTTTCATCCAATCAGAAAGCTCAACACCCGTCCTCAACCCCCACCTCTCAGCCTATAAATGGCAGATTAAGTTAGGAGACTTGGATAGATCTATTCTAAATAGCCTTGGGTTACACTAAAACAAGCAAAATAAGGCGGGAACTAAATTACCTTTGTTTGGTTCTGTGAGTGATATCAGTCAAAGTCACTTTTATAGAAGGTATGGGGTGAGGAGGCCTCCTGATTGTTAGAGGGAGGGCTTATTGAAGTAAAATCCAGTTTATTGTCATGTAGTTTACAATGCATTATGTCTTTATTTGGGTTGCGGATCAAAACAACAAAGATTTATTCTCTAGTTTTTGAGCTCTCCATCATCAATCTGTCACAGTAATTGGGAATTGGATTCACATTATTTGAGGACTTGTGATGCCTAACATATACCCTGTCACAGCAGTAGAACCACTATCCAGGCATAAACCTGGGGTTTCCGTTTCTTTAGACGAAGTCTGAAGCCAAAGAGAAATTTCTCACATGGACTGACGAAAAAAACTGTATTACGATCTTTATGTTTTGGCTGATAGCATGGCCGTTTCAATGTGACATTTACGATTTAGGTGACACTTAATTTCTCTGAAGCCCTTTCACGCAGGACGACTGGAACCTCTTTTCCAAGATGCCTTTTGCACATTTTCGAACGTATTCACGAATGACAGGATCTCGGTGGCGCGGCTTATGAAATCAGAGGAGAGACAAGCAAATCAATTCGGAGTGGGTGGTGTGACTGACTGAGGCGCAGAGAGAATGTGGGGAAGATACAAGGTGGAGAAGAAACCAGCAATAAAATGCACACAAAGGGAAAGAGAAAGAGAGATTTGAGAGATCTAAAATAATAGTGACATTGTCTCTAGACAGCACTCATTATTTCTCTATTCATTGAGCTCAGTGCTGAGGGGACATGGCTGAAATACAACTTCAAAATACATCTGACAGCAGGAGCAGAAATGAGAAGGTGGATTTACGCTGCCATACAGTATCAGCATAATATAAACCCCTGTCACCACAAATCACCGCGCACGGCACACTTGATAAATCCTGCACCTTATTTGCAGAGAAGAGATATTTTTGCTGTTTGTGGGATTGTTTAAAGAGCAAGGATTGAAAAATAAAGGGTGATTGATTTAAAAGCTCAGCCCAGATCTTGCGCACTCTCAGTTTGCTTCAAGAGTGTTTTGACCAATGATCCATGAGAAACATTAACACGGTTATCCCACACACCAAACCAAACAGTGGGCAGAAATACCATTCACATGAAGAATCTTCGTAGATAGTATTATATGCACCTATTATTTTTTTCAATCAACTGATCAACCACTTTGTAAAATTCACAAAAACAGTTTTTTTAAACTGCAGTGATATTAAAGCAAAATCAGACATCACTCAAACATTTACTGTTGTCAGCTATCTATAAATCAACTAATTCAACTAATTACGGTAATTTAAACGTCTATGACTGATATTAAACCACCTTCTGTCTGTATTACCTTTTCCCACACTCTTATCGACTGTTTAAAGCACTTTTGTGCCTTACGTAAGTCCAAGACTCACAGAACCGAGCACACTTCCGGATGCGGTCAGCCAATAGAATGCGTGTACGGTATCACGTGACTGCCGACCAAAAATCCACGATGAGATGGAGTCTCGAGCGTTGATGCGCGAATGTGCAAGGGCGCATAGTAGTTACCTAATTGTATCACCAGCAAGTATAAATATAACATCCTTTACCCTATATTATACACCCATCTAATGAGGATTATTGCAAATTCATATATCATTCATCAAAATACATGTACTGTTGACATCCCTTAAACTGTGAAACCTGTGACATAAAGTTACTGTTCTCTTTCATTTTGCCTTTTTCTTATGAAGTACTAAGATTGCATTTATATGATGCCACTTTGTGACAAAATTAATGTCACAGCCTGGGCAATAATCACAACTGAACTGCAGCGTGACAGCGTCCTGTTTTGTTGAACAACTCCTGATGACTACAAAGGCAAGTTGCTGAGAGGGATAAAAGCCAGAATAAGACAGAGGAGAGCTGTATTCTTTGAAGATATGAATAAGTAAAACAAATCTGTCTGCTCCAAACGAGTGTCCCATATTAATCACCTAAATGAGTGTGTATGAGTTGCCCTTTAAAATCCCAGCTGTCCCTGGGGAAGTGCTGGCTGTTAATATTTAATTCATACACGTGTAGTGTCACAAATCAATCTGTCATACAAATTAGTTAGAATTAATTCAATTGGTGGTCAAAAAGTCATCTGATTAACATGAAGCGCTGACATCGGGACCAGGGAGATTTATAGTGTGGTTGATCTTGTCACCATGACTTCTTCTGGATAACATGATGGCATTTTCATTTTTCTGCTCGAATTGCACACCGAGTCAAACTGTTATTCAGATATTTTGTGTCACCTAAGATGTAACTGATAGTGGAAAGCCATCCCGAGGTTTAGTAAGGTTAATGCGGTACAGGCACTGTTAGTGCTAAAAGGTTGTTATGTTCCGCCTCTGCTTTAGTAAGCATCCGCCTGGGCTCAGTGTTAAACAGATATTTCTAGCCGCCGTCAAGGTGGCAGTGCATCATAAATATGTATGTACCCAAGGCGCTCATGGAAAGCAATAAGACATCATCATCAAAGCCATCACCCTGCTGTCACTCCCCTCTGCAGGGCCCATTAATAAACACTGACAATCGGAGCCCTTGACCTGCCCCTGCCACCACGTAGAGGTAAGGAAGCAGACTATCCTTTCTCCCTCTGTGTCCACATTTCTTTTATGGTTTGAGTTTGTAGCTCATTTACATGGCGATTAAATAACTAAATGACAATTCCTCTTACATTGATAACCAATTCCCATAATATACAGTATATAAATACTGATCATTTATTAAAACTTTTACTCAAGGCAGTTACTTAACACTATTGTGAGCAATAACTAACATGCCTATGTAAAAGGTTAAAAATGCAATTCACTTCAATTAGATATCACAGAAGAGCCTGTCAGATTAGAACACTATGTGCTCAATGGGCCTCAAAGGAAAAACAACTGCTCATATAAACTGCGCTCTAAAAGCACACTAGACCAAATATTATCAATACTGATCAAATATTAATAAAGATTTTGTTTCCGCTTAGCCGGTTTCTCATTTAACATGTTTTCAGATGCAGTCATACCAGCTGCTAAAGCAACATCATTCTCTCACACTATGTTTCTACAAAAACGTCCTTTTTCGTTAGGGAAAATGTGTCATCCTTTTTTCCATTTTATACGGATGCTCATATTTATTTGGCAAAACTTTTTACGCCTGATGGCCTTTCTGCTTCAACCTTCTGCATTTATCCAGGCTTGGGACTAGGCTGTCATTTTTTGTTTCTCTCTGCTGCAGCTATTCGCATGTCTAGGACACTAGGAAAGTCTCAAATGTCCCAGGAATGGGTGCACCATGATTCCAGTGTCAGTACTTTTTTTCAAGAAATTTTTTGTTCTCAAATTTCTAATTTTTCAGTAATTTTGGAATCTTTTATGGTCTTCTCCGACACTTCTCTTTCATTTTGTTAGACATGTCAGAATTGAAAATAAAAGAAAAACGCTCTAATTTGTCATGTGCTGTCATATTTTTATATGTTTTGATGACAAGTACATTTTGTTGGGTAAATTATATCGCCTAAAAATCACCTGGCGTTAGTGATCGTGTTACTATTTTAATCATTAAGTTAAATAAATGTGTTTTGTGCTGTTGAACCACTCAACTAGCATATGTTGTGAAAAATGTCATATATTTCACCTTTAAGGTCTTTCTCATAACAAGATATTTATGCTTAAGATAGCAAAAAAATTACAAGGTCTCATTAGATTGTAGATCACAGAAGGAGATCAATTATGAGTCATAACACGGGACCGGTTTCGTAGGTGTAGTTAAGGCTTGATTAATTTCCTTCATGTCCATTAAACTGTGTTTTGTTTAACCACCAAAATCCAGATGGGAGACACTAGTTAATCAAAATGTTAAACTGCTCATCTGAGTCACCTTCAGTAATTATTATACACTCACAGGATTCAAGCTTTACACGGATGTTGGATGTTCCCTCTCAGACAAAACACAAGCTGTCCAGCTTTTTCAAGGAGGTTGGCTGTATGCAGCTGGTGATGAACACTGCAGACACTACTGAAGGTTAAAAAAAAAAAAAGAACTTCATCATCAATCAAAAACAATCCAATAAAAGAGTATTCTCCACAGTAAAGATAGAAAACAAGTATTATTTCTTGAGTTTAAAGGTTGTTGTTGTTGTTGTTTTTGTTGTTAGCATTAAAAACTCACCTGAGCTCTTTAAATGTATTATTTATTGTGTTATACTTCAATGACCTATGTAAGCAATTTTATTATACTAACATTAAACATTAATTTTAATACTTGTTGAATGCTCTGCATTTATTTGCCTTTGCAAAAAACCCTTCCTGACTCTCTTGGTGCTCACTGACTAAAACTATATGCAACTCTTTGAGATGTTATTATTCATATTTTATCAGTATTTTGTTTATTCAGACTAGGTACAAATGGTTTAATAAGAAGCTTAGGGACAAGTGCAACCTAAGCCATTCATTTAAGTTTTAAAATTCTGCAAAAAATATTACCATCAGTGGCATCCAAGGTATTGCATGTAACTGACGGATAAATGTAGACAGATGAAGCGTAGAGCTTCCCAAATTCCAGTTGAGGGTACAGCAATCCTTCGTGGTGGCAGCAGGTTATTCAGGCATCAGTGTGACAATACAAACAATGTATAAGGTATTTAGTTTTCAATTTAAATGTACTTTATAAATCATAGGTAACTTAGCAACAAGAATTAAAATGACAAAGATGAAGAAAATATCTGAACTGTAGAGCAAAAGGCCATGTTTTGTTTTTTTTTCAAACACGGTGTCAATCTGTGTTTAGGTAAAGAGCCTTTAAAGAGAGACAGGGAGGACTCTGCCTCCAGGTACCACAGGCATCGGTGACTGAACGGGAGCCCTGTCACGCCAGAGCTCCTCTCTGACTGTCTGGGAGTATTAACCTTTGTTTATCCCTGCTCTAACTCGCAGAGCTTCTATAGGGAGCAGGTCCTGGGAGTACTGGGAGCATCCACTCCTCCTCAGACCTCCACCTTCCTCACTGCTTAGTAAAGAATCATTTGAGACGTTATTCATTAATACTGTTAGAAGTGCTTGATTAATGTGCGAATTATGATTGCATTGTGGATTTTATAGATGTTACGAAGTGTAACTGTGCAACAAAATCATTTAATTCATGCGTATTCAATAAATTGCTGACAAATTGTCTAGATTGTAGTGAAAGTCTCTAGATCAGGTCATTGTAAGATGGTATAATGACCAGCACTACATCATAGACTGCTGATTATTCAATCATCTTTGCACTGATCAGTTTGAAGAGGTGCTGGTTACCTGCAGCAATGGGAAGCAAATGGTTTGTTTGATTGTTAGAACAAGTCAAAATATTTTATTGATTTCAAGGAAATCTTCTGGACTGGTGGGTCATGGTAGTGACATAATTTATGAATCATATTCTAACAATAAAATGACCTGCCCCTGTTTTTTGTGATTGGTCACTGATGCTTTGTCGTTAAGGGGCTCGCCTTTGTCATGCTAATCCAATTATAGACGGCGTATGGCAGAACATGATTACCTTACAGTAGGGTTTGTATATTCTCACTGCAGTGGCGTCCTTTCTGAGTTTACATTCATTTTTTCATTATTATGACATTAATACAAATTTGTGCAATGTCTTGCTTGTCATGGAAGCTACAAGTCAATTGCACAATGGTGGTGTCAGATATTATGAAGAGCTGATCTTTTAATAATAACATACGATCATCACATGATATTATTAACATGTGTCTCCTGGGGGAGACCCAGGACAAGATGGAGAGACTTCGTCGGTTGTCTAGTTTGGGAGCACCTCGGTTTCCTCCCAGAAGAGCTGGTAGAAGTGGCTGGGCAGAGGCTGTCTGTGCTTCTTTGCTAAGACTGGACACACGTAAGTAGATGAAGACGAGGAGAGATGGAGAAACACAGCAATCACGTTTTCATCAGTGCTTGTGTACATATTTTTATTACATTTTTTACCACTGTATTTCCTTTGTGGCCAGCAATGAGTTAGCATCTTGCCTGGGGTGTACTTCACTTTTCACCCATATCCAGCTGGGATAGATTCCAGCAGGCCTGTAAGCAGAATAAGCAGCTATAGATGAGGCAAAAAAATAGAATGATGTATTTCCTTTGCAATGCAGGTATTGACTGCGAGAAGTTCTATGAACACAAACGATGTCAAAATAGCTGTCCGCAAAACGCTTGTGTTGCCTCTCAATTTCTATTTGTTTCAGCAAAGATATGGTATTTCATAGTTCTATCATATCAATTTCTTTGTCAATAATGTTATAACCCATAAAACATTACAAAATGCAACAAGGCAGTCAGAGACTGCAACAGCCCGCGACACCCCTGAATTCAAAGTGTTACCCTTTTTGCACCCTAAAAGATACAAAAGTGGTAAGTTGATATTCACCTAGTTTTCCAAAGGTGAAGGTCATCACATTTTTGTGCCTCTGGTTTCCTGAAAATGTTGCTTTTTATTTTGTGATTATATGTCATCAGGTTTCAGAGATGGGTACCTAAAAAGGTATAAAAGTGAAAATTTGACCTTGACCTAGTTTTTCAAGGTTTTCTCAAGGTGAAAGTCATCATCTCATTTTCATACCCTTTGCCCTTCATACCCTTTCATCTTTTTTATCTGCAACGGTTATGAAGATATTTGTTGGACGGACGGATGGACGGACAAACACACAAACACTGACAATTACATAAACACTCCACAGAGCTGAGCACGCAGCTGGGCAATAATGCTATAAAACCATAAATCATTACAGTGATTCCACGGCATATTAGCTCAATTAATATCAAAGTGCGCATAAGCTGGGTGGGCCCTTATTGAAAACGCTTTGTGAGCTAGTGTGCAGATAAAACCACATCAGTTCAGTCAGTTAGTTTGGTGTGCAGTGAGTTTGAAATTATTTGAAGGACTATTTCTTGCCTCTCAAATATACAAACCCACAATTTCATATTTCACAATGCGTAGCCAATTAAACCTTTTGAAAAGCTACTGTCAAACAGTGGAAAAAATGGCAGCATGTCTGAGATCATTTTAAGAAATTAACTGGCAATAGACATGAGGATACAATTCCACTGAGGTAGCACATGTCTTTTAGCTTCACTGTGCTTTCTCCCCTATTAGACTCTGATTTATGGCTTCATAACCATAATTGCTGAAGGGCAGCTGCTCCATTGCAGCATTCAAGTGAGTTTCCAGGGTGTCAACTGCATCACCTGCTGTTCTGCTAGAAACTAGACATCACAGGTAGCAGCTTTCTGATAAATCACACCCTGAGCATACCGGCTGAACTAAATAAAGTCACAGCAAGAAATTACTTGAATTGAAGGCAAAAATCATCAACCATCTCCCTTTTTTAATGTAATTCATCATATATGAACGCCAGATTCCCTGTGTAACACTTCTGATTCACAGAAATAATGAATGACACTTTCCAAACTGCTGGTACCCCAAAAGCCCCCCTTCCTTATAATACAGTACTTTACTTGTTTTGCATTTCAAATGCAATCATGGATAATTCAGCTGCAATTTGTCTGAGTGACAGTATGACGATAGCTGGGAAATAGCAGCTCATAATTTCCATAGTTAATATACAATCCAGAAATTCTGAATTTAGAAAACTAAATTTGTCTATATCTTTGTGACCAATGACATTGATGTGGGAGATTGAGATTAAATCGCCAGTCAAGGCATCACATCCAGTGTGAGTTCTCGTGCAGGAGCCTTAATGCTAACAACCTAACAGAGGCGCACCATTTTGTTACATCAACTTCCCTTTTAATAACATAATGTTTGGGTAGAGAGGACACTGATTGCTGGTATTAAAGAGAAAATCTGTTCCATCCTTTAACTTCAGTTGCTCAAAAGTCAGAAGTCATGTCTGCTGTGTTTGGCTCACATGGAATGTGTATACGAATTCCTTCATTCCAACTACCACAAAAGTATTAAACCAATTTAGGGCTCATTACTGGCTGATATGGATGCTATAAATGTAACTTAATTGTATATGTGGTTTCTGGCAATATTGTGGCATTTTTAGAACCAAAACCAATTTCCCCCTAGGGGATCGATAAAAGATTCTGATTCTGATTCCATTTCTTTCCCTATGATTTACAGTATGTAATTATGTAAGACCAAAGACAAATTTCCACATTGTGGACAACAAATCTAATTAAGTAAGTAAGTAGATACAGTGAGGTAGATACAGTGATGATGCAAAATGTTTCTGAGCCCATCTATTAAAATTTATCCAAAGAATAATGGAGCGTTTTAATGCAGTGCCCCCGAATGGGTCAAAGGTCTTGGCCATTCAACATAGGTTTTTGTCCTTGCCTTTTATGTGCTGATATTACTTTATATTTCTTGACTCTTTTGATATTATGGAATGTAAAAGATGAAATTCTCAAAGCTTTTATATACTGTAAGTTTTTTTAATTTTTACAGTGCTCTCAATGCACTTCACAGAGACATGAAAAAAATTTAAAACAATTAGACTGATATTGGTGATTATGCTAAGATTTCAGAAATGTACCTATGTTTTTGTCAGGTCTGATATATTGAAATCTTGATTTTAACTGAAAACACAAACATAAAAGATAAAGTGTATTTGGTCAGCAGCTGTGGACATCTCAGAATACATTGCATTGTCAAATTTTCTTCCTCTGGTAAGTCTAAATTTGATTTCTGAAGTCCAAATTTAATTGGCTTATGACAGTAATACAATGGCGGTGACTCCAACTGGGTCACAAATGACAAAGAGCTCCACATTATTTTGCTGTCCAGCACAACATAAATTAAAATGAGTGTCAGGGCTCTAAAGAGCATCTGCAGTGTAATACATTTCATTTATTGACTCCTGGACATCAGAGCCTTGTGTTCAAACATTAATTGATTTGTTTCCTCACTGTTTCTGGACTCATTGATTTGAACACAGCAGCTGGTTTTGCATGGTCCTAATCATTTTGGGTTGGGGGGGGTTTCAAATGTCATGAATGAAAAAATAGAAATGGACAAGCTCATGCCATGCTTGTCTGAAAATCTACATTTGAATTTATCACATATGTCACTGTCAAAAACAGTTTATTAAATAAATTAAAAATATATACAGTAATAATAAAATGATTTGCTGTGGAAAGTCTTGAAGAAAACTATCCGACTAGAGCCAAGAAACCTCAAAGGTAGAACACAAGGTCTTTACTTCAGAACAATATTTGGTGCATAGAAAACAAACCAAAAACACAAACAATGGTATCCTAATGAGTAAACAAAACCAGGGTTAAAACATACAAAAAAAATTGAGGTCTAAATCCATGAGGAAAACTAGTAACATGCATACGCTGAAAAACTGACAAATTACAAACAAAGGGCAGCACAGGAACTAAAAACACAAGGGATGAACGATAATGAGTGATAGGTAACACTGATCAGGGCTGGGCAGGTAATTGCATAGGAGAGAAATACAAGGGCAGGAAGTACAGTGTCTGAAACTAGAGACAAGGGTGAGTGCCAAAAGAATACAGGAAACACTGACAAATACTGATAACAAACATGACCATAATTACTCTTCAGAATGTACTAGAAAATGTAAATGCCCCACGAATAAAAAAAAAGGTAAATTCCCCACAAATAAAGTTTATTTTCCTGACTTATACAGTGGAACTTTTGCCCTGCAAGGAATCTCAAAATTATACAAATTATAAAGATCTTTCACAGACAAAAAATTTTGCTGAACATGCACATATTTATGCAGCCAAGGCATCAAATCCTCATCATGTTTAGACCTAATATTTCAGTGCTAATTATATAGTATGGACAAAGCTGAATTTTGTTTTGAAAAGGTGCATCATCATTTCACCTTAAAATAATGGATTTTTTTCCATCCAGGAATGGTGCAATGGACTGTGTTAGCGAAGGGTCATTGCCCAATTTGCAACACAAAAATAACATTAATAATAAAAAAAAAATCCCATAAAATCTCACAAGCCAACATTGCCTTGGTGGAGCTCAACTCTATGTATCATGAAGACTTGAGAAGAGGTCGCTCTTCCCCGCTCATAAGATCTTAGAACCCTGGTAAGAAGAAAACATTGTCCACTGACATTGTGGATTGTGGAGCCAGAAGCAGACTAGGAGCAGAATGATAAGTTATTTCATTACAATTTGATAACAAAGGCAGATCAAGCCAGTTACAGGAAAAAACTAATACAAGAAAGGCACAGCCAAAAATCCAGAGTCAAAAATCATGCAGAGATTGGTACTCGGGCAGGCAGAGAAAACACAGCCAGTGGCACAAGGGGCTTGGCAAGACTCATGTAGTAAAACAGAAACAGGGTTGACAACGGATTGGCAGGCAGAGCAGAAGATCCAAAAATCACCAGGAGAAAATCACAGTCAAAAAACAGGCCTAGGTTAGAAGGCACAATACATGAAAAAGACCTTGGTTTAACACTGGTGCAATCATAAGTTAAGACCATGTTCTTTAGCATCCTCAGTGACACCGTGATGTTGAGTTGGCATCTCTGTGGAGGTGCTTATTGAATGCATCTTTACAACTAGCTGCCTATCACAGCCAGGGTCCTCATCATGTGGAATGGTTTTACCATGCACACCCACTGGTAAATGACTGTGTATCTGATAGTAGATATCACATATGGTTGGATAGACTGAAAGCTTCTTTTTGATTGACTGAATGGTTCATCATTTGATTGTCATACTGGTTCAGTCTGGCCACCTGTCAGAGGTCCACACTGTGTCTCCACAGATTGTTCTCCAGCCACCATGTCCTTTGATTCACGGATGTCCATGAGCTCCTACGATGATGATGATGGTTATGATGATGATGATGATGATGATGATGATGATGATGATGATGATGATGATGATGTTGATGACGATGATGGTGACAGTGTTGACATCCTACTGCGGAGGACTGATTGACTGAACTGCACTTGAGTACCTTTAATAAATAAATCCAATAACCCAAAAAAAAGCCATGGTTACTGTTCACTGGTCACCCTCAGAAGTGTAAGTTAATAAAATGAATTGAGTCAACATTTTGCTACAGCTGTGCAGGACTGGTTTAATTGCTTTAAAGCCATATCTTTTCATAAGTTTGTATGTTTCGTACATCTGTTGTATGCAAATGTTCTTCATTCAAAATATCGTTATATTATTTTAGATCAATTGGGAAATCTTGAACGAACTCTTGAACACTAATAGGTCAAATTACGAGATTTATCTTTGGAATTAATAATCTGACACATGACCAGTGGTGCTTAGTCTTTATTATTTGGTGCTATCCTTGTAAATTACATCATATAACACTGTGTATGTACAAACATAACGCGAGATTTAATGACATCTGAATAATTTTACTGACACTGTAATGTACATGTAGGAGCCCCTAATTGTTCTCTTGCTGACTTTACCAGGAAGATAATTTCCATTCATGATGTGTTTGCACTAAACACTTGACTTAAGAATCTGACCGCTGTCAACCTCCACCGTGTTTGTTTTTTCTTACTGGTTTGATATGAACACATTTCCACACTAGAGTATAGGATCATCCTCATCTTTCTTGTTTCTGCTGAAGAAGTTTGCATTACTGTGGATGTCGAGTGGCTGCAGTAAACACAGATTGATTGTTTCTGCTCTTATCCTCCTATATCCTTCCAGTCTCACATGCAGGTAGGTGCATTACTTAATTCTTTTGTTTCATCCATTTAAACTGAAAGCATTGAATGACTGCTGATTTTTTTTAATATTGAGAAACAGAAGAAGTCACAATAATAATAATAATAATAATAATAATAATAATAATAATAATAATAATAATAATAGAAAAATAAATAAATAAATAAGACGAAGATAAACCCATTTTAAGTACAAGGGAACAAAAAACAGTGATTGGTGCTAATGGCAATAATCAAGAGGGCTGTGTAAGCAGTGACACTCCCTTAGCACATCCATTCACTTCAAAATTTTATTATTATTCTTTCTCTTTTTCTCTTATTTCAAAACAGGCGTTTTGGCATCAGTTGATCCTTTTCAGAATAAATGTCTTTTGCATTCTTTCCCATCATTGCAGCTCAGAGGAACATGAAGAGACTGTGAATATTAAATCTTTTTTGGACTAAATGGGATTATAGAAATACAATAAAAGTATGCCCACTATTGTATTGGAGAATTATACTGTGCTGGGTGAATATCCTGGCTGTCCAATGGTTCCTGATAATGGACACCGACTAAGAAGTTCCAGTGAAAATGTTTGCTCACCACACTGAATTAACATACTTGCTGAAAAATCCTCAAAATTAGAAATACAGTAGATGAAGGCAAAAACTAAATATTATCTCTGACTGTGGTCCTTCAGTGCACCATTCTTGCAACAGGATGGTATCTGTACTAACCTAGTAGTCTGACGAATAGCTGAAAACCATAGTTGTAACATTTGTTTACAAACTGCATGCGACTAACTTCTTTTTTTTGTTTGTTTGCAGACCATGTTATAATAATGCAATCCTTTGAGCTGTCCAAATTCAAAAATTAATGAACAAGAACAAGAGCTACCTGACACACATTAATTATTCATTCCTGACAATGAACATCTTATCCTAACGGAGAGCTTGGCTGAAGGCTAAAGGCTAAAGTTTGAATCATGACAGAAAATGAAAAGTGCTGTGATATATTATCTGGGTTTAAATTTCCATTTTTTCTACAGGATGGTGTGTATTATTTGAATAACTATCACTGATTTTTAGAATTTTATTTTGACCTTTATTTCACTAAAATATCATATGGAGATTTTAAAAAGTCTCCTTTATGAAATCAAGCAGTGCGTTACTGTTGTTACTAAGTCATCAATTATAATCTAACAAAAAGGTTGGGCATCTTCAAAGATTCTACAATTCAGAGAGGTTGTTAAGTCAACAACCAGAAGACATTATCTGATCAAATATGTTCAAAAAAGGATGTGAGTTTACTCCATGCTTTTAAATATCAACATGTTTACCTTGTGTTCTCTTTTATGAACTCTCTATTTTACATCATGGTTATTGGTCTATGGTAAAAGCCTTTTTTTGTGTTATTCACATGGCCACATTTTTAAAGTAGCAGTAATGCATTCAGATTCAAGGAATTACATATAATTGAGTGCTGATGTATAAATACGCCTTTGGCCTTCCATCAGAAAAGCATTTCCATCCAAATGTATTCCAACGTCTGTACAATTATATTACAGAAGTTTAAACTGGGCCACAAGAACACTTTAAAGGGGACCCTGGCTACACTGTAATCATGTTTCTTTTTAAAAATAAGAAAACAATGTAATTAATGTTCAGTGGCACAAGGAGATGCAAATAGTACAGGAGGAATGAATTGGATGCATTGAGCCCTAACAATCACATTTGGGCATAAAAAGGAAAGAATGGTACAAAATCCAACTGTATGGTAAGTTTTAACAACATCAAGAAAATGAGGCCAGATAAAGCTTTGAATGGTAATTAGCCAATTTAAAAAATACCTGCACAACATATGTAAATGATGTATTAATTACAAAGTGATGATGAAATTATTCCTCATCCATAGGTGTAGCAGTACTCATATAGATTAAATGTTGCGGGATTTGAGTCACCAGTTCAGAATCTGATGACACATGGTCACTGTTCGTCCTTCTTATGGCCAGAAAAGTGTTTTGAAGGAATTTTAGGATGTCACAGTGAATATGTCCTTTAACGATTTGGATCTAGAAGGTTGTCACATTAACATTTTATCCTGTTGAGATTTGTATGAAAGCTTTATTTTTATAAATTATTAAGGTATAGCCAAAAATATTTTTTTGTGAGACCACAGTGGCTGTTGATTAACAAATTCAGGTATTCCTGGCTTATATATATAAAAAAAGAAGGTACTAACTGATCGTGTCTTGACCCATGTGAGTTTGTGGAAGACTGGCAAAGCTCCAGTTTAGTTGTATTGCTTTTATTGATCCTCTTATCTTTAATTATACTGAAGATACAATCAGGCAAACTATTGTTGGTTGGAGAGAAGGGATTAAAATGACTCTGCAGTGAATCACGGCTGGGTACATGGGTTTCTGCAGCCTTATCCATCCATTTTCTTCCGCTTTATCCGCTGCAGCGGGTCACGGGCAGCTGGAGCCTATTCCAGCTGGCATAGGACGTGAGGCGGGGGACACTCTGGGCACAACGCCAGAGTGCACCGCAGAGCCACACACAAAGACAGACAACCACGGACACACACACTCACTCCTACGGGCAATTTGGGACCAGCCAATTAACCTGAAGTGCATGTTTTTGGAGGTGGGAGGAAGACGGAGAACCCGGACAGAACCCACACAGACACGGAAAGAACATGCAAACTCTGACACAGAGCGGGACTCGAACCCAGAACCGCCGTGTTGTGCGGCGACAGCAGTACCTATTGCGCCACCGTGCCGCCCTTCTGCAGCCTTATTTCAAATAAAATGTTCACACTACAGCCATGATCATAAAATTCATTATTCTAATCATTTACAATCCATTCTAGCATAAACAAGTCTTGTACTAAAGACAAGAATATGTAGTTGGACCAAATTACTCTGTTCCGTAAGATAACACATTTGGAATATGACTACTACAACTATAACTACGGTCAGCTGGAGCAGATGACAGTTTTAAACTCAGAGAAGTCCAGTAAGAATTGACAGTTGGACAAATCTGAGCTTGGACCTTCTGACAGTTTAATAGTTCCCTTTTATTCCTGTTTTAGAATAAACCCACTGTACACAAGTCATTATTTTCTCTGTCTTCTAATGTGTTTGTTCAGATTAGATTAGATTAGATTACATGTAATGTAATGTAATGTAATGTAATATATAATACGCAGACAAATTTGAAAGAGTGAAATATTGAACACTAGGAACAATGTACAGCATTACACTGACATAAAAAAAGTTTAAAGTAAATAAAGTGTCTCACCATGAGCAAGGTGCATGAGGTAGTACTGTGCAATAATTATTTGACTGGATTATTACTTGTTATACTGTAGTAGAGTGAGATGTTGTCAAGTTTGACTGGCATCGGTAGGAATGATTTCCTACTGATTACAGTAAAACCTTGTGTAATAGAAGAGCTGGAAAGATCTCCGCTGTCTGTCCATCAGGTCCCGGAGAGGATGGTCAAGATTACGAATGATGAACAGAAGTTTGTCTAGGGGCCCACCACCTCCTCAAAGGGGAAACAGTCAGCTCATCCCCTTCCTATACACAGCTGATCCTCCAGTTCAGTCTGTTGTTGAGATGAACTCCCTGTTGTGTCCTCCACCACTTCAAAATTCTCCCCCAAAATACACACTGGTTTCACGGTTGTCCTGTTCCCCCTAAAGTCAGTCATTGTCTGTCCAGTCTCATTCTCCAGTCTCAGCCACATTCAACAAAATATTGTTTTTCCAGACCATTCAACAAAATTACCAACCACTGCTTTGTGCTCTTCCTCCCATCCATCTCTTAATGCGCCCCACCGCTGCAGAATCATCGGAAAACATCTACAGGTGACATAACTGTTGTACAGGAAGTCAGAGGTGAACGAGGTAAAAGGAAGAGGTGAACAGTCCTCTGTGGCACTTCTCCACTATTTTCTCCTTTTTACAAAGTAATTTAACAGCAAAATTTAGTAAAAATCCTTGGTTTAAAATTTTGCATGTGTTGCAATATCAGGATATCAGGCAGACATTTTGTGATGGTGGGACATTTTAAACAATACAATAATTTTATGTCAAAGTGTATGAATTGACGTGTTCCTTTTTTTTTTTTTTTAAAAAAGCCTTCTTTATTTACATCCACTTGACAGTTACCAGTTACCGCTGAACCTAAAAAATCCAATTTCACTGTCTGCCCATACCAACAATATACTAGATAAACTACTATATATGAACTACCGTAGTACATTAAACTACCTTGGGGTAGTTCAACTACTACTACCCTTGGGGTAGTTCAACTACCCCAAGGTAGTTTAACGTGGTCCTGAATTTACAAAGTACAACATTATCTAAGGCAGGTCTTAATTAATTTTGTGTCTTGTATTTTAAGCTTGCTATTGCACTAATCCTTCAAAATATGCCCATTTGGAACAAGTTAATTGGCATTTGGTATGCCACCTGGAAATCTCCACAGCTTTAGATATAGCCAGTACAGACACACTATTTCAGCATGAAGTTTGTTTTTTTTCTTGTGTATTAACATAAAAATTAACAGTGATTCTTCCAAATACAGGAGTCACAATTTTAACAAGGATAATTATTATTTTTGTCTCTTTGTTAAACTACACTTGGTTGAATAACTTTAAAATAATAAAAGTTAAGTCCTGTAAAAATATTGTTAGAAATTTTGTTTATCGTTATTCACAAAATTATTGTATAATGTTTTTTAACTTTATTTCTAAACCATTATCAGCACATTGCTGGGGCATAGTCTTTTGGATGGTCTTTTAGTATGTATATGGATTTTGCTGTCATTTGTTAATATCTTTTAAACATGTGTTTGCAAAAGGGAATGACTCCACAAATTTTGTTTTTAATCAAAAAGTATTCATCTATATACATATGTTGATAGGGGAAACTTGTGACACCTAGAATCAAATACAATTTGAACCACCAACTAAAACAACATTAACACTGGTAGTATTAGATATTATTGTATTTTTGTTTGTGGTCAGCCATTACCCTTGAAAACTCAATCATTAAATCACAGTTCTGTCAGTGTTTCATCAACTCCTTTAATCATCATATTTTCCACCTCTGAAGCTCAGAAGTTAAGGCAGAACTGCTGATGAAAGTAGCATCAGCTGCTGTAAAAATACTACACAGCAATACATATCATTTCAAAATGAAATTTCTGCCTTCAAATAGATTTTGTGTGTGAATCAATGAAGCTGACACCACTGTGATGTGACAAGGTTGACAGTGTGTCTTTTCTCGCAACTTGCAAAAATACCATCTTTCATGAATTCGGACCTTGTATGCTCTTCAACCTCCTCCAGTCCGATATAAGTCTACATGTTTCATTTATTAAAATTAATTTCGTCTCTACTCATAATGCAGGGATTGATTTTGATTTTGCTGTTCACAGGAGTTGCTAGAGCCTATCCCAGCAGACATACTGGCAAGAGGCAAGGGACACTCCGTGTATGATGCTGGTGCACCGGGGAGCCACACAAAAGAAAAACAACCACTAACGCTCACATCCACAACTACGGTCAATTTGGAACTGAACAATTCACCCGAAAAGCATGTTGTTGGAGGTGGGAGGAAGCTAGAGAACCCAGATGGAACCCACGCACACAAGGGGAGAACATACAAACTATGCACAGAAGAGGACTCAGAACACGGAACCGTCTAGAGGTGATTTGACAACGCTACCCACTGCACCACCTGGCTGCCCTGATTCAATTATAAACTTTCTAATTTGTGTGAGGTTGTTAATTTCTCTGAAATAGGAAAAAACTCTTCTTCTTATCTGAGCCCTTCATGGGAGTCTTTCTACAAGCCACCGTTAACAAAAAAGATTGGGGATTTTACACGGTGCTGTGGTTTTATATCAAGTTTGAATCCAAATATGTTGGAAAACTATCCGTTCTGTTCTCGCAGAAAAACAGTTTTTCACTGCTTCCTAGACTGTCAAAGACTCGACAATCTGTTCCTGTTTTTAGAGAGAATTTCTCTCTTTTTGACAAACAGGTATACATTATTGGTTTGAAACGTGGGAAAATTTAAAAAAAAGGATTGGCAGATTCTCAACTTTCTTCTGGGCCAAGCATTGATGGCGATTTATCTAAGCAGGAGGAAAAAGGTTGAGGGTTCATCTGACTGCAGTGCAGAAGCCATTTTTAGAAGAATGTGACACTCAGGAATCAGAATTGATTTTAACTATTTCAGAGCTATGAATGATTTAGACACTTTTACAAACCTATGGTGTGTCAAAGGTGTCTTATGTTCCATGTTGAGTGACGAGCTGGGCCACTAATTTCCCTGCGGGTTTTAAATCAGTACATACATTTAAAAAAAAATTTAAAAGAAGAAAACATTCACAATGAGCTGTGCAATGACGACAAATTATAGTTGAATATGTGGAAGGCAGCATTTAAGGCTGATCCACATGGGCCCATTTCAAAGTGGACTGTGATTTATAAAGGGAACACAGTGCAACTGTGTGTGTGTTCATGTTCTTAAAAAATCTTTTGTTTGGTGCACACTAAGCTATTGTGTCCACATAGCCCTTAAATATAGATCCCTCAAACACTTTATAATCGAGGACACTGAATCTAAAAAATACCTCTACTTCAAAAAAAAAAAAGTAAAATAAATGAAAAGGCTGCAAATGTTGTAGGTAGGTACTTTATTAATCCTGGAGGAAATGGCACAAATCTACTGCTGAGGCATACATAATGAATACATACTGGATAAACACCAGGAGAAAAACAAACACTGACACCACAGGACATATCACAAGACATACACTACACTAACAGACACATACAGCACTAACAGGACATATACTGAACTAAAATATAAACAGTATAAAATAGAATAAAAAAGTGAAAGTGAAGATAGCAAGACTGAGTAAATGGCGATGGAGTAATTTAAATGTGCTCATCTACATATTGAAATACGTATGCAGTATACATATTTGTTTTAAGCACAATGAAATCATCGTGAAATAAAGCAACTGGAAATCTATTTTCAGTCAGGTTTTCTTGTCTGTTTACTAGTTGACTGTGGATCACTCCAGATGGAAGACAGGAATAATTAAATGCACATTGCTACACATTGCATTAACACATTGTGTTAACACTGCATTGTTAACACATACGTAGAACTCAGCCTTATGAAACATGGCCTTACGCATAGTATCCACAGTAAAAGGCTAGATTAGATTGAATCTGACCCCCTGAATCGTGACCTGAATTTAAATACTTGCTTCTTGCCAATCCACAGCTTTAGTGTTTAATACTGTGTCCACTGGCCTTAATGGTGACAGAGACAACATACAAAATGCAGAGAGCATCGTACCTTTGTGGTCAATCGGGTCCCAAGTGCATTTATCCCACATTTTGACAAACTCCTCATTGTAAACATAATACAGTAAAATGTATGCAAATAAAAGTCACCATCAGTGTTAATGAAGTTACCTTCCTGACTTTTACAACTCTGTTGGCCCACCTGATCTATCATAACTTGAGAAGGTGTTGCCAGAAGAAACTAAAACACCACCAGGTATCTCCTTTCTGCACGAATTCCAGTAACATGAATTACAGTAATTAGCTGTAAATATACAAGCCTGTAAATTTTAAACATTGACATTTTGCTAGGTCATAGCATAGAAATACTTTGGCATGGTCCCTGTAAAGTAAGTTCTATGACAGTCCTTCATCAAAACCAACATGGCTGTCACTTTGCCACAGGAAAAACAAAATACTTGGTGCTATGAGTTAGCTAGAATGTTAGATAATTCAATTTTTACATTTTTATAGTATGTATTTTCACAGTAGGGTGCCACGGCGCCACATTAATATACAGAAAAAGTACACAAAATTCTAAGTACAACACTTGAGTTGAGGTACTTATTTTTCACTAGTGAATTTATATAATAGAGAAAATATGCGGGACACACCATTCTAAGTTATAAAGAGTGAGCATATGTTTGCACATGCATTGCTGCTCATGATGCAATCATTGAAATTAAACGTGGAGGCGATAGACATGATCAAATTGTCTCAGATCTGACAGGTTCATTCATCATTCGGTGACATATCTCTTCCCGTCAGTGCCAGCCTCTCAACCGGAGCTGTGCTGATTGAAATATGAGAGTGTTTTTAAACCTTTGTACAAGCACAGAATATGACTGCATTTGTTCTTGTTTTATCACCAAAAATATTTAGACAATATTCCATAATGAATATGTATTCCTTTATATGTTCAAGTGAGGTGGCACGGTGGCGCAGTGGTTAGTGCTGTCGCCTCACAACACATCAGATCCGGGTTCGAGTCCCGCTCTGTGTGGAGTTTGCGTGCTCTCCCCGTGTCCGTGTGGGTTCTCTCCGGGTTCTCCGGCTTCTTCCCACCTCCAAAAGTACGCGCTTCAGGTTGATTGGCCGGTCCCAAATTGCCCGTAGGAGTGAGTGTGTGTGCGCATGTTTGTATGTCTTTGTACGTGGCTCCGTGGTGAATCTGGCGTCATGCCCAGAGTGTCCCCCGCCTCAAGCCCTATGTCAGCTGGGATAGGGTCCAGCTCCCCGTGACCCACTACGGCGGATACAGCGGCGGTACATGAAAATGGATGAAATTAATGGATGTGAAATATCTGTGTATTTCTATGCTCTGCTGCCTTGAATTGCCCCTTGAGGAATGTGTAAGATATTTTAAATTGAATTGAAGCACAGTCTGTTATTGACTATGACTACAGAAGGACTGACAGGGGAACAATACGGAGTTCATGCACAATGCTGTTCATTTGACTGATATTATTGATTGTCTGCATCCATTTGTTTGGTAAGATTAAGTACAGGCTATTCTGTCATCTTATTCTTTCTTAGTTTATGAACTTTACAATCTTTAAGATTAAAACATGTACTCATAAACATAATTTTAAAGAGCTTGAAAATGGCAGTCGCACTCATCATTTTCTCACCACTCACAGAAAATTAGATTTTCTGCCATCATGCATGTGCTGTGGAGATTAATTTCTCACTCAGACTAGGTGAGACACAGCTCTAAATAAACAATAGTTATCAAATGATTTACTTACACCCCTCATATACTAATTAGGCATGTTTACTTTGGCAATAATCATTTTCAATTTCACGCCATTTTAACTCGAAGTTAATTAAAACAATGTTGTTCATTAGTATGGTTCCAGACCCTTCCCACCTGCACCACAATGTAATGCAAATAGGTAGCAGAGGGAAACTGAAGTGCTTTCACATTTGCTTCAACTGAGTTGTCAGTGAAAATGCCAGGAAGGAATTAGAGAAAATTATAGCAGATAGTAAAAACCTAATTTAAAATGAGCATGTTATTGTGTGAAAAAAACAATGAAATTAGAACATATGTGGGCACTAAGTAAATTTGGTTTTTGAAGAAACATGTCAATTCCATAAATGCTAATGAAAATGTTTCCAAAACTGTAATCCACCACTGCCCCTCGTTATAAACTCCATGCAGATGATCGGCATTTTAAACGAAATACTCTCCACAGTTGTGGAGTTGTGTTTGGCCAATGAAAAATAATCCAATTAAAAGAGGTTTGACAAATGACTTTTCTGAGGGTAAAAATAATACACATAACAGAGCCAGGTAAAGAGCTGCGTTGAGAAAAACAAAACACATTTTTATGACTTGAGGCAGTGTTCCTGTTATTCGTACACGGCTACGATAGAAGCAAAAGTTTCTTGGCTGCATTTGTTTCTTGTTAAAGTCAGTAAAGAACACAGATGCAGAAACACAAATCATTTCTTTCGTTTTGGATTTAGTTTCACACAAGCTTTGTTCAAGAATCGAGTAACACTTCAAAATCATGCTAGATTTGTCAGTATGAGGCCTTTATGTAAGAATAACAGTGATGCAACAGAGGCTATTACTTTCATCATTTCATCGAAATTCAAAAGCACAAAAATGTTCTCACAGCTCACCTTAGAAAACTGATACTATCTCAGGACCGTAAAGAGTCTTATTCTGTTGTAATGAAGCAGTTGTTACAGTCATTTTAGACTTTATCTTCCATTTATTGTTGATACAGTTTCCAGCATCAGAGCCTGAATTATATCTTCCAAGTTTACCGCAAAACATGCTGCTTCTCACGTTTATTGTTTCACAAAAGCATTAAAGTATGTAAGCTTAATCTGAAGTAATTTAAAAAAAATACTGTGGCAGAGTCAAGTTTATTTATTGTAATGCAATCCCATTTTAAACAGGCCTAATGAGCTGTCTCCCCTCCAACAATTGAGTCTAAATGTGTTTTAGGGCAGCGACACAGAACTTTGCCTCAGTATGAAGATTAATTTAAAAGCAAATTATTTTAGCATTAGTGCTCACTTTCACATTGTTGTTTTTGTTGATTGTGGCTGCATGAGGCCAACTTTGTGCTGCGGCTTGTTTGTGGTTCTGGTAAGCTATCAAAGTTTACATGATGACAGCACTGCAATATGTTTCATATGCATGCAGCCACCATACATGGATTCAGTGTTGATTAACTGAGTGGAGGAACTCTGCTTCCCTCTGAGGCAAGTCTTGTTCAGAGCCGTGATGACTGGGGGTGGGGGACCTCTGGTGTTTCACAACCCGTGGCTTCACAGCCCGTGCTCACTGATTGATGTTTTTATAAGTAAGACCTTGTACTGCACTCCCATGGGCCATGCCTTTGCTTTCTGGTATCAATCACATATCATTTCCCAGCTTGAAATGTGGCATGACAAAAATACTGTAAAGGTGATCTGTGTGTGTGTGTGTGTGTGTGTGTGTTTGTGTGTGTGTGTGTGTGTGTGTGTGTGTGTGTGCGTGCGTGCGTGCGTGTGTGTGTGTGGGTGTGTGTGTGTGTTAAGTAATTATTAAGTGTCTAGCTGCATCAATAAATCATTCACATCATACAAAACACGCTTTCTAATATTTCGCCCCACGTCTTTTTACATTTTATCTCTTGTCCAAAATAGCACCAAAGTGTTAGCTATTGTTTGGCCCATTTCTCTTTCTGTACAGTATCTTCAGTTTCCAGAGGACTCAAAATTGCAGTGCAACAGACTGAGAGAGGACATGCTGGAATGACATGTTGGATAGCCTCGGACTGCCGTGGACTTAATGAGATGCCTTCCATCAGTCAGAGGCTGTAAATAAGGTTGTAGTCATAGGAGCTGTGAGGTGGGGGTTACTTGGCTCTCTCTCACATTTGACTAGCAAACATATGTGAAAGAGTTCACACAGGTCAAGGATTCAAGCAAAGCTGGTACTGATGTTGTCCTCACAGCAGGTCATCCAACCAAGACAGATATGCTACAAATCTGGTGAGGAAGGAGAGAGATGAAGTCACATAGTGAGCTGGAATGATCATCTGACAGTAGTTTATACAGGAATTCTTATTGGTCACCCAGATTGTGTGAACATGGTCTGATCCAAGATCAAAGTGTGTGTTTTCATTGTTTTTGAATTTGTATACTTTACTAATCTCCGAAGGGAAATTAAGAGCACACTCTAGTTTTTGAACAAACACGTGCATATCTGTTAGTATGTACAGGCCCCTGTAACACACACAAACACACACAAGGGGACTTGTACGCACGCAGAGGGAGGTAGAGTGGCGGGCAGCTCCTTCTTGGTGCGCCCCAAATGAGCAACTTGTAAAGGGGGACGGCGCCTTAGTCAAGGGCGCCTCGACAGTGCTCGGGAGGTGAGCTGACACCTCCCACTGTCAGCTCACACTCCAGGCGGCTGGGCAGGAGCAGGAATCGCACAGCCGATCTTGGAACATTGGATGACCTGCTCTACGGCCCTGCCTCTTTATCGCTGAGCCACTGCCGTCCCCTAATTGTGAGACAAATACTGGTTTCTATTGACCGTGAAAAACCAGATGAGTAACTAATGGAGCTTGGTGAGCCTGCTCTATACTGACATGCTAATTATGAAATGAATTAATTAAGCAAATGAATTAGTTGACATAATTACAATATTTTAAAGTATTTTTATCTTGTTATTTTGCATTATTTTTATTAGTGCAGTTGTGGTAGTTGGTACTTCAACTAGTGTTGTTGTTAACGTACCATTTTGTTTTTCTAGTTTCCTTGTTTTGAAAGATTTATAACACTAGTCATGACCCAATAGTGTCACTTTACTCTTATGCTGTTAAATGTTAAATGTTTTTGCAAGTGAGTTTTATCTTTCTGCTTTCCTTCCATTTTTTTCTTAAACAACATTGCACAATGGAAAGCACAGACCAGCTTTCTGCATGAAAATAAATTCCCTGTGTATTGAGCCAGGAGAATCATACTGTGTCTGAATGGATCCAGCAGATTTAGACATGAGAGCAGCTGTAGCCTCTGTTTTGCTGATGGACCTTGTTTCCCTAAGCAGACACCACATTTTACCCGCAGCACCTTTGTCAACAGAAGTTGCAACTTAATGATAACTAATAAGTTTGTCTTTTTGATAAATTGTTTTGAATAATAATTAAAGTGGAATCTGAAGGTAAGTACCCATAGCGAAGAGCCCACAGAGTGTTCTGATTGTGTTTCCAGACTTGCTGTTGACCTGCAAGTAGCAGAGGGAATCCCTCTGCTCCAGATGGCCACCCAAAACTTGCTGTCAGAGCATTAACTGTTGTTGTTGGGGTTTTTTTACTTGCTTTGATCGTAGTTAAAGAGTGACATATCACCCTCTCCATCCTGGATAGTTTGTTGATGGATTGCGATCTTGTGTTAGACAATCAAAGATGTTGCTGTTTTTCAGTGTCTGTAGCTACGGAGATGCTCAGCAGTTTAAAACCGACTACTGTATAAATACTTTAAGGCCATGAATTTACAGAGGACAAAAGAATAAAAGCAGCAGGATTGCTACTATAATGTGTATGGTTTGACAACTGATGCACAAGTCAATTCAGTCAGTTCAAGTTGATTTGTGATGTTTTACAATATGCTATGTGAAGCCTGCCATGTGAAAGTTATCCATTTACTTCAGGAGGATGTGCTTGTGAGCTTGTTTGTGACAGTATATCTGCCCGACACCATAGGTGGGCTTTGCCTTACCTGCAGTCACACAATAGGAAGCCACCAATTGGAGAAACCAATCGCAGTCTTCAAGTTTTTCTTCTAGCAGGTATTCTGTGCCAGTGGTCTGCTTTGTAAATGCAGAAAAGTATCATTGGTGGTTAATATTAATGTTACTTAAAACAGAAAGCATTTTAAAAAAAGCACAGGATTGTGTGCAAAGAAGATTATTAAAAATATTATGAATTAAATGCATTTCCTCCTAAGTAGAGTTCCTCTGAATTCCCAGTGGTGGTGTGACTTGGTGAAAAACTGACCCTTTAGGCTGTTTCCATAAAAGCTTAGAAATCTAAATGAGGTGAAAAGGTCTGAAGCTTAGTAACATCCATTAACATGTATATAAAGCGATCACTGCACACATAACCCTAAGGGAGCAGAAGGCCCCTGATTTCCAGACTGACTTTGTAAGCATGGGATTTCTCATGCAAATCAGCTAGAAAATTGCTTCTTTTTATTTTATGCAATACAATTAAAAAAGCAAAAAAAAATTTTTTTTTAAATGAGCAGGTTGAATAGCACTTCAAATAAGGTCTCTCCCTCCTTTCATTGTAGAGGTATGCTGGCATGCAAATAAACTGTTATCTTGACTCTAGGCATTGAAATTTCAAATCCTTTACACTATAAATTACACAATTTCTTGACAATAAAGTCCATGGTTTACAGTTGTTGTTTTTTATTTCACACATACCAAAGCAAAACATTTTCAAAGAAAATAACTTAAAAAAGTGTTTGTATGGATGTGGGAGAAGACTAGAAGAGCTTATACAAAAAAAAGCAAGTAACCACAAGTATACTGTATAAAGTAAAAAAAAAAAAAAATTAATTAACCATTGTGCTTTGATGTATTTGTTATATACAGATAATATTAGATTAAAATAATGAAACCGTAGAGACTCTTTATGACAAAAAATGGTATTTTCCCTTTTACTGAGTCCAAGGAAACAAAGTGACAGCAGGATGTTTTTCAGTCTCTTCTTCAAAATGGATAATGACAAAGAGGTGGATTTTCATTCCTCAAGGTAACTCCCTAATATCTGATCGAAAACAGCAAAGGATGTTCTGTATGACAGAGGATGAAGATTCCCAGCCTGCCTGGGAGGGAAATTGTGAATTGTTGATAAAACGATATTTGAGAATAGAAGATATGTTTGTATTATTTATAATGTCGAATTCAAAAGAAAGGAGTAGGTGGTGTATTACATATGAAATAAGTTGCCAATAGAAAAACAAAGCTTGTCATTAATTTTAATAGAAACTCAGATGAAACTTGGATTTCTTCTTTGTTACAAATACAAAGTTTACCTCGTGCACTGTTACTTTGTTTATTTACAATCATACAGAGTAATTGGAAAGACCTGATCTGAATCTTTTAGTGAGACAGGTTAGCAACATCTGCAAAGAATTGGAGGAGCTTTCCTTATTGGACGTTCTTGGAGCACGAGGCTGTAAATTAAAGAAAACAAAAAACCCTCAGATAAGATATATCAACTTTGAGTCTGGTTTTAATATTCAGCAGACACTGATCCAAACCTTGATTGATACAAAACTTGTTTTGTTAATCTGGTTAGTCTGAAGCGGCGCTGCAAAGAAAGCAGGACCTATGAGGAATTCTATGCAGGATAAGCAAAATAAATATCTTCACCTACACCCATATGGTCAAAACTAGTAATTTTAATTATTGTGGTATCATATGAAGGTCTACAGTCAACTGATCATCTCTCATACAAGACAGTTAAGAAGATCTCTGCAGCTCCTAAATCATATGTTTGGATTAGATTAAGGTATGGTGCACTTAGACACTCCTCTGGATCCCACAGATGATTTAGAGTGATGGTTTTGTTATTTTGGTCTACAACCTTTTCAGAAATTTCAACTAAACAACTTAAACATTTAGTATAAAAGCCACTGTAGAGGCCTGTCTCTCCAGAGAGTAAGTGCCATCAGTCATGATCTAATGCAGAAAAACCATCTGCAGTCTATTATTTCTCTTGCTTACTGCCTCAAATACTAAAACCATACTTTCTACCTTCACTCACCTGAGAGGGCCTGAGCACCAAAGCAAGGATATAAATCTACCACTGAGCTGTCAAAGACGAGGTGAACGAAGTGGTACGAATAACACAAAGGGCTGAGACAACAGGTAATGGTGGATGGTTTTCCAACGATTGAGCTTCTTACCTTCCATTTTTGAGAAAATACCATCCCCATGTGAAATTACTCAATACTCAGTGTTTTCAGTGTTTATTTAAAATAATGATCATTTAAATTTGTTTACAATTATGTTCCAGTGATAATGCATAGACATAGAAACCATAAAAAAGTTATTTATTTTATTGATTTTTTTTTTTAATCTATTAAAACATATTCAGGTTTTTTTCTTTTTTTCCTTTATGATCTATCAAAAATGTATACTTGTCAGAAATGACCTGTGCACAGTTTAGGATATTTGTTTCACATTTTTTTGTCAAATATTGCAGTGAATTTCTTATGGAATACTCAATAATGTACTATTTACCTTTGAAAAATACAAAAAAATGTTGAAT
Source organism: Antennarius maculatus (assembly GCA_013358685.1). Lineage (NCBI taxonomy): Eukaryota > Metazoa > Chordata > Actinopteri > Lophiiformes > Antennariidae > Antennarius > Antennarius maculatus. The sequence continues at coordinate 12,677,863 of CM023618.1, forward strand.
AATAATTTTTTCCCACCACTTTTTCAGTGTTTTTCAGTATCTTTTTTTTTACTATTAGGTGATGTTACATTTAAATAATAGAGTATAAATCAAGAATTTAAATATTCAAAAAATTCAAATTTCCACAGGCTTTCATTTCATCCTTTTATCTGGTTAGTACATGTTGATAGGTGGGGGCTTCATACCACATGGCAGGCAGTAGTATTTTTTTTTTCCCAGAGACTCCAAGGTAATAGTTCAGTCTTGTCTCAGCAAGACCCCACTCATGTAACTGTGACTGTAGTGCTTCATGAAGCATGTGATACCAGTGTGTGCCTTTTCTACATGAGAGCCCCAGCTGAGAAGGCTTTGGCTATCCGTAGCCTGCTCCTGCTTACTGTCACTGCCTCCACAAACTTTCATCTTCATCAGCATTAAAACGATAGACACACCGCTTGTACCCCAATCTGCATTCTCTCACTCCATGCACTTCTGTCTCGAAGAAAAAAATGAAAAAGCATTGACTCTTAAAGCCGTCATCTGATGCAGAATGATTTAGCAGCCCCCATTGCCCCTCCCTTGGTATGGGGTCCACGTATGAGTCTGTCCAAAGCAGGGCAGGGCAGAATTACTCAGACTCACTGATGGATTTGGATGAGACCTTGTCCGCCCTCCTGTCTCCATAGCAGCAGTAATGATGGCAGCAGAGCCAGTTTTAGTGCACGCCATGCAGAGGGCCATCCATAAAGATAAGAGGAACAAATCACAGCCAGTGTCTTTCAGGGTAAATTAGCATCCAACCCCTTAAATTACTGAACCAACCTAGGCCTTATTTGCCATTATCAACACACCACGAATACAAAGACTGTTTACAGTAAAGCAAAAATACATTTAACTTATTATCTGACTATAGGATGGTGATTTGATTCCGAGTTACATACCTTTCTTAGATTACCTTGCTAAGTACTGGAGTAGTCATGAGGCAGTTGAAAAGTAACAACATCTTCATGTATACTTCACAATAATCAATGATTGTGGTTTTGTGTCATGATTTATGTTCATATATTTTTATACAAATATAATGGTGTGAATATGTCACATTTTCATATTGTTCAGTCCCTTTAAAACTAACAATATGTATTATGTTTGTTCACAAAAATATCAAGAGGCTTCAGGAAATACTGTGACAAACAAGTGCTTCATAAATAAATAACTTTGATACTGATACTGAGATGAGTGAGGACCAACACAGACATGTCATATGATGTTGCAAAAGGAAATTTGTATGGAATAAAGCATCATAGTTGATCTGTATGGTCAAACCGTTAGAACTTTAGCTCTTCAATGGCAGCATTATATTAGTGTATTGTGATTTTACAGTTTAAACACCAGGGAAGAGAGCGGAAGCCTTATAAACATGGTGTATTCTTTAGCAGGTTAACATTCTGGGCATGCAGCCGCACAGATATGAGAGAAGGAGGCTCAGAAGGTTTAGTTTAGGTTGAAGAATGAAACATAAAACAGCTTATACATACTGCGTGCGTGTGTGTGTGTGTGTCTGTGCGTGTGTGTGCGTGTGTGTGTGTGTGTGTGTACCTGGCTGTAATTGGCAGGTATGTTGGGGTTTTTCCGTAATACTTAGAGCAATGAGTTTCAATAGGTTTGATAATATTTGCCAAATCAATTTATAATTCTAAATGAAGCTGTACAAGTGCAAACTAAATTAGGTTGTCTTTTTGTGAAAGTGCATCAGCACAAGTTATTACATTTAACTACAGTATAATACAGATATTCAATTCATTTCAAATTTCACAGTGGAAACTAAATTCTTACAGGGTACCTCTGTACTGTGTTGTAGAACAAACATACCCCCCCAACACACACACACACACACACACACACACACACACACACACACACACACACACACACACACACACACACACACACACTGAGACTGAAAGTGTTTCTTGGAGGTTGAAACTTTACAATTTAAATTACAGTAGATTTATTAAAATACTTGAAAGGCTAACAGTCTTTAACGATCAGGGCAAGTGACACCTCTGTTGGAATATAAACCGTTTCCAGACCATGTGAGATGGTATGGTAATAGATTTGTATTCATCAGAATTAAAATGAGCCTCCACAGCTGTACCCTTTATAGTGACTTCTGATTAGTCCTTGACATATTAATGGCAGCTCCGACCAAAGGCTTTGCATCATCATGACAACTGACATTATGGTAATTAAGATTTCTTGACAGTTGTTGATCACTTAGAAGGCAGATACTGAAATTTGGAATGACTGATTTAACTGAATTTGAAGAAACAAAATATTTGATACCCCAAAAAGACTGAACATCACCCGAAGAGCAACTGTTTTTGTTCAAAGTATGATTTTGAATGAGAAAAAAAAAACTTGAAATGAGCATTTGAGAACGACTGATTTACCCAGGTAGAGTGTCCAGAAGTGCCATGTGCATATCCAAGTTTAGAGACCTCCAGGCTGCTTTCTCCTGGGCCATGTGTGGGCGGGCTATCTCTCATCTTGGTTAGTAAGTGTCTCACTCAAATCATGTCTTTCCTAGTTGAAACACATCAAGAGCTCTTATCCTGTCAGTGATTTTAGAATGACTGGGGTCCTCTCAGACCATTACTCATCTCAAATCTCTGAATCAGGGCTAAGGGGCTGAAAGCATCATGTGTTCTGCCAGGTCTGCACTGCACGTCTCTCTCCATTTGTTGTGTCACCCTGTCTCTCTCCGATCACAGCTACACACAAAAACATGGATGCACACACACGCCCCCTCCAGTGAATCACATACACACAGTTGGAGGATGCAGATGGGCAGTGTCAGCCTTGTTCTGTAAAGAAGGTCAGGAGGATGATATCATGCCAAAACAGCTCATTAAACGCTATTAGCCTGTCATTTCATCTAAGTGAATCCTTTCTCAATTCTTCTGCTCAGCAAACAGCTTTGGGGTCACAGCTAAAGATGGGAAGAAAAAGACAGGCAAATGAAGCAGGCCCACTCACCCTAATGGTGCTTGTGGGACTGACAGAGGATAATGTGTCGCCAATGATCAGAGAACAAGATTTGAATCTAATTACACACAGAGGAGCAGTGGATACTAGATGGTGTGTTTGGAGCTTTTATAGAAAATGCAACGCATAAAAACCCCAAATTGCTAAATTAGAACATCCAATGAGCTGTGTAATGCAAAACAATTTATGCTAATCAATTAAAAGACACGGTTACAAGCCAATTGTAAAGTTTCTGTTAAAGAAATGTCACAGCACTTAGTTGTTTGAATATTTTCTATACATGAATACATGAATGTTGAAATAGCCTCTGTGGTATTAATGTCTTTATTAATGCTGCAACAACCCCCCCCCCCCCCCCTTGTGATTGTGTCACAGCTTTCAGAGTTTGGCTAGCAAACTGTGTGTAGGTTGTTCCAGGAACTGATTGGTCCTGGAACAACCAATCAGCTTTCAAAAACATGTTTAATTATAATTTAAAACCTTGACCTATGCTCATTTTTTCCAGGTTGAAGTGACTTAGTTGTAATTTTTCTCTTTGTGTGACAAAAAAAGATTTTTCATGGCTGTGTGAACATAAAATTCTGAACTTTTCAAAGCAGATTTGAGTCACAGATTTTGAGTCACTATGTGATCCAAAATAAGATACACATGTGTTTGCAACAAAAATGAACTGACCCAAATGACTACTATTTTAAATTTTAAACCTTTGTATAACTGAGAAACACAGAAAACCCTTTTATGACAAAACATTTTGTCATGTTGCTATTTTTAATTTTTCTATTTTTCCTGAAGTAGAGGATGAAAGGCACAATTCAATCTATTTCAAAAGCTGTTTTCTATAGCTTTCAGACAGCCAACTTTCATACATCAATATGACTCCACTAAGTCTAAATACAGCCAGAACGGAGACTAAATGGATGATTAATACGAGTCAGGTTTTAAAAAAGGTCAATTCGGTAAAAGTATGCATCGTTGTGAAACAATTACTACTGGTGACCTGGCCCCAACCGGAACAATTAGAGTTGCTATGGATACTTTATGAGCAAGAACTGGTGATGCTCACTATACATGACAATGGGCTAAATGTATTCATTACTATATTTGCTTACCTATTGGTAAAGTTGGATTGCACCTAAAAAGTGAGAGACACTAAGAATACCAGTTAAATAGAGGGTGCTTGTCAACAATTCAATGTCCAACAGCTTCTGCATTTTTTCAATAAGTCGACAATTGCCCATTTACAGTGACAAAGAGGTCAGAGATAAAACTGTTCCAGTGCAATAGTCTGTCAGCTCTGAAGTTTTCACCCTTTTTGCATTACTCAGCAAATACCGTTGCATCCAGTATATAATGCCAAATATCTAATAGTTATTATAATGATTTCCCCCTTGAACTGACATTTTATTGTGGTGGAGAGTTTGAGTACCCGTATGATCCTTGGAGCTATGCTGTAGGGGTATTATGCTACTGGTAGGGTCTACTATGGCAAACAGGTTATAGGTGATGGGACAGACTAAGAACAGTTCAAAAAACCCTACGAATAGAAGTAACTCAAGGACCTGGCTGGGCCCATGTCGGCTCCATGTGTCCAGCCTCCGGTGGACTCACCACCATCTTGGTATGGACTAGAAGGAGCTCACCTTCACCAACAGCTTGGGCTCTGAAACCCAACCTCTTTGAGAGAGACTGGACTCTCATTTTTCTGGTGTTGCCCAGGGTAACAGGCGGCAGGTTGGTGTGGACTTCCTTAATGTTGGCTAAGCTGTGCGGTGAATGAGAGGGTTGCGTCCCTGTGCCTTCAGGTCGAGGACAGGTGTTTCACTGTTATTTCAGTATATGGGCTGAATGGCAGTGCAGAATACATGGCCTCCTTGGAGTCCCTGAGATGGGTATTGAATAGTGCTCTGACCAGGGACTCCATTGCTCTCCTTGGAGAATTCAACGCTCTCATGGGCATTGACAGTAAGACATGGAAAGGGTTGATTGGGAAGAACAGCTTCCCCAATCTGAACACGACTTCTGTGCTAGTCACAGTTTGTTCACAACGACCAACTTGTTCAACCACAGGGATGGCCATAAGTACACATGGCACCAGGACACCCTAGGCCGAAGATCAACTTAATTGTCGTATCATCAGACCTCGACCATGTGTCTTGACACTTGGGTCAAGAGTGGGGCAGAGCTGTCAACCAATCACCACCTGGTGGTGAGCTGGATCCACTGGCAGGGCTGGAACCCAAACAGACTCGGCAGGCCCAATATGTCTTGAGGATTAGTTGGGAACGTCTGGAGAAATGTTTTCAACTCCTATCTCCAGGAAAGCTTCATCCACATCCCACATCTAAAAAATAATATTTAAAACAGTAACATTTAGGCTTAATCGTGAATGCCACATTCACTACGTTTTTTGTCATTTTCTGATAAGAATGTACTGAAAATCTCAACAGTTTAATGCACAAGTTCATGCATTATTTATATGATTACTTTTGATGAATAAAATGGTAATTTAAATTAATAACCCGGAGATCAATTACTCTCTCATCGCCCACAAGGTCAAACAAATAACTCTCACATTTATTTGGAGAATTCAAAATGTCGAGCTGCATGCTACATTTAGCCTGAGGGCAACAGATAAGTAAGGGTTCAAGAGAAAACCAATCATTTCAAGTTTTCCATCTTGTATTTGGCAGCTTAGTCTGACACATCAACTTATCGATGTGTTGACCATCTACTGCTGGCATTGGCTGAGAAAAATCCACATTACTATTTTATATTCTGAAAAGTAAGTCCAAAAGTCATTTTGTTTCAAGCAGGACTTAAGTCGTTTCTGACTTACTGCTTGTCACGTTTTTCAGAGAGTAATATTTATGAGATATGGCTGTCAGTGATATGATTTGCCAACATTTTAATTCAGCAGATATTAACCACAGGTTGGGACAAACAAGATAATAAAACCTGACATTTTTTGTGGAAGATATCTCAGTGTCATGACAGTACAATCTGAGTGAGCAGAGTTTTAATTAAACCCCCAAACACAACAGCTATCGATAAAGTCTCAACTTAATGCCTTGTGAGTTGCTGCCATGGACATGAAGAGATTGGTGGGGTTATTTACACCATAGGGGCAGAGTTAATCTGCCTTGATGCTCTTAGATCTCTGATCAAATAGAAAGAGATTGTAAATGCTGCAGAATAATCCACCTGACTCTTGTGGCAGGGTGTGGTGACCTCCAGAGTTTACACAGAGGATGGTGGAGTTCATTTTTTGACCAAAGTAGGACAAGTTTCACAAACAATGTGATTAGTAAATACTGTGAAACTATCACTTTCTGTTCTTCTGGTGTATTAAACTATTAAAGCAATCGATAAAATGTAGATTCATCCAAGGACTTCTTTTACACTGATGGAATATACATGAACAAAACAACCAACAAAACAATTCATTAAAATCTTATTAAATATGTACTGTAAATAATACTGCAAATTAAGACTTAAGACTTGATTAAACAACTCTTGTTAGCACCTTACTTACAGCCCATTTGAGGTGGCAATGGAGGTTTATTATCGAGCCTAACTATCTGCCATAAAAGTTACCAGGTGCAGCAAAGGAATTTTTATATATACATACACAGACACACACATCAGTGGATCCATGTCACATGGATGTGTCACAACTTGTTCCATTTCATTTTGGTACTCTTTGCTTTAACCAAGTACAATTAAGTTCCACCACACCTAACTCTTTTGTCATATTCCGATTTCTTTCCTCACATTTGTGAGGTTTTTCTCTACAATATTTTATGCATAATTTGACATTTCAGGTGAATGCGGATGCATGGAAACGCTTCTACTATCTTTGTATATCAATATGTCATCACTCACACTGATGCTTTCAGTGTAAAACTCACAAGACATAAATAAATTCATGCTAAATTTTGGTGCTAGTTTTTGTGCTGCTTCTGAGTAATGCTTCCATCATCCCCTTCAGTAACCAAAAAGCATTTACAGTGAGTCATCACTCATACAAGTGGTGATGACGTCAAGGTCTTTACTGACGCTGATGGACCAGCTCTGCTGCTGCCATTTTTCCGTATAGACTAATTTACAATAAATCTGTGCTTGAACACAAAAATAATCCCTTGATTAAAGTAAAATCACACAAAAAATGCATGAGAGGCTGCTAATCAGGTGTGGAACGTGTTACATACATCCAATGAATGAATGCAGAAACACTGCAGTACGATGCAGACATCAAACAGAGAAAAGTTTTTACTTCAATATCTGTTGCTCTCTTTATGGGTAAAATAGTTCCCACTGTTCAAAATGAGGCAATGTGCCCTTCCAGTATATTGGAAGAAAAAATATATATAACTCAATGGTCCATCTATGAAACCAATCATACTCTGAGTCCAGGTAAGAAAAAAATCAGAAGTGGGGAAGCCTTTGATTCTTAAATAACTGGTTTATATGCATATTTCTTGGTTTAATCATATCTTCCATACAACTGTGAGAGCCTCAAGGCCAAAACGTCGGCTGAAAGGATGAAGTTCAAAGGCAAGCGAGGAAATTACTCACAGATTCAAAACCGTCAGCCGTGCAGTAGACCTTCTTAACGTGACAAGTCCTCACAATGTCCCACAGGCGGTGTGCTGAACCATTGTGCAGTCCTTTCCAGTCTAACTGGCCATGGCATGGTGGCTTTGATTTGGCACTGAGGTATTTGAAACTTTCCACATTCACCTCACACTTAGGATCACACATTGTGATGTTTTCTGGATGCTCCCCAGGTGGTGCTGAATTTCCCTCAGATGTTTCACCTCACAGGCAATGAGTGCACACTTTCCGAGAGGATTCTTATGGCAGAAATGGTAGGGTAGACTTTCTCTGACGCCACATTTCCTTTGAGAGTTTTAACACGAGGTGACTGAAAGTGGTGAACAGTCAGGAACTAGAAGGAAGCTTTGTTAAAGATGTACAACAGAACATGTTACAACCTGAGTGTTGTGTAAAGAGGTAGTTGTTAGTGTGTGAATGGTTGCAGCTAAGGAGTGACAGTGGTTTAATTTTACACAAAGCTCTGAAATAAAGTGAGCAATTTTGTGCATAATCATCTAACAAATCCTTTTAATAAGAAACATTTAGGGAGGAACAGGAAATAAAGAAATAAATTATATCTACCATAACATTCTTTTTCATCAACTATCCATCTCACGTAAACAAGAAGCCGATTTCAAGTCTATGGAGCTATTACAGAAAAATAAAGGAAAGTTCATGCGAAATGAAAGATAACAAAAGTTCCCATTAAAGCTTTCTTTTGTTAGAGAGTGAGAATTTCTGCTAAAACTCCTCTCCACTGTTCCTGATAAAGGGGAATGATAAAACCTCACTGATCGACAATTATGTTTCATTTCTCTGCCACAGCAGCAGTAAATTTAAAAGGATTCAAAATGTATTTTTACCTTGAAAGCAGCAAAAAAAATCACAAAAACAAATGTATCGTAACCTTTCTCTCTTAAAACAATGGTAATCTAACTCTGACTTAATGATACAGAGTTTTACAAATGTACCAATGGAAAACTAATGTCTGAATACATTTTTGTGTATATTTGTTTGTTACAGCACTTTCTAAGGGAAAAATTAGCTTCAAATAAGACAAGGTTTTATTCTCCAGATGAGGTCACTTTATTTTTCACTGCAGTTGCATAGATAAACAAATTCTTATGTACTTTAAGAGGATAAACAAAACTGTATTGTATTGTGAATACAAAACTGTACTGTATTGTGAATTTTCCCTCCCGTCTGTGGAGGGAAAATTCACAATACAGTTCAATTATTTCGAAATTAAATGCAAATTTAATTAGGGGATAAGGTATCATTCAGATTTTGAGAAGTGGGTTTGCGATCCATAATCAGTATTAAGTCTGTATTAACTTAACTCACATTAAAGGAGGAAGACAGACTAGCAACAAAGTTGAAGCAAAGCAATATATTGTTGAGCAGAGGGGCAACAGCATAATATATTTTAGCCACTAAAAAATTAATACCAGTTTTAGCTTTTTTTTCAAAGCTTTAGCTTGCTGTCAGAGAGTCCTTTCCTTTGGCGCATTATCTCAACCATAACTTCCATATTCCTACGCATAAGCACAACTGTGTTGTGAACTTTAATTACATTAGCTTCACATACCGCATATTGACCCGCTGAGCGAAGTTTAAATCATTCTCACAATTTAATTTACAGATCTCTGTCGCTCAGCAATGATTTCATCTTTGCAGCGTGAGCACAGACCAAAAATGTTGGGCATTTCAATAGAATATCTGTTAAAGCTGGGACAGTCTGCAAAGGGAGGAGGTGACATTTTATTGCTCTGCATAAAGGATGTGTTTCAGCTAAAATTCTTATAACAGGAGAGTAAGTGAACCTTTTCTGTCATTTTTTTCCACAGTTCCACAAGGCCTCTGTTAATGACCTTTTACAGTGACCTTAGAAGCAAGGATCATTAAAATTGAAACAAACTTCTGTAGACATAATTTACATCCACAATATGACATCTACAATATGTATGGATTTGTGAAAATGAACTTTTTTGCGGCACTCATTTCAGAGTTGTTAATTAAGTTAAAGAACAAAATCAGTCTGTTTCTAATTGTTCCTGATAAAACTGCAGGCTATCTCTCAGTGTCATCACAGATTAAGGATTTAACTGTCTTGTCTGCAAATACCAAGTGAGCAGTCCACTAACATCGAGATGACATGACAATTCTGTTTCAGGAATGGAAGATATTTTAGACCAAACCCATGCGTTTCACAATGTAAGTGATGTATGATAAATAATTTGACTTAAATTTATTTATTTATCATTATTTCTTAATTTTATTTGTATGTCGATTGCTGCTGTATTTCTTTCCATTATTTATATCAGCTCATTCCCCAACATTATTACAGTTTCGTGATATTGGTATAACCGACACAGCAAATCTTTGCATAGAAATGATGTGCATCTCAATTTTTTACATTTCAGTGTATAATTTATTCAATAAAGTCAAGCCATCAGCAGTCATGAGCATGCACTATAACATGGTCTGTTGGACGAGGCAGGAAAATGGAGGGAAATAATAATCCGTAATCTTCTTAGTGTTTGTTTATTACTGTTGCAATGTATAAATATTAAAAACCGAGGATGACAATAGATGTTCATTAAACAGTGATAATGATTTTTTAATCTCACTCGATTTGACTTTTTTTTCCACATTGCTCCAAAATAACCCTGAACTGAAGCAGAAGCAGACAGGGTTTTACTTCATCATCACAACAGCATGTTATTTATATATAATTAGTTATGAAAAATTATAACACCCAGCTAATTAATATTTTCTGTCCTAAGTACTACAATAATGAATATGATGAATTGCATTGCTCCCTGCGAGACTCAACGTATAAGATAAATATGCTGCTGTGAAAAAGTACTCTGGTTTCTTCAATTTTTGTGTGTATCCCATAAACTGTCACATCCTCAAATTAAATCTAATAAAAGCAACCTGAGAAAACATAAATGAGTTTATTTAATAAGGCAAAGGATTATACAATACTTAAATCACCTGTGTGAAAATACCCCAAAAACCCAGACTATATTAATAACTGGCTGCTGATGGACCAGACAACCACAGGCCTGTTTACTACCACAGACATTTAATCAAGTCATTGCAATGACTACAATGTGGAGCATGAAGTTGTCTCACAGGTCTCACCAACAGAATAAACCAAAATATCAAGACGTTCCACAGGAGATGAGGAAGATGACCAATTAAATACAGGACATCTCTTTGAAAAGGGTTACAAAACTATTTCTAAGGTCCTGAGACCACTTAGGTCCATTGTAAGACAAAATAACTACAACTGGATAAGGGCTGGAAAAAGAATTAACCTTCTCAGATGTAGGTAACCTTCCAAAATTCATTCAAGGTACAGCGACAGTTCACCTTCACATGTAAACGACTCAAAGTTTTCGGAACATGAAATGGGTCAAACCTTGAATGTGTTTGGAAGTTGGGGGTCCGTTATTGCCTCTGGCATAAAACCAAATTCAGTTCACATGAATGTTATACATCTTTCATGTTGTGGGGATGCTGTGCTTCAGATCCAGGACAAGTTGCCACTATTTAAAAGAAAGATAAATTATTTCCTTAAAATCCTGGAGGTGAATGTCAGGTCAGGTCAGCTGGGTCATTTAGACAATGATCCCAAGCATAAAAGAAAATCTAAGACACATGTCGTGAAATTTATCTTTAGTAGTGGGCTTGCAGAAGACTGGCCCTCAAACCCATTGAGATGCTGTGGAGAGACCAGAAACGAGCAGTTCATGTTAACAAACCCACCAACATGATTATATTAAACCAGTTCTGACAAGAAGAGTGGGCTGAAGGAGGGTCAGGATTCTTCAAAGTTCAGTTAGAGTAAATAACTTTACACACTGATAATTGAAGTATCGATGAGACTTTTTACATTATTTATCATACATACCCTTTGTGATTTTGTACATGCTCAGGTTGGCTCTTTTTTGTGTTTTATTTGAAGATTTGAGTTAGTTTAGAATGAAACACTCAAAAACAGAACAACTGGGATCAGGTCCAATTCTTTTTTCACAGCACTGAATTCGCAAACGTGATGCAACAGAAAATAAATTCATGAATATTGTAGGAAAGGGACTACTGAAACTCTGGAAATACTGATTTAGTACTGGTAGTCCTCAAGATATTTACATTTTATTTACAAACATTCGTACATACGAACATGTTTGACAGTTCCCCTTTCTGCCACAAGCTACACCGAGCAGCGTATTGTCCTTTGTTTATTCACATCTCTGTGAACTTCTGAGATGGAATAAATGCACAATGTATTAATGTGTTTGGGGACGTTCGCAAATATCGAGACTGCAAATGTCAAATTTAATGGGATCAAACAGCAAATAATCTAGCATAAAGTGGTGAGGCTTTACTTGAAGCTTAGCTTAGCCTCTACATCCCCAAGGACAAAATGAATTCAGCAGGGGTAGAGACGTAAAAATGATTTTACGGTATAACAGTATTTTACTCATTTATATGTTGTCTTTATGGCATTTAATTACTTCTGGGAAGTCTTAGGGAATAGTACTGTCATGTCAATGTAGTAATGGCAGTTAAATGACCTCAAATGGCGATTATAGATTGAAATTTAATAAATAACAACTTACAAACAATTCAGCTTACAAACAAGTTAATATTCAAGATTTGGTTAAAGTGTACCGTTGATGTTTGCTGTTCTTACAGATTAAAGCAATAAATCAACATAACTTGGAGTTGGACCTGAACTGCATTTGTGAATAAAGGTTATATTGTTGGGGGGGGGGATTTCCCTACGGTTGGATGAATAAAGGTATATCATATTTTATTTTCTGTTTTTTTTTATTTTATTTTGACGTCCTTAAATCTGTACTGTCATGTAATATTTCATCAATATTATGCTGACATTAATGTTTCCATTAATAATTTGTTTAATAAATGTGTGATAATGAATCTGACACTGGATATCTGTGTAACTATTTATCTACTCATATGTGGTGTTAGCATGATTCTTAGCCAACACTTTGTACCACTTTGCCCTTCACACTGCCTTGTCCTGACTGTAATTAACTACAGACTAGTACAGTATTTGATTGATGTGAAAGAGATGGACAGTTGGATTTCCTTATTTGTACGCTGTGAGAATGTGCCTGCATGTCTCCAAGGCAATTACATGAAGTTTGCAAGTCACATAAACTATTTTCTGCCTGCATGCAAAGACTTATTCTTACAACAACACAAGGTGCAAGTGATACCAAACATAGAAAGAGAAGCAATTTGAAATAGAGAATGTAAACTGTGCCAATTTTCAGGCTATTTAAAATAATTGCTGTGATTACTGAGGGAAAAAGGTATAATCACCACCAAGTCAGAGGAGCGAAGAGCTTTAAAAGGGATTCAAGTGGAAGGTTTGCCAAATGCAGAACAGTTCATCATAAAATTGCTATTTACTTGAATGTTAGATGCTAGTTTTGTACTCTTAAGTATCTGAAACTGAAGCAGTTATTTAAAAAACTAACAAAAGTCTGTCATTCTTCTGACCAAACCATACAGCATTGTTGTATTTTGTCCATTTTTAAAAGTGTTGGGAAAAATGCAACAAAATCAGAAAATTGTCTACAAGTAGGAATATACTGTAGATAAAATTCTACATTTTTGGTGAAGTTTATGTATAGCATTTTGTAGCAGCATTTTGTTAACCATCTTTCTACGTTATAAAAAATATACCACTCTTAGACAGATATACCGCGGCATAGGATGCTGTCAAACTCACTGCTCTCTTAAGGCATAATGTCACCAATTACAGTAGTAATTACAAAGATGCCAGACAAAGACTCAATCTGTTTCTTAAGCTAATGGTTATTGTGAAGGCTTTTTTTTTTTAGAGACACTTGTCTCAGATAGAGAAAGGGAAACAATTAACAAGAATCTAAATTTTCTCTAATGACTCATTTTATTTGACACTGATGTTGATCACATCCTGAATGTCATGAGGGTTGGTGTGGTCCTGCTTGCTCCTAGGAGATCTTTATTCCATTCTATGCAGAGCTCACAGACCTATGTTGGTGCCATGCTTCCAGTTTGGGTATCATATACGTTCACCACTAGGACCGCTTTGCCTTTCACCATCAACATCTGTTCCTACAGGTCCTTCAGCACCTGGTATTTCTTGATCTTTTACAACATTTTACAAGCCTTTCATATTTTGAACAGTTTAATAACCAGCAGTGGCTCAGCAGTAAAGCGGGTCGTCCAGTGTTCCAAGGATTGGCGGTTCGATTCCTGCTCCCATCCAGACACCTGGATGGCAGCTGGCAGTGGGAGGTGCCAGCTCACCTCCCGGGCACTGCCATGGCGCCCTTGAGCAGGGTGTTGTCCCCCTTTACAAGTTGCTCCTTTAGGCCACACCAGGAAGGAGCTTCCCGCCACTCTCCCTCCAATTGCATGCTATGCTTACAGGCCCCCTTGAGTGTGTGCGTGTGCTACAGGGGCCTGTACACGCTTGCACATATACAGTATATCTGGGCTTACACTAGGAGGTGGTAAGACCAAGCCACTGTGGCTCAGTGTAAAAGAATTGAGTAAGCCACAAAAAGCCACATTCTGTGTCCAAGACAGCGGCGCAGCGCGCTGATGATCGACGCTTGTTGCGGGGGGGGGCGTGTAGGGGGGATACCCCCCACAAGGGGGGTACGGGGGGCCTCCCCCGGGGAATACTTTAGAAAATGGGGTTGTTTTCCTGCATTCTGAGGGCAAAATCTTCTGTTCAGTTTACCTACAAAAATACTCTAAAGTCAACAGTTCAAGCTAAACTATCTTTATTTCTATCCTACTTTATGCAGGTATAAATGTGAGATTCAACAATTGAAAACTTGCTTTCACTACGTGAAGATACAGTCATACAAAATATTACTCAATGTTTACTTGTAAGTTTTACTGAGACTAGAAGGCATTTTAACTTTGACTTAGACACTTTGATTTTAATAAATTTGATTTTTGGTATTACATAATGTTTACTTGTGAGTTTTACTTGGACTAGAAGACATTTTAACTTTGACCACCACCAACACCACTGGTATGCCATAGTTTAGTTTTTCTTTTTTTTAAATTCGATAATATGATTTTTCATTTCAATTTAAAAAAGCATGAAAAATAGCAAGCGAGGTGAATACACAATTACATACATCGCTGGTTATTCCTACCTGTCATAGGGATTAAAAGTCTAAGAATACAAAAAAGTATTGATAATATCTTTCATTTATCTTCTGATTGGTCTGTCACCACTCCTACCCCCTCTCAGCATTCACCATTTGTTGTTCAATTAGAATTTTAACACAAACTCTACTATATAACACTGGATTCTTAATTTCTTTCGATCGATCGTCCTCGCCTTGTTGTACATCAGTTCGCGGGTTTAGCTTGTAAAAGTAGAATCTTTTTGTTTTTCATTGGATGAAAGGAAGTCATGACCTGAGTGCATATTTAATGAGGTCACTTCGGCTATTTCCGTCGGCATGCGCCGATGGAACTGCACCGACAAAAATGTGCCAACGGAAATAGCGGCACTATTGAGAGAAAAAGTTTATTATCGCTCGGGGATTTTCGCGAGTCCAAAAAAGTTGTATGTTTTAGCCTTTTTTTCCTAAAAATAAGAACGCCACTGTGGCTAAACAAGCTTGTAGCCATATAGAATTTACTTTGCCTATGGCAACGTGGCAAATGGCTAGCGCAAGCCCTGTATATATAAATTCCTTTTTCTTTTTACATAGAATATTTTATTTGGATCATTTCAAATGCTACCGACAGAGACAAAATCATCTTAAACCTTCCAAATGTAGAAAAAAAGGGGGTGGGGGGTTTCGCCTCTCCCTTAAAGATCATTATTTTGTAGCATAGGTGAGAGCTATGATTTGCTTGTTGCCATTGGAACCTGGGAGAACATTGATGATAAAATGTTTTCCACCATGTAATCAAAGCGGATAATAAATTCCAGAACTACATGAATACTGTTGACAAACAACTGGGACTATGAAAATGTGGAAAACTGTTGTAAAGATTGTGAAGTTATTTACAGTAATTTACATTTTCAAATACATATTTAATAGATCTGTTCAGGAATGCATAAATCAGAAATCAGTTCATGGATAATCTCAAGGGTCTATTAAATTTAAAAAAAAAAAAATCCAACATATAATTTAAAATATTCTGAGAGAATATTTTAAATATATGTGAGGATGAATGGGCAGGAATATGGAGATATCAGTGGAAATGTGCCAGTTCACAAGAATGAAGAGAGTTTAGTTGGGAATGACAAAAATATGATCCCATATTTTATGACACCTTCTCACTGATGATAATCGTCCTCTTTACTGGAGAAACCAAATGCACACCATTACCATATGTTTTGAGGTTCTCTGCTATCAGAGACTAGTCAGACATACATAATTCCCCTGTAAAAAATGTAACGGTGAAAATTTCCCTGGACACTAAAATTTTATGTTTCATGTTTATAACTCAACAGTGGATGAGAGGAAAGAAACATTCATTGAATATTTGTGATGAATAGTACCCTGATGGTACATAGGACGGATCTATGATTCTCAGGAAACCTTTTTTTAATATTTACTCAAATAAAATCAACAAGACCCCTTTCTTCCCTACCTCTGAAACTTAATCATGCTTTTAGAAAATCTCTTTTTGTATCAAGCATTTCATCCGACTCAAATCCCTTCCTCTTGTCTGTCTATCTGATGTTGTATGAGATTATGCTTAACACTTCTCCCCCCAGCCGAATGTAAAAGCAGATGATAACTAGCCTACTATCACGTGAGTGTTGCAAGACACATGGTTTAAAGAGCTGCTGGCTTGAATATGCATCTTATTTTGATGTCACTTTAAAACCATCATTCATTCATTCATTCATCTTCTTACCGTTTCATCCGCCGTCATGGGTCACAGAGAGCTGGAGCCTATCCCAGCTGACTGAGGGTGAGAGGTGGGGGAAACTCCGAGCGCGACGCCAGCACACTGCGGAGCCACACAGAGACACAGACAAGCATGCACGCACACACTGACTCCTCTGGGAAATTTCCGTCAGTCGGTCAGTAGAGCTCTCGCGAGGGAGGGGGGTGTCCTGTCCCTGTGCGTTGAGCCAACCAGATGAGCCAGTTTTTTTCGAGCACTGGCGGTCTTGTGCCAGCTGCTATGCCTCCTCCACAACAACTCCCTGTTGTCGGAGGTCACCCGCAACAACGTCAAGCCATCAGGTGCCGGGCTTGCCTCGAAGTTGTTTGCAGCCTGCGGCCTTAGGACAGAATGGCTCTTGTTGGGTGATCAGGAGGAAGGCGGAGGACATGACTAACACAGCAGGTGCGATGTTGCACAGCCTGGCAAGATACTCTGGGCTGGCTCGTGCGGGCTCTAAGCACTTTGTTGGAAACCCGCTGGGGCCAACTGATGTTTTCGATGGTTCTGAGAGCCCTGCTATCAAAGCCAACTATACTGGTAGCCAGGGTCTTGTTTAAGGGCCAAGTTTCCAAGCTGTAGAGCGGGATGGTCTGATGCTGTCACTCTGGTGGCAGCAGACCATCTCACGAAGCTTCATCTTGTGTGAGATGGTCTGATGCCGCCAGAGTGGTTTCCAGAGAGACAACAGAGCCGATGCTGCCAGGGCTCTTCTGCGAAGAATCTCTGGATTAAGGTCCCCATTGTCCATCACTATGGACCCCAGATACACAAAGCTCTTGACAGGCTCCACAGTGTCATCACAGAGCTGCAGGGGAGGTGAATCTGGTCCGTCGCCAACATGCATGAACTTGGTTTTTATCCAGCTCATTTGTAGGCAAAGCTTCTCTGCCTCTTCTCTTTATATATCAGGGTGTCTCTCAGCTGGCTGGTGGTGTCGTCAGCATACTCCAGGTAAGTCAGGTGGTAGTGGCGAATCCCCGGGACACCCCGGGGATTCGCTCACAGACTCCGGACATCAGATGGTCAATGATGCAATTAAAAAGGTCAGGAGCGGCCACACAGCCCTGGCCAACGCCACTGGAGATGGGAAACCACTCAGAGTCTCTGCCGTTGATACGGACACAGCTCTGTGCGTTGCTGTAGAGCAGCTTGAGCTGAGCAACAATCTCAGGTGGTGCTCCAAGGGTCTGTAGGATACTCCACAATGAGGCATGGCAGACGTCAAAGGCAGGATCTGTACTGCAGGCATCGCTAGGGACTGTGGTGTTTGCAGCCGCGAGGATGGTGGGCTCAGCCGAGGTGGAGCTGTACTGTAAAAGGAAGCTGAAGTGCTCTTTCCAGTATGAGAGGCAGTTTGCTTCAGTTATTATGAAGTTGCCATCAGAGTCTTTCACCAGGGCTGTCTTGATGCTTGGGCCATTGCGGGCATGGCGCAGCAGAGTGAGAACACAAATCATGTTCTTGGTATAGGCCGTGGACTCTAGGTGTACAGCTTCTGCTTGCCAGAGCTTCTCTCTTTCCTCAGCCATGGCCACCTTGCGCTGGTGGTTCAGTTGCCGGTACTCGGTCGGGTTGCCTTTGAGCCTGGCCTGTCATTGGCGGTCGATGATTTGGAGTGTCCTCTCCAATATCGAAGGCTTTTTGGGGGATGATCGGGTGCATCCAATGACATTATGAGCTGACTGGATGACACTATCCTTGAGGGTCTGCCAGTCCGTCACTTTGTCAGTGGCCAGGGCATCAAAGGTGCAGCGGATGGAGGAACTGACCTCAGTGGCGATGTTTGGATCACTGAAAAGGGAGGAGTCCAGGCGAGGTTGAGTCGTGGTGTGCTGGCTGGCTCGCAGCTTTAACTTAAGCTGTGCCACCAGCAGGCGGTGGTCAGTGTTGCCAAGCTCTGCTCCTTTGTACACACTGCAGTTGGTGACAAATGACTTCCAGCGTCGGGAGATGAGGATGTGGTCCAATGCTTTCCTGGGCTGTACTATGTCCAGAGATGGATCAGTTTCCGGGGAAACCAGGTATCAGCAACGCAGAGGTTGTTGTGGTGGCAGAGAAGGAGAAGGCTGTGACTGTTGTTGTTTGTAACTCTCAGCAAGGGCTGTGCCGACAGGTGAGCCTGTGAATCGATCACTGCTGGAAAGAGTGGCATTGGCGTCGGTGAGAATAATGGTAGTGTCGTGTGGTGAGGCTTGGCCAGCAGCCTGATGGAGTTGGTCAAAGAAGGCATCCTTTGCATCCTTATCAACAACATCGGTGGCAACATAGGCAACGATGACTGTCATCTTGCCATGTTGGTGGAGAAAGTGGGCCAACAACAGTCTGTCACTCAGAGGAGTCCAGCTGATGAGGCACTTACACAGAGCTTTTGGGAAAGCAAGTACCACGCCATAGAGCCCTGTCAGTCTGTTGGGGCCGCTCCAGATATAGCAGTGGTTGCTTCCTGTTGCTTTGCCATTGCCTTGCCATCATACTTCACAGACCTTTGCCAGGGTGATTTTATAGCGGCTGAGCTCTCGGGAGAGCAGAGTGTTTGGACGTTCCATGTAGCGACACAGGTCCTACGACGAAGGTTGATCCGTATTCATTGGTTGGGGGCAGGCTTGGGTCCGTTATCGTATTGGTCAGTCCTCCTTCTTTTTCTAGACAGTTTCGTAACAAAGGGGGTTTCTCCTGGTCGGGTTGTCAGCCCTCCACAGGATAGTCGACTCATGGGGCTGCCACTTCACAGCATGCCAACACACTGGGGTCTTTGTTTGTCTGGAACCTACCCTGGAGACCGGCCCACCAAGGGTTACCCTACCAGGAGCAAGCATCCGATGGTATCGCCCTCCAGGGTCACTGGAATGCACAAGCCCCTCGCCACGCCAAAGCCAGACCCAAGAGAGGGACGGGCAATATGGAATGGCCAATTAACCTGAGGCGCATATTTTTTTTCAATCCCGTCTTGCGGCTGCTCCTGGGGTCTGAGCACTGTACGAGTAAACTCCCAGTCCGTGAGAATGGATGCTCCTCGGTGGAGAATTGGTCCACAGCTCCTCCCTCTGCGGCAGCGAAAACTGGCGATTCCACACGTTTTCACTCCCTTGCCAACTTGCTCCAAGTTGGCAAGGGAGTGGCACCAGGCACCTGACTCTTTCTCCGCACCCCATTAGTTCATGAAACCCAAAGCACCTTTGCAGGTTAGTCTCTCTCTGTTTGTGTCCTTTTTTTCATATGTCCCGCGAGTAAAACAAATTCCCTCACAGTATCCCCAGCAATACAGAGAATACAAAACACATTTCATCAAACAATAATTCAACATAATAAACAATGAATTTCCTCCAGCCTTAATTAAACATTTTAATAATGCTTTAACTAGCTTATTTTATCTGTGGAGTGATATATATATATATTTTATTTATCAACTATTTATTAACTACCTATTTAACGATCTGTTAATAAATAAGCCCTAGTCTTAGCCCTACTAAATGCAGGGCTACATATAGATTCAAAATATTGAGATAACTGGTGAAATTTTTAGTTTCAAAATAAATTATAAAATGTTTAAAGGTTTACAAACCATCATTCATTAAAGTTTTCTTCACCAGTGGATCACCTTGGTCATTATATAGTGATATCAATATTATATACAGTTTTATAGTGGGAAACTAAACTTTTAACCAGTCTATGCTTATTTCTTTCAATTCCAAACTTTACTTTGATGAATTACTACAGTTACGTTATAGACATCTAATTTGTATCATGAGGGTTAATCTCACCTCACAGTTCATCATCTGTAAACTTTACAAGAATCTTCAAGTACACACTGGCATCTTACCTGTTACTTTTGCACACTGTGTGTTTGCTGTTGATTTATAACTCACCTAATTAATTATTCAAGGGTATTATTTTCTACACTGAATCTATTTCCTGCATCAGTGATGCCAGTAATGGCTCCCAGAGGATTCTGGAGTGCCTTGCTTTCACATCCTCTGCTTATAACCGACTGCCTTCATAATGGTACCGCAAACAGGTTTAACATGTACACACACACACACATACACACACACACACGCACACACACTCAACTCAATGTTTCAACAGCTTGCAGCATTTAGCTCAGCACTTCATGAATTTATGTTTTTGGCAAGCCGTTCTATCGCAAACTGAAGATGTTTTAACAAGCTGAAACTGATAAATGGAGTGTTGTTGAACAATATAGTTGAAATTTTGAAAAGCCATTGAACTTTATGAGAGTCCTCATGTTTTGATTCCTCATTGACTATAACATCTTAGAGGACATCCCATGATATTTGCCAGATTTGTTGCTAGCAATCTCTGTCTACTGCTATCAAGAAATGTGCAAGGTTTCAAACAAGATTTTAAGGGGTGATACTTTTTTTAACCATCAAGATTAGTGTCAGAAATATATTGCACGCAAGGGGCAGCGTGTTGGCTAGTGCTGTTGCCTCAGAGCAAGAAAGTTCCTGTTTGATTCTTTCTGTGAGCAGCTTGTGTGTGTGTTCTCCTCATGTCTGTGTGGGTCCTCTCCAGCAGCTTCCTCCCACCTCCAAAAACATGCAGGTTAGATGAACTGATCACACCAAATTGTTCGTAGGTGTGAGTGTGATAATGCATAGCTGCTTGTCTTTAATGTGGCTCCATGATGAGCTGGCATCTCATCCAGGATATACCCTGCCTCTCCCCTGTAGCCAGCTGAGATAGGCTCCAGCAGACCCACAAAGCAGATAAGCGACTGAGTCGAGATGATCGCCTTGTCTACCAGAATATGGATGATAGATATATTTGGCCCCAACATCTGGTCTGCAAATCCATATACAAGCCTAAAATGAACCCTAACGCTAGACCCACCCAAAATTAGATGACCTTTTTTTCAGTTCCACGAATATGGAGTGTTTTAGCAACAAAACCACATTTTATTTTTTCAGCTGTCATAAATTAAACAGTGCAAAACACTTGAGGTGCAAAGATTTTTCAGTTTTCACCATAGCTTCATCGCTTATGCACACACCGAGAGAAGTGTTAGTGTATTTATTAAGGCATAAACAACCTTTAAATCTTAACCAATCCATTGATTGTGTGCAAAACATTTTCAGAAGTTTGTACTTGTCATGCCTTTTTACTATTTTTTTGCAGATTACTGTGGTCATTCATCTGCCAAAGTTCGAAGCACTGCAGCCATAGATTGAAGTGGAATTCCTGCCATGGTGAGTGAGTGCTTTTTACTCAAAGCCATTAGGACACTTGATGTTTGAGCCTAAGTGGTGAGAATGAGCCTGACCAACTGAGTCACACTGGCCAGCTGTATGTGGTGCATTGCATCTTTGGCTGTTTTTAAATTTAGAGGGAGGAAGTGTAATTGAAAAACTGTAGCCTACCCAAATTACACCAAACATTTAAAAGGAAAATGTGGCCAAAGCACACCAGAGGCATTCATACATACATACATACATACATCTCCTATTCTTGCTTCATCCACTGTCGTGGGGAGCTGGAGCCTATGCAAGCCGACTGGGGGTGTGAGGCAGGGGACACTCTGGGCACGAAGCCAATGCGCTGCAGAGCCACACATATACACAGACAAACACACACACACTCACACCTACGGTCAATTTGGGACCGGTCAATTAACCTGAAGCGCATGTTTTTGGAGGTGGGAGGAAGCACATGGGGAGAAAATGCAGACTCCGCACAGAGCAGGACTAGAACCTGGAGCCCAGGTTTGTTGTTTTCACGGTATGTTTGTTGTTTTCTCCTGTTTTTTTCTTGTGGTGCGTCTACACTCTTTTTTTTACACTTAAAGGTAGAGCTAAAATATTAAAAACAAAAACTGCATAAATCATATGTGTTTCACAGACGCAGTTGAGTGTTTAATCATTGCAGTAGAAAAACAAAGTCAATTTAACATTTAGAATAATAAAAAAAATAAAGAAATAGAGTGGCTAATTTAAGGCTTTAAGCAAGACAGCTGCATCTCTAAGGATGCGTTTTACGACTGGATCTGCAGCTGAATGGGTCAGGGGGCAAATCCTGGTTGCTTTAGCTCTGCACTGTTTGTGAATGCTGACAAACTTGTCATGTTCATGGTTCATTGCAAGCACATTGTGCTTCAAGTCATCTGTAAACCTAAAAACCCCTTCTACTACTGCTGGACTTGTGGAGGAGCAATCACGGACGATGGGGAGAGAAATGCAACTCCAACGAACCTCAGCAAAAGCAGGTGAAGCAAGAGAATGTGTCAGGCGATCATTGTTGTATTTATTGTGGGGAACCAGCCTCTAATTAGCACACAGATTCAACAGCTATCATATCTTATGTTCAATGAAGCTTAAAAATGTGAGAACGGATATCTCAGCTGTCCATCACCAGTAAAAAAAAAAGAAAACAATGTGGCACCAGTATCATCCATTGCCTAACAAGTATTTTTGTTCCTATTAATGTTTCATAATTTGAAGTGTACTTAAGTGGAAGTCGATGAAGAAACATTTGTTTAAACTGAATCAATCTGAAAATAAAAAGGAGGATATTTTGCATCTGCTTCCTAACATTTGAAAAACATTCTACACAGTTAACATGTCATTTACAGACCTTAAATGTTAGGCAACCTTGATTTAAAAGTCATTAATGGTTGGCGTTAGTAAGTAAGAAAATGGCTGGCATGTTGATTATCTGGCAACTTGTTTCCCATCAGTCTCATACAGATGCAGATTTTAAAGCCCTTGCAATTATTTCACTAACAGGTAAATCCTCACATATTTTGCAGTGACTGTGTTGTCTGTGGCCACATTCCCACTATAATGTGAGTTACATCAACAAGCAATCATTCTGCATGAATGTCATCATTAAAATAAACTTATTTTTAATGAATAAGACTCTGTGATAGCTTTTTTGTTTTTGTTTATTTGTTGTTGTTTTTTTGTAAGGAGAAAAAAATATTTTCATAATCATGGATTTTATACATCAATAGGTGGGACAGTAATAACACAAGAAACAAGTGTGCATGGGTGTGTGTGTGTGTGTGTGTGTGTGTGTGTGTGTGTTTGTGTGTGTGTGTGTGTGTGTGTGTGGGTGTGTGTGTGTGTGTGTGTGTGTGTGTGTGTGTGTGTGTGTGCGTGCGTGTGTGTGTGAGTGCATGCGCGCATCGCATGTGTGTTCGTGTGCAATAGAAGAGCGAGGACTGAGTAAAACAGAGAAAAGAAGAAAGATAAATCAGAAATTATACTACACAAAGGATCCATTAATATAACTCTGCCCATTTCTCATTCAGACAGAGATGATGAAAGTGGTAGTGGAGTGGAGTGGAGACTCACCTACAAGATTTCAAATAAGTCTTATGCTCTGATGTATCAATTCTCATTTGCATCACAGTAGGTTGAGTTACGTTATTCACTGAAACATCTTATAAATATAAAATCTTCAGACAGATTTATGGGCATTTGGTCCACTTGCATGTCAAAACTCTGCAGACCATCAGAATAAGGGAAAAGGGAAAAAAACTTTTAATGCCACCCCATAGCTTATTTACTCACTGCCACAAAGTCAACCAAATACAACAGCATTCCTCAAACAGTGTAATCATTGGGGGGGGGGCGTTGCAGGGTGTGGGAGGGTCATGCACAGATACAAGACATTATGCTCTGTGCCTTAATAAATACCCACAGTGCCCTCTACTGGTTACAGGCAGAATAATCTACAAACTATCATAAGAGGAAATTTGTTTTCTACACCTAATTACACCTGTATAGTCCTAGACCAGCAGGGTGGAACTTACTTACTTACTTCTCAGAAGAGCTGTTAGAGCAACAGTCCAAAAGACAACATATCAATACATGTACTGCATATATTTTATCATAAGGGAATACTAATGTGATATTGTTTTAGTATCAGTAAAACTAGGTTTGTGCAGTCATGTTATCATCAAAGCAGATGCTTGGTCATAAATTAATGTCATGTTGCAGAAAAGAAGTGTTAAACGTAATGCACACTGCTATTCATCACTGGCACAGAGCATATAATTCTGTTTATGCAGTGTGTGGTTCATGCCAGTACTTAAGTCACCAGCCCACTCAGAAAAGAGGAAGCTGAAGTGTGAGTGAATATAACTGTAATTTGATAAGACATCAATATACATATAAAGTCTATTTTAATACAGTAACTGTCAGACAGCTGCAGCGCAGCAGAGAAGAACACTCACCGTCGCCACCGCCACCACCCTGTAGTGCAGGATGTTTCCCAGATACTTTAATCTTAGATGACCAGAAAGTGCAAAATTATGATCTTATGGAACTGATGCAAATAATTACAGTCATTCTCCATTACGTGCATGTGAGAGCTCTGCATTATGCAATGCAATGTGCAGTGCTCTGTATGCTCACCACTATTGCATTTAGAATGCAGAGTGATGGTGTGCATGTCTAATAAATATTGCAGGAGGATACATTTGGACCATCAACCACACTGCATGAATCAAGAAGCTCTCCAGCCTCACATTAAGGCTTCACTTGGCTGCACGGCTGCTTTGCCCTGCTGTTCTCCAGAAACTACCCATGGTTACTCTGTGAGCATTTACCTGTAACTTCATAGAAGTCAACTTGCTCTATGATTGAGATCCTACACCACACTAAAGTGGAACTGTCTTCATTTTATTTTATAAGATACAATTCATATGTAGAATAGCTATGGACATCTGGAGATCCTCTTCTCTGGAAATGTTTTGCATGTAATTCCTCAAAAATTATACTCAACATTGCCTAATTAAAAAACATTAATAAACATTTATCACACACACGCACGCACACACACACAGGAGGGGGGGCATACCGCAGGAATAAAAAGTAAATATTTTATAAGCTACCTTCTAAACTACAAGTCTTTACATCTTGGCATGTTCCATATAAGCCTTGTCATATTTCACTTTTATCGCTTTGCACAAAATACATTTTTTTAGTTACAGCACAGTAATCTGGCTAAAAGCATAAAGACTTAACAACACACAAATGCCCTATATGTGTTGCATCTACACACCAGGCCAGCAAATAAGGATTAATATACCTCAGATTTATAGTTATTTTTATGATAGTAATAGTTGCAGCTGCAACAGCTGAATAAACCAGTGGGATTAAAGGAAATGATCCTTCTGCAAAGAAGCAAGAGAAATGCAATCTGAAATTGCAACAATGACAACAGTGAAATGAAATTTTCATAGACAAACCGTTTCAAGCATGTTCAGAAGCAGGAGAAGATAGGACATCTTTCACATGAATGCATCTGTGAAGGAGCAAGATGCACACTGGTCATCTCAAGCATACATGAGATCATTGATCTCTTGATCTCACTGATGAAACTAATTTTTACAAGGTGAAATTGAACCTAAAGTAAAGAAAACATTGATTCTATGCACCAGCTAACCAGCCAGCTAAGTGACAACAGTTAAAACACCCCAATGTTACATTATGAGCAGATGATACTGTGCTCTGACAAGATATTAAATTCTGAAATGATTATAACGTCAGAGAGAACTTTCTGTGTCACATCCTTTGTGACACAGAAAGGATGTGACGGGGTGTGGACGGGGTACAATTTGAAATGTAAATAGTCAAACAAAAGAATCTGAATGGAGCAGATTGAGGACCAGATGATGGACAAGCCTCCCTGACTGACGGGTGAGTGAAGCGACATGGGGGAAACATGGTTCAGTCTACTATTGATAATTAAATAACTTACTGTACATGCCAAGATTCTATTTCAGAAATGGAATTTGTCATCAATTAGACAGTCACTAGTGTTGTTGGACCGATATTAACATTGAAATTGAATTTTATTAACTGACGTTTAATGTATGAAGTGTATGAAGTGTAATGCAATCAATTTTTTCTCTGAGTTAATTAAAAAAGTTTAACTTTTAAATAATTAATTTTAAACAAACTTCACTGAAATAACATTTAATAGTAGCAGATGAAGTGGGTGTATAAGATGGATGAATGAATGAATTTTCAGGTTCTCCACAATTTCCCAAGTTTGTCGGAACCTGTTTCACATTGTCTGAGTCAATATTGGTGCCAATCTGTCTCTTGAGAATAGAATAAGAAGATTTACTTCATGACTATTTCTTGTGTGTCTCTGAATCTCCTGCATCAGTTAGCTGAAGCGGTTTACATGGCTCCAGCTCTGGTTATTAACATGTACTTCAGAACTGTTGCAGCATGCCACTCAAGGTAAGGTTGACAAAAAAGCTAGAAACCTATTGTTTTCCGCCGGTGGTCTTTCCTCTCAAATTGCCTTTCTGCAGGGCTTTGATTTTTCATTAAAAGAACAGAAGCTTACAAAGTAACAGTAAAAGTTGTCTTTTTATCCCTGGGGTAAGATGCTTTTTCAGCTGCCATCTTCTTATGTCAATTTATCACTCTCGCTCTGCGCCGCCGCCTGATGTTTGCTACTCTTTACTTGAATGCTTGCATCACTCAAGTTGTAGTGGGGCATTGGAGTATTTCTGACCTGAGGGCAGGATCAAACTTCAGCATCCTGCTGGTTTTCCACCAATTGCAGATGCAGCTGTTGTGTCATTTCTGGTCCATGACTACAAGCATACACATTGAGTGCCTGATCAGTGGACAGGCTCTACTTGTTAATTTAGACCACAAGGGAACTGATGTCAATCTGCACAAGAGCATTAAACTGTAATGGATTAATTATTCCGTATAAAAAATAAAAAAATAAAAACAACTTCAAAGTCCTTTGTGATTAATTACTGAAAATTGCATTCTTTTTTCCTAATGTCAGCTAAAGCAAAGGATGAAATCATGTTCCGAAAGATATGTTTGTATTGGACCAAAAATATAATAGGCTTTTTTTTTTAAATAATGAAAGAGCTTAAGTTCCTCTGGATGATTGGCTTTAGTGATCTTCCCCATAAGGACTCAAATATATCTGCTGGTACATACATAGTCAGACAATCAGTACTATTGCTGCATCCCTGTTCTACAGTGTGACAAAATGTGTGTCTGGATTTTATAGGCCCACAACAAAAAATCCAATTAGATGGATAGTGAAAAAGAACGGGACAGTTGTAAAACAGCAAATCCACTGGCTCCACCTGCCAAAACTGATGAGAAATGTTGTCAAGGAAAAGACCTGAAAACCAGGAATAACTTCTTAAAGTTATATAGTGGTTTTTTTTTCTAATTTACACCATAGGCTTGATTTGAATTGATATTCAATGCACAGCATCAGCTTTATAATATTGATTTATCAAAAGCCTTTCAACTGACTTAATTAAAGAAACCAGACAGCACCAGAATCATAAATTAGTTTCTTATATATGTAACAATAAATTCCTATCATGTGATCACAGCTCCTCCTTTGATTAGTAGTAATCGGCTGTTGCTACAATATTCTTACCAATGGCTATCCATCCGTTCTAAAGACATTTCATTTGGTTCTCACAAGGAATGCGTTGATCCCCCCAGTAACATTAGATATAATAGTAACACACAGATACTTTTAATCCCAATTCAAATGTTATTTTTCAGGTTCCAAATGTTGTTTTTTCATTATTATAGTATTGATGTTTTGTTGAAATAAAACATCCAAAAAATTAAGTAAGTTTATTAATTAATAGTCACTCTACAGTTCTTTTAGCATGGGGAGTATCAATAATTCCCTGAGAAATTTGTTCCTTTTTAAATCCCTGAGCCCAACGACAGATAAACTGCAGTACTGTGTGTCTGAAACAATACAGGTTTATCCCTGCATTGTGCATTACAATTAGTTAACACAATTTCAGGCAGCTGCACTGCTCCACATTTATTTAATGCACAGAGTTTGGGACTTACTTTGTGTTAAATCCTGTGCTTAGAGGCATTTGACCAGAGAGAGCAGTAGAGTTTATATGAGTTCAATCTGCTGAGAAGTGGAACTAAGACTATTTTCAATGTGGGGATTCTGGCTGGGCTTAGCTCTTCTGTATTAAACTCACCAACACATACAGTGAAAGGCACAAAAACACAAAGGGAGGTTTAAAATGGGGGGCTCCAGCAAACTGAACAGCACCTTCATCATTTTATGTTTCCAGAGCTTTAATTTTTGCTGCTTTCATCATGTTACAGTGTAATCACAGGGACATCACTCGTACTTTATGATGAAGACTTTAACGAATGGTATCATCTTGAGATATGAGACAACATGAGATGCTTGAAAAATTCAGGCTTTCTCTGTTTATTGGAGTGCTATTTGTAAAATCAATAGTAAAGTTAATTTCCCATTTTTTATTATATTATAAATTAGTTCAATTTCTTCCTTTGGCAAATTATCTGACCATATTTTTTTCTGTGATTTGATTATGTTTATTCCTAAAATGCTAAAAGAAGGGAAACAAAATCAATAAAGATTAGATAATAGAAACATAATATATTCATAGATACAACCCTTATAAATCTTTTCATGTATAAGGAATAATGCATCAAATTTATGACATTCCAAAATCGAACTTTAGATTCCCCGGACACCACACATCTGTTGGTTGAGGAACACTAACGACAGCTTGACGCCTCTAAGGTGATCAGGGAGCTGGGACTTTTCAGTGTTTTAAAGCAAAAAAAACCATTTGTATTCACCAGTGATGCATGACAGCCAAATTTTCCCTCATGGTATGCATTTGAGCTGTATGAGATGTCAATTTCTATTTGACAGCTCATTTGTCAGTCCTTAGGCTCCTGGTAAGCATCATCCTTTCACTGCTCAGACATGCAAACACTCCAACTGCTCTCTCAGGTGGAAATATCCCTGGACCTTTGCCCACAGTCAGCCTGGCCTGCAATGCCAGACTACACACACACACACACACACACACACACACACACACACACACACACACACACACACACACACACACACACACACACACACACACACACACAGTAAGGAATCCCTTGAAATTTGATTTTCCAGCATGATCCCCTACTATACTTACACATTTGTCCATTGTTGGGGGGCTGTACTGATCCTTTCACCATCTTGAACACACAGAAAGTGGTCATGATATCCAGGCCTGTGGACTTCAAAGTCCCATTGCCACTTAAGTGTTGAAGTATTGGGTGTTGGAAGAGTCTTTTGAACTTCTAACACTGAATCTGATTTCCTTGTAGCTGTTGCGTCAGATCAGCAGAGGAGTCCCTATAATAATGTGACCCAATTTCCGACAGTCCAGCAGAGGCATCCCCTTGATATCCAGGAAACAGAAGCCAGCACCTTTCATGCAGACCAGACCACTACTTTTTCCTAGCAAACCAAAAGAATTTGACTATTTCCTCAGACAGTAAGTTTAAATAATCCAAAATGAGCTCCACCAATTTAGTAAGTGGGACTTCACTAACAATTTAGTAAGTGGGACTTCACTTACTAAATTGATACTGATGTGAAAATCATCTTTGCCCTTGTAGTTGCATTCCCAACCCATACACCATCACATTTCATTGAACTGATGCTCAATTCATAACTTTACATTCTACTATTAGAGAATTTCCAATGCTAATTTTGACATTTTTTGCTTTCGCTGTACTTCATTTCCAGATCTGTTATAGCCTTGAAAAAAAGAAAATGAGTCCATAAAATGAAAAGCTTGAGAATAAGACACTTGCAACATAAATCAGTCACACTCAGCTTTTTTCTCTTTTGTTGAAGCTTTTTAAAAAAATAAATTGAGCATTTCTGTGTGTAATTCTGGCTTCTGAAGAATCCAGTGTCAAAGTACACCAGACTACTCCATCATGTTTTTGCCCTAAAGCAGCAAACACAACAACAATGGTTGGATGGGGAAAATAGGCCTCATTTCATGTTTTTAGTTCTTTCCATTTTTACCCCTGAGAGTATAAGAAGCTCACATCACCTCAGTTCAAAATCAAATCTGTTGGTGGAGCTTGTTTTGTTGTACAGGTATCACCACATTAAACACAATTTTGGAAATGAGCTGAACCGCAACATTTTTCTGAGTTAATTGTGTCACGATCTAAATGCTGTCATTCACAGAAAAAGACCTTGTGGTGTTTTTTCTGTGTAGAAGTTCAACGAACAGCTTCACGCACAGAATCAAAAAGTAGCGTAGAATTGAGGATATCAAATTAAAAGCAGCTTTCATTTTGTGATTCGCTTTGGATTTATATGCTTATGCAACACCTTAAGCTCTTTTGAGAACTTTCTGATAAAAAAACTTTTGAAAAAATGTGATAGAAAATAATTTCCAAACATCACCATCTGCTTAAGTCAAGAGAACGTACTAAATTATAATACTGTAACGTACTAGAGGAGGTGTGAAATGTTCTTTCCTTTGGTGTTGACTTCAATGTTATTTAGTACATCTTCACTACAAGAAACATTTCATACTGAGGGATTTATTTGGAATTGTGTTGTGTGGTTCATCTTATATGAGCCTGAATAAATATCTTGATGTACTGTGATATGAGGCTGAGTGGAACTAAGACCAAGCAGGGTTTTTTTTTAATTATATAAATGATAATGGTAACAGCAATCCTCTAAATGCTGTCAGAAACCTACAATTAGGAAAATGATGGCTCATCAGGCTAAAACGCTTTTCTTGCAGACAGGACGGAAGGGTTTTGAGGTCAGCTTTTGTCATGTGTTCCCTTGACTGTACAAGGCAATCACTATAAAACATGAAAAAAGATGGACACACTCAGCAGTGAGTGATGTGTTCAGTAAATATAAGGATTCAAACAAGCTCTGCTGTGAGACCTTCTCTGCATAAAAATGAAAGTTTCACTGTTATCAGAATGAAAAACCTTTTGGATCTAATTAATTTTAGGATTGCCTTTTATGGACTAGCATAAAGGTTTTAGCCCATTTGATTAACATCGCGCCAAGAGGGTAAAAGCAATGTAATGAAGGGCCCTTGACTGGCATGAGTCATTTTATGAAGCAATAAGGCACCTGAATGAACAATGAAAAAGCACCTTTGAAAGCACATATGAAAAACGTAGATCAACTATTTTTTTTCCATTGCATTGGAGGGTAGTTTGAGAATAGACTTGATTAAAATAAATTATCCCGCAGTTCTAGTATCACAGTTTACATCGCTCCTTAATAGACACTCTCTTTGCAATAATTGAACTAAAGCGCTGGAGCGATGATGAGTGCTCAGGGACTTAATAAGTAAATGTTAATGTGCTGTATCCATAAATTTGAACAGCTCCTCCTGTGATTGTGAACACACATTTTAAAGATCTGCTGTAGATACTTACAGGGTCTGAAGGTCCCCTGCTAAGTCCACAATTTAAAAAAAGCAACATTACATGATTAAAATGTAAATCTCACACCCATTGATTTATTTCAGGAGTCAGTTTGAGATCAACAATAAAGAAGCTAAGAGGCTTTAATCAGATATCTGCATAGGTAATCACTTCTACAAATTAAACAATATCCAGTCATTTTTATTTTCTAATAATTCTTCCATTCGCACAAAATCACAAATGTCATGTTTGTCAAGGATGCCCTTGAAACATGGGTTGTCTGCTTTTTTGTTTTTACATGATTTATCCAATTGATATACATTTTTATTTAAAAAGCAAAAGAAAACAAAAACACAAAAAAACTTTTTTGAGGTTGAACATTCTCGATTAGCCTCTTCATCCAATTCCGCCAAGTTCCAAAGACGTACAGTATAAGATCCAGGACAAAAATGAAAAAATATACCTTTCAAAAGTTTTTAATAAATTTCCTACATCCTCATTTTCACATCTTATATGCAGGAACTCTGGGAAAGTGCCAACAGGCCACACCCTTTATCGATGAACCTTGAGGAAGATTAACTAGAGAATAATTTGGTTTTTGAAGCTGCGGTTGAGATCTTTGTGTGGGAGGACAATGGAGTTGAGTATAATCACCTCACAGGGGATGGTCACGTTACAGCCTGGGGAAATTAAGAAAATTTGTATTCAGTTATGAAGTAGTAATATCTCATATGAGGTCACAAATAATTTATAATATTCCAGTTATAACTCACCATCATATATATACATTTATATAAATACATATAAACTAGCAGGAACCCGTGGAAATTCCACGATAAAACAATAATATCAGACTTCATATCAAACATATGAAAACAAATGTACTGGTATTACAAACCAAGGTAACGTAGTCAAAAATCAACGTGGTGACGTAACGACTTTGTGTTGGCAAATCATGGATTGTGCTGGGTGAGCATTGTGAAGCCGTAGATGAATGTTAGCAGGCTAATTGGAGAAAGAAAGCTAACTAATAGTGAGATTGGGAAAGGAGCTAACGTTAAAGGAAAAGGCACCTGTCAAAAGAGCAAGTGGAAAAGAAATTTTAGAGAAGTGATAGTTCTGTTAGCTAACTAGATGAACAGAACTGCATGTAGTTACTTAAAGACTGTTTTTGTCAGATGCCCGAGGAGCATTTTCGATACTACATCGATTGTCCCATTCCAAATGGAAACCATAGCTGGACACTCTGTTCGTGCTAGCCAGCTTGTTTCACTCAGACGTTGTTGTCTTTTCTGTGTCGTTCCTGTTGTTTGGATTCTCTGCTCAAAAACATGAAAATTGTTGGAACAGTTATGACACTCTAAAATTGTTTTGACTGGGATGTCCAAGTATAGTTATTGCTTCTCCTAACATAGCAGATGCCTTACGCCATATTGTTCATGTGATTCCTTCTGGCAGATGTGCCGTGATTGGTTGGGCGCCGTGATTGGTTGGGCGTTTGATTGACAGGTAGTGGGTGCAGTTGGTGACAGCGTGAGACTTTTCAAGTGAACTTCAAATATATAGGTGGGGATACACACACACACACACACACACACACACACACACACATACACACACATACATACACACACATGTATACAAAATACACAAGATATCAAAACAAATAAATGCACAAATATGTCAAACTACAATTCAAACGCAAGCTGCAGTAAATCGTGGACTAAAAGACCCTGTTGCTCTATCCTCATGGCCTACAGAGCAATCAGAATTTAGAAAAACAGAAACCTTTTCAAAAAGGTTGCTGATGAGAAAATACACATTTTGACATTGAATATAACAAATTTTTAATAATCCATGCGAGAGATGTAAGGTCCACTCAATGTCAGAGCGTGCTCACCCAGAATGGTAATGGAAGGTGTGAGTTTCCCCTCTCTGAAGAGGGTCTCACTGTCAATCTTTGCGTAGGGATCATTGGGGTTTGGGTCACTTGGGGTTCCTTCTACCCTCGACCACTTCCCAATGGTGCTGCCCCATCCCACAATGCTGTTCAAAACACAGCAATGGTCCTGCAGGAGCAGTAACATGGCAAAAGGTTTTCGGTTATTCAAGTTGACATGTTAACTTTTTAGACAGGTCACCCACAAATCCATTGGTGACATGGGATTAAACAACAGACTCCAAATCAGTTAAAAAAAAAAAAAAAAAGGCTTTACTCAGGGCAGGAAAATGTTAATAAAAGCTCACTTGTAGTGTGGCACCATGGAGGATGATGGACTCTCGAACTCTCACCCCAGCACCAATGGTCACTCCAGGGCCAACAGAGACATTGGGTCCCAGCTGGATCGAGAAATTAAAAAAATAAATCAAAAAAAACTTTTTATTTATTCAACTTTTGCCCAAATGGCATCTGACTTTTTGTTTTCACCATGAAAAGATTTTCTTTAAACAGTACAGTACATCATAAATTGTATGAAATTAATTTAGAAATTGTACAACAGGGTTGGATTCTTACCACAGCAGTGGGGTCAATGTTAGCTGTAGGATGAATGTAGACGTTACCTGTGGAATGGAGGGAAGAGTGAATGGATTGGTCTCCAACATACAGTATGAGAGGGAACAAGAAGAATGATGAATCTTGCCCTTAATTTTGGGTCCTCCTTCCGTACTTGAGGCCAGTCTTTCGGGATGAGTTGTGTGATACTGATTGAGGTACAATCGACTAGCATAAATTGTAGACCTGGAAAAAGAAAACCAAAAAATAACAATTTTGTTGATTCAAATATTGACAAAATAAAATTTTCCATTGAAATTAGAGCAGTAACATAATTTCTACATACTTTACAGCATAAAGTTCTAAATATTTCAATATTTATTTAGGTTTGCTTGGATGTGTTGTTTACTTTAACTACAGTAGGTTTAAAACCCACATGCATGAACATTTTCACGGGCTGTAGGGTTGTCTTCACCTGGCATTGTCAGATAAATTCAGATACATATGAGGCACCTCTTCCCACAAGTAAAAAGCAGCCTAGTGACAAATAAAATATAAGAGTAATCTACACTAAAATGTACTTCTCTAAACATTTTAAGTGAGAAACCAACAACGCAGCAACAGAAAAATAAATCACACTTGATCAGCACCGCTTCATTTGACATTCTTATCTGTGTTTTATGAGCCTGTAAGATCCTGCTGACTGAAATATGACTTTTCAAATCTGGAATGGTGATGCTCCGGTCAGTCGCTGTATTAACCCTGTCCCATATTACATGGAAGGTTCTGAATGGGGGGAGGGGGGTACTTAACATATTGGTCAGAGCAAATAAAACATGAACTTGTAGATTTGTCAGATTCTATATCTAGGGTTGCCCATGCTGCAAAAACAAATTTATGTTCTGTTGAACGAGAATTTAAGACATGCACTCACCCTGCAGATTTAATCTGGCTCCAGAAGCTGAGGGTTTTATATACATAGAGTTTGCCTTGTCCTGCTAAGGTGGTGAAAATGTCCTGCTCCAACCTGATGGTCTCTGCTCGGTGCCAGCCATTGGTTGGCTCATCTCTGCAAGAGACAGATAATCAGTTTATAATAGTGAGTTACAAATCAGTGCCAAGATCCATCACTCTGGAAAATACATTT
The DNA here is from genome assembly GCA_013358685.1 of Antennarius maculatus. Taxonomy (NCBI): domain Eukaryota; kingdom Metazoa; phylum Chordata; class Actinopteri; order Lophiiformes; family Antennariidae; genus Antennarius; species Antennarius maculatus. Next base: position 12,713,333 of record CM023618.1, read on the forward strand.
AAACATACTCATTTAAAAGCTATTTTTAACCATTTGTAATTTTCATGTAATGAAAATTAAAATATACAGTGTAAAAGAATTTTTGCAGAGGGCACTGTGTCAATAAAGAAATGGATTCATATTACTTTCTCTTTACTACATTTGCAAGCTTTTACACATTTCTAAAATCCACAGATAAAATCAACTTTCTAAAAATTATGTCTTTCTTAAAGCCTTTCTTAAAAAGATAAATTTAGCATCCTACGATACAGCCCCTAGAATAAAATTAGGGCAGTGAATTAAAATTCATCACTGTTGCCAACTTTGATGGTGTCAGAGCTGGGCTGAAACCAAAGCTGATTAGCTAGCAGTGATCCAAAACTTAAGTAGGAGAGTCTATGTGTTCCATATTAATCAGGTTCTCTGGCATAGTGCATTGAAAGAGTCCCAAGATGAAACAGAGTGTTAAATATTGATGAAAAGAATATTTTAAGGGATAGCACCTATAATCGAACTTTTACCATAAAGGAGGGGTGTGCTTGGAGGCAAACTACTTCCCGAGAGATTTTGCCGGATAAGCTTTCTGATTGTTATCAAGTATCTCAGACAAGCTCAACAATTTTGCTGATTCAGCTCCCTTTTTGATTTAAGTATTATTGATTTTCGGAGGTAAATTATGCAAAACATGGTTTGACCTCTCGTAATATATTTCAGATGTCAACAGAGTGCAAATGTTAGATCTAACACACCACGGTGAACACGTTAAAAAGAGTGTCAGATTTCCAAGAATGTTAAAGAATGAATGTATTTATTGATCCATGGTGAAATTATAGCTTCTGTGGGCAACCAGCGTGCAGCAAGTCTACATTAATATATATCAAGAAGATGAATAGACCTTTGCAAAATGCAGGATGCAGTGTTTGACACTTTGGAGGGCAAGCTGTAAAAAGGGTTGATTTCTCTGGACAAAATCCAAGTCTACAACTAGACAAAGGTGAAGAGAGGGAAAGATTTTTCTCCTACAAATATGCATATCTCAAATTACTTCTGTATGCTCAAAAAATAAAAACATAAAAACATGAAAAAAGTTTAACATTTTAGGAAAGTTGTTTGTGAGTCAGAGCAAGGTGAGAAGACAAATTCCACTCCTGTATCTTTCCATTGATATCGTCACCAGACGCCAGTGTGCTTAAATAAGCACAAGGAAAAAGGGGGACAACCTAGCTCTGTTCAAAGGTAAGAAGTGTTCAAGTGTAGAAACAACAATAAGTTATGATTATTTCCTTAGTCTGACAAGTTACAAAACAACCAATATTGTTGCTTAAAATAGCAGTGCAAAAGTAAAGTTCAAGTACAGCTTATAAACTTTGTATAAAATAAACAATATACCGGTAATGTCAATCAATGAACTACAGAGGTCCTGGTGAGTGGAAATGGTAAATTCTACAAATGGGAGCTATGCATTCCCCTCTCTTTGCACTCTTTGTACTAAATTGAGCTAATATAAATCAGCTGTCTACTGGCTGGAAACTTCATGTCAACCCATAAATTGTAGGTGACATTAACATTCTTGTGTGAATCCATGAAAAAATTTAAACGACAATATTTTACATTTATATTTTATACCAAAAGACACACCGATAAAAAGAGAAAATCATCAAGCATTTGCAAAAAGAGAGGTGCAAAAATTGGCAGGAACAAGTTACAGGCAACATTCACCAAGCATCCGATGCAATCAGGGGTTACCTGTTCACATTTCACATCAAACACTATGTGCTCTCTAACTACACCGTGCAGCCCAGATGTACCAACTTACCCATCATATGGATATCTGATGATTGGGCAAGCAAACAGAAATCATGGAAGGAAGGATAGGGGAAAGGGGAAAAGACAAATGAAGAGAACCAAAAGAAATGGAATAAATGGTTTTCACATGTCTTCTCACAAACAGACGCCCATTAACAAGCATTCCTACTCACAACAACATGTCCTGTTGATTTTTCTGAAAGACGGTCCCAATGTGCTGAAAGATGCGTGCGTTAAACAGGTATATGCCACAGTTTATGATGTCGCTCACGAACGTGCTTGGCTTTTCCACATAATGCAAGACCTGAAAAAAAATAAAGCATCAGTTCTGATTTCAAGGTAAATAGTGATTGATGAGAGACTATTTGGGGAAATAAGGCAGGAGATTTAAATACCTCATTTGTTTCCTCGTTTTCGACAATACAGCCATAATTCATGGATTGTTGTCTGTTGGACTGAAGATAAAGATAACAGGAAAATTTAGGACACAGCAAATTATGGCATCATTTTCTTTGCTGAAAGCTAAAGACAAATAAAAGGGCACATGCAAACTTCTTTTGGAATTTTACTTAAATTTTGCTACATATTTCAATTTCTGAAAGGTGATACAAAGTGTCAATAATGAAATTTCACCGTTGTTCCAAGTATAACAAAGCTGCTTGGTTCTCCATGTTCCTTCTGGAAGCTGAGCATCTCTGTGAGAGGAAAAGCTGCGCAGACATCAGCATTCATTACAAAAAAAGCTTCTGGATTGCCAGAGACAATCTGATCTCTGAAGTGATAGATGCCCCCTCCGGTGCCCAGAGCTGCGTATTCCTGCAGATACCTGCAGTGGAGAGGCAAGAAAAATAGCATGCATGCAGTCACTCACTAGCGGTAACGCATCACAGCAGGAAACATGCTACCATTCCTACCTAAAAGTAAAATTTATCAAAACAGAGAGAAGGATACATGTAATTCTCTATATTTTCAAATTACATTCTAACCCTTCTAATATTTTTGACATTAGGTGAGGTGTATTAACTGCATGTCACAAGATCAACATGTTCATCAAGTAACTATATGCACTGCCTTTGTTCAGCTAAGACCTCTGATTTTTACCTGACTGAAATCTTGAACTCATGCTGTGCATTGAACATGAATCTGGTCAGTTCTTCATTTGGCTGATAAAAGCCGATGAGCAAAATCTCCTTCAAATTTGGTACCTTGCAAGACAAAACATTGTCATTATTGGACTAATTTATCCCAAAGCAAAGCAGATGGAAGGAAGTGATATGCACATGATTGGAACTGGAAGGACAGGTTCGTCTTCAAGTTGAGGATTCACAAGATGCTATGCAGGGCCGGAACTGATAATACCATTATTTAATAAATTAAAATGAACATTAATAACAACCAAAGTCCAAAGTAATTGTACACTAACTATATTTCACCCTGTGTTTTTAATTATCGATGCTGAGACAACATGATGGGCAGAACGACTAGTATTGTGATAACAGGCACCTTAGCACATGCTTCAATGTGATGCTGCAGCATTGGAACGCCAGCTATTGGGAACAATGGTTTGGGAACTTCAAACGACAGCGGCCTAAACCTTGTGCCTATAAAAGGAAAATATATAATTATTTGCAAATAACACTGCAATACTGATACATTTTCTTCATGTTTCTTGGTTAATCAAAACGTATCACGGTTCTTAACTACACGACGTGTGGAGTTCGGTTATCACTCGTGTAAACTGTTTTCGGAAGTTTGGTGTCCAATTGTGTTTTTATGTAAGAATGTGCTGAATAAATAAATATTATTTGACTTGGCTTTACAGGCATGACAGTGTACAGCAACGTATTTGAGGTTGGGAAATTAATTAAATATGTAAGACACCATAATAAGCCTAAAATCTCCTATACTGTTATTAAAAACCCGAACTTATTTCTGTCGTGAATATGCCAGGAACATTTTTAGCATTGAGTGTCGTTACGTAAAGGTTAGACTAACCATAGCATTGTTGTGACGTGTGAAGTAATGTGCTCAAACTGGTTTTGTTTGTTTCAGTTGTTGTTACATGTTGTTATATTGTGCTTCCTTCAGAAATGCATATATACAGCCATTCGTTTGAATGATATTGTCCTCTTACGCCACGTCAGTGTTATCCACGAAGCTCAGCAGGTTTGTGGAAAGTATGTTAGCGTTCGCGATTTAGCTTAGCTTTATCCGACTGACTTGGAAAACCCGACGAGGATGGGATTCATTCCTACCTTTCTGTGCGCCCCCAATTAAAATCACCGCCTTCAACATCTTGACCAAGAAGCCGTAATACTGTAAGTAAATACACGTGAAAGTACAGTATCCCGTTGTCGGTTGAAGTTCCTAATCTTACTATGGTGACGCCATGACCCATCCTACCATTCTTCTGATTGGTTATGCATCGTCTTTGTCATAACTACAACCAATCAAATGTCCATACGTAATTAAACTAACACGTGAACTTGCATATACGAGCCAATCATACGAAGCAAAGGGTGGGCCATGTCGTCAGGGTAGTAGAATGTAAATTTTGCCATCGCTCAACAATACTTCGGCATTGACGTCCCACTGGTGACGTTTACGTCATTGAAAAAGAAGCAGCGTGGAGCCAGCAAGCAGTACAGCAGAGGTGGTTAAAGATGTTATACACAAGACATCCATCCTTTGGTCTTGTGTAATTCATGCAGCCCTATGCAGGGACACTGGGTTGTATGAAATTGTATTCTGGGTAATTATATCAAATATTAAAGGAATTTGATTTCATCATAATAATTGATTACATTTAAGATTACAAAAAACATTTAACAATTCCTTGGTACTGAAATGATCACAAGAAGTTTAAGGATATCATCAAATGCTTAGTCAACCATTACATGATTTGATTTACAAAAGATATACATCATATAAATAAAGCATTTCAGACAATGTGATAAAACGGGAACACAAATATTCATTGTTCTAGACAACAATAATTGTGCTTGAATTTTGTTCACATTGAGGCAGCAGTTTTTGGTCCTAGTAGTTATAAACATTGATACTGTACATTTTTGGAATTATTCAGTCTGTGTAAACCTGGTGCATTACTGATTACAGAGATATCAATCTTCATAGAAGATCAAACAGTGCTGATGTGTTTCCTTTATCTCTAAGTATCCCTGCAATTCAATTATAAAGACACAGCCTGCACTTGCACATGTGAAATAGAAGAAAATTCAGTTCACCTGTTTTTTTCTGTTAGTGTATAATGTACATATGCATAAAATAGATTATACTTGTATTTGAGCTGCATGAAGCCATGGCACTAGTAAAAAACAACTGTCAATTTTGAGCACTCATAAAGACAACAAATGACATACAGCTCAGTTCAAAATCTCATTAAAACATAACCTGAAGTAAAACAGTTTGTTATGTAGAGCTTTTCAGAACTCATATGCAAATACAGTGCGATTTTGCATTGCGCAACAGAATAACACTTTAGTCAACAATCACCAAGGGACAAGCTGCTTTTGTACGAGTCTTCCTGCAGGAACAAGAGGAATCCAGTGAGCGTTCAAGTCTCTTAAGTTTAAAAGGTTTGAACACATACAAAAAAGCAAGAGAAACATGTATAGGAAGAAGACAGCTTTTATTACACCAAAATAACCTTCCTTCATTGCCAGGTCAAAGTACAGAACAATAAATTCTCCAGTATATTAGAAAATGTGTGCAATTTGCATTTGAAAAAAAGTCATCTATTTGGCTACATAAACAGTTTCTGATTTTTTAAATTATCATTAATAAAACAGTAGATATTTCATCACCATCTTACTCTTAAATATTACACACTTGAAGTGAAAACGAACTAAACATGATGTGTGGCCTAGATTGCTTGAATATCACACATTTATTTTAAATAATCTTCATTCTAATCATTTGGATATATGAGTGATTCTACAGGACGTTCCAGAACAATTAAGTCATGTCTCACACATTAAAAAGCTTCAAATCCTTCACTAACGTTCACATACTGTAACATCAAATGCGGAACAAGGGATTCAGATTTTTTTTTTAATTCTTAAAGGCACAAATAAGGGTGCTCTGACTCTTTACAGTGAGCCCCAGTCAGATAAGTTCTTGTTCTTTGTTCAGTTATTGATCAGATAAAGTTGTTGGACATAAAAAAGTAGAATAATTGGCTCATATTATTCTAGTCTAGCAGTGTTGTGTGTTCTCCAGATTGTGCTGATTTTAACCAAGTACCATCACTGCTGAAGATAATAAACAATGAACAAACATTCGCAATCAAAAACTTGAGACAAAAATATTACATGGACAGGTTAATTACTGTTAGTCAGCACTGTAAAAGTCAAACTGGCATACTCAATACAAGTATCAAACATTTAAAACAATTCAGTACTCACTTTGAAAACAAACCAAGCATTACTGCAAAAAAAAGAAACACACAAGGTAAATCAACCCCTGTACAGTGCAAACATTTTACCACTTTATATTTTAACACTCAAAACACCTAATTGTACCTACTTGTAAAATAACAGAAACCTACTTGTTGAACCTACATTGTTATCTTTTTTAAAGGGACAGTAAATGAATACTGCCTTGTTTGTCAACAAATAGCAACCAAAATACACCATATGTGGAGAGGAAATTGGCTTATTCATTTGTATAAATAACTACATTGTGATTATGCTCCGAGTGTTCTCTAATGTAGGCTGATCATTATCAAAACTTAAATAATGCAACTTGTTTTCTATAGAGGATCCCAGAGCTCCCATTAACATAGTTAACTAGTGCACAGTCCTCTGTTCACCAGTGTTCAGCTCACTTCTCCTCTTCCTGCACCTCCTACTATCGCCTGTTGAAGAGGTCTTTATGTTTTCTGAGCTCTTCTAGAACCCGGGCTCTGAACTGTGTCCAGTCTTCATCCTGGTACTGCTGGATGCCCAGGGACTGATGGAGTTCCGTGGAGTGACTTCGAAGGAAAGGGTTGTACTGCCTCTCTTCCCCAATAGTGGAGGGACTCTGAAAAAGACACATATTTTAAAGAATGTATCTACAAAAAATGTGCACACATTTCTATCTCGTGAACACAATGACTTACTTGTTGTGTTCTAGTTTAATTTAATTTAGTTTAAAAGAGGTGTGTGGGACACAGGCCAGTTTATAGTCATGATTATACCACCAAGAATACAGTCTGAAAATTCATCATCTGATGATCTTTGAAAGAAAAGTATATTAAAGACAGGTTTTAGTATTAATTTTTTAAAAATCAGTGTTTGACAACAGCAAGATTGTCTCTTTTTCATTTTTACAGCAACTTATTATTCTAGTTGTCCTACAAATAACTTTCTACCTTTACGGCAAATGTTTATTGTTTAGGCAGTGCTGCTAAAAATGAAACTATATGTATACATATTTGTTCATCACTGTATCTGTATCTGCCAAACAGAACAAAAGATCAACCTCAAAGTTTTTCCGAGATTGACTGCACTGTGTGCACTCTCTAACATTTTGTAAAACGTGTTGACAGAGGTGTGAAATTGCCTCTTGTATTATGCAGAAATACAAAAACAAAACCGAAACAGGCGACTCAGTGTGCATCTGCCTTTCTGCAGCTTCTATCAGAGATTGCACTGAAATTCGATGATGTGAGAGGAGAGCAAGCATCCTTTCAATGACAATGCACATGCTGTAGACATAAGCCTTTATTACCAGATTCTGGACAGTATGAATTCCTTCTGGGACGGAGTGCTTAACAGGCATAACAATGTGATGTATCATTCCTACCGTACACATCTTCTGGCCTCGCTGCTGCAGCACCCACTGATACTTGTCCCCCCTAGTAGTATTTCGTGGCTCTACCTGAGCAGCAAACAGCAGGTTGTCCTCTGCATACTCATGACCTGAGGGACAGCCATTTAACACAAAAATAAAATATGTCCACATGCATATACACAATTAAAAGCTGTACAGTTCTCTGACAACTGGGAAGGGTTTCTTACCTGGCCATAATAACGTGTCATCACTTAAGGAGGCGACCATGTCGAGAGATGACAGCATGGTTGTGGCACTGCCTTCAAACATCCTTCCTGGAAAAACAAAAACTGATTTCCTAATTCAAATAATTAAAAGCATTTCATAGGTTACCTGGTCTGCATTTAAAGGCATTGCTTTTAATTGCGTCTGTGAATTGCATTAAAAATTGGCAATTGAAATGTGAAATGGCAGGAAATTCTTTATAAAATAGTCCTAATGAATTCATTGGGTGCTTTTTATTATGCTAACTAACTCTTCTGTGTGTCTCATCTTCTCCTGTGACCCAGAACACATTTCCTTTTAACTATAATGGAGAATATGGAACAACGAGAAAGGGCTTTGGGGGGAGGAAAATTCATTTCACTCACTCACGTCTTCTCCTTGCATCTTTTACATCCTCATTGGAAGGAGCTATGATGCAAAGAAGAGACATGAGTACCTGAAATAAAGACACACGTTTGCATAACGGAAAGCCTCCGAAAGCTCCTTGCTATTATTCAGTAGCTAATTTGTGATTCCACATCAGACACACCAAAGATATCTCTGGTGTCCTGTATGTCCTGTGCCTCATTAGCAACAAGGAGAAATACAAACTGATCTAAGAAAGTTGTTTGTGATTATTCCTATGAATTATGTTGCGCTATATCTCACCACATCCTGAAAGGAACACCAGGTCACCAGAAAAGAGGCTGGAGGGGCCGCCGATCGACGGACCATCCAGGAGGTAGATCATATGGCCCACTGTGTGTCCAGGAGTGAAGAGGGCCTTAAAATGAATCCGGCCAAATGTTATCGAGTCCATGTGGGAAAGAGGGCTGGAACACGGAAAAGAAAGCTGGAATCATCACAAAACACAGTTGTTCCCCTCTGTGCAGCAGTCAAATTGTAGCTTTCATTCATGGCTATCCAGAGTCATAGAATATAAGTAAGACAGATTTTTTCAAAGTGACCCAAATCTGATTTTCTTTTGACAATATGTGACAAGTTAGTGGAAAAACGGGAAAGGAGTATACCTAGTAAATTTCAGAAGTTTAACCATTTATATGATTCATCGTAAAAACAGATGAAACTAAACTCTCATATACTGTAAACACAATATCTCGATAACATAAAAAATTATACTTCTCTGAAATAATTTGTCTATCTGGCTATCCATTTATCAAAAGCTATCCATGTATCTTTAGCTATCTCTCTACCTCTCAATAATCTATCTTGCTATCTTTCCCTATCGAGACCTCCATTCTCAACCTCCCGGACAAGAACACTTTTCCAAAGCATGATAATTAACTGAAGTTCAGCTGCTTTGAGAGCTGGCAAAGGGAACTTGTCAGGACTCAGTACACTCGGATTGATAGTGTGGTAGAACTTATGTTGTGCTGCACAGGTTGGGACTTACTGTGTGAGGCCAGGAATGTTATCAACTGCACTTCCATAAACTCTGCATGAGCTATGAAACCTTCTCAGCTCTTTGTTCCCACCGCTGTGATCCCTGCAAAGAGAAGAGATTTGTAGCATTGACAAAATTCAGAAAAGTGTGTACGTACTTGCTTCAACCTTCAAACGATGCTAACTAGCTATTTTCTATGGCACTGTCTTAGTCCTCATAGTGGGGAGGTGATCTAATATAAAGAGCATACCATAGAAAATAACTAGTTAGCATTGTTTGAAGGCTGAAGCAAGTACACATTTTTCTTTATTTAAGATCAAGTCTGCATGGGGAAATTTAAAACGAGTGAATAACGTTAAAGAGAATGAGAGTGTTTCAGTAAGATCTGATACACTAATTTTAATCCATATATTTAGCCCCATAAGTTTCTGTTTTAAAGCATAAGGGGAGAAAAACACAGTAATGATTAAACATACAGTATGTGAAATCTGTGTAACTCACCAGTGCTTGTGTGTACAGAGGATCGCTTCTAATGTGACTCCCTCTTCCCTCAAAACAGCCTATGGTAATTAAAACAATAAGGTAATTAAAACCTTCAATATAAAACAGTATGTCAGCAGAACCTTATTGTAAAGATCATTGAGCTGCAAAATGTATCAAATTGTTTGACACTAGGAAATTAATTTTGTGTTTAAAGTTAAAATCAATGGTGAACAGGAAAGATCATTTTTTGCATGACAACAGATCTGAAAGTTGCTTAAAATCACACAATGCTTTTAAGTAATATACATATATTATATAACTGATATTATAGGTTGTCACCTGCACTTTTTCCGGATCTGAAGGGTCTACAACAACTGCAATGCTGGAGGCCGTGTCAATTATAAGATAGCTATAGTTGTCAGATAGCACTGAGATGGGAATTATTTTGATACCTGTGGGTAGAAAAAGAGTTAAAATGACAATAATATGTTAAATATGTTTTTACTGAACTTTCTCTTTTAGAATGATAGAAATACACACAATAAAAATGTGGTTGCATAATTGTTTGCCATTGTTCATTTTCTAAACAAAAACAAACCATGAACAATTATAAAAATATTATGAATAGTGCCACATTTCTTTTTCCCAGCATTGTAGATACTGTACTTTACAAACAACACTGGTAATTGTGAGACACAAAGCCTTTCCTTAATTTTAGGTTTTAGGAGAAAAACATTGGGACTATCCCACGAAAACAAATCTGTGAAGGCTGGCACAGTCTTTTCCCATCTGACTGTGAGACTATGCTCTAATGAGAGGTAATATTCATGGGAATTAATAATTTAGAAACTGTATTCGCAAATAAAGGTAGCACTTCATGTTCAAAATGAAATTTGACACAAAAAGTAGATAAATATTCAAGGATTGAAGAATGTTTCTTTCAACTCTATATTTTCCATTATTTAGCACCAAGAAATAAAACCATCCAAAAGAGTATTTGTGTTGGTCAAACCATAACTGAAAAGTTCTGTTTACCATTAACCTCCATCGGCTGAGATGTAGAATGCCCAGCAGGAAAACGTTCCCGTGCTTTTCTCATCTGCCTCTTGTAGTAAATGTAGCCAAGACTGGTTCTTGTGTACAGTGTGTACCTATGAAACAAATAAACAAATAAATAAGAAGGGCTTTATGCTTCAACCGCCATGTTATCGTAATCTCTCAAATGACATGTAGGTCATAGCATTGCCAAACTCCAAAACAAGACACATTAAAATTCAAATCACATCATGTGGTGCCTTGTGCTAATGATGCACTTATTTAAATCTACATTTCTTCTTGCTCCAACAGCGTGTATTAAACATACAGTACATGAGACGTGTGGGTGCTGAATTAAAATCGAATTTTACCCCAAGATTTCTAGATCTTTTTTCGACTTCCAAATAAAATGGCGTTAAAACACAGTCCGTAGAGATAGTGTCTTACTGGGAATGTCTAGATGTCAGTATGCTACGCTAACTTCGATCACCGCGGTATCAACCAAATCTTGTTCAATGAAGGAAGGTCATATTTTACTCACGCAATCCGGAACAACGGCTTCTCTGTCCGGGCCATTAGTCTGCTAAACAAACGCTTCCAAAATACTTTCCCTCTGCGCCTATATTGAACGTAGAAACATAAGAAACACAAGAAAGATGCGACTGAAACTAGGGTTACAGTCCACTCAGGAAGCCCCATAGCGTCTGAGCTGAACGTCATGACGTCACTGACGCACAGATTCCGGAAGAGAGACAAAATACAGAACACGTACAGTAAAATACAGCGGTACAGAATGTAGAATGATATATTATCTGAAATGTCTTAGACTATCCAGATGTTTTGTTTCGTTTTGTTTTTTTGTAATTTATGACCTGAGCAATACCAAATTCCAAATAAATTTGGACACTGTAGAATATAAATCTAAAGCGTTCCTTTATAATAATCTTTAACGCATGCTCAATTGTGAACAGTACAAACAAAATATTCAATGTCTTACTTAATATTTTGCAACCCTGTCTTGTGCAAATGGTTGCATATTTTGAATTTTTGCCAGAACAGCAACAAGTTCAAACTTGGGAATGAATGCAAGAAAGGGAGAGTTGTGGAATGTTCAAATGCAGGTGATGCCATTATGATAGATTGGGTATGGAAAGGTAATTTTCAAATGACAAATGATGATGAAGGACGAATTCAAATGTCATTCATAAGCAATGAGGGATCTTCACCAGCACACAGCTGAATATCATTTTAGTTCTCCATTATGGATAGCAATTTCCTCAGAATCTATAAAACAAGTGAATGCCCATGAAATCTGATTTGAACTTTTGAAAGTTGCTGCAGTTACTCAAACACACATTTGAAGTAAGTCTATCCTTGAAGTTGATTACGAATCCAAGTTATTTTCCCATTAATCTCAGCATAGGAGGTTGTCGGCGAGTGCAGTCAAGAAAGACTTCCACTTCCAGCTCAACTCTGCACTTCACTTCAACTCCCAGTGATTGTCAAGAGGACCACTGCAATGCTGCTTTTGGTAATAACTAGGGGAGGTCACCAATTTTAATTAACTAATTTTCAAAATATTTTTATATTAAGCTTGTTCAAGTTTAGAGCTACTCTTTTGGTTTGAGGTCAATAAAGATACTATAGTAAGTTCAATATGTAAAAAATAAATGTTATAATAGCAATCTGTCCTTTTTCTTAAATCTTCTCGGGGAAAATGACTTCCACTGATTGTTGCAGGCAGAATGGAGGTGGAATTCAGTCCAACTTACATACAAGTGTTTGTATCTTAAATGACACATTGATTGCCTTTTTCCAATTCTTGACAAAACCGTTGACAAATTCCTCCTGAGATTTCTACCAAACACTCTGTAAGCAAACAGAAAGTAGCATTTGTTCTTGGTGAGTACTTTAGCCATCTAAGACTCTGGAACCATTTTGTCTGGAAGGCTTTTTGTGTGAACCAAACTCATCTTTAGATACTGAGAAGCAATAACTGTTCAAAATCTCGGTCTTTCCTTCCTATATCAAAACAAGCATCTCCAGATCCCACTGCTGTGGCTTGGTGGCCTGAACGCTGATCTGTGTCTCTTCTTCAAATGACTTAATGGTATGCTCTTTCATCACTCAGGGACTGTTCTCTTTGTATTGTGGAAATAAACACATGGCACTTGTTTTAATGAGATCATGGATTTTAAACAAATTGCATATAGTGTTTTAATAAGTGAAATGACCGAAGGTGCTGTTACCCCATTCCAGCTGAGTTCTATCATGTTTATTGTCATGATGAACAACATCAAAAAGGTCTATATCCATCCACAGTCACAACCGCAAAATCAGATTACCCAAAAACAAGATGAATCCCAGACATTTCAGCTTCTTGAAAATAAAGCAATTAAATTCTCCTGAATGCATTCTAAATATTAATAGTAAAATCTGTGAACTTCACCTTTTATTCATGCTGTTAGGGTTTGTTTGAGTCTAGACCCCCAAGGAGTAGAGACTGATAAAAGTGGAAAAAATCAACAGTTTATTGTTCAGGCTGAAAACACAAGTGAGCAAGGGGAACAAAAGCAGCAAAGCAAAAAACAGGACAAAAATCCACAAACTAGAAAGAAGGACAAGCAACAGAGAGATCACTAGGAACACTAACATCATATAAACAGGACAGAATAATCTGGCACCCTCTTAGGGGAAGACCAGGCCTTTTGAGTAGAGGGTGATGAGCAGAGTGGGAACTGGTGTGCCTTGTTGGCTGCGAGGAGCCAGCCACACCCTCTGCCACAGCCTGACCTGTCAGGAGACAACGAGCTAAACACAAAAACAGACCTGCCAAGCATACAAAAAGAACAGAACCATGACACATGCATTATTTAAAGATTTTGTGAAAAGTTCTCAACACTAAACGAAAGGCTTTGAATAAAAAACATAACAAGGAGAGTTTTTTTTTTTTTTATAGGGTAGGGGGGGGGGGGTTACCAAGCAAGAAGAGAGCCAGTGTCTCGAGCCTCCAAACTATGAATAATGAATAAGTTGAGCTGCAGCCATTGAAAAATCCAGTGGTGAACTTGTCTCTCCACCTCAACCTGTATTATCCTTGTTCAGGTTGAATATTTGCAATCAGCTTTCACCTCTTCACTTCTGAACACCTTAGCTAAGCTATGAGCTATGTTTACTTCCAGAAGACCTTGGACCCTGACGCTGAGGGAACAGCTCTGCTGCTGAATCTGCATAAGAAAAAAAAAATTGAATGCTTTTACTCTTATTGTCATGGGTTGTAACTATAAATTTTAGGAGTTCTAATTTCCAGGCTTTCTCTTGCTGTGTATGCTATTTTTATTATATGATTTAAATTAATACCACCTTAATTTGAGGGATAAGGATGTCAATATAGAAATTACTACTATTACTTTTAATTACTTTTAATTAACTTACCAACTCCTAACATTCTGAAGGAGGCTAGTTTACATTATATTAATTTAAAATGAGACAAAACAGAGTAGGTTTTGGTATTTAATATTGGGGATAACGAAAATAAATTTATCAATTAAGTAAATTCCCATAAGGAAAAAGATTTTGAATAACTGATTATAAAGGGAACAGTCATAGCATTCATATTCCTTACCAGCAATAGAGTCTGTGGTTTCTTTCATTATTTTGAACAGGAGCTGGAGCAACAGGAGCTTCTACCTTTTCTGAGTCTGGGACAGTGTGAGTTTCAGTGAACGTGTCGTATTACAAAGACGGCATCCTTCTTTGTAGCACGTCTGCAAAGCACCAAGGAGACAAGGGACTGAAGGGCACTGTGCTACCATCTGAGGCTAAAGCCCCAAGGTAAGTGAAATATATTTCCTTCTGTTTGTGTCCTGTTTATTTTTCTGTTTAAATTATTCAATCAGATTATCCTTTGTGCCTTTGTCTCTTAGACCTTTCCATTGAGTTTTTCATATGATGTAGTGACATGATATATATGCATGCCAGACAATACACAAACCTTGGATTGTTTTCTTGTTACAAGGCGGTTTTAATTGTGTTATAGATTGTATACATTAATGTGACAAAAAAAGTGTAAGTACATTTGAATTAATTGCATGCATTTCATAAAATGCTGACATAAACAGCTGTTGATCACATACATGTTTACTCACTGCAAGAAGATGACTTCCAAAAACGAAAATCCACCCCCCTATGAGGATGCACTGCACCACCCTAAATATGTAAACAGCCCCCACCACCTTCAAAATGGATCCCCACTGCCACCACCTCCGTCTTACACTCCCAGTCCTGCCACGGGTCCCGGCCAGCCTGGCTACTGGGATCAGGAGGGTGTCTACCCACAAGTTGGGATGTGGGCAGCTCCTGGCTTGTCTCCAGCTGGGGTTCCCACCACTGTACCCACTCTGTCTGCTGGAGTTCCTACATCCAGTCCAGGTTTTGATGAAGTGATTCTTCATATACTGTAATCATATTCTGACCTGCATTTAAAGCACCAGTAGTTATGGACTGTAATTGCTTTCTACTCTCAAATCTGCAGGGGACACAGATGATTTTATGAACACCCAGTGGGAAAACACATCTGTTCGGCACGCCTTCATCAGAAAGGCAAGGATGTTTTCTATTCATTCTGTCACGCAGAGACGTTTTATGCTGTGAAGTTTCATGCTGTTCACAGTTCCAGTGATCATCCTGTTGTGGTCAACTATACAGTATAGCCACAAAAAGGTTTTCCCCTTCCTTGTGACTTTAACGGCTTTGTTTTGTGTTTGTTGGCAGGTTTACTTAATTTTAGCAGCACAACTTGCTGTCACCTTTTCAGTTGTTGCTGTCTTTACATTTGTGTAAGTTCTCCTGTCTATCCCACCATGATATGGTATCACTGCCTCATTGTTTAATGCAGTGGATGGAGGGTGAGGATCAGTTTTGTGATATGTTATGTCTGTGCTTTCCTAGTGACCCAGTAAGGCTGTTTGTCATCAAATACCCTGGTATCTACTGGGCCTCTTTGTAAGTTCCACCTCAGAAAGATTAAATGAATAAATGGAACATTTAAGAGAAGCACCCATCAATCAGTTATGGTATCACATCTGCTATTTTCAAGTCATAAGAATGATAGCTATGTTAAATACAATAATAAATGAGTCATTCATCTCTCCATAGTGGGGTTTATTTTGTCGTTTACTGCATTCTCGTTTGCTGCAAAGAGCTGAGGTAAGCAAGATCTCAGCCTGCATTACTAAGTCATGGAATAGTTTTCATGTCATTAATATTCCATATTTCTCTAACATCACTAACAACTTATGAGAATTCTGTTTGAAATTAAATATTAATTTTATATTTATGTTTTAGGAGGCGTTTCCCATGCAATCTTGTGCTTCTTGGAGTATTTGTAAGTCTTGGTTCGGTAAAAAGTCAGTATCAATTATGGTTCACCACCAGATCAATACGGAAAATTAAGAACACATTATAAGTGACATTTCAAAAAACGTTTTATGTCACATTGACCTCATGTTTTTTTCTTGCAGACGCTTGCCTTGTCTTACATGTGCGGGGCAGTTTCAAGGTTTGGTTTTGACTTTGGTTTTGAAAGTAAAGCAATTGCAGAATACAGTGTATGATACCGATGAATTGCACCCTCTCTATTATTCTTATGTTATATCAATATGTATTTCTTACAGCTACTATGAAACAAAGGCAGTATTTATCGCCATGGGAATAACAGCAGTTGTTTGTATAGCTGTCACAATCTTCTGCTTCCAAACCAAGGTACAGTATGTGAAGATGTAAAGTGTCTCTTTAGCTCTGAGGATGTCTTTGTTGCCAGTGTAAAAGAACGCCTTTGTTTCACATTACGACAGGGCATTGAGATTGTTTAAATATTCATGATGATTAGTGATAAGATGCGAATCCTGGTTTTTCTGTATGATGCAACAAAACATGTTTTCTTACAAGCTGAAACAGCTCCATGTACAGTATATTCCCCTCCCTTTCTGCTTAACTGATCTTATGCATTCTTTCTGATGGTTTGGAGCATATCAACTTTGTTTTCACCCTATTAATAAGTTGCTTCTCCACACAGGTGGACTTCACCTCCTGCGGGGGATTTTTCAGCATCGCTGCTGTTCTGCTCATGATCATTGGAATCGTTACAGCTGTTGTCCTTTCCTACAGATATGTGAGGACTCTTGCTCCAAGTCCTTAATTCCCTCTCCTCCTATTTATCAGTGCAACAAGAAGCAGCACAGCAGGGTGTATGTGTGCGACTGATTTGACATTTGTCAGATGTCTTTCCTGTGTCACTCCACAGGTCCCTTGGTTGCACATGCTCTACGCTGCAATTGGAGCCTTCATTTACACTTTGGTGAGTTTAATCTCGAGTTGAAGAGAGAATTTGAGTTGAGCAAAGCATAGTCTTCACTTATTCCATTATGTATCGCAACGTCCAGTTAATTGAAAGTTATGCAACATTTAACGATGTGCCTCAATATTAAATTCGAACACTTTTACAACAAATTATTCAAAAGGTTATACCTATAAATTATACATCTGCTAACATTCCCATCTACTATGCTCAAGTTAAATTATAGATCTGAAAATATTGTGTTCTCTAACATTTGAGGAATGACAGCAGACTAATTTGCTATATCTTTGGTTTTAGTTTTTAGTGTACAACACCCAGCTCCTGATAGGAAAGGGGGAGCTGGCAATCAGCCCAGAAGAGTACATCTATGGAGCGCTGTCTCTCTACAGTGATGTTATTCACATCTTCTTCTTCATCCTTGAAGTCAGTGGAGCTGACTAAGTCCACACCTTTCTTTTTATGTCATGAAACATAACGCTTTGTGCACAAGTATTATTTAGAGACATTTTAGCATTGATCGCTGGTGATGAAACATCCAAGCAATGCAAATGACTACACACAGGTTTATTTTTCTCATCTGCAATACTAGGGCACTTTGATTTTTTTTTTTGCACTGAATGAAACAGAACAATAAACATACTGTCTGTAAACAGCGGAATGTCAACTTTTCCGTATAAATTGTTATTTAATAATTGCCGTTGTTTCATCATTGATATTTGAAATCAAAAGCACTGCACAAACAAAATAAATCATACAAAAAAAGATAAAATGGTGGTTTTATTTTCGATTTGGTACAAAATCTGTGGAGTTACAGTTACAAACTATGATCATTAGTCCTTAGTGCTGGTATTAGGAGGGACACAGAATGTACTTTTATAACATGTCCATATAAAAAAACTCAGGCAATAAAACACAGATTAGGAGTACACAGCACATTCTTTAAATCGCTGGCCAACTCCTTTTCTTTTGTGCATCTGCGATTTGCTGTTGACCAATTATACCAATCAATAAAGTCCACCTTACCGCTCCCTTCTCTCTTACTGGTTAATTATAGTGGCACGTTTAGCATGATTAAGTGGCACTACATGATTTACCCGCTTCCATTCTTAATTACTATTGTTCCCCATCACCAAAAACAGTCTTGACATTCCACTGATGACTGTCCATGTAGTTGTGGGTTCAAGGTGTCAAGCGCTTCGGGTCACGTGGGAACATGGAGGTCTGACGCACGTTGTGGAGTCCAAGGTAGAGCATGCAGACTCGCTCAAGGCCTGGGAGGGATCACATTTAAAGTTACCCTGCATTTTCTCATGAAAAAATCTACAGGATATTTGATGTGCCCCCCAAAAAAGAGATGAATCCTTACCAATGCCTCCACCACCATGAGGGGGAGCTCCGTACCGGAAAGAGTCAATGTATGCCTTGATCTTCTCCAGGTCTGTAGCCATAATATGTATAGTTTAAAATGTTAGGGACTACTTTCTCTAAAAATTAACATTTCATTCATCAATCCAGTTCCCTGTGCTGTAGTCTAAGGTGAACACCAACAGAGGGAGACAGAAAGGCAGATCACTTCCCTTTAACAGAGCTGTCTGGCTGTGCTCTTACCAATCTGGTGATGGATGGCTCGTTCGGTCAGGAGTTCAGCATCGTGGACCCTCTGAGCTCCAGAAAGGATCTCCTCTCCCCTCATGAACATGTCATAAGAGTTGGAGTATTTCTAGACGAAAGTAAAGATAAAAGTGTCATATAATGACAGCCCAAACCAGCAGACAAAACTGTAAAGACATACGCATAAATGACTGAGAAAGTTTAGATCAACATGTGACTAAAGTCTGAAGATACAGCGGAAAATGTGACTCATGTTTTATTGGTTGAGGAGAGCATGTCCATCTAAACCAAGTTTTAAACATTTATATTCCAAAAAGACAACATATGGACAAAGAATAAATATAAGTGCAATGGTTATGCAGTGATCCTGCAAACATTTTACTATTCAAAAAATATCACACAATGAATAATTCAAATACTGAGAGCTCTGCACATGTGACAAAATTCACTGTAGTGTTTATCAGCCAATGAAACTTAAAGAGAAGGCTGATAACTATGTGGCTCATATGAAGCTGTTCTCTAGCCAAATGCAAGATTGACAGTAGATTGACCAAAAACCTCATTTGCAATTACAGTATTTACATAGCTTTTATTCCTGCACATTTCTTACTGTGCAGCTGATCACTACATATATTGTAAGTGTGTATGAGTAAGACTTACAGGGTTGTTTGGATCAGGCATCGTATAGAAGGGTCTCACAGCCAGCGGATACTTATCCAGCACATAGAAGTCAGTGTCATACTGAGAAAATGAAGAGTCGTTAATTTTCTTTAAGATGATTCTTTGGCACTCATTGATGAATCCTTTCTTCATATTGGTCGACTGTGGTTGTTGTAAAGTGCTTAACAAATAAAGTTGAATTGGATTGGATTAACCAACAAAAGGATTTCATAATGAGGCACTTCACAACATAAATTCAATGCTTTGCTCAAGTTCTACCAAAGATTAAACTGTTCTCCTTATCATTGTAACTCTCCTGGCAGTGAGAATCAGAAATGCTCACTGGGGCTCAGGTGGTTTGACCTGATAACTAGATCAACCCTGTATTTTGAAGGACTAATGAAAGTTTAAAACTAATTTAACACTGCAGTCAATATACATACTGGATTTTTTTTATACTCAAAGCAATTTTCTAATTTGTCAAGACATTTTTCTGCATATCTATATTTCAACATACCTTTTCCTTGACAAGACGACCAAGCAGCTTTTCATTGGGCGTACTAAGGAAAAACCAGACGTTACCTTTCAAACTAAGGACTGTACCATACTGTCACACTATTTACTTTCAACTTTCTAAAAGTCACTATATGGAAACTGGCTTCTCATCTTGGAGGTTCCATGCCAACTATTGACAAAGACTGGTTCTATGCAGATCTAGAATGTGCTATAAGAACTTAACTAGAACAACATTGATCACACAAATTACTTGAATCTTACCACAATGCTTTTAAGGGGTCTAATGTTTCACATCCTCTCTTTACTCAAATTTATTTCTATTATATAACAAATAGGAAACAGGGTGTGCAAAGTCTTCTGACCTGAGATCCTCTTCATCGCCCATTTCCACACCGGCCTCACGCAGCATTGCCACACCCTCAGTGTACTCCAGCCTCAGAGTGGGCTCCAGGAATTTAAAAGGCTCGCTGGGAAACTGCTTGTTAACCGTTTGGATTTCTGTCTGGAAGCTAAAAGACATGCAGTCATAAGAATCTTAAAGCAATATACAAAAACTAACTCCATAAAAGTAAAAGTACTTTGCCCGAAGGGTTGGACCATTACATTTTTACATAAATGGAGAAAATTCTATTAAGTCATGAGAAGAAAAGCCAAACGGTCCAACTGCCCATAGAAAGAGGAGCAGTGGTCATAAGTGGAAATTACCAATAGAGACATTTAAAATTTAAAAAGGGACTTCAAACTGCAGCTAGTTTGGTATAAAATCTAATGTGACCCAAGTCTATATGAGTTCCTCCCAAAGACATTTAGATAATTACATTTTCTCCTATGTGAAACTATCAGCCCAAAGTAAAGTCCTCTATTTTCCTAGAAATCTTACATCCCATTAGCCTATCAGCCAAATCTCCATAAATTTACATTTTCCATTCATATCAAGTGCTTACAGGACAAAAATCCATTGATACAAGTTCAGGCTACAAATGAGCACTGTGTGAGCAAAAGAAAAAAGAAAAAAGAAAAAAAAACTCTGGTGAAGTTATTTAAGTGTTATGTAAAATAAGGAACCCATTCCTGTTCTTTTATAACATATGCAGTACAGTAGTATATAATTTAAGACTACAGTACTGCACATCTAATACCTTGGACTCACCTCTATACTGCTTCTTATAAAAAATTGAGGCTTTGCTGGCTTCATGTTTTTTTTCCAGGGCTGGTTTTCAGCTCTCTGGACATACTGTACTGATTCACACCACTAGGAGGCAATAATGCCACATGACATTAATTTCTTGGAAATAACTGACTTAGCAGCCAAAGGCAGACAAGATTCACTATGAAAACTTCACATAGAAATACAATATTCTAACCGTCCTTTTTACCTCTACTAAATTCCCATTCTATAAACCATTCCTGTCAAAGTCAGTTATTTTGTGATGCAGAAAAACAAATTTTAAGCTTCTATTACATGCGATTTGGGTCCATTTTTGGAACAATCTTTACTTAAATCACTGGAAGTCTGAGTTCGACCACCATAAAAAACCACCAGTCACAATAATAATTTCAGCTCACTTGTCTCTCAGGCCCTTGAAGATCTGAACCATGGTGTCAGTGATGGAGTCAATCACTTCATGGTAATGGTAGTTGAAGGCCATCTCAATATCTAGACCCACAAACTCAGTCAAGTGACGATGAGTGTTGGAATCTTCCGCTCTAAAAACTGAAAAGCAGATTCAATGTGAGTATTAGCATCTACTGTAAGAATTGAAAAGTCCACAAAATTCATCTTTGTCTCACGAAAGTTCAAGGTGTTATATTATTATATTTGATATCTTTGACTGTAAATTATTTTGTAATCCACAAATCCACTGACAATGGTAGCCACGATTGTTTGCAGGTGCTTTTAAAAAGAATTAATGACATATTGAGACCTATATAAGATTAGCCAAAGGCATGCAGTGTGGTTGAACAGAAGAATTGGTCCTCTAGGCCTACTAATGAGACATCTTTGTGGTTTGGTCTCCAGACAGGTGGTGTTTGTAAAGGAAACAGGCATGATTAGTTGATTAAATGTTACTCCTTTCACTAGTCAGTAAAAGTAATATTATTCAGTTACAATAATTATTCCTACTGTCTTCATTATCCTCCTTCTCTCCCTTCTTCTGATCACATTTACTAAATCAATGTAAACATTGCTTTACAGCTGAATTATAAATGTTGCTGATGAATCCACTTAAAAGTGGCTCCTACTCAATATGCCATGTTATTTGGGCAAAGATTAATTTACAGATTAAATTGTGCTAACTGTAACATTTCTATTCATATTTTCATACTTCTGCAATGGACAAATAGTCTCAACTGTTCTTTGAAAATTATGGAAACCCTTTTTTTTTCTTTTTGGATGTTGTTGTTGATGTTCCAAAATTGATAAAAGTGAAGTCTACTGTAATAACATGTCTGGAAAAAAATAAACTGATTTAAAAAAAAAAAAAAGTCATTAGGAATATACTTCTTTTCTTCCATTCTTCTTTTCCTCCTAAGTGTAAGTCCGGAAAGTACAGTCTTGTGCAGCTGGTGCGCACACAAATAAAAAGTGACATCTATTTGTCTGAGCTTAACATTGGCCTGGAGTATCTGGCCATTCCAAGTGGACCTCTTTAGCAGGTTTCAGATGATGACCATAGCTTTAGAAGCTAAACAATGTGCTTCTGGCCCCTGACACTGTAAGGACAGCTGATTCCGCTTACTTGTTGGATTGGCACGTCTGTACGAGCAGTGGAAACACTGCTGCTAAAGTGATGACCTTAAGCTTGTGGGTTCCTCCACTGAAGCAAAAAGAAAGTCCTCAGTCTGCTCACTGGAACAAACAATGTCCATGCTTCTCCAAACGGTTTAGTTTACATCAGTGGAAAAATGCAATGCCTTAACATTTGTACACGAGCTCAAAAGGACGTTTTGTATTTCTGTTCTTCTGTAGCATACTGCATGCTTTCAATCAGATGGTGGCAGTGTTTGCTTTCCTAAAGAGCAGCAAGTTAGGTAAAACTCACAGTCGCGCCATAAATTTTTTAACAAGTCCCATTATGTCACTTACTAAGCTCTGCAGCCCCATGAAAACAATAGGAGGAGGTCTGTTGAAGTTTGCATTTAGAAGCATTTTAAAGCTTTCATTTAATATAATAATGTCTATAGTTTCCATGACACTCTTACCACATGTTTTATTTACCATGTATGAATGAAATATGTGGTGGGACAGACTGGAGGTATTTTTACCTGGACCCACACAGAAGACCTTCTCAAAGTCAGCACAAATGCACATCTGCTTGTAGAGCTGGGGAGACTGGGCCAGGTAGGCACTGGTTTTAAAGTAAGACACCGTGAAGACATTTGCCCCACCTTCACTGGCAGCTAGAAGTGGACAAAGACAATGTTGGATACAAAATTAGACTTTCTATCACCAGTAATGATAAAGTTTATTTTACCATTTTGTGTGAAAGTCCTAAGCAGACATTTATTTTTTTAACAACATGAATACGTTTTTTTTTACCAGCACTGGGTTAAAAGATTCAGTGTTTTATTTATAAAAAACAAACATGCAGTTTTTTTTTCCATTGAAAACAAAAAAGCCTCAAAACATTGACGTACACATGGGTGTGGCTGTGATACACACATCTGCAGTTCTCTTTTTGACACGTATGTCACATGGCATCATCTGATAGTTTCAGGTCTTCTATGATAGGGTGGAGATTCACACAAAACAAACTGTTCAATCTATGTGCTATGGGTGTTGGCAGACAAGAAAATGTGGTTTTGGTTTGGAAAAAAAAAAAAAGCACAAAGTGCAGATTTACAGTTGCCGCAAAAATAAGAGCGGGAGTTTTGAATTTGCTATGTGCCAGTCTGAGTTGATATCATTGGCTCTTCACGAAAAAAGGAAGCCGAGCATCAAAGATTTCGCAACAGTTTAAACGGTGGAGGCGTGTGGGAGGCTGGGGACTGAAGCTCTCCGTTGTAAGAAAAACAATCTTCACACATCGTTGTGAATAAAAATGATTAGAAATGGATGCTTTTAGATCCAATCCAGTTGTTACTGAGCATTTTCTCATTTCACCTCAGTGTTATCGGTTTTCACAAGTTAACCTGTATATTGGTGAAATTTCAGAAAATCAAATGACATTTCACATCTAATGTTAAGTCATGACCCCGCTGTAAAAGACACTTTATATAACACCATGCTCTGAATGTTACTGTGTGGATTTCTGTTCCATTTTCAGTAACACGGCATGAGGTCTTTCGGGAGCAAGCTTAAGAGACATCTCTGCTGTCGCATTAGATGTCCAGTGTGTAAATAGAGGAGCTGATGTGAGGGTAAGTCAATCATAAGTCCCAACAGGGTAGGATAAAATCCTTCTAAGTCTTTTGTTAAATCATAGCTGTGTGTGACCTTATCAGAAACACACTAAAACACAGACTGTGTGAACATCAACGGAATTCTCAATTCTTGATTTGAGTTGCCGTTTCAGAAAGTCCTGGACCGCACATACAGGGTGTGAACTGTACAACTGTCACATCTTGACTTACTGGAATAGGTGGTGACATGGAAACTAGGATGGCTCTCTGGAAACTGAAACATCTAATCAAAAATGTTTTAAAGCCTGCCAGTCCCAGGTTTCCCTTGGGCAAGGTCATTGCGACCGAGAATGTGTCTGTACCTGATATGATTTTTGGGGTCTGGATCTCCACAAAGCCCTTTTTAGTGAGGGTGTCCCTGAAGAGCTGGCACACACCGGACTGCAGGCGAAAGATGGCCTGGCTGGTGGTCGTCTTTGACACACAAACAAAGACACAGCCACATGCAGAGGCATTACAACATTTGGCGTGGCTAACAGCTCATGGTTACACAATTTTACTGTTCATGCAACTGCTCTCAACATGAAGGGAGAAACAACTATTTGCTGGCAAGTGTAAGGTGTTCATTCAGATGCATCTACAGCCCCAGGAACATTAAACCTGTCATTATGAATGTAAATGCTGACGCTAAGGCAATGAGAAAAACTGCTCAAGCTAAACCTGTGGATTATTGTAAAGCCCCCAAACCCCTAAAACTCCTAGTTAGTTTTAGGGAGTGTTCTCTTAGGCGTCGACGCACTCAGCTCAGGAGACCACAAAATTTCTATAGTTGAGCTTGGTTGCTTTTAAACTCTAGTTATTACACATCTCCATGAACCACAGACCTTACAATACAGGACACTGAGGTTTGTGGTAATTAAAAGGTTTAGTTTCTCTTTTTTTCAGTCTCTAGTACTTGTTCAGTCCTGAGTAAACCTGGTCTGTCTAACTGCTGGTAGAATGGAAAGGTGATAAAGTCTAAATAAGGGCAACTCATTAATCTGCAGACATTGCTTCAGGTCTGTCTGGCTGAAACTCTTCCAACATTACCAATCTCAATACTTTGCAAAACAGGTAGGAGAACAACAAAGGTTCTAATTTCAAAACACTTGAAGGAAAAAAATCTTTAAAGTGCAATGAATAAAATTAATCAAACTAACAGAATTTATGACTCATTTGTTTCGAGACTCATGTGTGTTTATTAAACTTACAAATCAACCAGTGTAAGTGAGTCAAATATAATGAAGCACTGATTGTTTACAGCATGTCTGCAGTGAGTAGTTTTCTATGATTAACTTTTGACACATCCTTGATGGTGTACCTGCAGTCAGGGGAGATTTGTAGTTCAGATCTATCACGATACAGATCTGAACGTCATTTTTCATTTACATTTTTCAGACCTGAGGCGTGACACCAGACTGTGGTGGATCTTCACCGCAGACTTGTTTCGAAGCGCAAAATAGAGGTAACGGAAGGTAGGTGTGTGTGTGTGTGAGGAAGGCGGAGGGTGGGGCTGGGGGGGGGGTGACCAACCAGAAGCCTGTGGGCCAAATCTAGACCCTGAGAGATATCCACCCAGACACCTATTATTAATTTTTGTCACTTTCCTCAGTGAAACAGGTCTACATGACTTGCAGGCATAATGTAAAGCATTATATTATTTTAGTTTTTTATTATTAAGGGTTTGTTCTATAAGCTTCACTCTTCAGGTATCCGACCTCTTGCAATACTTCTGTTCTACTGCTCACCTTCATTGAGCCTTTTGGTAAATCAAACAACAGGATTTTCTCTGAACAATGGTTGTACTACGTTTGAAAATTTCAATACAGAAATCTTAGCATGTCAAGCTCGTCTACAGTTATCAAATGTACTCTGTGATGTGATTAACAAAATACTGAAAATACTAAAAGAATCAATTGATACTATGGTAAAAGACAACTTACTTATTAGTTTGTACTTCTATGTTTGTCTTACATTTCTGTAACATTCATAACTTCAGATTCTGGGGTTGAAAAAAAAGAAAAACCTCGAGTTTGAGAAATTTTTATAGCAACTACAGTATATTACAACTTATTAATCTGGTTTTGCTTATCTTTAGTGAACATATGGTGAACCCAACACTGGAGTTCCTCAAACATCTATAAGTTGTGATAAAGACCACAGAACCTTGTTCTTTTGTTAAAAATTGGTATCAGTGTTGCCATAGAAACACAAAAAATATAATTTATAAAGGTTTTTCAATTTCAAAAGGCACCAGTCCGCCATATGGTTGGAGCTTTAGCTAAGTTTTATGGGAAATGCACAATGATTTTAAAGTTTTAGAGTCAAAAAAAAAAAAAAAGACCAGACGCTGATTACACATCCCTTTTTTATGCCGATAATACAAGACAACTTTCCTGCTGTATTGTGAAGCAACGTATGTTGGGGATTTTCACGGTACAAGGGAAAACTAATTTATTATTAGTGCTGGTTTATGCTTCCCTTTTGGATTGTTTGTCTTTCATTGTGGGAACCACGTTATAGCTTCACTGGGTTCTTAAGAGCAGAACTGATGACAGACCGTGGTTCTCAAAGTCCACCATGTTACAGAAACAGGTGTTATTGTGAAGCTTGTGAGCTATGTGTCTTTGCGTGGTGTTGGTGCCTTCCTGCCTAGTGCATCATACACATGGGAGACACAGATCAAAACAATGAGACACTTTGTGGTTTGGCTTCTATTGATGTTCCTGTACGTTCAGCGCACCTACTGCACTTCACACTAAATCACCTAGTGTGTTTTTAACTTTCCAGGTCCAGTGGTTTACACTGCAATTCAAAGGCAGCTGTTTAGAAATTTCTACATTACCTTGTTACTGTAGCTATGTTACATTCAAAACCGATTTATAAAACAAATGGGATCAAACACTCTCAGATAAAAGACTAAGCTTTTCATACCAGCATTTCATAATTCCAGACAATAGCACACACATCAATGGGGGACAATGACCTTACTAGATGAGTACTACTATACAATGACTACAGCATTTTTTTCAACTGTTTTTCCTCAGCTCTGGCAGCAACTTACCCTGAGATCAATCACTCGGTTGTCCAGTTTGGTGTCCTGGTTGACAGTGGCTCTGCCTTCCTGAGGGCAAACACAGATATTATCACAGCACCAAAATACACCCACTAAATATTCAACAATGTATCCTGTTGTGTTCTTTTCACAGAAGTGTTTCTGACCAGTAATGTGGAAATGTTTTTTCATGGGCTTTTGAAAATAACAAGGAAGAAAATATAAAGACACAAGAAATGCTATTTTTTGTGTGTAAAATTCACAGTTCACTCATGGCAGCTCAAAGAGTAAAGATAAGACTAGCACCTTCAAAAAAACATGAACTCGGCGCACAACTACCACGCTTATTAACATTGAACAAGAAACTGTAAAAACATTACAAACAAGTAAAAACACTGATGTTTGTTAGGGAAAATAATGCAATCTTCACTTAAAGACTTGCAATCATTCACAACATAGAATAATGGCGCATAGGAAAATTAAAAATAAAACAATAGCGAAAAACAAATGAAAAAATAAATGTTTCATCGTGGAAGAACGACTGCCTCGAGGGTCATGGATGTCAGGCTTCCTCAGAGAACTCACTGGGGTTTGAGCTAATAGCCTGCATCGCCACATCCTGCTCCAAACAGCCCCACATTGAGGTACAAAAGGTTAGACGGGCAGACAGTCAGATGGATGGTGCTGTTAAGGCCTACGTCTCCTGGGAGAGCAGGTGCTGCTACAAGTGTGTGACTGACATGCTAAACCCTTACAGAAAAGCACCTGGGGTGTTTCTGATGCAGCTGCACAGATTGGCTTACTGGATAAACAGGGACGGGCTCTCAGCTGTCACCAGAATGCTGAAACCCATGTACCGGTACTACTTTCCGGTTGGTAGTAGTACAAAATATTGGATGTAT